>OZ025243.1:45483469-46140969 GCA_964019155.1 Osedax fenrisi
ACAATTACATTCTGAAGCATTTTCATGTACATTCCATCCCATTAACTCACATCCATTCACTTTTATTACAATATATAGGCCCCCACATCATTCCATTCCTAAATTTATTGTAGAACTGAATAATCTATTAAATACCACAAACATGCATACAACAATTCTAGGTAACTTCAATATACCTATATCCAATAATTCACATTACTCCAAACTACTTAACAATACTATAGAATCCCACAACTGTATCCAACATGTCAACAAACCAACACACTCAACTGGAAACATCCTCGACTTAATAATAACCCACGACACGAACACCTCCATCACAGACATTACTGTTAACCGACTCATAACTGACCATCATATAGTCACTTTTTCAATACACTCTCCTAAACACAAACGACAACCTACAACCATACATTACAGACAAATCAAAAGCATAAACACCACTAACTTCATCGACGACCTTAACAAACTACTAAATATTTCCTCTGACCCCACTGACATCACAAATTTCGATATGCTCATTACAAAAACAATGGACAAACATGCACCCCTGATCACCAAAACAATCACTAAACGCAACAACACTAAATGGTTCAGCCCCCAACTTTCCACAACTAAACGCAAGCTGAGAGCTGCAGAAAAAATATGGAGAAGATCTAAAAGTAATGAAGACCTGCTTCTTTTTAAACAGCAATCTACAATATATAGACATATGATCATAAGAGCTAAACAAGACTATTATATCGACACGATTAAGGCTGCTGGGAATAATACTAAAAAACTCTTCGAGATATCGTACTCTTTACTCGGCCGTGCTACAACTCGCATTCTCCCAGACATTCCATTACAATCAATGCCTATACATTTCGACACCTACTTCAATAACAAGATAACTAACATAATCAATTCCCTTCCATCTCTAACGCTACCACAGATAACAACCTCCATATATAAATTTAACACATTTAACACCCCAACTTTGACAACTATCGACTCGCTCATACAGGCTGTCAAATCTACATGCAAACTTGATCCAATACCAACTCCATTACTGCATATACTATCTACCCGACTTACACCCCACTATAAAACTATAATCGATAGATCCCTTACATCAGGTATCGTTCCTACTTCAATGAAACTGGCACTCGTCACTCCTATCATAAAAAACCCATCACTAGAAAAATCCACTCTTTCCATTTACCGCCCGATATCTAACCTGTCATATATATCTAAAACACTAGAAAGAGTAGTCTGCTCTCAACTCAATACTTACCTATACGCTAACAATATACTTAATAAATATCAGAGTGCCTATACGATTTATAAAAGCACAGAAACAGCACTAACATACATACTTGACAAAATACGACTCTTCCCTACTCAACATCCCTCAATCATAGTTCTTCTCGACTTATCTGCTGCTTTCGACACAATTGATCATACTATACTGTTACATCGCCTCGAAAGCATTGGACTAAGTGGAGTAGTTCTTGCCTGGTTCACCTCTTACCTCAGTGACCGAACATACTCAATATACATAGAAAAACATAAAACCAAACCCCGCACACTATCACATGGAGTTCCACAAGGATCCGTCCTAGGCCCCATCCTCTTTAATATATACATATCTCCCCTATTGGATATATTTGATAACTACCCTGATATTCACTTCCACACCTATGCTGACGACTTACAAATTTACTGCAACTTACCAAACCCATCAACAAACATAGCTACACTAAACAACTGTCTAGAAGATATTCGACGCTGGCTCTCAACCAACTCACTATCACTAAACACCCATAAAACACAAGCAATACTAATCAATACCACAAAAACCATACCAATCGTCCCACTCATTCAGATAAACAACCACGACATAAAATACTCCCCCTGCGTAAAAAATCTCGGAATCACAATTGACCAAACATTGAATTTCACCCAATATACAATTGATTTATCCAAATCTATTAACCGAACACTACACACAATCAGACTAATAAGACCATCTATAACCACAGAACTATCAAAATTACTAGCAACATCCCTCATACTTCCACGACTTGACTACTGTAACTCTATACTTCATAGACTCCCCAAAAACTCACTAATACCACTCAACAGATTACTGAATTCCACTGCACGAACTGTCTACAGAATCCCCAAATACTCCAGGACTCACATAACTCCATACCTAATATCTCTTCACTGGCTTCCCATCACACAACGTATCCAATACAAAACCTTACTTATATCCCACCAAGTCATTCATCACAATCACCCCGACTACCTAACTGACATACTAATAGAAAATAACACATCTAGAATACAACGTAAAATCAATAAATACAAATTACTTATACATAATCCAAAATACATATCACGCAAACAAGAAACAGCATTCTCAATATCTGCCCCAAAATTATGGAATAACCTCCCTTACAATATAAGAGAAATAACCTCAACCCCACTCTTTAAACGTAAATTAAAAACACACCTGTTCGAAATTGCATATAAATAACCCACGAAAACACGGCCGAAAACTCACACGATGTTGATGGCAGTGTATAAACCATTAGGTTACAAGGTTACAAGGTTACTACTACTACTACTACTACTACTACTACTACTACTACTACTACTACTACTATTACTACTACTATTACTACTACTACTACTACTACTACTACTAGTAGTACTACTACTACTACTACTACTACTACCACTACTACTAATAATATAATAGTACTACTACTACTACTACTACTACTACTACTACTACCGATTTGCTATTGAAGAAGTTATGTCGCATGGAAGCCTTGTAGAAGAAGTCGCTTGTATAGGTCGACACTTGAGCCCAGAAACACTTCCATACCGTGATCTGTTCGTATTCATCCGCTAAAGTATGCAATACATATAGGTATTATATTATATATTATAATATATATAGGTAAAAAGTATATATATATATATATATATGTAAAGTATAATTATATATAACATTATTAAAACTAGATATATTCGTTAACTTATATAGCATATACGTAGCATATACGCTATGTATCATGAATTCTAAAATGTATACACACATAAAGATACACAATGTAATTATGTACATTTCCACCATACTACACATGGGTTTAATTAACTTTATACATTGTTAACATCCCTATTACATATTTATTAATAGTAAATACTAATCTGGAATAATGAAATATGACTTATATTAGTTACTTATATTAATTGAATTTATTATTAAAATAAAGTAATAGAGAATTATTAAATTTGATAATGAAAGTTATATTATAAAATTATAATTTGTAAATAAATATTACAATTTTGAAATCGCTTACATAAGTAATAAATATATTAGGGTTATTAGTTATATGTTCATAGAATACATGTATCATATGATAATATAACAATACCTTTATAGCATTCAGTCCCCGAGTAAGAGGCGATATTTCCATTCGTGCATTGGCAAGTTCCGGTGTCTTTGAAACAAGCAACATCCCCTTGTATTATCTTTGTGCATGATTCATCATCCATACACGACCCGCCCAGTTTGGTGGCAGCTATTTGAACATATGTTTTTATCGGTTATTTGTATTATATATATATATAGTTAACTCTAGATATCTATAAATATAAAGACTAAATACATTTTTCTGAAATGTTTTTACATAGGTATAATGCCAAACAGTAATTTGTAAAAATTCCAGGTTATCGGGGTATGTGAAAGTTGGTTGAATATATATATATATATATATATATATTACTAATGCACAATAGTTATAGTTTTAACTCTGGTAGAATTACGTGTTAAAATAAATAAAATATCGATTAACAATAACTCATAGTATTAGATATTCAAAGTATGCATAGAAGCCCATAAAGCCTACGTCAATGCTCGACTTACCCGCCGTACATTCTTTACTGGTGTCGGTCTCCAGCTCTATGTATTCGTTATCGCACACGCACTCGCCCATGTTGTTACACGTGTACCCGGAATGCAACAGTCCGTCCTTCACCCTGTCGCAGTCCTCGAACCGGTGACATATCTCCTTCCGTTTCACTAGAGCTGCGTGTCACGTGACGGAATTAACGCGTTACGTCACGTGGTCGCTTATCGGGACCATAGTACACGTTATTAGATATACCCCCGTATACAAGGGATGACACTACAGACGGTGTACCATGGTACACTTTATGCATATACATATACACACATATACACACACATACATATATATGGTTTTTGTTATTGTTATTGTTATTTGGTAGAGTACTTTCATCTCTTCGATGAACTTAGATGAAGTTTTCACTTATAAACATATATTGACTAATGTCCCTTCGAGTTAAGGCATACGTGGTTTTAACGAGAGCCGATCATTTATGTATATACAATTATATAAAATCACTTCTATATAATATATTAAGACACAACTTTTAAAATGAATGAATGGTCCGGACGAGGCTCTGACTCGTGTCCTACTGCTTGTGTGTCTGATACCTTAGCCAACTGAGCCATACTGGCAGTTATAAAAAAAGCCATACATATATATATATATATATATATATATATATATATATATATATATATATGTATGATACAATATACACTATACTCTCTACAATAACCATTATGTATTTTATATTATATTATTATTATCAAACGTAATTCTCAACATAATCGATATGTATTGATTATTGGGTATTATTTGTTATACTTTTCGAAAACTATATTTGTATATCTACAATAAAATAATAAGTACATACATGATATGCATATGCATACATGTAATTATTTAAAATACCATATTATATATACATATATATTACTATAATGATATAACACAACCTATACGACATCGCATACACTAACGTGCAAGACATCCGTGTTCATCGTTACCATGGTTACAGCCGCACATACCTCTGACGCATGCTGTATAGTATCCGTCGCATGAGAACCGCAGGCCGCACGGCTTCCCGAATACGGCTGTCATCGGTATTCGTCGTCGTGGTAGTAGTGGTGGTAGTAGTGGAGGTGGTGGTGGTAGTAGTAGTGGTGGTAGTGGTGGTAGTGGTAGTGGTGGTAGTAGTGGTAGTGGTGGTAGTAGTGGTAGTGGTGGTAGTGGTGGTGGTGGTGGTAAGGTGATAATAATAGTATTTATTAGAAGATTTTGATTTGTTTTCTGTTTGGTTTTCAAGTTATATTTATATGATTTATCCATAACAATAATATAGATTATTTGATTTTTTGTTATAGTATATAAACCACTGTATAAATATATACACTATAGATTCAAGTAATTAGCCAAGGAATTATTAATATTTATATTTGTTTTAATGTATATTTAAATTATCAATTTATTTAATATATTTTAAGGATTAGGAATTTTATAAGAAACCAAATATTATTATAATGTAATATGTTAATAATGTACTATATAAGGTACTCTATATATAGTATACTATATAATATATATATATATATATATATATATATATATATATATATATATATAATATATATATATATATATATATATATATATATATATATATATATATATTATATATATATATATTGTATAATAATTGAACATTAACTATTACTAATCATTAATCTAAAATCATGTATTTGTAGTGTATATTTAAATAACATGTTTGTCGTACTATAAATATAAACGCTATCTCACAGTTCATCAACGAGTTACACATACCTCTCTTGCACATGTAGCTGTCCATATCGAAGTAGTACTTAGCCTCGCATAGGCATCTCGTCCTAAGTAGGCCACTGATGGTGTGATGGATGCACTTTAGACCTCTGTGCATGCACTGGTCAAACCCGGAACACGGGTCATCTATTGTTCCTGAACGACATGGGTATACGTCATGCATACGTGTGTGTGTGTATATAGTTAACTATTGTTAATATACCGTTATAACGCTTATCGTAACTAATGTTAATGTATAAAGTCTATTGATAAATAGGTTATAATATATCGATGTATTATTACACGTATTTATATTGGTATATCAGCAAACTAACAATTGTAGAAAGTCTGAGTTAGAGGGTGTGTAATACAGTACATATCCTTCATTATTGCATACACTTTTATAAGTATATAATAAAGTTATCGTTTATAATTAAATACAATAATTCAAATAATATCCTACAATGAAATTACTTATTACATATTTACAGTTCAATCTAATCGGTTTAGAGAGTGAACCTACACATTATAAGGCATACATATTACACACTTCGTTTATATAACTAAATATATAATATATATTCAATATTATATTCAATATCTCAATTACATAATAATAATTATAATTAATGTAAAAATGTATATTATTATAAAACAGTTTTTAAGTATGTTATTATATTACACATAAAGCTATATTAACGAATAGCGTAGCTTTACATAGTATTACATGTTAATAGTATATACCTGCGAAACATGATTTGTCATGCGCGTAGAAATGATTGAGATCGCAGTGACACCTGGGTGGCTCAGACCACCTCCTTCTAGAACATTCCAGTTCTCCATTACAATCCGTGTCAGTTTTACATTGCTCATTCTCTAGAAATTGACCTATATATATAGAACAACTTGTATACACAACTTTACATTTTAAAAGTGTATAGTATGATAACAATGTACATTATAAAAAACACATATTCCGATAATGTAACCTATATAGGTGACGCTGTTGATTTGTATTCTATTAAATTGAATTATACTATTTCACGTATTGTTAACAATAATTATATAATTATATCTTTCTTGGATACATCGGTGATATTACTAATATATTACTAAGGTATACCAGAGTAGAAAATATTTATATATACAGTAAAACCTCTCTATAAGAAACCTCTTTATAAGAAAAACCTCTTTATAAGAACATTTTTCACACATTTGGTTGGAATTCAACCTTTTCCACATTAAAAAACCTCTTTATAAGAAAATCTTATAAGAAAAATATAAGAAAAACCTCTTTATAAGAAACTTATTGTATAAAAAGTAATTATATATATATAAATAGAAGTATTGTATATTGATAACAATTATAGAAATTAATCATTATATAAGATCTTTTATTATTACAAATATTTTATATTACATAAATGGCTCGAAATGAATTAAAAATAATTAATAATTGTTATTGTATATCCATAGATTTATTAAAATTAATTAATAAATGTTATTTTAAAATAAATCATATTTTTTAACTATTCTTTTGATGAATACTAAATAAATAAAAATAAATAAATATACTACATATATAACATATAGGTTATATATAACCCTATGCACTATATATAGTGCATTTTCAATTATAGGTCCTAAATGAATTCTTAAAATCATTGGAAAAGTTAAAACCTTTTTATAAGAAAACCTCTCTATAAGAAAAAAAGTACTGTAAAAAAATAGTTTCTTATAGAGAGGTTTTACTGTATATATATATATATATATATATATATATATATATATATATATCCTATTGTCGATATTGAAGAATTCAAATGACCGAATAAGGGTGTCTGGGGTACTAAGATTCTGAAATATCAAATTATTCTTACATGTATTTACATAGGAACAAAATTAGTATTAGTAAAAGTCTTAGTTGGTGGGGTGTATGATATATAGAGAATCTGGGATATCGAGAGTTACCAGTGTAAAAACATATATATATATATATATATATATTAATAATTCTAACCAATATTTTCATCCTTTTCACCATTAAAAACCTGTAAATGTATTATATAATTAATAATTATTAATACTAATTATGTATTATTATAAATCTTATCATTTCTTTAATGGTATATTTTTATATTTTATATATGTATATACAAAAGCAAACATAAATGTGATGAATACAAACCTTGACATGCAGTATAAATATAAGTAATATAGCTATGTACATAATTCCCTAGAACGTAACTTTGGCTTGTTATCAATAATACAACCTGGTAAGTGACATTTGAATTAAATATATAGAAACATAGTTATGTGTGTGTATATATATATATGCATATATATATATATATATATATATATATATATATATTGTGAATCAGATAGAGTGTAAACACTCAGGAAAATACAAAAGCAAAGCTTGACTAGGTATTTTCCCACTCAACTTGATAACAGCATTACAAGAATAAAAAATAAAAAAAATATTAGTAAATTATAAAATGACAATAACTTATTTTAAAATTTCAATTTTGTATATCATTAGAACTATAATTTTGTATATATATATATACTATTGTATATATTATTAAACTTATTTGATTTGTAAATGTGATTCGTGTAAATGAAAATCGTGCTGAATAAATAAGTAAGAATATACTTGAATATTGTTATCAAGGAGAGGTCATCATTTTCAGTTAAATACAAAATAAAATATAATAAATAATAAAAGTATATATAAATAAAATAAATGTATATTAAAAGAAGAAAAATATATAAAACAAATGAAATAAATGCATAAAATATGTAAAAAATATAATAATGAAAGAGAAAAAGATAAAGAAACTAAACACAATAAAAAATATAAAAAGTTAACTAATACGAAGAGGTAATAAATAATTTAATATTTGTTTTAAAAGTTTTTTTATTCATTAATTTGTGAAAAGAAGCTGGTAATGCATTCCATATCTCAGGAGCTTTGTTAGTAAGGCAAAACGATTTTCTATGTGTTCTAATTTTGGGTAAAACCAATTTTTTAGATAAAGGCTTATAAATATTTGAATTTTGTGTAAAAAGATATTGTAAAATTATAGGCAAAGATTTAGTCATATATCTATTTATATATTTTAAGATATTAATCTTTATAATATCTTGAAATTTTAAAAGATTGAATTTTTTATAAATTGTATCTATATCTACATTAAAAGAAAAAAACAAATTTTTTATTACCCTATTTTGCAATATAATAATTGGTTGAATATTAGACAAAAATGTACTACCCCAAATAGATGAACAATAATTTAGATGACTTTCAAAAGTACTATGATATATTTGTATACGATTTTGTAAAGGTAGTTTATGTTTTATTTTATTTATAATAGCAATGGATCTACTTAGTTTTGATCTGATATAATTTATATGATAATTCCAGTTACATTTATCATCAATTATTATACCAAGGAACGATAAATGATTCACCTGCTCTATAATTTCATTATAAACTTTTAATTCTAGTTTCTTTTTTGATTTAGAATTTCGAATATTATAGAGCATAACTTTGGTTTTTTTTACATTTAATGTTAATTTATTACTAAATAGCCAGTGAGTTAAATTATAAAGGTCATCTTGTATATTAGTTTGCAGAATATCAAAAGATTTACTACTGAAAATTAAATTGGTATCATCTGCAAAAATTATAGGTGTAGAATATTTCAATATATTAGGCATATCATTAATATATATTAGAAAAAGTAATGGCCCTAAAACTGAACCTTGCGGAACACCAAATGATATGCGTTCCATATTTGAAATAGCCCCATTTAATTTTACATATTGTGATCTGTTTGATAAATAACTAGATAATAGAACTTTAGGTAAACCTCTGATACCAATATTATCTAATTTATTTATCAATATATTATGATCTAAAGTGTCAAAGGCCTTTTTTAGATCAATAGATAAAACTGCACAATTATTAGTATTTTCTAACTCAGCACATACTGTTTCTGATAGGTGATGTAATGCATCTTCTGTTGAATAATTTTGTCTGAACCCAAATTGATTGTCATTCAAAATTTTATATTTATTAATGAAACAAAGAAGTCTTTTTTTAAATAATTTTTCATAAATTTTTGAGAATTGAGGGAGAAGAGATATTGGCCTGAAATTATCTAATATATTTTTATTACCCTTTTTATGTAAAGGTATAACCTTAGCAATTTTAAAACAATCAGGAAATACTCCTTCATTGAATGATTTATTAAATAGAGAACATAATATAGGACTTAATTCTGTATTAAGTTGTTTTATTAAGCTCATATTTATATTATAAATATCTGTACTATTTGTATTGTTCGTATGAATTATTATATTAAATATTTCGGAATTTGTAACTGGTGTAAGATAAAAAGTAGTTGTGTTATGAGAAGATAAATAATGTACATGTAAATTTGAATTAAAACCAGAGTTAGAATTAAAATCCTTAGCAAGATTTTTTCCAACATTACTAAAATATAGATTAAAATCATCAGCCGATAAAGTTGTATTTAAATAATTTGAAAAAGTACTTCCTTTAATTATATTATTTAAAATAGACCATGTTTTTTTTGAATTATTACAACAATTTGACAGAGCTTTTTTATAAAATAATTTTTCGGCATTTCTTAGTACTGAAGTTAAAATATTTCTATATTTTTTATATATAATATGATTAAAATCATTTTTATTAGCTATAAACAATTTTAATAATTTTTTTTTATGGTGGATACATTTTAATAAAGAATTATTTATCCATGGATTTTTAATTTTATTATTTATGATTTTGGGAGTATATAAAGGACAACATTTATTTAACATTAATTTAAACATATCTATAAAATAATTAAAAGCAGTATTTGTATCCATATCAGAAAAATCCCATTTATGATGAAGAATGCAATTTTTTAATTCCTTTATAGTTGAGTTATTAACTCTATTAATTTTAGAATTAGATTTAGTTTGTTTTTCATTGGAATTGTTAACATTTAAATCAAAAAAAGTAAAAATAGGGTAGTGATCACTTATATCATTAAGTAATATTCCATTATATTTATGAGAATAATTATTATTTGTAAAAATATTATCAATTAAAGAATTATTATCATTAGTCACTCTTGTTGGTTTATCTATTAAAGGACGACACCCTAATGAATATATGGAGTCAATAAAATATTTTACATGTTTATTATAATTATGATCTAATAAATTAATATTAAAATCACCACATAAATACAAACGATTACAATTGCTTGCCAACTTTTCAAATGAGTTTACAATGAAATCTGAAAATTGTTTTATATCTGCAGTAGGAGTTTTATATATACCACTTATAATATAGTTGATATTATTAAATTTCAATGAAATAGTTGTTATTTCAATAAAATTTGATATTGATATATTTAAGTCATTAATAATTGTATATGATAAACTATTTAATATAAATATAGCGACTCCACCACCCCTACCTACAGATCGTATAGTATTGATTTGATTGTAATTATCGAAATTATAAATATTCTGATTGGAATGTTTTAACCATGTTTCAGTAATTATAATTATGGAAAATTTATGTATAATACTATTTAAAAATAGATTAATTTGATCATGATTACGAACTAAGCTTCTAGCATTAATATGTATTATAGAAAAACTATTGTGAATATATTTACATGAATTTATATTTATGTCATCGTAGTAAAAGCAATCATCTGTGAAATTAACATCAGAATCGTCATTATTATAATAGTCATGAATAGAATTTTGTTTAGAATTAGAATAAGTAAAAGTGTTATTTTCTAGTGATGTATTCATTAAAAATTTAAAAGAAATATAAAAATAAAAAATAAAATCAATTAATTAAAATTAAATGAAATTATTTAACTGTGTTTCGTTTAAAATTAAAATTTTATTGTTATTATTTGTTTCTATATATATCTGACTTTTATATATCCAGGTAGCTATTATCTTGCCTGCTTTTTTATAAGTTCGAGCGATATAAAATAGATTATTACTGTATTTCGATAACGAATCTTGTATATATAAATTAGTATTTACTAAATTTTTTTTGTTATGTAATAATTTAGATTTTAATTTAATATCACTTAATTTAATAATATAATGTGTATGTTTGTTTTCACTCGATTCCTTATTATTTAATTTTTGTATATCAACGATATTATTATCAGATATATCTATATCAACTAAATCTTTAAATAAATCAATTACTTTATCCTTGGAAGAATAATCAATTGAATCTATTTCAATATTATTATCAGTCAAAACAATAGAATTATTGATATTGGAAGAATTTAACTTATTATTACTACCAATAATTTTATCAATTTTATTTGATTGAATAATATTTGAATTATCAATATTGTTAAATAAACCACTAATCTTATCGTTGAGTTTTATGTTGTCTCCCTGTAGATCTTGTATAATTTTAGTTTGATAAATGATTATATCGTTTAATTTTGATATATAATATATAATATATATATATACATACATACATACATATACATATATATATATATATATATATATATATAATTTTAAATAATATTATTTGATAACTTATTATAAATAACGATAATCTAGATAGGGTATCAGATTATCAGCTATATAAATATTTATATACTATTCGAGAATAATAAAAATAAAATCATAATAAAGGATTAATTATATTATTATGACAAATAAAGTTTACTAAACGAATGTAGAGTATAACAATGTAAATGTGTTTTAGAATTATAATGTAATACTTACACTCTTGGTAGTGATATGTGATACATAATATATATTCATAGAATTATTATTTACAAACATTATAATTATATAAGTTAACTCATTATAATGTGAATACACGTATTACTAATAGAAATATACATATATTGTAGAGTATCGATACCTGGATCAGTTTTTATAAAAACTTATATATATATACTATAGTATACATCTATAATGATAAAATTAAAATAAATATACAAATATTTAGCAAATTATAATTAATAAACGGGATACATTTTTTTAATTTGGATCGAAGATGGGCAATGAAAAAATAAAAATTAATAAATGGCCATACTTCTCAAAATATAAAGAAACATGAGTAATTACATTTTTTAAATATCATAATACAATTCAATTTATCAATTTAAACATTATGTATTATATAATTATCTTAATAGATAATTACCTTAACAGATAATTAAATAATAAAATATACAACAATGTGCTTATCTTTTGTTTGATTACAATTATTCTTAGATAATGTTGAATTATATGTGTATCAATAACGATATCAATATCTTCTATATGGTAAGTACATTTACAAGCTTGTAGTGGGAGATTGTCGATAGTAGTCGTAATTATAATTATAACTTTATCTTTATATTTAATTTTATTATATTATAATACTAAAGTAAATAATAATACTAATCTTATTTTATAATTACATCAATATGTTTCAATTAGTTTAATTATATAATTCAATAAAAAAATATAATTAATACTAATTCATATCTAGAATTATATAATATTGTTTTGACAAGATAACATGAATTTTATCTACCATACATATGATTATTGTACATATATGTACAATAATAGTATACTAAATCATTATAGAATCACAATTTTATAAAATATGAGGGATGATATATATGATATCCCTGTAAAAAAACGTAGGGGAGGATATATCTCCCTCCTCTATTTATTATTAACTGTAGAGGAATGATTAATACTACGGTTATTTTTATATACTTTTGTATAACTTTAGTATGGGAAAATAACCTAATACGCACAATTTATCAATAAATGGTGTTAACATTTTATGACTCAATATTTGTATTCAAAAATGACAATATATTAATATTATATGATTATATATATTATTGTATTTTGAAATTTTATTTAATCTTGTTATTCAATAGATAACGGGGGTGTCCGTATTCGGTATCCATGTCTGAATACGGACACCCAGTGTTATAATGTGGATACCCTATATACCACTAGATAAACTATATATTATTGATGAACCAATTAGATAAATTATAATTACATTATTTATAATTAATTTTATGAATAATTTAATATAATTTAATAAGTAATTATTTATTAATTTCTATTATTTTATTAGACATTTAGAGTGTTCGTATTAGGGACTTATATAAAAACTAAATATGCTTATAACTTAATACATATGTGATAATAAATATAGAAATTATGTATATAATGTTTAGAATGCTTTAATATATATTTTTAATATAATATTGCTTTTTAATATATAATATATATATTATTATATTTGATATCTATACATTTGTATATTACTTATAAGGTTTAATTTAGAAATTTTTTTCATAAATTTATAAACATAATAAAAAATCAGTTTATTAAATATATCCGAATTATTTTAAATAATTAAAAATAAAATATACTTATTTAGACTATTTTTATATAATTATGAATATTTTATTCATTAAATATTTTTTGTAGGATATATGATTTCTGAGATAACGAGAGTATCCGTATTCGGGCAATGTCCGTATTCGTTTACTTTCCCCTAATACCTTTTATGATAGAATAATATTTATAATATACATATATCAGAATATATATCTATGGAAAGATAAACTTACGCTATCTCAATTAATTCGATTTTTATACAAAACATGTACAGTGTACAATAGACCGGTTCGTTCAATTCAATTTTTAATCCTTCATATAAAATATAATACATATCTATATTTTAGTATAATATATGTTAATAATTTTTATAAAAAAATAGTTACCTTTGGTCACGAAGCATTTAAAGTTTGAAATATAAATTATTATTTTTAGATAAAATCTATAATATTCCATGTATAATAGTAATGACACCATCTTATTATCTTTGATGTTTACAAATATTTAAATTAATATTTAATATTAATTATGTATTTGTATTATATTTAATGAATTAATATAATATATACCATTATTTATATTTATTATTAATATAATATCTATATTTCATGTTTATATCTACAAATTACCAATATTAATGTCTCCTAAAACTCGAGAAAATACAACATTTTACAAAGTATTTATTTCAAAATAATTCAAAAAAATAATTAATTTTTTAAAATTAATATATATAATTATACTTTACATAAATTTGAGTGATCAGATTGTATTGAATTGTGGATATAAGTTAGATATAAATGTCCTTTATACAAATATAATTAAAAAAATTAAAAAATATGTAAACTTATTTTGTATTTCATATTTCAAATAAAAATCCACAAAAATTTAAAAATGATGTTAATTTTTTTTCTAAAAATAATTTTTAATTTTTTAATAATTAATTTAAATTGTATTATTATTATCTATAAATTATATATTTTAATTTTTTAAATTAAATTGTAATAATTTATTTATATTAAATTATACGATTTTTAGATATTTTTTTTGACTAAAATTATTTTATAAAATTTGGGCATCTAGATTGTTATGAAAAATATTTTGTACTGTTAATACTACTTGTTATATATGTTTCTATGATATATCCATAGTTGGCTTAAAAAAAATCATCCAATTTTATAAAAATTGAATAAAACTTATTTCTATATCTCCCCCATGTTAACTTTTGTATGTATTCAATGTTAAAATAAAAAGGTCTCGTGACATAACAATATTTAAGGGCACCAGCTACTTATAAACAGTATACATGTAAAAGATAGGGAAAATATCATGTTTTAAAAATGTATAAACTCTTATAATATTAAAGTTTTTGTAATAATTTTTTAACAATCATATTATAAACATATAGCTTTATCATATGGTTGAATATATTTTAATAATTATTAACATAAATAATATAAAAATGATTAATTATAAAAAAAAATAATTAATTAAGATATTTATCACAAATTATCACTAAATTTACAATTTATATAAATTTACATATATTATATATATAGAATAATTAATCATACTGTTCATTTATATATTATATATAATATTGTGAAAATTTGAAGAAAAAATATTCAATATTGAATAAGAAGAGACATTAATTGGAGATATACAAAATGCAAAATAATTATTCTGAGTAAATCAAGTTTCAAATATAATATATGAATATAAACAATATGATTATATAGGTACAAATAATATAATATAAACAAAATGAATAATGTAATGAACATAATTTAAACACCATTTTAAAGATAATATTTTGTATAAGTTACATATAATATAAAAAAAAAAAGTTTAAATAATTTTTTTTACATAATTTCAAGGGTAGCCCGTCCCCCTTAAGGGTCTAAAATTTTAAACACTTATTCATCATAGCATACATAATTGTCACATATGTGAAGGTTTTTAAAATTGCGAAAACAAATTTAGTACGAACCGGTCTAGTGTACAACGTACAGTTAGAGTGATCATTGGATAACATTTTGTTTGATCAGTGATTCTAAGGTAAAGGAAGATGTTTTAAGACATTTGCAAAAAAAATTATTCAATTTGAGATCATATTGGCGACACGATAATCCGTTAAAAAGTAGTTCAAAATTACATTGATTTGTATTATAGTATATAAGTATATATAAGTATTATAGAAAAATACATTATAACAAAAAATATACGAAAATACATGAAAATGGTTGATACAACTTGATTATTTAAAAAAAATTATCACTAGCTATCATTCTAGTATATATGATATCTGTTTTCTAAAAAATATCATAAAAAGTGAGAAAAAAAAATGTTGGTTTATTTTTTATACCTTTTTGAAAAATATTGATTTTTCTCAAAAAATATAGTAAAAGTGGTATAAATATCATATTTCTATAAATTAAATATCTTTTTTTTAATTTTAACTTTTATGTCATATTAACATATAAATAAATTGTAAAAAAAAAAAAGTCGTTAATATATTCGAGTTTTAAAAAAAATCCTAGAAATTTCGTTTATTTCATTTCATTTATAGGAAAAAAATTAAAAAATTTATTTTTGTTTATTTTCCATAAATATCTCATTTAGTCTATGTGCTATTAAAATGTCATAATACAAAACAAATTCTTAGTAGGTTAAAAGTAACTTTTTAGTCATTTTTAAAATTCCCCATGTTAAACTTCTAGGAAATATCGCGAGCCCTAGGATGGTCTAAATTGTTTTGACTTATTTTTATATATTATTTTATAAGTTCCGAGTTGACAAGTATTGGAGGATAAATATTCAGCTGAATGATCACTGTTAACGTACAGTGTACAACGTACAGCGCTACACAAGTTGTCATATTGTATAATATACATTCATATCAAACCATACATGTTAAACCTAACCAGATTGATTTGAATTAGTATATATATATAGTGAAATCTAAGTTTTCATTACTAATATATAATAAGGCAATAGAATAGTTTGGCTTTAAATGATATATATAAGGTTAGTAAATTTAACTTATATTGCATTTACATTAATAGAACAATGACAACATTGTTGTATAAAACCAGTATCAAACCTAAATATATGTCAGTGATTTCGATACTACTAGAGGCAGCGCGGTTACCATACGTAGATAGGAGGTATACATTTTTGCTTTGCAATATATTTTTATATATTCTATTATATCGAATAGGAATGCCGACATATTTGTTTATTGTATATATACTAATTAGAATTTCTATTATTCTAATAAGGATAATACCTCCAGGCACTAATCTACTAGTTGACATCACTATATATCAAGTGTTATCCTATTTCCAGTTAACTTTATATAGGACAACACTATATATATATAAAAATTGTGTCATGTTGTTCTATACATTCATTAACATAATGTAAAATATATAGACATCATATATAAGATTTATTATAAATAATGTAATGCATATATAAATATATATATAAATACATTATAAATAAAATATAAAATAATATTATATTATAATAATTAATTTCTGTAATACATATTTTATTATTATGTTGAAGTGATTGTTCGCCATATAATATTACTTCATAACATTTGAGTTGTATTTTAATATGCATATATATATATATAATATATATATATTTATATATATATATATATTATTATTGTTAATGTTATTTTTATTTGGTGGAGTCCTTTCATCCCATCCAGGAACTTAGATGAAGTTTTCACTTATAAACATATATGGCTCTAATGTTACTTCAAAGCCGCTCTCGTGTTAATGCATCCATAGTTTTAACGAGAGCCGATCTATATATATATATATATATATATATATATATATATATATATATATATATATTCAATCAACCTTTTTATATAATAACACAACATTTTTAGAATATACAAATATATATTTTTGATCATATGATTGGCTTAAATTAATAATACATATTCCGTATACCCTGCTCAATGTTGGCGGTATAAACAATCTAGGTATTAGGCTTTATACACTTTATAATGACGAATATTATTAACTAATTTAAATATATTATAATACTTTGTTTTAATTAAAAGTTCTTAAATATACAAATTTAATTTTAATTATATATTATCTAGTAGTGATTTAATATATGTTTTACTAAATGCATATTTTATATTTTGAAAGTAAATCATATAAATCATACAGTTATATTTTAATAGGATTATTCATATAATATAAAGTATAATATTTATTATATGTTTTTATGTTATAAAACACATCTCAATTATTTTATAGAAATTAATTTTATTTTTAAGTCAATTATTAATAATCTTTATTTATTTATATTTTTATGAATATATTTGTATATATATACAAATAGTAAAAAAACAATATATTAATTTAAATACATTATATATAAACTACAATAGAATAAATATGATAAATTAATATAATATATTATATATATTGAATATATGCGATATAAATAAAACTTAAATTAAAAATGACTCATTATAAAAATGTATTAATTAATTAATCATTATAATCAAAAATATCATATAAATTAATATTAATATTAATATTATACGAATAGAAATAAATATAAGTAATAAGTATAAACTTATTAATAATAGTTTATTGTGTGATGTTATACTGTATAATTTCACATATATAGTAGTAGGTGCGTAAATAATTATAAAACATAATATATAGTTTACATAAAATGTACATACATATATAAATTAACCTATTGTAAATTATAAATAATAGAATATAGGCAACTAACCAATAGGAAAGGAGTTCAGTTATCAATGTATCCGTGTATTTAATTATAAAATTACCTATTATGTTATAACAATAATGCGATAGGGTTAGGCGAAGAACAATTAACGACTGAACATAAAACCACTTGATAATAATAACGCTCGACTTGTTGATATGTTAATGAAGGTGGTGGTGGTGGTAGTGATCTAGGTAATATATGCATGGGGTGCGTGATTTATTAATCAACCGAACATTGATTAATTCATGTTTTGCGTTATTGCATTTTTAAATCATGTTTCTATGCGCATAAACAATTGATCTATTATCTTTTAGTATTGTTTTGTTTAATACAATAGCGTATTAATTATTATTATATATTTAGTTTAAATGAAATACATAATATATCCATAAATATATTTATATTCAAATACACAAACGCAAATATATATATATATATATATATATATATATAACATTTACTATAATATTTAATTAATTATATTTAACATTATTATTATCACATATTCATTGAATTATATTCATATATTTTGAATTGGTTAATTGTTATATATAACTGCACGAGTATTCAAATTTATATTGGTATTTACATGCACTAGCTGATACTTGAACAAATTATATTATGGACAAATGTGTTCCATGTTCAATTCAAATGGTATTGTTGATTTCATGTTTATCATGCAAAAATGCACTGCATATATGTGTTCTAATGATGTTCTTTCAGCCCAATGCAATAATAACGACCAATCATCAAATTACACTTACATTATTTTTGAATCGAACTACTTTTTATTTAATTTATATTTCAACATCATAGTATCGTATCTTCGTCTCCATGTAAGCTTATTTGAAGATATGTTATAATAATTCTGTAGAAGTTCATGAAATATTACTTATTTATATTTTTATGAATAGTTTTAATAGATAAACTTTTATTAAATGAACTAATTTATAATTTGTTGATATTGTAAATTCGTGGAGGTATAATTCTATTCAAGTTACTATTCCTCAGAATAGTTATAATTCTTATAATCATGATAATGGAATATTAACTAATTTTTTAAATTATGTTGATAATAATTATCTTAAATCTTTCATTGGAAATATGTCACTTTCCAATCAAAATGTACCCAATTTAAGTTATTATTTCTTCTTATTTAATGAGAAGAGTATAATTGTTTTAACTTTTAGAAAGTATATATATATATATATATAATCATTATCTACCCTATATACCGAACTCATTTCTATTATTTATGATAAAACTTGTATACAATGATTGTTCATCTCTATTTTTGGAATTCAATTTAAAATGACAAAAAGTTATAAAAATTATTATTTTATATTATGCTATTAAATATAATTCAATATATAATACTAGATCTATCTATCTACTATATAGACAGATTAATAACTATGTTTTATACTCCGTGTAATTAGTATATAATAAGTTTGATATCAACATAAATTATAAAATGACTCTACATGATGATATATTTATAATTATCAGATTTTTATTTAATGTGAAGAATTTTAAATTAATATAATAATCACTACAACATAATTAAATTTTAATAG
Organism: Osedax fenrisi; assembly: GCA_964019155.1. Classification (NCBI taxonomy): domain Eukaryota; kingdom Metazoa; phylum Annelida; class Polychaeta; order Sabellida; family Siboglinidae; genus Osedax; species Osedax fenrisi. The sequence continues at coordinate 45,503,988 of OZ025243.1, forward strand.
ATTTAATAAATGATGATTAAGTTAGTAGAAATATGTTTATTTTCAGCATGCACATAATAATTGAAATACTAATATTATAACTTTTCCTGATGTGAGGATTAATTCTATATGTTTTTAAACTTTCTCTCAAATTATAAAATGCTCTACTTATTTTTTCTCAATTTATATAATTTATAATAAAAGTTGATCTAATAATGAAGGTGGGTTTGAGAATGTGGTTAATAATTATTTGTATTTGTATTATATTCCTCGTATACTAGCTTATATTACAATGGTGGTATAATTTTCAATCTTAAATACTCTAATGATATATATATATATATATATATATTTAATATTATCATACATTACAGCAATATTTTATTACTATATTTTGAATTATATTTCTGAATTAGTCTTAATTATAATATGTTAATTGTATATTTGTATGCGATTACAAAATTCATTACACATCTAAATTACACTCTAGTTTTTATTTCAGATTTGATTCTATTTCTCTCATTAAATTTATATGTTGACCAACACACCAATAGAGTAATACATCAATTATTTAGTTTTAACTTATTTTAAAATAGTTTACAAATTAAATCTGATCTGGTTGCCAATTATTTTGTTATTACATTTTATCTCAGGAGTCATACATTTACGAAAAAGGGTATCCTATGTTTTATAGAAAATAAATAACTATTAATATCAACACTTTCAATGATGATGTTATTTGTAATCATAATATTGATTACTAGGATATTTAGTTGTTATATATGTTCTAAGGAATATTTCTATACTCCTTGTATAAATTCTCTAGCACCAATATACAATAATATGTTATAAGTCAATAATCAAAGTAGTGGTACCAAACAGAATTCAAAGAATGTATAACTAACATCAAATAAGCATTAATATAGCTTAATAATTATAAGTAACAAAGTGAAATCTATCTTATATTTCAGCTATGTAAATTCTTATTATTATGATAATATTCATTCATATAATAATACTTCAGGAAAAAGTTGTTATTTTATCAATACCTTTTTTAGTAAATATACTTATTTAGTATATTGAGTAAAGCTCAATCATGGACACCTTTATGTTCTAGGTTATTTTCTAATTTTTCTAACATTTGATCTATTATCTTCAATTTATTTATTGATTTATATAATAAATTTGTGTCCTTCCTTAATAAATAATTCCATACATTTGTATCATGTATATCCTGCTAAATCTTGTCAATGTCACAGATAAATGCAGATATCTAAATATTCTTCTCCAACTATTACTACATTTTTTTAAATTTTCATAATACATCTTATATAATTTAACGCCATTTATTTCTAAATAGTTAATTATTGTCTTATTTGAGGTATATACTTTAACACTTTTAGCGTGTCATAATTAAAATAATGATTATATAGAGATATCGACTTGTAGAATATTATGCAAACTATCAGTCTATTTATCCATTAGTAAAATTATGGATAGAGTTGACCTTGTGCAAATTAAAGAGTTTTATAGATATTAACTTAGTTTATGATTATATTATCGTTCTTATTGATGATAGTATTATGATTCGATGGATTATGGTCTTCACTACAAAAGTTTGGCATAAACAGCAACATTATTTCTATGATAAAAGCTCTTTATTGTAATTCAACAAGCGCTATTCTAATAAATAACATACTAGGCAACACATTCAAAACAACAGTTGGAGTACGTCAGGGATGTCTTCTATTACCTGTACTATTAAATGTATTTCTTGAAATGATATACAGAATAACCATAACACATCCATATCAAGTGGCGGTCTTTCAATATCAAACCTAAGATTCGCAGATGATATAGACTTAATTGCTGGAAATACCCAAGAACTACAAGCGCTTACGGACAAACTTTCACTTAACGCTATCAAATACGGCATGGAAATTAGTATCGAAAAAAGTAAAGTAATGATAAACAGCAACGAAAATCAACATGGCCATATATATCTTTACGGATACAAACTGGATGAAGTCGAAAAATTCAAATATCTAGGTGCATATCTTACAAAAAATGGAACATGTGATCAGGAATTAAGAATAAGACTGGCAATATCAGCTATGGTGAGATTAACCACTATCTGGAAGAGTACTCATATCAGATTCAAACTAAAGTACAACCTATATCATTGATTTGATCAATATTGACTTATGGATGTGAATCCTGGACTTTGAATGCTAATATAACTTAGAAAATTCAAGATTTTTAAAACAAATCACCCGGAAACTATTATGCATAACATACGAAGAAGGCAAAACCAATATATTTGTCTAAAATAAAATTAATACACTAATTAGTACATTTGAGCCTCTTGAAAAGTTTTGATTCCCCCTACGATTTCCGAGTCACGGGATTAAAGTAAAGTAAAAAAATTATGATTCTATATATGTCTATTATAATAGTTATTATCAATAATTATTGATGATTTTCTTAACTTTCTTGATAATAAATGAAATGCATAACTTATTTTCAGTGGATGTTTCAGCATTCTATATAACTGACAATTTAATTATTATTTTTTCAAAGAATTTATATTATAGAAATTTAGATAATCGAAGATATTTCTTGATTCATTATATACTTACATAATAGTATTTATTCTATAACATGAACACATGTATGCATATATATATTCCTTTTCTACAAATATATGTTAATATAAATATACTCACCTTACAAATATTATCTATAATTTTATAAATTAATTATCATTATTGTAATGATGATCTTCAATTATATTATTGATATTCCAATAAAATAATATCTATTTTAACTTATAATTTATATACACTTTTATAATGAAAAGGGTTTTTTTTAATATACAATATAAAAGTATCCGAATAATTGATAGTAAATACATTGTTCATTATATATTACATTACAAGAGTTTCAGTCATTTTAATTAATATATATATATATATATATATATATATATATATATATATATATATATGTGTGTGTGTGTAATTCGGGTGTGATATAATATGGAAATGAAAGGTTCTAATTAAATATTAAAATATCATTTATATTTCTACTTTGTATATTTTAAGTTATAATACATATTTCATCGTATACAAGTTTAAAATATAAAAAAAATATAAAACAATCGTATATAAAATACATAGGTACCTACAAAGTTCAATCGTATGCTGTTCCAGCGATATTTCTACTATACGTATATTACTATATTACAACATAAGAAAGTTAAACATTCTAAAACTAAAAAGGTGCAATAATAGAGTATGTATAATGAACGAAAGAAAACAAATACTAAAAATTCTACTAAGAATTACAAAATATTAAATATAAAATTCCAGCCATATATAGATATGGAAGAGAACAATTCGTGTATTATATTAAGTTATTTTTGTAACTGATTAAGAATATACTTTATCAATACATTTCTATTTGAATTATTCAACTACTTAAATAATTAAAATACCAAATTAATTATATACTAACTACAAATTAATAGTTAAAACAAATTAAAATATTTGGCACTACAAAAGTATCCACTACCCAATTTTTATTCGTAATATAGTTACTAATAAATATATTTCAAAAATATATTAATCATTACGAGATAATAAACATAGATAAGATAGAATTAAATTAACAATATTTCGTCATTAACCAAACCTATATATATATATATGTATATATATATATATATATATATATATCTTGTCATCTACAACTAATACACTCACTTCCTTTTTCATACCTTCTAATGATCAACTAATGTATCTACTTATAACTTCTCAAATCTTTTCTTCTCTTGATTAAATTCCTATAAAATTACTTAATGATATAGCTCCTCATATAATATCAAATATAGCTCATATTATCTATGAATCACTTACTTCTGGTACTGTCCCCCTCATTTTCAAACATTCTCTTATCACTCCTATCATTAAAAAATCTTCTATTGACCACTCATCCTTTAATAACTATACACCTATTTCCAATATCACAATACTATCTAAAACCTTAGAAAGAGTCATTTCAAAATAACTCTCTTCTTTCCTGACTACTAATAATATACTTTTCACTTTCCAAAATGCTTATATACAGAGCAAATCTACTGAAACAGCAATAACCAGGGTAATAACAAATATCTTATGTGACCTTAATAATACATATGGAACAATTCTTGTTCTACTTGATCTAAATGCAGAATTTGATACAATTGACCATAGTCTTCAAATATCACGATTAGCTAATATTAGTATCGCCGGTAATGTACTTAAATGATTTACGTCATACATTTCTGACCATACTTCTTCTATTCTTATCAATGGGCATATATCATTTCCTAGAAATATTCTTTACGGATTCCCCAAGGCTCTGTATTAGGACCGATTCTTTTTAATATTTATCTACTTCCTATTTTTAATATAATTTCTAAATATCCTCTTATATCAGTTCATTCATATGCAGATGATATATAACTTAATGTAAAATGCACTTCTGATATAAATTTTGCTCCAAATATTATGTCTAACTGTATTAAATCTATACATTATTGGCTTTCAAATAACTCTCTATCACTGAATCCCAATGAAACAAAAACATTTTAACAATTAACAATTAACTATAAACAATTTTTAAAATTGATCGTTTTTCTCAAATACATATTTCTCCATATTTGAATAAATTGAATTGGTTACTAATAAATTTAGAATAATATTTAAAAATCTTCTACTAACTCATAACTCTCATCACCACAACCGACCTGCATATATATCTTCCTTAATCTCTTTTCCCACTCATACTATCTCTCTCCGTTCTTCTACTTCTTATTTTCTATATATACCCTCTAAACTTAATCTACAGACCATTAATATTCGTGCATGGCACATGTCGGCCCCTTATCTATGGAATAAATATCACATAAACTACGCTCCACTCAATCTACTAACTCATTTAAATCTCTATTAAAAACATATCTATTTACTATTGCATTTCCCTGATCACTATTTATATCACTATTTGTATAATTATTTACAATTTTATTTACTATTTATATTAATGTTGAGTACTTTCTGTATTCCTATTTTTCATTATTATTAGTTATATTATTTTTGTATATGTTCCGTTATATTGTTTTTTGTTTTTACTTTAGACGCTTGATTGCTATGGCAGAAAGAGTCTTTAAAATAAATTAAATTAAATTAAATTATTATAAGTTATGATAAATAGGTATAATATAAATAAACATATGTTTAAATATTTATTTATTATATAAATTAAAAAATATTCTGTATACCAGGAAGATTAATAAACTTGATAATAAAGTTTGACGTATTTTATAGAAATAAGGTTAAAATAATGTTAAGTAAATGTTGTATATATAGAATTTTTTAAAGATATTTAAACAATTTTTTAAATAATAATATTAGCCATCACATCGAACAAGTGATCACCATAAGTAATTATGAGAATCAACAAATGAAGGAAGCCTCAAGATTGTCCATGCCCCATATGGGTAGACCAGATCCTGAGTATATTAAACTCTTTATTGTTAGCATTTCAAACATGCATATGTATCATCCCATATAACCACAGTACACACTTGAACGATGCATATAAACCAAGTAAATAAACGGAGTGTATAATCATAATAATATAAATAATAAAATAATAATAGCATATAACAAATAAGTTCTCATTGCAGCATTGATGATCCATTGAGAGCTTCATAAGTAGTAGCCAGTATTCTCCATCCAGATTAACCAGGAAGAATATGAAATGTGTATATATGTTAATAAAATTGAATATTGTTAGTAATAGTAAAATTAATAATTATCAATATAATAAATTTTTAACTTTTTAATGAATAACTTGATATTTTTTATCAATTTTATCTTTGTATTTAGTTTATTCCATAGTTTAATACTAGAAAAATGTACTACATGCATGATACTATTTAATCTACATTTAGGAATAACAAATGCGTATCTAGGTCTAGTTAATGTATAAGTACTTTTGACAAATTTACGTAAGAGATTAGTGTTAGCATTATTAGTATAAGTAATATATGCATTTTTTAATAATTTTATATTAACTATATCACATAATTTTAAAATATTATGTCTTTTATAGATAAAATCAATATTAGATCGTAATGGTATTTTATATATACATTTCAATACTTTGTTTTGCAGAATAATTATCTTATTTAAAGTATGCTTATAATGTGACCCCCAAGAGGCAACTCAATATGTTAATCTTGAATGAAATAAAGAATTATACAGTAATAATAATGACTGTTATTATCAATTTTATTTCTAAGTTTGTAAATTACTGCTTGTATTCTAGATAACTGAGCTAATATTGTAATATGAGGTTTCCAAGTAAGTCTATTGTCAATAGTGACACCAAGAAATTTGAATTCATTAGTACATTTAATAGGTAAGTCGTTTAATTAAATGTTAAATGTATGAGGCTATAAAGGCCAAAAGTCGTATACAACGTTTTATCTAAATTTAATGTTAGTTTATTAAAGCATAACCATGAATAGATGTAAGAAATATATTTGTTAGCTTTATTTTCCAATGCACAGTAGTCCATATCAGTAAATAGCAGCGTAGTGTCATCAGCAAATAGATTATAGCTATTTTCATCCATAACTCTAGTGATATCATTAATATAAAGCAGAAAGAGTAACGGTCCCAGTACAGATCCCTGAGGTACACATATATCCATTCTACGTACATTAGAGTCAACATTGTGGTAAGACACATATTGTTTTCTATTAGTTAGATAGTTATGTAATAAATTAAGCGATAGTCCTCTGATACCAAAATTAGATAACTTTTTTAATAATATACCATTATCTAATGTATCAAAAGCTTTCTTTAGATCTATAGATACAGTTAAACATTTATATTTATTATCTAATTTGTTAGAAATACTATCTACTAAGCAGTCTACTGCATTTGCGGTAAACCTGCCTACTCTAAAACCAAATTGATTATCTATAAAAATATTATGTTTATTAATATAATTTAGAAGACGTTCTTTAATAATTTGTTCTACAATTTTAGACATTTGAGGAAGTAATGAGATAGGTCTATAATTACCCATATCATTTTTCTTACCGCTCTTATGAATAACTTTAATTTTGGCAATTTTTAGAGAATTTGGGAAATATCCAATTGTAATACATTTATTAAATAAATATGTGAGAGGAATAGCAATATAATTACCAATTAATTTAATAAAATTCATACTAATATCATAGTAATCGCATGTAAAGCTATTTTTAGATTTGTCTATAATTTGAATAATTTCACTTACTGATGTGGGTTTGAAGAAGTGTGATCATAGAATAGGAATTTGATTAATATAATTATCAATATTAGATACTGGATTAATTATTTTAGATAGAATAGATCCAACCTCACTGAAATATTCGTTAAATTTATTAGAAACTTCAAGATCGTCATCACAAAAAATAAAATTATATGATTTACAGGTACCATCATTCAATAATTTATTTAAACGGCTCCATTTATTTTTAGAATTGTTTAAAAAAATTGAATTATATTTAATTTCGGATTCGCGTATTAATGTTGTGCATTTATTCCTTTGTAATCTATATGCATATTTATTCTCTTGGCAAGAGTTAGTAATAAATGTATTATATAATTTTTTTTTTTTAATATTTCTTTTTTAATTGATTTATCAATCCATGGAAATTTATTTTTAGAATTACTAGATTGACTTTTTTTAATTAAAGACAATGAGTGATACATTTCAGTGAGGTAAGACAATAGAGTAGAACAAGCTAATTCAATATCTTCAATATTATATATAAATTTCCAATCTATAAATTTTAATTTATCAATTAAATTAGTTATATTATTCTTATCAATGGTCCTTTGGTAGTTTAAATTATTAGTAGTATCATTCACCTTAAAAATATATTTTTAATTGAAAGGTAAATTGGAAAATTATCATAATATCATTTATATGTATATCATTTTGATCATAATCTTGATTGGTATTAGTAAATATATTATCAATTAGTGACATGCAATTATTTTGAATACGTGTTGGTTTATTTATAGTTGGAAAAAAACTAAATTGGTAAAATAAATCAATAAAATTGTCAATTAATAATAATTTGTTTTTATTTAAGATATCAATGTTAAAATCACCACATATGAATGTATCGTTATTATTAGAAATTGAATTTAAAAATGTGTATACAAAATCATTAAATAACACAATATCATATGTTGGTGATCTATAGATACCACTTATTATGAATACTTTATTATTTAAGGATTTATTAGATAGTTTAATAGTTAATATATCACATATTGAATCAATAGATTTGCTATAATTCTTGATTATTTCTAAATGAAATAAATCTCTAATATAAATGGAAACACCACCACCCCTTTTGACATTTCTTATAGTGTGTGCAACCTTATAACCGTTTAATTGATATAAATCTTTATTATTAATTTTAAACCAAGTTTCAGATATAATGATTACATCATATTTAGAATTAGAAGATAATAAATAATATTTAATATCATCAAAGTTTTTAATCAAGCTTATTGCATTGAAATGAATTATAGTTAAATTACTCGTATTAAATGATGTATTATCAACATATATATACTTGCTTGTAGGAAAATGTTCATGCAATTAATGTTAGTGATTAATGGATCATTAGTGTTGTTATAACTAAATTCATTATGTATAGTTAAATTCAAATCCAAATCAGAAACATCGGAGCGAAAATGTACTATATTTATTAGATACTTGACTATCAGTATCATTGTAAGGTAACTTTCTACTATACCATTTACTAATGCATACACCATAATGCCATATACTGGTATTTAGTATAGTATTAGCTGTATTTATATCTACAGTAAGTTTATATGAGTTACATTTAGATTATTTATTTGAAACCAATTTAATATCTATAATTTTAATATTTTTATTTGATATATAATCTTTTATAGAATCTAATGTTATATCAGAATTAATATCGCAATTATCTCTTGAGATATACCTAATTGTTCTATGCTTTGCCATACATCTTTATGGAAACTTAATCGAATGCCTTTTAAAATCAATAAAGTTGTGCTATACATATTTTCGCTTTTATATATGCTTTTTCATAAGTATTCTGCAATTGAGTTTTTGTTCGATTGTACTTCGTGAATTTTGAAATCCCGCGTGTTATTCTACTAATATATTGTCAGCTTGCGGATTTTGTCGGTTAAGAATTATTCGTAGGAATATAATGCTTGTATCAGTCTTAGCGTGCAAAAATATGAACATTTTCGTGAGTCACTTTTTTAGGAATGGGTATAATAAGTGATTTAATCAACTTACGGTTACAGTTTTCCATTTGCTGACAGATTGCTATACATATGTTGATTATTCTTTCTTCTCAATATTTTAAAAGTTCACGTAGAATATTATCAAGACCCGGCGGTTTATAATTCTTAAGAGTCAACATTGCATTACGGAATTCATATTCAAGTATTGGAGGTGATTATTCGTTGCTATTCATCTTATCGTCTTTTAGTAGGGTTTTTTCATTGTCTGTTCTTTTTATAATAATATAAATATTTACAATATTAAGTCCATGTCTTCACCAGTGCTGAGTTTCGAGACCGGTTCATTATTTTTGTCTAGGATTATCATCGTTTTTCGTCAACTTGATTTTTGTCAGTATTTTTAATTTTTGGTGAGCTTTTTTGTTTGCTCTTACTTTTAATATATCTTCTTTATGCTGATACCTTTAGATTATATCAAGTTTTCTTTCGCGTCCTTCATTAATTTAAGAATTATGATAATTATCTGTTTATCATTTCCTTCCATTTCAGGTTTTGATTTGTTGCTTCGTTTAGTTTCCGTCTATGGACACATAGGTCCAGAATATCGTTATTCATGGTTGTTTCCTATATTTTCCGATTACTTTGTCAGCTGTTAGTAGGATAGCTTTTTCAATTATACTGCAAGTTTCAGTAATATTATTTTCATTTATTTCACTCGTGAAAGCTTAAGACCAAGTGTAACTCTATAATTATTATCAATATTATAATATTTTATAATATATATATATATATATATATATATATATATATATATATATATATATATATATATATATATATATATATAGTATACTACCAGTTTATATAGATCAAATCTAAGTATGTTCATAACTGTACCTTTCCTTATTTAAAATGTAAACGAGGGGTTGCATAATACTAACTCATGGTCACTGTTAATATCAGCTACATGATATGTTCTTATACTTCTAGTAATTATACTTGACTTAAATTGCGGATTGATTATAGTATGAGCATTTTCATAATTCATTATCATAAATAATTACTAAAAAAGTCCTTTTTAGATGTGTTTTTGATACATTTTTGGTATATACAAGTAATTTCAAGAATTGAATCACTTGATATATATCAAATTACGAAGATTCCTTGACATATACGTTCATAATTATTATAAGGAATTCGGAACAGTTTTATTGATGTCGAGTGAATAACTAGAACATATGTAAATTATAGGAAGGGGTAACTGATATATGAATTATAACTACAAAATAACACGTATTGCGTAAGAATTTAAAAGTAGTTCGATATTATTAATATGCTAAGACAATTATATTCAATGAATCATATTATTTAGTAATATAGGGTATACGCATAATACAACATGTTGAAATTAGTTTTACATTAATAAAGAATACGAAAATAGAGAAGGTTAACCAATAAATACTTTATAATAAATACTTTAGAATAATAAATGTTATAAAATAAATATATAATATTCTATATTTGTATATACAATTCTCCATATAAATTTTTATATAATTTAAATATATTATATTACATCGATTATATAACTATCTAAGAGTTTAGAATATTATAAAATGTTTAAATAAAATGTATTCCGATATAGTTATATATATATATATAAATTAGAAGCAATTATATATTATGAAATTATTATATTAGTAAATTATCAATCAAAATAAAATAAAATTATAATAATAAAATACAATTACAATTATTACAACTATATTAATACATTATAATAATTTTGAAATTATATTAACATTACAAATTAGACAATTTAAAAATATTCTTAATGTTAGCATCTAAATATAAATGTTTAACATAGCTCTCCAAACTTTAAACTACACTAGAAAGTAACAAAATGTATTCTACATTTATATATAAGTTTATTTCTATCTAAATGTAAGATATCTCAAGTGGAACATGTTAAGGGGGTCACATCCCACTATTAATGGGGTTTAAGGGGGTCACATTCCACTATTAATAGGGTTTAAGGGGGTCACATTCCACTACAAGTATTTCATGAAATAATATCCGGAAAGTCTTTCTAGAAAACAATTTTCTAGCAAGTTGTAGTGGGATACCCACTTACTTTCCGGAAACTTACTGGAAATATTCAGCTAACACTTTCCAAAAATACTTGCTTGAAAACAAAGATATTACTATATATCTCATGATGATTGTTGTTTATTTTTATTTTACTTTTTTTAAATTTATTTTATAAATTCGAATTGTGTAATATTAATTATTATTAATTATTTAATATATATATAAACTTATTAGACTTTAAAATTTTGAATATTAGTATATTATAATATCATTTTAATTTAATACGTTTTGCTCTATTTTAATTTATTTGAAAAATAAAATTATTTTAATTTGAATAACAAATTTAAAAAGATTTAAAAACAATAACGAAGTTGATTGGTTGATTATTAATAGCCTATCATATGATTTAGAGTAATAAAGGCGCCAGTAATCTAGTATACTATAGTGGAATACCCTTCCAACAACATTATGGAGTAAGATAATATTTCCGCACAGTATTTCTGGCAATTTGCCAGAAATACTTGTAGTGGGACACCCCCTTTAGGATAAAAACTGCAGGTAGTATTATTATTACAATATAGAATACTATATATAATGTCACTTATATAGCGAACATTCATTTGATACGCATACGTTAACATATACAGGTAGGTATGCACTTGCTTAGTGTTATATTCTATATTATGTTTATCCTTACAAATAATATTTTTAAATATATTAACACGGAAATAGAACACCTAGAACACCACAACTGCGGGCTAAATGGCTATTGTATATACGGTTAGTGTACGACGTACACCAGCCGTGTATATATGTATATAGGTGTATGTATGTTGCATTAGTCAAGCTAACATCGTCAGTCTACATACCGTAATCCGGATTATATTATGTTTTTATTAAATGCACTTATATATATATATTAAAAATATATATATATATATATCACGCTCTTTTATAAGAAAAATATATTGTTTAATATTGCAATAATATTAGTTTCATCATAACCAATATCATCATCGTTAATATTATTATTAATATTATTATTATTATTATTATTATTATAATATTATTATTATTATTATTATTATTATTATTATTATTATTATTATTATTATTATTATTATTATTATTATTATTATTATTATTATTATTATTATTATTATTATTATTATTATTATTATTATTATTATTATTATTATTATTATTATTATTATTATTATTATTATTATTATTATTATTATTATTATTATTATTATTATTATTATTATTATTATTATTATTATTATTATTATTATTATATATTCATATTTATAAATGAAAAATATGTTTATATAAAGTTTATGAACTATATACACACACACATATATATATATATATATATATATATATATATATATATATATATATATATATACTATAACATTTTATTATAGCACTAACATATACATAATCTTTTATATTAGGTGCATGATAGATTTATATATAATTTATTATTGATTACATCATCGTGCTCGCATTGGACAGTATAAATTAGTTGTTTTGTCTATCTATCTCTTTACATATAAATATACATACACACACACATATATATATATATATATATATATATTTATATATATATATATATATACTTAATATAACGCATATGTGGAAGCATATTATAGGTGCATCTGTGAATTATAATGAAATATCGATCTGCTGGATATGTTTTACAATTTAATAAAAGTGCGGTAGCTAAGTCTCTCGCGTATGAAGATGTACGATCCGGCGGTTACTATGGCAACTCAATTAGTCGCCGTTGCTATGGCGAGATCTATCTAACCCAGCTGAGACACTCGTGTGAACACGCACAACGCACATGCACCTATCCACTTTGTCTCGGATGCGCACATATCAACGCGTTCACACGCGCGCTCTCGAACAAACTTAGACACGGCGCACTATGTGAACACGTAGAATATCACTAATAGATGGTATACTAGCGCGTACGAATCTACTCGTATGCACAAGCGAACACAACCACGACACACAGTGCTGAGCACATCGCACATTCACAAGTAAATACACACACACATTAGTATACTCCTTCGTACACTCTTATTAGTATGATACTGGCATATGTTTATGTCACAAATGTACGTCGTACATCAATGCATTGAGTATCTAATATAGAATAGACAACATAAGAATATGTAACGATATTAATGTATGCAATCGTTGATAACTATATGTGGTTTACATTTTTATTATTATTGTTATTTATTTTAGTTGAGTCCTTTCATCCCATCCAGGAATGTAGATCAAGTTTTTACTTATAACCATATATGTCTATGATGTCCCTTCGAAGCCGCTATCATGTTAAGGAATCCATGGTTTTATCGAGAGTCGATCATTTATATATACGCACTTGTGAAAGATCACTTCTAAATATGTATTCATGTGTATGTGGTTAACTTCCGCTAAATAAGACTCCCGCTAATTCAGAAAACCGAAAAAGAGTAATAGAATTGTTTTATACCTATGAAAATAAATATTAAATTATGTCGATATCTCATAAACCAGATATATCAGAAAAATAGTGTATGTCCATTCTAGTCTGAGTTAGATGGCATTAACTATATATATATATATATATATATATATATATATATACATAATTATATTAGCTATCAGTATACTATTAGTATATACATTAGTATGATCAGCATGCCATTAGCAATGATTCATTACAATTAAGTAATACCACCATAATGATACAATCTTATGTAATATGTGTGAATCTAATTATCTGTATACGCAATGATTATTGGAACTATATATATATATATATATATATATTTATTGATTGTATATGACACCTTTTACATTCTAACGTAAACTAGTTATTATTTGTATATATATATATATATATATATATATATGTGTGTGTATGTGTATATGTATGTTTTTATATATATATATATATATATATATATATATATATATGTATGTGATTATAAATATAATTGCTATTAAATCATGTCATAAATTCAGTTTGTATATAAAATAATTAATGTTTATAAATATATATATATAGTGACCTCAGAATCAGGAATTTATTATTAACGAGTAATTATAAATATCTTTTAATTGTGCCCCCTGCCCTTTATATATACAATCAATACATAGCGGATACGAAAGTGACCGGTAAAAAGAGCCGGAACTGTGCATGATGTCCGGCTTGTTATAAATTCAGAATAATTACAAATTCGTAAACTGTAATGTCCGCACTTAAGTTAAAGATAATATCGATTGTCTATGTATAAACATATACATAAATATAGCATAGCAAGTCATTATCCGCAGTATTTTATGTTTATAATAACTAATTTTATTTTAAAAAATGAATTGATAATGGATTAATATGTGACCGAATCTTAAACTACGTGCGTGTTTCTCTTTCATTATTATATATTGATTTTCTTATCTAAATATTCTTTTATTTTAGTCTATTCGTATAAATTCTAACGATTCCAATATGACATGCTTTCGTCATTTTCAATTATTTGTATTTCTAAATATGAGTCATTATTTATGACTGATTAATCAAAATAAATTTACATTTTCTTTTAGGCATATTGTATTGTGTTTGTGAAATGGATGAATATAATATTATTATATCTATTGTAGTTATATAAAATTACTAAGATTTCATTGGTTTAAATTTCGTTTGAAACCTTCATAAAAGATATTACTTTAAGCCTAAATGCATGTTAACTAAATGACGAGAACCTCTCAATTGGTAGTTTAGTATATCCACTCCGTTTAATGTAAAGTAAACATTTGTGACATTTTATAAAAGTCCGACTTATCCAGTACATAACTTATAAAAGTGACTATAATATATATGTCCGACTTATGCAATCCGAATTATCCGATTTATTAAACATGTAACTAGATACACATTCAAACAAACAATTAAAATTGTCCGACTTATCGAGAGTTGACTATATATATATATATGTTATTTTATTTTATTTTATCTATTATATTTATAATTAATATAAATTATATTATATATTAGTATATATTAATTAGTAGTATACAAATTATAAGTATAATTATACTTTTATATATTAATAATATATTAGAATGTATATGTGTACACTTTTTTTTATTATTTGAATAGCATAATTAAAATTGTTTTAAATATTAAACATATTAATTATAAGTAATAATACATTAATAATTATAATTATTAATGTATAATGTAGTTTCTTTATTTATTAAAAATGGATAAAATTATATAAAATGGCGGTTCATTTGTCATGCAAATTCACGTATATGGTTATTATAAGTTATTATATATATATTTAATTAAAAAATCAATGTTATTAAAAAATATTATTTATTTCAATTGTAATGGTACAAAATTAATATATGCAGGCATACATTTATATATTAGTATAATAAAATGATAAATAATTTGACAGAAATGTGACTAATACGTATAAATAGTTATAATATAAATAATAAATGAATTATGCATAATTCATACATAATTAATATTAATATTAAAATAGTATATGTATATAATAATAGAAAAATAAAAGTTAAATTATGAAAATAGTAATAGTTAAATTACGTATATTTTCATTCCGTAAATAATATTTTATATTTTCAGAATATTCACATTTTTATTATAAATATGGCATGTGATTTACACATATTATGCATCATTATGTATAACATAATATACACATTATAATGTACATATAATGTATATATATATATATATATATATATATATATATATATATATATATACAGTATACAGAACATAGTAGTATATACCATATACATTAACAATATCCTATTATCTGTCAATCTTGCGTAATGCATGGTATTCGTGTTATTCGTGTTTAACCTTTAACCTGTAATACATACGGCGTATAGCGATTTGATCGCAAAATGTAAATTCAACGCAAATTGAACGCGAAATAATAGAAAACAGACTGTGTTGAGTTTACGATAATGCTATAACGAATGAAACCGAATGTAACCGATCGGAATCGAGTGGACACGAGTAGGTGGAATTATTGATCGGTTATAATATCGTGATTCTAAGTGGTCTAGTATATTTGCGTAGTTGTAATATCTATGCATGTCGATACAACGCTCTTCCTAGTGTATTCCCCCTCTCGTTACACCAGATCAATATAGTACCGAGGTATCAGTAGCCATAGTATCGATGTAGTACTATAGTATCGAATCTCTCTATCCTCATTAATAAGGTATACGTCAAGGTTATAAAACGGTGATCTTGATACCGTCGTCCTCGTCTCGGTAAAACCTAGGCGTGACGTATCCGTTATCGGGTAGCGAAGGTCGTTCGGCTTTAGCCGCAGCTGCCGACATCACCGGAAGTTGATTACTGGTGCTGGTCACTCGTCCTTGAGATGACCTCGTCGCTAGCGGCGGAAGTCGGCGCCACGTCGAGCACACTATGGTCTCGAGCTGTTCGCGGAACACGCGACCGGACATCGTGTACAACAGGAAGTTGATGGCGAAGCCCAGGATGTACAGGGTCCGCGTCACGCATTGCAGAACCACTAGCGGATAACGTTCTATGTTCAGTGTTCGCGACCTAATAGAGGACGGAACGCGGCCGTATTAGTTATATTATTATAGGTGATAATATAATAATAGTAGTTATTTAATCAGTTATGTATATATATATATGTATAGTTATATGTATATTTGAAATTAATATATTTAATAATAATAATAATAATAATCATAATAATAATCAAAATAATATTAATAATAATAATACTAATGATAATAATAATGGTAATTATAATGTTATAATTATACTTATAATAATAATATTTATAATAAGTAATGTAATAATGTTGTTAATATTTATATAAAATATTCATATAAAACATAAAAATATATTAATTTCAAAAAAAATGGTATTTAAAATCTATTGCATTTTCTATCGACTACATAATACCCTACTATTATAAGTACATATCGCATAATCGTCATTGAAGATTGATCATGGGCAAACGTAACATTAGTTTGACAACTAAATTTAAAAAAATGTAAATCACGTTGTAACATTTTATTAAATTATTAACTATAAGGAAATGCCAATTAATTTATTTATTTTTAGTTTGGTTTTATAATACTAATATACTACATGATTACATAACATGAAATAGATAAGCTAATTGAGATATCGAAACATAATAAATATCAAATATCCGAAAGAATATCATTATTATAAATTAATTAAAATATAATATATGAAATATATTCTAAATTTAAACAATTATAAGTAATAAATAACATCTTATAAATAACAGCTATAGCTAATAAATGTATACGTATATAACGATGATTTGATTGGATGATAACTAACATCGCTAATTTCGTGACTATAAAAGTGATGAGCACCGGTAGATAGCAGACCACGTAACTAGCCGACACTAATAGTAGAATTATTGTTAATTGCATACTTCGGTCGGCTTTCTTCTGAGTGGGGGTAGCGGCCTTCTCTGATGGGGTCTTTCTCTTGAACTGTTTATTCACACCTAATACCACAATATAGTATCAATGTGTATTACTATATAGTATCAATGTAATTACTATATAGTATCAACGTTTATTACTATATAATCGTTAATGATATCGTTAATTATATATATATATATATATATATATATATATATATATATATATATATATGAAATGAAATGAATTTATTGTTAAAAGAAAAATTTGAATAATATATATAATAAACAATTATTGGTGAATATAAAATAGCTCCTTTAAGGTGCATAACGAAGTCTTTTTTAGACTTGTATAAATTATGCAGCGGATAGAGAAAAAAACAATAATCATTAAACAAGACAAATATAAAGTAAATTATATGTTAATAATGATGTACTTAATAAATTATGTATATTATATTGAATATGATTATTAATATTATACTTTAATAATATTTCTATTTTTCTATTTTCTATCCTATAGGATACAAGCTTGTAATAGTAATCTGTTATCGGTTACATTCCTGGAATTGATAACGAATCGTATACATTTTATGGTTACATGTCATTAGTATATAATGTTACCGAGTATTTTTATTCACCAACATTGTATAATATATTAATATCTTAGTTTTAAAAGTTAAAATCATTCAATCGTAAAAAAAGTTTCAAATATTCGAAGCATTGACACTAATATCCCTTCTCGAATCGCTCGGTTAGATCGTTTCTAATAACGGTGTGTGACTGGGTTGGAATAGGGTAGGGTAGGGCTAAGGGTTGTGGAGATAACCTGTAGTGGATCTCTCCACGTTAGTGAGCGCCGTCACGACGGAAGTGGTCATCGACATGGACAGATTTCGGCGTTGATTCCGTTTGCGCCTAAGCTGCATAACCCGACAGATGATCGCCGTGTTGAGGCCGGCGATCACGAACACCGGAAGTATACGATAGGTCACCGTCTCCAGCATGTAGTACGTGGTGAACAGGTGTTCGAACCTGAGGCGGCGGCGACAGGGGTTAGGGTTAGGGTGTTAAAGGGGTGGTGGTGGTGAAGTAAGCCGTTAATACTGCTAATATTTAAAGCCGTGTTTTTCTTTGAAATAATAATTATTATTATTATAATAATAATTATGGGAGACACTTAAGCCGCTGAAATGTTACTACGGCAGGTATGGGTAAGTATACCCCCGTCGGGGGTTATGTAATGTATAATGGGGTCGTGCGCACATATGAGTAGCATGAGTAGTATCATGTAGTGTGTAGTGTGTAGTGTGTAGTGTGTAGTGTAGTGTGTAGTGTGTAGTGTGTAGTGTGTAGTGTGTAGTGTAGTGTGTAGTGTGTAGTGTGTAGTGTGTAGTGTGTAGTGTGTAGTGTGTAGTGTAGTGTGCAGTGTGTAGTGTGTAGTGTGTAGTGTGTAGTGTAGTGTAGTGTGTAGTGTGTAGTGTGTAGTGTGTAGTGTGTAGTGTGCAGTGTGTAGTGTAGTGTGTAGTGTGTAGTGTGTAGTGTAGTGTGTAGTGTGTAGTGTAGTGTAGTGTAGTGTGTAGTGTGTAGTGTGTAGTGTGTAGTGTGTAGTGTGTAGTGTGTAGTGTGTAGTGTAGTGTGTAGTGTATAGTGTGTAGTGTGTAGTGTAGTGTAGTGTAGTGTGTAGTGTGTAGTGTGTAGTGTGTAGTGTGTAGTGTGTAGTGTGTAGTGTAGTGTGCAGTGTGTAGTGTGTAGTGTGTAGTGTGCAGTGTGTAGTGTAGTGTGTAGTGTGTAGTGTGTAGTGTAGTGTGTAGTGTGTAGTGTAGTGTAGTGTAGTGTGTAGTGTGTAGTGTGTAGTGTGTAGTGTGTAGTGTGTAGTGTGTAGTGTGTAGTGTAGTGTAGTGTGTAGTGTGTAGTGTGTAGTGTGTAGTGTGTAGTGTGCAGTGTGTAGTGTAGTGTGTAGTGTGTAGTGTGTAGTGTAGTGTGTAGTGTGTAGTGTAGTGTAGTGTAGTGTGTAGTGTGTAGTGTGTAGTGTGTAGTGTGTAGTGTGTAGTGTAGTTTGTAATGTAGTGTGTATACACATATAGTGTGTATTGCTTTGCATCATACGATATGCGCTAAGGTAGATTTATTAATTAATATTCTGAACACATTTTATTTCAGAATAATAATTAATAGAGCTACCTAGATATTATCGCGTGACATGCGCATGCTACACAATAAACATATATATATATATATAATTATTTATTTTCATATCACTATTTTCATTTTATTTTAATTAATAGTAAAATATATCATAGTAATAAAAGTATAGTTTATTTGTTAATTATTATTGCTTCAATGAGTACCTGGTGATATCTAAATATGATAATTAACATATTAAATAAAGGATTATTCTAGATAAATATGAACATAATTGTCATTTTATATATATATATATATATATTTATATATATATGTGTGTGTATGTGTATGGATGTGTTTATAAGTGTGTATGTGATTATAAATATAATTGCAATTAAATCATGTCATCAATTCAGTTTGTATATAACATAATGAATGTTTATAAACTATGAGTGTGACCTCAGAATCATGAATTAATTATTAACTTTAGTTACTATAGTAATTATAAATATATTTTGATTATGCCCTCTAGTTATATATATATAGTTTGCAATTCATGAAGTTTATCAATTGTTTTAATTAATTAATATATATATGTACTATATGATTATCTACTATATGATTATCTACTAGGTATAACTATAGAAGTCCGCTTGCAAAGACTAACGAAGTGATGACGACGCACGATTCGCTGACGACGCCTATCATGATATAATGATAGGGGGCGATAGTAGTAGCGATAACCAAGAAGATCGTAGTGCACACGCACCTAGCCCTACGCACGTTACATAACCACTTGAACTGTACCGGCATGTAGATAGCGATGTAACGCTCCAAGGTGAACGCCAGGATCAGACATGACGAGTAGTTACTGCGGGTGGGGTGGGGTGCATAGTGAACGGGGTTAATAGACGTAACTATCGATGTCTCAGAATCTGAGGGACCTGTGAAATTTATCTGAGATATCTAGGTTCTGGAAATACCGAATATGATTAGTTACAAAACCAAACTTACAGTGCTGAATTGATTGATTTATAGGGGATTCTGACATATAGATAGTCTGATATATCGAGAGTATACTATTAACTAATCGTGTATATACAATGCAATTATGTATCTTCTAATGAAATTACATATATTATACAAAAAGATATGGTATAAATGGAAACCATTATATTTTAAAGTCGATTCTCATAACAAAATTATAATAAAACAAATACAATATAATTATAATTACAAATAATGTACCGTCAAACTAAATTAAATATTCCCCTCTCCCTTCCCCCCTGCTACCTCACCGCCATCTCTAACCTGAACAAGTCGAGCATGTGTTGCAGTACTTTGCAGGCGAGCTGGCTATGGTTGTGGAAGTCTATGTGCCCCGCGGGTGAGTATAAACACTGCATTGTCTTCAGGGAGTTAGTGACGAACACCGCTATCAGGTACAGACTGTCCGATATAGCCAATAGCAGCAGGTATACGTTACTGGATACTATTCGCATCTCACGTGATGAGAATACCTGTGATTAGTGTTGTGCAGGGTGTGATATTTAGAGTAGGGTAAATAGTATAGTATAATGTAGGTAAAATATTTAAAAATGTAATCTATTATATAAAAGAAAGTCTATTTAATTATATATATATACTAGCCGTACCCGACCCGGCGTTGCTCGGTTTTGATTATTTTCCTATCTATTATTTATTAATTATAGTTATTCCTGATTTTGCATTGCTTACACGGCATTACTCGGTTTTTGATTTTTCATTATTTACTAACTATAGCTGTAATTGACTCGAAATTTCGCGATTTTTGATTTTTTTAACATAAATATTTATCTAATATAAATATTTAATTTTTGAGAAAAAAAATGCGAGTAAACCTAGAGTTCTATATTAAAAAGTTGTATACGAATTTGGATCAATATAAGCCACTTAACTTATATATATGTGTGTGTGTGTGTGTGTATCTGGTGAGGTAACTCGAGAACCGGGGTACGTCGCGAAAATATTTTATACCCGATCTTAATAAATTTGCAACAGTTGGTCTTGGTCCGGAAATTTTTTTGAATTTTTTACCGCGTACCCCAGAAAAACCTGAAAAATTGACTTTTTGCCATTAAAATGATTTTTTGTCATCCAAAATCTTCGACCTCGCTTTTTTGAAATATTTTTTTGACATTTTTTCGAAGTATTTTTTTGAATTTTTTTTGATTTTTTTTTGAAATTTTTGGAAATTTTTTGAAATATTTTTGAAATATTTTTGACATTTTTTGAAATATTTTTGAAATTTTTTGAATTATTTTTAAAATTTTTTTTGAAATTTTTTTAAAATATATTTTGTAATATTATTTATATTTTTTGTATTTTAAAAAATATTATTTGAAATATTTTTTTATATTTTTCAACTATTCGTTGAAATATTATTATTTTAAGATATAATTAAAATATTATAATTATATAATAAATATATAAATATAAGATATAAATATTATACTTTTTAAAATATTTGTAGAACATTTATAAAAAATATATTTTGTAATATTTGGAAATATTTGTTGTATACTATGAATACAGAATCAGGAATAGCTATAATTAATAAATAATAGATAGGCAAACAATCAAAAATCGAGCACCCTGCGTGCGGTTTGGGTTTTCGATATTTATTAAGTAATATTTTGTAATATTAGTGTTGTATTTTTTTAAATATTATTTGAAATATTTTTGAAATATTTTTCCACTAATTTTTGAGATATTAATATTTGTATAAATTTGTTTGAATTTTAGCAACAATTTATGTTATTGTATATGAAAAGCAGAATCATGAATAGCCATAAATAATAAATAATAGATAGGTAATTAATAGCTATTAAACCACGAGTAAAGCAAAGTTGGGTACGGCAAGAAATTCCAAATCAGGAATAGTTATAATTAATAAATGATAGATAGGCAAATAATAAAAAACCGAGCAACGCCGATTTGGAACTGTTTGGGTTTTAGCAGTTAGGTATGTGCATCGTCGAAGCTTCTAGAACTGTAAGTAGGTATGTGTATATATCTTAAAAAAATCTTTTTACCGCGTACCCCAGAAAAACCTAAAAAATTGACTTTTTGCCATTAAAATGATTTTTTGTCATCTAAAATCTTCGGCGTCGCTTTTTTGAAAGATTTTTTTTACATTTTTTTCAAAGTATTTTTTTAAAATTTTTTTGAATTTTTTTTTGAAATTTGTTGAAATTTTTTTGAAAATTTTGAAATATTTTTGAAATTTTTTGAAATATTTTTGAAATTTTTTGAAATATTTTTGAAATTTTTTGAAATAATTTTAAACATTTTTTTGAAATATTTTTAAACATTTTTGTGGACATTTTTTTGAAATTTTTTTAAAATATATTTTGTAATATTATCTATATTTTTTGTTTTATTTTTAAAAATATTTTAAAAAATTTGAAATATTTTTTTATATTTTTCAACTAATCGTTGTTATATTATTTAAAGATATAATTAAAATATTATAATTATATAATAAAGATATAAATATTATAAGATATAAATATTATACTTTTTAAAATATTTGTAGAACATTTATAGAAAATATTTTTGTAATATTTGGAAATATTTATTATATACTAACAATACAGAATCAGGAATAGCTATAATTAATAAATAATAGATAGGCAACAACAATCAAAAATCGAACAACGCAGGGTGCGGTTTGGGTTTTCTGAATTTTTTAAGTAATATTTTGTAATATTGGAAATATGTGTTGTATTTTTTTTAATATTTTTTGAAATATTCTTGAAATATTTTTCCACTAATTTTTGAGATATTAAAAACGAATATTTGTCTAAATTTGTTTGAATTTTTTTATGAAAAATTTATGTTATTATTATTATTATCAGATTTAGGTTTGCACCAGGGTTTTTGTAGAAGCTAAAGCTTATCGAGACAATTACCCTTAATTTTAAAGCAAGTTCAAAAAAAACTAAATAAATAAAATATTATAAAATATTAGATGACTTCCTGTTTACATAGATACAATACAATGAATAAAATAGAAAAATAATATAAATTGTTTGAACTTGCCATAAAATTATGTAATCATCATTTAATTATTTATAAATAAATAACTAAAATAAATAATAAGTACTATAAAATAATACACTAAACAAAAATATAGATGTATTAGTATAAAAGAAGAAAAAAATGAAGTAAAATGAAGTAAAACTGAATAAAACTGAATAAAACATAACAAAAAGAATATCTAGAAAGATGGTAAGAACTGTATGTAACATTTTTTTTTTTTTTTTTTTTTTTTTTTTTTTTTCAGTAAATAAGTTTTAGGAATTTTTTTGTAATACTTTATAATAATGTAAAGAATGTAAAATATTTGTTCAAACTGAAATGTTAGTTTAATTACTAATTTTTATATAAGTGTCAATAAAGAGAAATAAAACAAAGAAGTATAATCAAGTATACAAGAAAAAAGATTCAATACAAAATGTTTATGTAATTAAAAATAAAGTCAAATAATATTATTAGTCAGAGGGAAATAAAAAATACTAAAGAAAATACTAAAGAAAAAAGAAATACCTAACAGTTTTTTTTAATTTTATTATTTTTATATAAACGTCAATTAAAAAGAAAGAAAACATGAAAGTAAATTCAAATATAAAATGCAAAAATTCAGTAAAATAATATTATTAATGTCGGGGAAATAAAATATTGTAAAGTAAAACACTCAAAAGTATTCATTTTTTTTAATTTTTACATAAACGTCAATAAATTAAAATAAGAATAAAATGTGGATCTTAGTATATAATACAATATTAGATAAAAGACATGATAAAAGATATAAAATTAGAAAAATGAGATTTAGATTATAAGTATACTGAGTAAGAAGATAACAAATGTGTATACATACGTTTCCTGAATAATTTATAATTTGAAATATTTTTTAAAATATTATCAAGCTTATTCCAGGTAATTAGATTATTTATTGTAGTTATTGTACATGAAAAGCAGAATCATATAGCCATAATTAATAAATAATAGATTGGCAAACTATCAAACAACGAGTAAAGTAGAGTTGGATACGGCAAATAATTCCAAATCAGGAATAGTTATAAATTAATAAATGATAGATAGGAAAATAATTTAAAAAAACCGAGCAACTCCGATTTGGAACGGTGTGGGTTTAGGTTTTCAACATATTTTGGAATATTTGAAATATCTGTTTTATTTTTTGAAATATTTTTTCACTAATTTTTTAAATATTAAAAAAAATATGTTTCTACATTTGTTTGTATTTTAGATAAACTTTATTTAATTGTATATACTAGAAATGTAGGATCAGGAACAGCTCTAATTAATAAATTGTAAATAGGAAAACAATCAAAAACCGATAAATGTACTGTTTGTATTTGGATTTAGGTTTGAGTTTTCGACATTTTTTTAAAAATTATTTTGTAATATTTTAAATATTTGTTGTATTTTTTAGCAATTATATATTTTAGCATAATCAGGAATAGCTATAATCATTAATAATAAATAGTCAAACAATCAAAAACCTAGCAAAGCCTGGTATACTAGCCTAGGTTACTAATATATTGAAATATTTTTTATATTTAAAAAAATATTTGTTGACACTTTTTTAAAATATATTTTATAATATTTTAAATTATTTTTTCTATTTTTACAAATATTTTATGAATAAATCTTAAAAAGAACAACGCTAGATCTACATCGGATACAGTTAGAATTATTAAATATTAGTTAGAAACAAAATTAAAATAAGTAGATAGCATAATAAGTGCAGAGATTCCAAATATAGAAGATTAACAACTATACAATACTGTAAAGAATAATATGATTCACGGTCCTTGTGGATATTTAAATATAAAATCTCCTTGCATGAGTAATGGAAAATGTTCAAAGAATTTCCCTAATAATTTTATAGGAGAAACACAAACTGATAGAGATGGTTATCCATTGTATAGAAGAAGGGATGCAAATAATGGCGGAAAAATTGTGACTAAAATGATACACGGAAAAGAAATACAAATAGATAATAGATGGGTTGTACCTTATTGCCCATTATTATCTAAAATATTTAATGCACATATCAATGTTGAAATGTGCAATTCCGTAAAATCAATAAAATATATTTGCAAATACATTCATAAAGGTTCAGATATGGCGATAGTTGAATTAGAAGAAACTGATAAATGAGATGAGATAAAAAGATATCAGATGGCTAGATATATAAGTAGTAACGAGGCAATATGGAGAATACTAGATTTTCAAATACATCAAAGATACCCGGCCATTATTCAATTAGTGATTCATTTAGAGAATGGGCAAAGGATTTATTTTACCGAGAGTAATGTTAGGGAAAGGATTAATATACCTCCGAAGACAATGCTTACATCTTTCTTCGATTTATGCGGGATTGATAATTTTGCGAAGACTTTATTATATCAAGATATCCCGCAATATTATACTTGGCAAGTAGGAAATAGAATATGGAAAAGGAGATTACAAGGGGATCGAATTAGTGAAGGGATATTTAAATCATCTACCATTGGAAGATTATATACGGTACATCAGAAGAATCTGGAATGCTTCTATCTTCGGCTATTATTAACTAATGTGAAAGGACCAGTATCATTCGAAGATATTAGAACAGTTAATGGGGTAATATGTAATACATATAAGAAGGCATGTGCAATGTTAGATCTATTAGAAGATGATGAACACTGGGATAATACATTAAAAGAAGCATCTATATCTAGATCTCCTAGGAAAATAAGAGAACTATTCGCAATGATGATTTGTCACTGCGAAATAACAGATATACCATCATTATGGTTGAATAATAGAGAATGCATGAACGAAGATATTTTGTTGGAATATAGAAGAAATAATACCGAAGAAGTAATTGAGTATAATGAAGAAATATTTCTTGGATCTCTGGCACGCGTGCAAGGAATAGTTAAAAGAATGGGAGGAGATTCCTTACAGAAATATGGATTTGTAAATATTGAAATGGTATCCTCTATACCAAATGAACATAACTATGATAGGATTCTCCAAATAGATGAGAATAAATTAAATTATGAACAAAGAATAGTATACAATAATATATTGCAGATTGTTATTAATGAAGAAGGGAAATTATTCTTTTTAGATGCTCCAGCTGGAACTGGTAAAACTTTCTTAATAAATTTATTATTAGCTAAGAATAAAATGTCTCGAACAGAGCAGTTGGCTGTGGCATCATCGGGTATCGCAGCTACATTACTACTAAATGGAAGAACTGCACATTCTACATTTAAAATTCCTATAAAAATAAATGAAAATTCAATTTGTAGCATAACGAGAAATTCAAAAGAGGCAGAACAATTCAGAAACTGTAAATTCATTGTATGGGATGAGTGCACAATGGCACATAAATATGCTCTTGAGGCAGTAGATAGAATGTTAAGAGATATAGTAAATGATAGAAAACCAATGGGAGGAATAACATTATTACTAAGTGGAGACTTCAGAAAAATTTTACCTGTAGTACGAAGAGGAACTAAAGCTGATCATATAAATGCCTGCCTAAAAACATCAATATTATGGAAATACATAGAAAAATTGACTTTAAAAAAAAACATGCGAGTATATTTATCAAAAAATAGAGACACAGGGTCGTTTGAACAAAATCTATTAGATATTGGAAATGGTATTAAAGTGATTAATAATTAATTAAGTGATAATGTATTAAAGAAAAATGAAAATATGGATATAATTCCATGTGGAATCATAGTAAAAAATCATAATGAATTGATATCAAAAATATATGAAAATTTATTAGAAAAATATTTAGATGAAGATTGGCTTAGCGAAAGATGTATACTTGCCCCCAAAAATAATAATGTATGTAATATTAATAAACGTTTATTGAATTTATTTCCTGGAGATCCAAAATTATATATGTCAATCGATAGAGTAGTGAAAGAAGATGAAGTTGTTGATTACCCAATAGAATTCCTGAACTCTATTAATCTTCCAGGATTACCAGATCATATGATAGAATTGAAGGTTGGCGTTCCAATTATTCTACTTAGAAATTTAGATCCACCAAGACTTTGTAATGGGTCCAGACTTTTAGTGACCAATCTTAAAAACCATATTATAGAAGCAAGAATATTGACAGGGGAATATAAAGGAGAACAAGTTATGATTCCTAAAATTCCACTAATACCTTCCGATTACCCTTTTAACTTCAAACGACTACAATTCCCTATAAGACTATGTGCTTTTCCATGACTATAAACAAATCTCAAGGACAGTCTTTTAAAGTAGTAGGATTAGATCTGGAAACAGAGTGTTTTTCCCACGGTCAATTATATGTCGGATGTTCAAGGGCCAGAGATGAAAATCAACTGTATATTCTTGCCAATAATGGAATGACTAGGAATGTGGTATACAAGGAAGTATTATAAAATATACTATATATATACAAGAATAGATATTACTTTATTGAAATTATTACATACATTATTATACAAGTGAATCAGAGTTCGGACCAGCTAGATATATCACACATGAAATTTTAGGTTGCAATTCCAGTAAAACCTACTTTAAGGCTGCGGTTTTATTAATATTTATTTCCAATATCATTTTACGTTAATTATCGAGTGGGTCTATTAAAATTAAATTTCAAAATTAAAATTAAAACTGTCTCATTACATTTATAAAATATTTGATTGGCTGTAGTTTTTTCACAATCTTTCATAATAGTTGATAAATATTTAAACATATATATTACATATATATATTATATAAATTATAATTATTTTTTAATATTACGAGAATACAAAGTGGCAAATTAATGTACTTTTAACATAAAATATAGTATATTTATCATAAATTAGAGATACAGAATGGTTTAAAAATAAAATTGATATTGGAAATTATGTATTAAAAACAATATAAAATATGGATATAATTCAATGTTGAATCATAGTAAAAATTAATTAATAGTGAGTAAAAATCCACTTTATATACGATACCTTGACGTGGTTAAGTGGCTTATATTGATCCAAATTCGTATACAACTTTTTAATATAGAACTCTAGGTTTACTCGCATTTTTTTTCTCAAAAATTAAATATTTATATTAGATAAATATTTATGTTAAAAAAATCAAAAATCGCGAAATTTCGAGTCAATTACAGCTATAGTTAGTAAATAATGAAAAATCAAAAACCGAGTAATGACGTGTAAGCAATGCAAAATCAGGAATAACTATAATTAATAAATAATAGATAGGAAAATAATCAAAACCGAGCAACGCCGGGTCGGGTACGGCTAGTATAGTATAAAATAGGAGTGAGGTATGGAGGGCAGGGTATTAAGTATAGGAGGTTAGGTAGTACGTTGGGGTAAGGTGTAGAGAACAGGATATTTTAAGCAGGGTAAATAGTAGGTGGTATGAAGTATAAGTAAGTTAGGGAATATATGTAAGAGGTATATAGTAAGGTAGAAATTAGAGGATAGTTGTTAGTATACTTTACTGGATCCTATTCATATCTCAGGTGATAAGAACACACATATAGGAACGGGAACCATGCTAAATATGGGTAAATATATATATATATGTTATTAATGATTGCCTATTTAGTCTAGTTTTCTAATACGTTCGCGAATACCGTCCCTTATCATCAGTATACTAGTAATATATAACCTGATATCAAATTAAACTTTATATTTCACACGTAAGAATAGAAATATTAAATAATTAAATCTTCACAACATTGAAATACAAGATTTGTACATCTACGCACATGAACCCACACACTCGTTTTTACACACAGATACCGCAGTACTGTTGATGATATCGTATGTCTGTGACAGAACTATAGGACACATGTAAATCTTAATGTCAAACACTTATTTTAAATAGTAATAATTTTACCTTCACAAACCACACAATTCTAATAAATGATGATTATGTATATGCATGCATATATATATATATATATATATATGTATATAAATAATATTATTAAATATTAACAATAGCTGCTAATACATACCATAGTATATATATATAGTACGGATATTCCCTAATAAGGTGTATTATTCTATTTAATACGCGTTATGTAATAACATTATTTGTACATTCCTCATTGCGTAATATTAATCAGATGTCTACTCAAATACATATTAGTATAATATATATGTGTATATATATATATATATATATATATATATATATATATATTATAGTATAAAGACTATAGCCCATATTTACAGCCATAGTTATAGATATACATATATGTATATACATTTTCGAGTAAATTCTCTACTTTACATAATAATATAATAAAGAAGAACTTGCGATTTTCAGAATACACGGAGTATGTAATAATAAAATCGTTACCTAATGTATTATGCAGAATATATATTATGCAGAAATATATAACCATGCAGTTTTGTAATTAAGTATTACATATTATTTATAAATGTATTATATGTAGATATTTTATGATATATTTCGCCTATGCTATTGAGTTCGTAACATATATGCGCATCATAAATGTATATATGTGATTTTTTTTAAATAATACATATAAAATAAATAATACAATTTCTATTTTAAGAAATTCACACTTTCTACTCTACATTCATCTCTATGAATCATCACAGCAATTCACGTTAGTGGAGTTATTACGAGCGTGACTCACGATACATAGTCGTTCATCGTTACTGTATTAGTACCTCCATAGAGACATCTCTCAACATGGAATCCTTATTGATAACCACCACCACCCCCTACCCTCTAAATAATACGCACCCCGTCTACAACCGCCACCCCAGCCAGTCGTTCCCAATACTTAGGATTCCTCGCGCATCGCTATATTTAAATAACACTCTTACATCCCCATTTCCCGATCATCGATACACGTATGACGTATGATGAATCATCGATACTATGACTCACATTACTATCGGCCACGTATGTAAGCTTATCATCACTAGAATATACATCATGTCCTCACTGGGGACGGTTAATC
The DNA here is from genome assembly GCA_964019155.1 of Osedax fenrisi. Taxonomy (NCBI): domain Eukaryota; kingdom Metazoa; phylum Annelida; class Polychaeta; order Sabellida; family Siboglinidae; genus Osedax; species Osedax fenrisi. Next base: position 45,535,115 of record OZ025243.1, read on the forward strand.
ATAACTTAGGGTATGCTGTTTGACAGATAGATAGATATACAGACTACTGTTTTATCTACGAAATGTCACAACTGACCGTTTTATGCTAGAAAATCACATCCTTATTGTACTAAACTACTTATCTATATATATATATATATAGTTATATGTTGTGCAGATGATACAGCATTACTTTCACCATTACTAAGGGGTTTTCAGTTGTTGATAAGTTGATGTGAATAGTTTGCTAAACATAACCACATAACGTTTAATATTGATAAATCGATTATTTTACCAATTTATTTTGATAAATCATATCATAATCCTGTGAAATTATATATAGATAATAAACTTCTAAAAGTTGTCAAATCATATAAATATCTTGGACATTGGATTTCAGAGGACTTATCTGATGATATTGATATATATATATATATATATATATATATATATATATATATATATAGTAATATTAAACAGTTATATAAACAAAGCTATGCAATATCATATAACTTTAATCATTTCTCCAAGGATAGGTACAACACATTATTCTATTTAAAACATTTGTTTCCAATATATACCTTAGTAGCATTTGGATACCAAATATATAGTGCATGGCTAAACTTAATATAGCTTATAATATTTCTTATCGTATCGTTATGAACTACAGATGTAGAAATAGTGCGTCATTAATGTTTTTTAACGATTATGTTAATAATGTAACAGTTAAGTTACGTAAGTCTTATTATTCGCTATACAAACGAATATGATGATCGTGAAATTCTCTAATCATTCAATTATATGAATATAATATTGTTTTCCCATCATCACTGTTTACCATGTGGTATAACTCATTATTTGTATAGTAATTTAAATTTAGTTTATTATATTAATTGTTTAGTTTAGTTTATTCTTTTATAATTTTCGTTTATATACTATGGACCTCTGTATTTCATGTCTGATTTAAATAAATAAATAAATAAATATACTTTAAAAACTAATATGTTTAACTCTTTAATTCATTTTACCACGTGTTATAGAGTACCCTTTACGTAATCCGTTTAACCCCTCGCTACAATACTTCCCTCGTGAGAGTAATACCCATACACTCATACTCCATTGGAACCTTCTCCATCTATTAATGAAGTCACGCGAACACAAGTATATCTTCACCGTGTCAACCTCTTATCTTCACCGTGTCAACCTCTTATCTTCACCGTGTCAACCTCTTATCTTCACCGTGTCAACCTCTTATCTTCACCGTGTCAACCTCTTATCTTCACCGTGTCAACCTCTTATCTTCACCGTGTTAACCTCTTATCTTCACCGTGTCAACCTCTTATCTTCACCGTGTCAACCTCTTATCTTCACCGTGTCGACCTCTTATCTTCACCGTGTCAACCTATTATCTTCACCGTGTCAACCTCTTATCTTCACCGTATCAATCTCTTATCTTCACCGTGTCAACCTCTTATCTTCACCGTGTCAACCTCTTATCTTCACCGTGTCGACCTCTTATCTTCACCGTGTCAACCTCTTATCTTCACCGTGTCAACCTCTTATCTTCACCGTGTCGACCTCTTATCTTCACCGTGTCAACCTCTTATCTTCACCGTGTCAACCTCTTATCTTCACCGTGTCAACCTCTTATTTTCACCGTTTCAACCTCTTATCTCGCCGTATTGAACGGTTATTAAATTTGACCGAACGTAATATTAATAATTCATTATTATCGTATTCATTATAGTAGCTTAGTCCTCCTTCGTGTCGCTCTAACTCCTCCTTCGTGTCATTCAAACTACGCCTACTTTGACCACGTGGTTTTATCATAAACAATTATGCTTTTCAGTGGAATACAATATGGGTATCATATGCCATACTAAATCCATATCCTTAATGATACTATAAACACACATACACACACACATATATATATATATATATATATATCCATAATAATGACCATATTTTAAATGTAATATATATATACTATAATTCTATAACATTTATAAATATCTAAACACCTTGTAAATTGTAGACATTATATCTAATCTACTAGAGAACAAAAAAGATCGCTATAAAAGATACACTCAAATTTTAAAATAAATACATTTTTCTTGAGATTAAATGATACATACAAATGATATTACCTCTGAACTATCTGATACATGTAATTATGAATAAACTTGAAAGCTGCGATATACATTTATTATAAGGAAAATATATGCTAACGTGAAAATAGTGGTGACATTAATCGTTGTAAGACCAACAAAAACATTATTCATCATTATTTTCATAATTATATTATAATTTCAATCATAATTGTAACGTAGTTTTATTAAGCACGTCGTAAAAGTCTTCAAAAATGTACATGGGAAAATATAATTAAATTAAAAATATAATATATTAAGAAATATATTTTATATGAATTGTATCATTTGTTATTTTTTTTTTTAATAATCTAATAATATGTTTCGCATAAACTACATATATTACATCATCAAAATATAATAACTGCACTTTTATTAATTCTATGGAAAATACACATTTATGTAATGTAATGCTGATTTACTTAGTTTTACGCGATTTTTAAATAAACATCCTTATTAAACAAAATAAAAGATTATGATATAAACACCCACAGGTACCCGTTTATTATAGGACAACGATATCCCTCAATCACACCTATTCTATCATCGGCATGCATACGACTTTCTCGCGCGTGGATATATGTGCCTACGTTAACAATGACAGAAGCCCCCCCCATGTACTTTACACTATAGTAATGCAGCACCGTAGTATGTAATCATCGCGGTGTTACGTCATCAACGTTACGACATCAACGCGGCGAACGTGTTAAACACAATTATTGTCCTGCATAGTATGTGTGTGTATATATATATATATAATATGTCCAATATACCATTATTATACATAGTATATACTACATAAGTACATATGTCCTAGTTGTAACATTATAAAAATTATTCTTAAATATGTTATCATATGTTATTATATGTTTTTATATTTAGGAGCGTAATTATTTTATTTAACGACGAAGAAACTGTCCGAATGTTATCTATTTTAATAATAATGATAATAATTAAAGAAATATTTATGTATAGATATATATTACATCTATATATGTAAACATATATTTATAAAAAGTATTCAATAATTCGCCATATAAATACGATTAGATATTTTATAATACCACATAGTAACACAATTAATTATCAATTAATTATAATTTTATATTAACTATTATTTATTATTAGTAATTATATAATATTAATAATTATATAGTAAACTACTGTATAATAATTTAGAAATCCACTCTATAACATAATGTATACTGATTCAATATCAATTTTTATTAATATTTGTATAGTGAAAACTAAGGATATGTTTTTTGTAGAGTAAAGTGGTTCAGGTATACAGATGGACAGCAGTTAATTGGTACAGTATGTAGATATAACTCTAGTGTGTCCATCTTTCCATAGGCAGAGGTACATTTTAACTAACATCTGTTAAACTCCCCTTAAACTTTCAAACTATATAAACTACAGCTTTAAACGATTTTTCAATATACAATCATAATTATTACTACTACATAATGTATTCATCGCATTCTATTGAATATATATTGTACAATTGTGTATAATATACATTAGATATTTATATCTAATGTATATTAATCTTAATAGTTTATTGAATAATACGTTAATAAAAAATGAAAACGTGTAATATTATAAATATATTTTATATAAAATGGAATTATTTTAATTCTAATATAACTGCATATTTTAAAACATATAACAATTTAATTACAATAATAAATCTCAACAATTATAGAAACTAATATGTATTCAATAATACTAAAGTAGTATATATATATATATAATATACTAAAGTATACTATAGTATACTAAAGTATACTATAGTATAGTATACTATATACTATATATAGTATATTAAACATAAATTACAAAATATGTGCGATTATGTATATTTAAATATTAGTTGTGTTAATAATATCAGTGAATATATGTGTCCGCATCCCTATAGGCTAACTACTAGTGTGTATTATTGTTTGAAATATAATATATATCACGCACATTTTATATTGTTCGCTGTTCAGACTTCAAACTATGCTGATTTTATATGTGAAACTTTAATGTGTTTAGCCTTACCTTATAAGGGTCATTATTGAGATTACTATAGTTAAATTTGTATACACATATACACACACGCACATGTACAATAGTATTCGTATATACATTGCATACACGCAAATAACAATGTGTTTTATATATTTGTATTGTTAATTTTATTTGTATTCGGTGGATCCTTTCATCCCATCCAGTAACTTAGATTAAGGTTTCACTTATAACCATATATGGCTATAATGTCTCTTCGAAGCCGCTCTCATGTTAAGGCATCCATGATTTTAACGATAGCCGATCATTTATTTATACACAGTTATATAAGATTACTTCTAAATAATATGTTAATACCCATTTTAATGGTCCGGACGAGATTCGAACCCATTTCCTACTTCTTATGTGTCTGACGCCTTGGCAAACTGAGCCACACACGAAGTCTTGTGGCTCAGTTAGCTAAAGCGCATATATATATATATATATATATATATAACCGTATTCATATATGCATACATAACGGGTAGGTATACCTACAATGGTCGCAAGGATAACACACGTCGTAAGGACATAAGTAACACATCGCCATACATCTCAATCAACGCAGTTCCTCCCGTAAGCTATGTAGCCATCACCTCCGCTGCCGCCGCTGCTGCTACGAAACAATTAATAATAACAAACGCGCCGCGCATGCGTAAGAGAGAAGTATCATTCGTCATCGATGACTCACCATCATCGCGGACGACGTAGTGGGTGGTCCGCGGGTGAGGGAGAGGGAGAGGGCAGATAAGATCTCCGCGAGTAACAATGCGTTTATTGTTCGATAACGAAAGATAAGCGTTGCGATCGAGTAAGGGTTGGGGGGAGTAAGGAATGCGGGAGGTCGCGCATTCGTCACTTATATATATATATATATATATATATATATATATATATTATGTAATGTATATTTTAGTGTATATTTCATTGTATAGTGGTGATGAGGTATATATTGCCCATGTTAATATATAGAGTGTACTAATACATACACATACATACATATAGTGCAAAATGAATTAACGAATATCTACACACACACACATACACACATACACACACATAAACACACACACATATATATATATAGTATATTACAAAATGTAATCACTTATACATCAGAATATTTAAATGGTTAATAATCTGTAATCTGTTATAATAAGTGTTGCCCTTTAAATACAAATGTTCATATACACGCAAGTATACATTACAATTGTATTATTAGTTTATGTTATAATGTTATGTTATCATAATAAATACGAGGATATATATGTTTGTATGGCAATATAATAGTTGCCTGGAGGTATGAAATCAATAAAGATTATCACTTCCACTAACCTCTGATACGTTGTATCACAACTGAGTTCATATATTGTATTCATATTATTAATATATACTACTAATTTATAATATATATATATATATATATATATATCAATGTATTGACCTGGGCGATGTTCATGAACAGGATGAAGACAATGGTTACACACAGATAATCTATAGTCACGAGTGTAACCAGTGTAGTCACGTGTAGTCACGTGTACTGTCACGTGATATGCATGACTCACACTAGGCAGAATATTCGCAAGCACCTAATATTTTTGAACTATAATAATATGTATTATTTATATTTAATAATATATTATCTATTATATTTAATATATCATATATATATATATATATATATATATATATATATATATATATATATATATATATATATATATATTATCTATTATATATATTATATATTATATATTATATATTATCTATTATATATATTATATATTATATATTATAAATTATATATTATCTATTATATATTATATATTATATATTATATATTATCTATTATATATTATATATTATCTATTATATATTATCTATTATATATTATATATTATATATTATATATTATATATTATATATTATATATTATCTATTATATATTATATATTATATATTATCTATTATCTATTATAATTCGCAATACAGGGGCGTATAATCACGTGCAGTATGCCACAGCGTAACGGCGTAACTCCTTACGTTAGTACCACGTGACCTGATCATCGATGTGTGGCTGCAGACTATCAGTACACACACGTGACTATCAGTACACACGTGACTATCAGTACACACGTGACTATCAGTACACACACGTGACTATCAGTACACACGTGACTACCAGTACACACGTGACTATCAGTACGCACACGTGACTATCAGTACGCACACGTGACTATCAGTACGCACGTGACTATCAGTACGCACGTGACTATCAGTACGCACGTGACTATCAGTACACACGTGACTATCAGTACACACGTGACTATCAGTACGCACGTGACACTATCAGTACACATATGACCTCTCCAGTAACATCACTATACACCCATACAGTACACGTACTAGTAGTGCGTCGCACCGACACATACGTCTTATATGTATATACATATGATGGTTGTTTTTATGTATATATACGTATTTATACATATATATATATATATATATATATATATATATATACGTATATATATATATATGTACATTTGGTTACGTAATGATTATGTGACGTGGCTTGAACTTTACACGCCAGCGTGTCGGGGCAGACGTACATTTCCTCGGGCTAGCTGCAACCGCGCTGCACTTACACTGGACTAGCTACTGGCTAGTACTTCCGGTTATAGATGTGCTCTATAGGTGGCGGTAGTCCGGCAGACCACCTACTTCCGCTGAAGCTGACCCCTGACATCGATGTACTTTAGGGCGCGTGTATGTATGACACCTCGACATTCGTAATCATGCGCATTGTGTGATATACGTGTATTTATATATACGTGTGTATATATATATATATATATATATATATATATATATCGCTAAATATATAGTTATAGCCTCTAGATTATCATAATGTTAGCACTTAATGTGTACACATAAAATAGTGTATATTCTTATATACACTTAAATATACCACCAACATATACAATTATTTTTTGTAGTCTTTAAAATGCATCCAAATACAAATATATATAAATGCTTTATAAAGTTATATATAATGTTGCAAATATTTATAAGCACCTAATGAACATGATATCCTTAATTCCCTTACCACAAGCGCATAGTAGCTACTTAACACATCGCACTACCACATAACTGTACTAACTTATATCGTTATCAACATTATTCATTATATAAAATATTTACAAAAAATACGCTTTCCTATTTTATTATATTGATTTTGTATACTCGAGTATGATCATTACTGCTGTGAAATAATGTGCAGATGGGTATTATTCTACTCTATCGGGTTTTTAACGTAACTACCCTATCGTACCGCATTGTTCTATTGTTTTTCTACATCGTATCACTAATAACAATATGTCACATGATACACCACATGATGTCTGTTCGTCATTAGGGCGTACTCGGTATGGGGTACTGGGTACACGGTAACTAACTATGATGTGTAGTTACAGTGTAGTTATGTAATACCAATACTATAACATACCGCTGCCGCGTGTGTAGAGAGAGATAAGCATATGTTCACAGAGAGATAAATAAGCACATCTACACGTATCGCATACGAGCACGCGTGGACACATAACGCACACATATACAGACTGGATAGTACATTGTATACACACATACACATATAAATACATACACACACATGCATCTACACACATACACCTACACATATACACACACATATACACATACACATACACACACATGCCGATATAAAGGCACACACATATAATTGTATAAAGGGAAGTCTGCAGGTATATTAATTAATATATATATATATATATATATATATATATATATATATATATAATTAATACTCCTAATAATAAATTTATATTTAATTATATAACTCATACAATTTAAGACGTACATATACGCATATATAACGATGTATCCTCCCTCCTCCCGCCCATTCTATCTTCCACCCCCTACTCCATCTCCTTATCCTATATTCCACCTCCTCCCCTCCTCCTCCCCAAGTTGTAACTAACCACAATACTGAGGGTATTCCCTATTAGACCGCAACCAATCAGAATGAGGCAGATGTAGAAACTGGCCACTACGATAGGTCTTACGTCATCTATTATTCCTTCGTGTAGTCCTGTAGTGTATTGTATGACATGTATAATGTAGTGTATGCTTTATTCTTAACAGCGTCCGTAATAAATTAACGGCAAATAGTTTATATATGTATAATAATTATAATATTATTATTATACGAACTTTTAATTATATACTATGTTACATGAAAATATAAATGTATTCTTAATGGTAGAGCAGGGTAAATTATATTACAATATATGTTTAAGATTTTCTTTGTTTATATTATTTGTAATCGTTATTAATTATGTGTCTATCCAAATTAAATATACTACCGTGTCACCTGTAGGTGTAACATGTTACATAGTACAAAGGGACCATGGTACAATGTACACTGTGTACTTAGGTATATAGTGTACATAGTTTATATTGTATAGTGCAAATCGTTAAAATATATATAGCATTTATTACATTATTTCTATCACTGATTATTCATAGAAAACGCTGTTATACAATAATGTAATATTTAAAATATATATTTTTATTTATTTTGTTAGACTTATTTTCCAATCCGTGAACATAACTGAAGTTTTAACGTATAACTCTAATTTCCATTCAAATACGCTGCAATTTTAATGTATCCCTACGTGTTTAGAGGTGATCGTGTTGGTATACACATTTATGTTATATGATCACTTCTAGATATTATTTGAATACCTGTTTTATTAGTCGGGATAGTGATTGAATCCGCGTCCTACTTCGCGTAATACAATTAAAACATATAAAGTGAATGTACATTATACACCATGTATATAAGAACAATATTCATTTAAAATATTATATATGGATGTATATAAATATATAATTTTAAATATTTATAATTAATCACACAATATCAAGCTATATTAACATATTAGGACAATATAATAATATATCATAACAATAATAATATTATTTAAAATAAAATATATAAACTACCTACTAATACGATAATATATGGAATATATTACGTGATTGGTACTATACTAATATATACTATCTATAATATATACTATCTATTAAAAGAAATAGTAAATATCATTGAACATAAACTGTCGGGTAGCGTATGTTAACATAATACATTAAATAATTAGTATACTTATTATTACATCGTATAATAATATTATAGTAATTGAATATGAAATAATATATATATATATATATATATATATATATATATATATATATGCGTTTGTGTATGTTTATATAAGTGGCTTATTCTATATATATATATATATATATATATATATATATATATAATAGTGATTCATAGAAATGTGATCAATAAGCCTTCGGGGTATTAATGTGCTCTCACGTAATTATGTAATATATATATATAATTATTATTATTGTAGTTAAATATGAATTGAGGATATAAGTGTTGATTACATATAATAATAAATTAGAATATATATATACATATATGTATATATATATACATATATAATATATTAAACTATTATATATATATATATATATATATATATATATATATATATATATATATATATACTCGATAACCTCTCGAATCGCCGATCTAAATAATAATATAATTTATTGAATATAGAAAATAGATATTCAATATGACATAAAACAGGAGATAAAAATAATAGTACGAAATAAAATAAAAGTGTTAACATTATTGATTTACATATGCCATTTCTTAGCTCGTATATGCTAATGATATGCCATATGAATGAAACATGTTTCACTAATACCCCTAAATAGCGCAAGATACTACTACATTTAGCTTTAAATCTTAGTTAAATACGTATTTATTCAGTGATTTAACGTTATTAATTTTCATAATTTATTTCTATATATAGACAATACTATTGTTAATATACATTATATTTAAACGGTGTTAAAATAAAAGAATATAATAATAATAATCAACATTATGACCACAAATAAGGCGTAAATGTTATATATGTCAATGTTTAAATTATATTTTACAATTTTTATTTTTCATAAAATATTTATTAAATAAAATATCTACTTTCAAATATGTATGTATCAATAACAATGTTTTATATTAATAAATATATATATTTATGAGTGCATATGTATGTATACGGAATACATTCATTTATCACCTGCTGATACAATGTAATATAATATTCCATTACTTCAATAATAATAACAATAATAGAACGCGTGATAACCCAATAAATATATCATGTTGAGCACTGCAGTGGTGAAGGCAATGAGTGGCTCCTATAACATTGCATAACATATTACATAATAGCTATTACTATTAATGGCACAACCACGTGGTGCGGCAAATAAGTATCATTGCGTAATATTATACCACATTAAATGACATCAATATATATATATATACATCACATATATGTCAACAATCACACATTTGTAAACTAAATCGGTGATACTTATACATGAAGTTTGATGTGGGTTACAATTATAGCATGATATAACTACTATAACTACTATATATAAATATATATATATATATATATATATATATTTGTGTGTTTATTTATGTTTATGCATGCATGTAAATTATAAGTAAACGAACCACATGAGTGATGTGTATTTCATAAACAAAGCTTGTTGTCGTGTGTATATATATATATATATATATATATATATATGTATATATATATACTTATGGTATAATGGTATTAGTATATGTACACTATAGTTAGTACATATATATATATATATATATATATATATATATATATATATATATATATATATATATATATATATATATATATATGTATACACGCATATATATATACATGCATAGCATAATTCGTTCAGGCAGTATACAACATATATATATATATTAATGAATAACAATAGATTAACATTGTCATGTTTTGGATAAACCGATAGATTTACGATATATCGTATGAATAATTTATATAATTAATTTATTAATCACGTAGCTACTTAATACATTGCGATACATGTGGAATTCCTGTCATTTATATTGTTATTGTTATTGTTATTGTTATTGTTATTGTTATTGTTATTGTTATTGTTATTTTGTGTAGTCCTTTCATCTCATCCTGGAACCTAGATGAAGTTTTTCACTTATAACCATATGCCTCTAATGTCCCTTCAAAGCCGCTCTCATGTTAAGGCACCCATGGTTTTAACGATATCCGGTCATTTAAGTATACACAATTATATAATATCACTTGTAAATAATATTGTAAGACCTCTTTTAATGGTCTGGACAAGGCTAGAACCCGTGTCCTACTGCTTGTGTGTCTGACGCCTTAGCCAACTGAGCCACACAGGCAGATAAAGTGCATAAATATATATATATATATATATATATATATATATATTCATGAATTCCAATAAACTTTCCATCGTACTAATGGTCAACAGCGCTGTTATATAATAACAGCATTAAAACACCCGATACCCTGCATGGTATCGATCTGGACACTGTCCGCAAGGCCACACACACACACGTGTGTATTCTGCTGACCATGGTGGTCAAGTGCAGTGTCCGCAGGGACAACGCATCCTCATCTAATGTGATACCCTGACATACACCTGCCACCTATCGGGGCGGGTAATTCAGTTATGTATCCTGTTACGCATTAACTAACCATGTATATGTATATATATATATATATAATAACTGCCTGTGTGGCTCAGTGGCTAAGGTGTCAAACACACAAGCAGTATGATACAGGTTCGAGCCTCGTCCGTACCATTAATTAATTTTATAAAATGGGTCTTAAAATATTATTTAGATGTTATATTATATAATTGTGTATAAATAAATGATCGGCTCTCGTTGATACTATGGATACCTTAACATGAAAGCGGCTTTGAATGGACATTAGAGCCATATATGGTTATAAGTGAAAACTTCATCTAAGTTCCTGGATGGGATGAAAGGACTCCACCAAATAAAAATAACAATAATAATAACAATATATATATAATTCAGAATTGTGTATAGAACCCGGATAGATATTAAAGCAAAGCTTATGATCATCCTTTGAAAAATAAATTATGAGTATAGTAAAAAATACAAATTAACTAACGAAAGTATTTAAATTAAGATAGTATTAAGATAGTATTAAGATTACGTGTTCACTTATCAGCGCTGGTGTATTATATGTGTTATAGTATATGTTATAAGTTATACATACTAAGTTATATAGTATATGTTATAAGTTATACATACTAAGTTATATAGTATATGTTAGTGTTATATTTTTTCATTATCATAGAAAATTACTATTATTATGCGACTGCTATTTTATATGTCGATAATTTATCATAATAAATATTTTGTATTTTCATAGACAGCCTAACATTTGCTTCCCCCGGTAGTTGAACCCGTGACCTCTAGGCCACAGCAGTAAGTCTATCGAGAGATACATATTAGCCAAGTGGTATTTAAGATATAAGTTATGTTATTACATTTAATATTGGTATTCTTACTTGGTACAAGTAGCTAACAAATAGCGCAATACCTCGTAGTTCATGTGTAATGTATTCATGTGTAAAGTATCACACCGTTGTGCTAACATGTTAATGCGTGCACACACACACTTATATATATATATATATATATATATATATATATATATATGTATGTGTGTGTATGTGCGTGTGTGTGTTTATATTCATATATACATGTTTATATATAGCAATTACTGTAGTATTATATAAGAGTACATGATTAATTAAATATCTAAAGATACACTGTAATAAGTAAATGGTTTTATGCAGTAAAATAAATGGTATTTAAGGTGTGCTTATAATAGAACCCTTTTGATGGTTTTCTGCAGTGAAATTTTTAGAATACCATATTAAGGGTTTTCTATTATCGGATTTAAGAATACCATTTAGATGGTTTTCCACAGTAGAAATTAAGAATACTATTTAGATGGTTTTCTGCAGTAGAAATTAAGAATACCATTTATATGGTTTCTACAGTAGAAATTAAAAATACCATTTAGATGGTTTTCTGCAGTAGAAATTAAGAATACCATTTAGAGGGTTTTCCACAGTAGAAATTAAGAATACCATTTATATGGTTTTCTGCAGTCGAAATTAAAAATACCATTTAGAGGGTTTTCCACAGTAGAAATTAAGAATACCATTTATATGGTTTCTACAGTAGAAATTAAAAATACCATTTTGAGGGTTTTCCACAGTAGAAATTAAAAATACCATTTGTATGGTTTTCTGCAGTAGAAATTAAGAATATCCCAATATTCAACTTACATCAATAACTTAAGTTGTTGATATAAGTTGAACATAATTTTATATGTAAAATAAATATTAGTATATTAGGGTAGTATTGTAGCAAAATATTAACTTATATATTATATAATTTCATTTAAGTTATATTTAAAACTTAAATTCAATAATAAAATCATTTTAATATTGAATACAATATTTAATCAATGCGTTATATTCAATATTGGGCAATTAGTTCAACATGATTTCCATTTATATTATCAATATAATTATGATTACAATTGTAGTTCATGAGTCACCTGAATTATTTTATGATAATGTAGCAAAATACATAGGATTACATACATTATTTTAGTTTTTAAAATAACATTTTATTTATTAAAAACAGTATATTTACTTAAATATTAATTTAAAATAATAATTATTAATTGATTTGCATACATAAAAAATAAATCAATATTTCAAAATAATTAAAAGGTATAATATTTTATTTTGTCTATAATAAAACAATTATATAAACTTAATAATAATACTTAAGTCGTGTAAAATTCCATATGTTTTGAAGATGGTTTTGATATGAAGAATAGATATGAAGAATACCATATGGTTTTAAGAGGCTTTTCCACAATAGAAATTAAGAATACCATTTAGAGGGTTTTCCACAGTAGAAATTAATAATACCATTTATATGGTTTTCTGCATTAGAAATTAAGAATACCATTTATAGGGTTTTCCACAGTAGAAATTAAGAATACCATTTAGATGGTTTTCTGCAGTAGAAATTAAGAATACCATTTGTATGGTTTTCTGCAGTAGAAATTAAGAATACCATTTATATGGTTTTCTGCAGTAGAAATTTAGAATACCATGTTGAGGGTTTTCCACAGTATATATGTAGAATACCATTTATATGGTTTTCCACAGTAAAATTAAGAATACCATTTATATGGTTTTCCACCGTAGAAATTTAGAATACCATTTAGAGGGTTTTATACAGTCGGTTTCACAGAATACCATTTAGAGGGTTTTAAATAAATATTTTTTTTAAATACCATTTCGATGGTTTTCTGCAGTAAATATCAGTCTAGAAAACCATCATTTTTAACAGTGTACATATACTTACAAATGTATTATGATAATAGCTCGGTAGTAATCATAATTAGTAATATAATATACACGTATATATGCATATATATGCATATATATATATATATATATATATATATATATATATATATGTGTGTATGTGTGTATGTGCACGTGACTGTATGAGTATATGTAATGCACACTGTGTATTTATGACAGTGTATGTATGTGTATGTGTGTGTATCTGTATGTGAATGCATGTGTGTGAGTATGTGTATATAAACATATATATATATATATATATATATATATATATATATATATATATATTTATATATGTATATATACATAATTATAGTTAGCTCTCTTTAAAATCATGGATGCATCAATACTATAGTATTTTATAAAACGGCTTGGGAAGGGAATATTATAGAAATTATAGCCCTTTTGTTATAAGTTAAAACTTCATATGTATTCCTGTATATAAATATAGTATTCCATCATTTCAAAATATAACAAATAATAATAATAATAATAATAATAATATAATAATAAATAATTATTAAATCAGTGTACTTATATATAACTCAAATATTGATATATCAGACATTATACGTTACAAGAAGCTATAGAAATACAGTTTGTAAACAACTTATATATATTCAAGTCAAATTTAAACTATATATATACACAATAGAATAATGTACCTGAACCTTATTAGGTAATATGTAAACTTATTTCTCAGCGCGATATTATTACAAATAATGTACTTGTAACATTTCCTTGTCAACAAGATGATCTCTATTCCGATATTTATACTCCTGATAGTAGTTCATAAGTCACTTAGAAAGGACATATTGTTCTTACTCTAATTATAATATATAGGCTAACTACAAGGTAACCTACATGCTATGCTATATATTCATTTTAGTATACCATTAAAATATTACTATTGTATTATATTGAAACACAGTTATTTACTATTTAATTATAGGTATTTACTTTTAAATGAATGTATTTCAATTTTAACGAATGCTCTATGGATATAATATATTTATATATATATATATATATATATATATATATATAAATATGTATATCATATTTAATATTTTGTTGACCAACAATATCAAATATTGTTCTTTAGTGTAAGCTCTACTCACTAGGGGTATATATTGTATTGACGCCATACTGCTTAGAGAGTGCATTACAAATATATCTAGAGAGAAATAGAATAGTAAACGGGGTATCAGATATGCGGAAATCGTCAATCTAATTTGGTCACCGAAAAATGGCGGATTTAACTATTTGATATTTTATTTTGTAGCTAGAATAAAATTATTAATACCACTGGAAATATGATACAAAATTAATATTAGTATCATATTTTACTTTTTTGATATAATTAATAATAAAAAAGTCATTATCAAAAGAATATTATATTTTAATATTTGGTCATCGCTAGATGGCTGATTTTTTATTTCCGATTTCCGCATTGGCTTACGCTGCCAAGCATTGAGTATTACTTCTCTATTTCTATCTATCTATATAGCATTACGTAACGTATGAAGTTATCATTATATAATAGACAATAGGTGCATCGACGTCAAGTTCCATTGTTATGTGTATCACACACTTGAGAAACTAAAGATACAACTCTTAGAAAAATGTACCTATTATTTGTATATCGTAATATATATATATATATATATATATATATATATATATATATATATATATATATATATATAGATATATTGATATACATCATGAAATAAATCAATGTTAACATTGTATTATTATTATCATTATTATAATTAATATTAACGATTTATTTGTAAATTTATAATTAGTATTTTGATAGGCTACTACAATAGATTCCGTGTTATCGTTAAGTGCTTTATGATGGAGGATCAACTTACATGTACAAATACAAAAGAATAGATAATGTAAAATGTCTTCTAATAAATAATAATATTAATATTAGTATAATTAGTAGTACACGTGGAGCGGGTGTGTGGTGCGCGGTGTGCGGGTGCGACTAACCGATAAGTTCGCACGCATAATCCGGAGTGATATTCAAGGAGTGCGGATCGAAATGTTTCGGTATCATCATCTTCCAGTCGGTGTTGTTCACGTGGGTATGATTGAAGTCGAAATACTGCATCATGGCGCCATCTAGGCCCATTGTTACCTGAGACAAAGCCATTGTTCCTTGTTCGTGCGCAGATATTCTATTGTATAAATAAACGTCGAGTTAGCTTTTAATACCTACTATATAATACGCGTAATAAAGGTTTTAACATGCTATAAATATTGTATTTATGTATATATATATATATATATATATATATATATATATATATATATATATATGTAATATATAAGTTATTCTTTGTGTAAATAAGTAAAACCAGAATTCTGCGAATGGGAATTTTAACTATTCCGTATTATATAATATATCGTCACTAGTATTGTATAACATGTATACTATGTACACGCGTATATGTGTGTGTGTGTGCATAATAACGCACATACACACACATATCGGTGGGCCTGGTCGGGTGTTTACGTTAGCTTTCGCTGCGTACTTACTAAACATTGTTTACAAGTATTCCTAAGTTTATTAAGTAATATGTATCACAGAACTGGATGGAGAGGGGTCGCGTTATATTTCAGTGTTAACTTTTATTTCGCGGTATCGCCGTGACGTATCACGTGTTCTTAGTTACGTCATCGGGGTCACCCGTTATGTAATCACGTTTTTATCACGTGGTTACGTCATGGTTAGTCGCATTCTATTGAATATATTTATTTGGCAATTGATTTACTTTAAAGTATACTTCTAGAGATAATCTAATATGTATATCGAGTATGACATAAATAAATATATATAAGGCAGAGGTGGTCAATATAAACAACTTATAGTCTTACTTATATAATATATCAAAACGTAGAAAACTGACTAGACAACTAAAATCTTGAGTACACATATGTATTATACATTGGGTATATAAACAAGGTCTAGTAAACATATATGGTGCAGAGCGATTTTCTCTATATATCATAATCATCAAAATCATCAGCATCATCATAATCATCATCATCAGCATCAGCATCAGCATCAGCATCATCATCACCAGTATACAATAGTTCAGTCGTAATGATAACGAAGTGAATACTAATCGAGAACAATCTAGAACAATCGAGAACAATCTAGAACAATCTCTAAACTCAAGAATAGCCAGCTCTCCGAGGGTTACGTCACGATCATTACGTAATAATAAGTAGTCACGTGTATATATCACGTGCGCATGCGCAATACAGTGCGTGCCTTATCATAGTGTATCGTATAGTGTATCGAATAGTGTATCATATAGTGTATCGTATAGTATATCGTATAGTCAGGGCCGGCTTAAGCATACTATGGGCCCCGGGCAAAAAAAAACGTATGGGCCCCATAGTAATTGAATAACATATTAAATGGGCCATTTTAGTACAAACTAATATTTATAACTCTTCAATTTTATCATATGTTATCATTATACTAATTATTTTGTAATTTGTTTGTATACTTTAATCAACTCCTCATAATAATTTATTTTCTCGCATATATATTTAGAGCAGTAGTTCCCAACCTTTTTTCACCGTGGCCCTTTTTTTATAATTCTTAATTAAAAAATATACCATGACCCAATGAACATTTTTATTTTGGTATTATTATACTTTAATCATAAAATAATCATATAAACATTAATATACATATATTTAAATATATATTTCCATCTTAAATTGTTCTCGTCCATAAATCCAATTTTCATATAAAAGCATTTATATTATTTTTTAGAAATTGGCCCATGACCTACAAAAAATACTTAATGACCCAATTAGGGGTCATGAGTCATGACTCATGACCCATAGGTTGGGAACCACTGATTTATAGAGTGCATACATATGTATTACCGTTATTATCTCAATGTAATCTAATTGCAATACTTTTCTGATCGACTTTATACTACAAAGTAATAAGCTCAACGGTTTTCGCGATATTGAAGTCTCAAATTGTTGCATTATATTGAATAAATACGTTGACTCTAGTAATGTAATTTACGTTATATTTTAACATATATAATATCAGATATAAATTATATAATTATAAGAAGTCCACAAGAGAGTGCACTAACAGAATCTGCTTGCGATCCCAATTTATATTCGATAATGCTTTTAATAAAAAATATTATATTCTTCATTAATCTAGATGTTAATATATTCTTTATATAGTTTGGCTAAATAAATTATATTTATTTGGGATGAAGGCAAATAATATCGCTACACTTGTCGAAGATTTAACGGCATTTTGCCCAACCAGATTTAAGGAATACACAGTGTATATATGTGGATCCATATTGACAATGGACTATGGTATATTATAATATATTTCATGTCATTGAATCTTCCAGACATATTGCTGGCATTTTCATAACTTTGAGCTCTATAATCTATTATAATTATATTATTATTTAAAAAATTCGAATAGATCGGTAGCTAAATATTGACCGATGTGATAAATTATCACTGATACATTATCAGTGATAATGAATCTCAACGTACAATCGTACGTCATAAATCAATAAATACCTATATAATAATAGTACATAACTTGATACAAATAACGATAATTGTTACCTACCTACATGTGATATATCTGGAATTGAATACACTGATATATAATATAATATTTTTAATTTTGTATTTCTTCAATGATTTAGTTATCAGTGATAACTTATCACCTATTCTCCAATAAGAATATATCCATTGTGTTTATTTATTTGTAAATAGATAGATGAGGGTGATGTCAATCTAAACATTCATTTGTAAGTAATAGGTGGATAATTGCAAAAATGCCTTTAGTATTATATTTATGTTATATATATATTTATAAATAATATCTATTTCAATAAATATAATATCTTTCTGTAATAATAGTATGTTGAAAAAGATAATCATTTTATGTACAGAATTCCCTTTCATCAATAGACATTATTAAAAATACTATAGGAATAACCTAAAGCAGAATAATCCTATTTAAATAAAAACTATTATATATATATATATATATATTATGTGTACTAATACAACTATAATAATATATACACTATGAGAATATACACATTTTATTAATACGAGCATAAGATAGAGAAAATTAATTATTTTGAAAATATCTATTTTTTTAATTACTATACCAATTATAAATCTATATAGAATATCTTTTTTTCGTAATTCATAATCAATATAATCCTTTAGAAATATCAAAAATCATAGTTAAAATATATCTTAATATATACATCATATTTAATTTTAATAAAAAAAAGTATACTTTTTGTTTTGTAAACTAATTATAGAATTATAAATTGTTAAGATTTAACTATGGTTAATAATCCCTTAATACATTTATCATTTATCACCATCTAGTTTATCAAACAATTATTTATCAATCCGTTTCATACTATTTTATCTAACAATCAGAGATATATGAGAAGATCTATGTTATCACTATTATCATGTGCTCCAAAATCTTCATGTAGCTGTTTCCACCATATCTTCGTGTCAATTTAGAAATTTTTGTAAAATACACTCTTCAAATAGGTCTAAATGACTCATATTTAATTAATTTATTATATTATTTTTATTTTTTTAATTAGAATTAATAATATATAAGAAAAATAGTTTAGAACATTTTTTTTTCATATAAATAGTAAAAAAAAAAATTTCTCAAATAATTCATGGGCCCCCCAAAATTTGGGGCCCCGGGCAATTGCCCGATTTGCCCCCCCCCCTTAAGCCGGCTCTGCGTATAGTGTATCATATAGTGTATCGAATAGTATCGTATAGTATATCGTATAGTATATCGTATAGTATATCGTATAGTATATCGTATAGTGTATCGAATAGTATCGTATAGTGTATCATATAGTGTATCATATAGTGTATCACATAGTGTATCGAATAGTATATCATATAGTATCGTATAGTATATCGTATAGTGTATCGAATAGTATCGTATAGTGTATCGTATAGTATATCATATAGTGTATCACATAGTGTATCGAATAGTATATCATATAGTATCGTATAGTATATCGTATAGTGTATCGAATAGTATCGTATAGTGTATCATATAGTGTATCATATAGTGTATCATATAGTGTATCGAATAGTATATCATATAGTATCGTATAGTATATCGTATAGTGTATCGAATAGTATCGTATAGTGTATCGTATAGTATATCATATAGTGTATCACATAGTGTATCGAATAGTATATCATATAGTGTATCATATAGTGTATCATATAGTATCGCAATCACTGAATTAGCACGCACGATGCATGACAATGTACGTGCATTTATTGTATGCATACATTGTACGTATACCTAGTGATCTGTATAATACACTTTGTGATTGAGTATTATCCACTATACGAAAGATATAAATGTATGATACTATATGATACTATTGATAAATATATGTCTGAGGAAAGATATAAAACTCACGCGAAATCCTGTGCCTCAATTGTGTATACAAAAACCAAGAGCCCCACCTATATAGGACTAATTTTCGGAACTTTGTGATGTTTATAATGCAAATTCGTATCAAATTATCCGATTTTAAAATATAATATAATAAGCTTTAAATTATTATTTATATGATGACACACATATACATATAATTAACAAAGCAATATCATATGTTGATGTTAAATTCTAAAAATATCTATCCACATATATGTGATGAGTAAACGTTAATTTATATTATATGTAATTTAAATAGAGCATTTAATAGAGCATTTAAACATTATTGTATAGAAAACGCGTTAAACCTAAAGCTATTTCAGTGATTGCGATACTACTGCTAGTAGAGGCACGCTTGAATATTAATCACGTTGCATAGATAGGGAGTTTTAAACCTTTACTACAAATGTAAGTACTACCGTATTAAGTCAATGTTCACATTGCCTACAGTATCATTAGCGCAGTATACCATATCGTTATATGTACAGTATACTGTACATAAGTATATATATACTTTGTAGTAGACTTTGCAGTATATATAATAGTAGATTTTATAGTATACTTTATAGTATACTATCATGTATAATATAAAATCTATAGATTTTATATTATACATGATAGTATACTTTACAGTATACTTTATAATAGACTTTATAGTGTATATTAACGTATCATATATTATACTCTATATAGTCATAGTAATACAATAGTGTGGTTAATTAATACTGCTTGAGTTAGATATAAACACTACAAGTGATTAGCGCTTCATGTATGACGTCACAACATATACGATACGAAGTCTAACATTCCTCTCTCTCTACACTTACAGTACAGTATGATCACGTTACACCAGTCATGGATGATGAGTCATGAGCCATGACTGACGATAAGTAACTAATGTATACGTAATTGTTTATTACATAATCGAGTGTAAACAATCGCTATTACTGAGATGATGAATCAGCGTACGTTGTTGTCAATCATCTGACTAGTGTATATACTAATGTAGCTTCAACCATTATATTGTGCATAACATATGCATACATATATACACATACAAATATATATTTATACATATTTATATATATATATATATATATATATATATATATACGCACATATACACATACGCATACACACCCGAATACAACCCACGCGTTGGTATATCTAAATAGAGCTTCATTAGGTTTCTACCCTTCTCTATGTATACATCTATACATAAACCATAGTGTGGTATTAGTATATTACCATATATGGTGTTCAAAATAAGTTTTGTATTCGTTAATAAGTACATTGTAGCTTATTTTTGATTATTTTATTCTTTTTTTAATAACGTATGTATTAATAATCCGTATCCATAATGTATATCATAATGTATATCCATAATGTATATCTAATACAATACAAATATCGGATAAAAATGCACCTCTTAATAATTCATGGACTTATACGTTATAGATAAATTAATGGATCCAGGACAATACAATACTATTGTAATATGTGTGTCTCTTGTGTTTTGATATATCGTTTATAAAGTTATTAATAGACACGAGAGAAAAACAAGAACTTCCTGGATTCGAATCCGGGACCTCTCGCTTAATAGCTGTTGAATGTTCCGCTTAGCCATAAACCATAGGAAATATTTCTTATATTTCCGAAGTTTAATGAAATATACAACAAAACTGAAGTCTACATTAGTACAATTATATTATTATTAACTATAAACATTATTGAATAAATAACTTATTTACTTGCTACATATGTAGTATTTTACTCGATGTTTTCCCATCCATTATTATAGTTATGAAATAATGTATATACACAATGGTATACACTAGGGATGTAAATGATGCCGAGCTTTTGATGCCGAGCCGAGACACTTGGTTTTTGATGCCGAGCCGAGACTTTCTTTTTCGGAAAAAAAACGAGCCCAGACCGAGCCGAGATTCTAGCCAAGCGAGCCCGAGCCGAGCCGAGACTCTAACAAAACGATCCCGAGCCGAGTTAAGACTTTAGGTAACTAAGACTGAGACTGCATCATGCTTTAGGTTAGATCATCATTTACATCACTAGTATACACAAATATGCATATTATTGGTTTCGAATTATATCATTTAAATATGTCGGTGTAAATCACAAATTATGTTTTACTAGTAAATAATAGCTATTCTTTATATATTTCTGTCATTATTATTTATTGTTATCCATCGTTATGAATTTATTCAATGAACTATTATCTCCTATCTATATAACTATATATCTAAATATGTATCTCACTACCCATCTCAATATCTATAGTTTGATTGTTATTATATTAACATTGTTTTAGAAAAACTCCCGATTGAGTATAATATACCCTATATATTTATTTTTAAATAAAATATATTATAATATAATGTCATACAATATACACGTATATATATATATATATAAATATAATTCATGTATATAAATTTAGAATATATTATTATTTGTAATTAATCAGTGATATAAGATAAAGCATTCTATGATTATTGTTATTGTTATGTTATAAACGACATGTCATTGATGGAATTTAATTAATTATACATACACTACGTAATGTAATTAATTACGTATGTGAATATACCTTTATAATATATAAGCATACGTGTGTATTAATAGATTTATGTTTACACAAATACATTGATTAGATAGCGAGATTATATTATACGGTCATTTCAATTACGTAAGAAAAATATCAAATATATAATACCTAAATATAATATATTTACATATATATATATATATATATATATATATATATATATATATATATTAATATGGTTTTTTATAATATAAATTCAGATGTATAAACACATATTTCAATACAAATATATATATATATATATATATATATATATATATATATATATATATATATATATATAACATATATAAATAAACATATTTATATATTTTCAAATATTATATTTTTTGTTTATATATATATATACCTGGAATGAATGTTAATAAACTACATTGAAATATACAATAATATACAACCGCAGTTATACATGTTCGATATACGACATTGTATATGTACATAGGTTATACATATATACTATATATATATATAGTATATATATTTATATTGGGAGTATTGATGTGTATACGAACGAATGTTAACATATAGTATATACATAGTGTATTTACACTCCACAATATTATATATAGGTGTATATGTTGTTCTATAGAATATAGGTAATCACCTATAGCCTATAGGCTATAGGTGATATATTATATGTTATACCATAGCTACCAATAAGCTACACATATGCATGTATAAGATATACACATATAAGCACCGATAATATATAGTATGCTATAATATGATATATATATATATATATATATATATATATATATATATATATATATGTATATATATATAGATATGTGAGTGTATATATGTATATAGATTCAATTGAATATGTAACAATTATTTTATAATAGGATATTAGAAAGTAATTGCTTAGGGAAATGTATTCGAAAATTGAATATTCAGGAATTTATCGATTTTTATTTAGTGATAATTTGTATTCGCGCTTAAATAATATCGAGGGTAGATACAGTGTAGTAATCCGAAGTCTATCCTAAAGAATGTATGATATCATGCATAGTTCTCTTCATATAACTCTCTCGACCAAAATACCACTAAAGTATCTGATATACATATTTAAAACAGTGGCACCTATACAAGATGACGTGGTCGTGACAAATATTGTGACTTATTTGTGTGCAGTTCGATATTTGAATAGAGTCGGCTCTACCAAATAAAATTGGTTTAGTTAGTTAGTTAAGTAAATTGCACGATGCATGCATCCATAGATACAGCTTACATACATTCGACAACCTAAAGTTAATCTCACTCGAGTGAAGCCTAAAATTCAACTCGGATAGATATATTTTAACATATATATTATTATATATATATATATATATATATATATATATATATATATATATATTAATAATAATATGTATTATATATAAAGTAACTATTTAAATAATTGTATTGAATAAACACCAAACAATATATATAACATTCACCACTTGGTTATGTACACAATAGTGTACGGTATTCACTATTCTTCCTACATATATATACGACCTGTTTGAAATAATAACCCACATATTATAATATACGTTGCCATATTATGTATTGTACTATATAGCGTGTTTTTTATGTAGACAAGTAATGTGTATCACAACCTATACGTGTGTATGTGTAAACCGTCAAGAAAGTTGTTCTTTATATCGATGATGTAAACACGTATGCATGCTTTGTAATCACGTATAAAGTAGAATATATGTTAAAGTATACTATCGAAGATTTTTCTAAGGAAAATGTGTGCTTCGAATAATCGTTGATAGTATACTATGTTATAGTATAGGGGAAAGTAACATAATACGGACACTTTAATAATAAATGTTCTTAACATTTTATGACTCATTATTTTTATTCAAAAATTATGATATATTAATATATATGTATAATATGTATAATATACATGTAACATATATTAATATATATTATATGATTATAGATATTATTGTGATTTTAAAATTGTATTTAATATTTTAATTCCATAGATAACGGGGATGTCCGTATTCGGTACCCATGTCCGAATACGGACACCATGTGTTATAATACGGACAACCTATATACCACTAGATAAACTATATATTATTGATGAATCAATAGATACATTATAATTAAATTATTTATAATTAATATTATGAATAATTTATTCTAATTTAAATTATGATATATTAATATTATATGATTATAGATATTATTGTGATTTCAAAATTGTATTTAATATTTTAATTCCATAGATAACGGGGATGTCCGTATTCGGTACCCATGTCCGAATACGGACACCATGTGTTATAATACGGACACCCTATATACCACTAGATAAACTATATACTATTGATGAATCAATAGATAAATTATAACTAAATTATTTATAATTAATGTTATGAATAATTTATTCTAATTTAATTAGTTAATAATTTATTTATTTTTATTATTTGTTAATTAATAATACAATTTAAATATTTAAATAATACAAATGTTAGATTTATCTTTATTGGTGGTATTAATATTATGACGTACGCGATTTTTATGAAAATCAGAATAATTAGTGCGCTGAGCGTTGATTGGTTATAGGGTGTCCGAATTATTGATTTATATTACCTCTATATATATGCTTATAACTTAATGAATATTTGATAACAAATATAGAAATTAAAAATACAATTTTTAGAATGATTTCTTTTTTAATAATATATTATATACACTCTATAGAGTGTTGTGTTTTATATAGATACATTTGTATATTCTTGAGAAGGTTTTAAGTTGACATTTTTTTTCATAAATTAAAAACGTAATAAAAAAAATCAGTTTATTGGATATATCAGCAATATTTTGTATAATTAAAAGATAAAAAATCATTTTTTGACTATTTATATAATTATGAATATTTTATTTATAAAATTTTTTTTGTAGGATTTATAGTTTCTGAGATACCGAGAGTGTCCGTATTCGGTTACTTTCGCCTACCTAATATGGTGTTATAGTATACCTAGTAAGGTGTAATAGTATACCGCGTATAATGTTAACGCGTAGTGTTAACATGATATTATTAATATATGTGTATAATGTTATTATACTAATGAAACAATGATAAAACATTATATATCGTGTAATAATTATAACAGTAATTTAATTATAATAATATTAAATATAAATATATGGCATCTAATACACGGTAATAATTACATTAGTTCATAAATATATGTGTGATGACTAATAATGCATGTAAACGAGTAACATGATATATATATATATATATATATATATATGTATATATACATAACACCGATATATGTTCACATTACATTATATATAAGTTGATCATCGTAATACCGAAGTCCCTAAGGATTTCGGTAACACCATCAAATGTTATTATTATAATGGATAATATACATTACTTCATTATCCTAATAATAAGGTATTTTAATTAATAGAAATAATTGTTAATATTATTTATATAAAAGTAATACTAATGTGTATAACTATTTCGTGTTATTAAAATTAAATAATGTGTGCACTTTTAAATAATTGTGAGATAGATAAGGTCGAAGGTTATCCTCATAAGTATACATTATTAAAGGTACAACATCGTAATACAAATGGTACAATATTATTATATGGAAAATTTACAAATATGGAATAGAAACGGGACAATATTACTATATAGCGTATACAGTGAAATCGGTACTAGTATTTCCCCCTAGTGGCCGTTAGTGATATAGCACATTTAACGCGTCTAGCTAGGTAATAGTTTGTGTAGAACATATTAATCCATGCGCAGTTTATATATAATTAGAACTAAATGTGGGGTGCCTATGCCTATATCTATATATATATATATATATATATATATATATATATATATATATATATATATATATAAACCTATATTTGCATAAATAATGGGTGTTGATATCGAGTACATCTTTAGATTTAGTATAAGAACCAATAAAGGTAGTTTCTACTTTAAGACGATTGTGTTGTAATTTATAAATGAATAAAGTTTTTTAAACCCTTTTTAATTTGTCATAAAGGTTATTACAAACGAAGAAGATACGTTATTAAAAACTAATAGACAATGTCAACAGTAATTATTAGTAACGCACTATAAGGTCACGCGTGACTTCACGGTAACTGGCGAGAATAATATAGTAACTACAGTCATTATAAATAGTGGTTTATGTGTCTATGTGTCTATATGTTTATATGTTTATATAAACAATCGAATTTTAATAATTTTTGTGTAATTCTATTATAAATTTAAACGAATCTGTCACGGTTTTAAACGTGGTATACAATATTTTTATTAAATAATTATAATAGTTTTTTTTTACATAATATATATATAATTTTGTAATTATTATTATTTTTATTTTGGTGGAATACTTTTATCCCATGTATGATTCATGTTAATGCATCCAGGTTCTAACGAGATTCGACAATTGTTTACAAACAAGATAACTTATCAGTATTATTTTAAGATTCATTTTATTAATCATGTTTACATGCAATACATGCAGAATTATCACGTGTCCTATTGCCCGAGTGTCTGACGTATACTACAACTGAGATTACCAAGTAGTTTTATCATTATATATAATATGTATTTAATGAATCGTATATATAAATATACCATTCGAAAAGTCATATAATTACACATGTTATAAATAATTGCGAGGGCCAATACAAAATAAATGTGTAACATTTTTATTTTGTGTTTTCATTTATCGTTTATTAAGTTCTAGATAAACACAAGAGAAAAACAAGGTCGAAATAAACTACCAATTATAAGTTATACTAGTTATAATGTTATCATTCACCTTTAGGAATATATATATATATATATATATATATATATATTTATATATATATATGATTTTCGTATTATTAAAAGTATAAATTTACATTTATATTATGTAAGTGATAATTAGCTGATTTACATATATATGATACATGATCTGACTGCGATAAATTACATGAAATAAATATTCCAAGGAATTTTAGATGAAGGTGTAATTAAAAGATTATCAAATATTTAAATATAATATCAGGAAAAACAAAATTAGAAATAGAAATATTTAAGAGCATAGTTTTACTACTGTTTATAAGTAAATTATTATTTGAGAGCCATTTACGAATATTATTTGCACATAACATTAATTTATCGTGATAACAAGATTCAATTTGAATGTCATCCGCATGTAATTATAATATTTCATATTTGGTGTTTATTCTATTATATATTTCAAAGGAGAAATATAAATAGTAAAAAGTAGAGACTTAATGAGGATCCCTGTGGAACCCCGTATAATAAAATATTCTCACATGAAATACAATTATGAATCTTAACCGATTAGGTTTTATCTTTGTTAAGTTGAATTCATATTGTTATAGCATCTCCAGTAATGCCAATTTGTGATAGCCTATTGATAAGTATATCATGATAAATACTATCAAAAGCAGATGAAATGTCAAGTTGTAATAATTGAATACGGCTATGCTTATCTAAAGAGAAATAAATATCATTCATGGTATAGAGTAAAGCAGGTTCAGTATTGTGTCCCATTTGTATACACTTTTATATAATTCAACAATTTATATATTTATATATTTATGTATATATGTATTTATGTATTTATATATTTATATACTTATATATTTATATATTTATATATGTTATTATGAGTATTATATATATTAATTAAATTGACTAATTCGATACAATTATATCAGACAAATATCGATTATGTTATATACGACGTATGTAGTACGTCATACATCATACGTTAGATATATATATATATATATATATATATATATATATATATATATATATGTATATATATGCAGTCCTATATAAATAAATATAAATAATGTAATATATATAGTCACTATAGTTTAGCATTGTCCTTAATTATAGTTACATTATGTACGCGACACGTGACATGCTTACTACTAGTGATATGGATTAACAATATATCTAGAACAATAGCTGCAGAACAATAGCCCCCGCAATACGCGCACGCTACACTGCACGCCGTTACTCATGGTAAATATATTTAATGGGGCAAGACGTATGCGCGGAGGGGTTTAGTACGTTCGGCTTCAATGGAGAGCATTAAGTTATGGTAATGTGGCCCGTATTGTTATGTAATATCAATATTTGTGATACAATCGTATGCTTACTATAGAGTAATCATAATATATTATTATAATAATAATAATAATAATAATAATATTATTATATAATAATAATAATAATAATAATAATAATAATATTATTATTATTATTATTATTAAATAATATTATTATTATTATTATTATTATTATTATTATTATTATTATTATTATTATTATTATTATTATTATTATTATTATTATTATTATTATTATTATTATTATTATTATTATTATTATTATTATTATTATTATTATTATTATTATTATTATTATTATTATTATTATTATTATTATTATTATTATTATTATTATTATTATTATTATTATTATTATTATTATTATTATTATTATTATTATTATTATTATTATTATTATTATTATTATTATTATTATTATTATTATTATTATTATTATTATTATTATTATTATTATTATTATTATTATTATTATTATTATTATTATTATTATTATTATTATTATTATTATTATTATTATTATTATTATTATTATTATTATTATTATTATTATTATTATTATTATTATTATTATTATTATTATTATTATTATTATTGAATTGAATTGAATTGAATGAATATTTATTATGAATTTTTCAAGTTCGATTTAGTAATAATTAACAATATGTAGTGATACATTCACAAAACGACAACAAAACGTAGATAGTACACATATAAAAATAACAATAGTAAATTAGAAACGTATCACATGTGCCGGTGATAAAAACAATTAATAATTAAAATTAATAATTTATAAAATTATATATATATATACATATATATATATATATATATATATATATATATATATATATATATATATATATATATATATGTATAAATACATATTAAGTTATAATTTTTTTAATATGATTTTTAAAGGTATATAAACTATTTGCTAATACAATATGTTCATTAAGACCATTCCAAATTTTAGCTATTCGATTATTTAGTAGATTTTTTGTTACATTTAGTTTACATGTATTCATACTAATTTGCAGAGAATGGCCTCTGGTATTGTAGTTCTTCTTTTTGATATTAATAATAGATGATGTATTCATAGATACCAATCCGTTAAATAGCTTATTATTATTATTATTATTATTATTATTATTATTATTATTATTATTATTATTATTATTATTATTATTATTATTATTATTATTATTATTATTATTATTATTATTATTATTATTATTATTATTATTATTTGATATTGATTATCATATGATATTGGTCATGATGAAACTAATATTATTGCATAAAATACAGGTTAATAAACTAAGCATATATATATATATTTTACCTATATGTTATAGTATATGTATTCTTAATATGATATGTATAACATATCACTTTTAAATATTGTTCAAATGTAAGGTATACCTTAATATTAATATACAAAATTAATAATTTACTAATATTACATATTTTAAAGTATTTAATAAAACATTGTTAATTTTGTATTATTAACGGTTTATTTCTTTGTTCATGTTTTGATTATAATATATTTCAAATTTAATCATTAAACTATCAAAATATATAAATAATAGTATATTAATATTATTAGGTTACAATATTAAAATATATCCAATGTATTGAAAGTGGCACATCAAGTTCTAAATATTTCTATTCTTTCATTTACTAACAAATTCTATATTTTATTTCTATTTGGAATATTTTTCGTTTATTTTTATGGTAAAATATTGTAAAGTCTATATTTTGTTCGTATTCATTTTTTATTTATTTCAATACAGATTTTATCGTTAGAAAATAATTCAACGTTATACTTTCTTATATATATATATATGTAAATACATACAAATTGTAAATCTTTAAAGCAATCAGAAATAATAATAATAATAGTATAAATAATAAAAATAATAACTTGATTCTATTAATATCATAATCACGAATGCATAAATTGTAATGTATGTTGACATTCCGGTAACATGGTTAGTGGTGTATTACTGGTGTTAGTGTACCTCTTGTCAATACTTCCGGTTACAATTCATAGCCACGCCCCCCGGGCTTCCGTATTGTAGTATACTAATTATACTATATATATATATATATATTAACTGCTGTACCGTGTCATATTTCTACAGTTCTCTAGTTACGTTATATATATATATATATATATATATATATATATATATATATATAAATATATATGATGTAATTAAACTTGTGGTATATAATATAAATTATGTAATAATTATAGATATACATATATTATTAACAATGGTAGTAACGTAACAACATATACTTTTTATATAGAACATTATTATATGTGTCATTTATAATGTAAACTATACCATGTAGCTTCATAAAATATAATATAAACCATAATATATAATATAATATAATCTATCGACGATATAGTCAGTTCGATGTATAACCTTGTATATTATATTATGTACACTGTAGAGATATAAAGAGATAGGGAGATAGGGATATATATATTCAACGAGAACAATATATTGTTCTCTCTCTATGTAGAGAGAGAGAGAACGATAGCCCTGGGCATAGTTATATCGATATATTGAAATTAACTTAACGGAACAACAACTATAGCTAGGTATACCCTATGTCTCGCTGTTCACTCGCCTCTCTGCTTATGTCGAGCTCGATTATCGCAGAACTCGTAAAATCATAAATTTTAATTTTATTTTACCATTACTTCGCTATATGTCGTAAATCAACGTCAACATTACGTGTTATATATATTACATAATAGTAAATATTACATAATAGTATATATTACGTAATAGTATATATTACGTAATAGTATATCTTTTGTTCATGACAGGTATTGTAATCGATTACTATTATCAATTAGTATCTTCAAATGTTAGCCAATTATCTGATTAATAATCTAGAAACCTCGGCAATTCATTGGCTATCTATATTTCTCACTTAGTATATTTTCTTTCATGTATTCTATTATTCAAATATTTTATTTAATATGTACATTCAACAAAATTATATATATATATTTATATGTATATAAATCTTTAATTGTAATACACTACCTACCATTATAACTTACTTTACTTTCTGATGCTACCCTCCTCGACCTTTGAACTAATATCTAATAATACCTTTGAACTAATATCTAATAATAACTATATCCTATAACTGTTGGTTCTCTTGACAACCATACCTCGTATCAGCACATTCAACACTTATATCAAACATTCAACACTTATATGAAACATGTTAAATACACATTGCTTCTTACAACTCAACTTAAGTTACATTCATTTTACTATAATTACTAATTACTATATGTTAAAGTACTTTCATTCCTGTACTAATATTCACGATATTAACAACGAGTATGTACTCGATGTACTTTTATGTAGGACCTATGTATTCGATACGTATCGAGTAAGTATGTACCGCTTATCTCGAGTAGGTAGCATGCATATCGCACACAGATCTCGTTATATCGTATAGGCGTAATACACTGTCTATACACGAGTTACTATAAATACAGACTTATTATTGTACTAATGACATGTTAACCATGGGATATAGCTATATCTATATCTATATATATATAAATATATATATATATATATATATATATAGGTATATTTAACTAGTATATAAATAATAATACGCATACATAAATAACAATTGAAAATGTAAGTACCGATGTCAGTAACACACATTACGTAATAGTGCACTATGAAATGTTCACACATATGTCCATACGACGGACACGTCCATACTAACTTATACACTAGTTGTATTGCTGTGTGTGTGTGTCGATGATGATGTCATGTGTGAGGTCACTATGCCAACATCGTATTACATAATATCGTTATTAATCTTACGTCATTATGATAGATTATTATAAATAATGATAATATTGCTCGGAAATTATATTAGATATATTAACATTAACATTAATATATATATATATATAAATAACTCATCGTTATGTGTATAATATTAAATAACATATTACTTGATATATACACACATATTTCCAAAGTTGCTTCAATATGGATTTTGTTTAATATAAACCAGAAAAGAATGCATACATGTATATTGTTTTTATAACAATACATTGTTTTATTAATAATGCACATGAATTATAAACATTTATATATATATATATATATATATATATATATATATATTTAATTTTATATATAATTTATATATTTATATAATTTACAATAAATATAATATATTGTTGCTTATAACTATGGCTATAGCGGGGATTCATAACTGATGATCTTTATTACTTAATTACGTAATCATTTAATTCAGTATGTTATGTAATATAGCATATATTAATATAGGAAGATACCTATAGGAACAGGACAAAAACATACATATATAATCGATTCGATATTACGTGACGAATGATCTAATAGAATAGTACGTAATTCTATGGTTTGTTCGAGTTCACCGTGTAGTTCACCATGTAGTATATGGATATAGTATACTATCCTATAGGATACGTCTGGTACCGGTGGGTATATGTGGTATATCGTAGATAGTATATACACAAACACACACACACACACATATACATATATTATATAGAGTTTACGACTTATTTATTACATATAGCAATATATATATATATATATATATATATATATATATTGTGTTACTATAGTAGCAATTTAACTGAACATAACTATTATGTATAATCCATAAGTAGTCGTGTATTGGAGTATATGTAACCACGTATATATAAATACAAATTTAAATAACAAACACTATATATATATATATATATAACTATATATACAACTATATATACTACTATATATAGCTATAGCTGGTGTGCCCGGTTACCATGGATACACTGTAGCGATACTTTACTATGGATCACGTGCAAGTCCCCGTGGGTATGGTTTATTAGCGGGTACCCTTTAGGTACTATGTACTCGCGAGGTGGGTACCCGAATACCACGTGACATCGAATAGTTACACTTTATGTCGTGTCCTACCTTTGAAATTTATGAATTTATCATTTTTTATGATTGCCTTAGATTATTTAATATGTTATTTATTAGATTTGAAAATTGTGTATATAATTATTATATATAAGTGTTAAAAAAAGGCTTTTAAAACAGGTATTTTATAAAAAAATCTAGGAAAAAATAGTTGTTTGAATAAAATATCAACATAATTAGTTAATTATCACAGAATACTTTTTTTATTATTCAAATCACATCTATTTAGTTAATAATTTACCAATTTCAATACTTTTTTTCAGAGATTGTATACCATATAACAATACACAATAATTACTAAATTAAGTTTAACAAAAGAGTTGTGTTCACAAAAAATTGTAAACAAAAATACCAAACCCGAAAAAATGTGGCTTAATCGGATAGTAATTATTTTAGATGCATATAAACTGAATAAGATACCATTTATTTTAGTACGATTCATTAAATATTTAATGAGGAGATGTATTTAGAATAAGGGTATTTGTCCTATTCTTATACATTAGATATCTGAAGATGGGACACGGTCTTGACTAATAGACGAGAGATATGCTATATCTTGTGAACACTATTACGCCTACTTTTTTTAGGGCTTGGCTACTTTAAGTTACGCCCACTTATAGGAATTTATATATCTATATTATTAAAGTTAAATATCAGGGTATACCCTTGAAGTGGATTACAACGCTATTTAGGTGTATTGACTATTACAATAATATATATATATATATATATATATACGATATAGAATTAGGAATTTCTTAAATCAAACAAACTAAAATTAAGATATTCGAGTAATTTATTTGTTGTTGTATATATATATATATATGAGTGAACATACGATCTACATTTTAAACATGTTTTATATATTAACGGATCTAATGTTAGATGACTCATATTTATAATTGAATAGTATGCTAAAGTACGCGATACATCTGTGCGCATGCGCGTGCCCTTCTATTGTAAAACACGAGTATTACGTAATACTTGCTGCGTAATTACTCATAGCCATAATCGTCACGTGTTTCGTATTGCATTATGGGTCTGAGAATAATAGACTAAATATCGATCTCGATAATTTGCTATAATTATTGAATCATCATTATCATCATTATCGGCGTTATCCGACCATTGTTATGTAACACGCACACACACGCACACACGCGCACACACGCATACATGCATATATATATATATGTATATATATATATATATATATGATATATATATTGTTATTGTTATGTTATGTATACATATATGTAGAGTCCTTTCATCCCATCTAGGAACGTAGATGAAGTTTTCACTTATAACCATATATGGCTCTAATGTCCCTTCGAAGCCGCTCTCATGTTAAGGCATCCATGGTTATAACGAGAGACGATAATTTAATTATACATAATTATATAAGATCACTTCTAAATCTTATTTTAAGACCTATTTTAATGCTCCGGATTAGGCTCGAACACGCGTCCTACTGCTTATGTGTTTGACGCCTTAGCCAACTGAGCCATATATGTATACATGCAATATATATATATATACATTTTTGTATAACCAGAGTAATAGGGATACGTATGTATAAATATACCTAGATAGCCATGAACAATTAATTCTGCCGACATTGGAACCGGCCTCTATAGAGCCTATAGGCTAAGTATACTAATGGAGCACATTGTGTACAATTGAGTATTCTCCACTGTACACTCGATACAGTGATATGCAATAGCAGTGTATGCATGTAAGGTAGTACGTACAGTGTACGAGTCGTACACCATGACTGGAGGCCGATACCCTGGTATTTGTGGTTACTGTACACGACTGACCAGTGGTCACTTACCACTGCCCACTTACCACTGCCCACTTCACACTGCTAACTACCCAATGTACACTGACCACTGACTATTGCCCGCTAATAAACGATATATTATATATGTCTATCATCATAATATGAATGTAAAATTATAAGTAATAATATAAAAATAGCATATAATTATTCATAAAATTACTTTTATTGAGCATTTTAACAACAAATTAATTTTTATACAATTTAGTCGTTAACATTTTTTTGTTAGAAAATAATTTATAATTATTATTATATCTCGCAAATATCCATTATAAGCTCACAATAAAATTGTATAAATAAGCGAATAAATTATATTAATTAAAAATTAAATAAATTTAAATTAATTTGAAATTTTTACGTAATTTTTTACTTTATTAATACTATCATATATTTATACACGTATTTTCCAAATATTTTATTTTTATGACAAATTGCAAAAAAAATAAAATACTTAAGTACAATTTTCTATATATAGAAATTTAGATTGTATCATAAATGCAAATATTTCTTCATTAAAGTGCTTTTACTTTATCAATATTAAATATTTGTTGATGAAACTTCACAAATATTTTTATTATGATATTTATGACCTATTGTGAGCGATCTAGCAAATTTTTCAAATACGGGCTACCCTGCTGCACCACTGCCAACATCCCACTGACCACTGCCCACTAACCACTGCCCACTAACCATTGCCCACTGCACGATAGTTAGTCGTAGGTCTCTTAGTCATCATTAATACAAGTATTGATCACGTGATATCGTGACGTCATGATTACGTAACCGCTGTGCGATAAGTGTTACGTCACCATTACGTCACACGATGATTCATCATTACTCGCGAATAATAACACAAGTTTTGTTCACAGTTTTAGATATCTGCGAATATCCACAAATTCGCCTTTTCTTGCGAATATCGCAAAGTTTAGACTCAGATTTAGGCCACTTTTATAGTTTATACCTATACATTATAGTATACTTCTGACAATGTAAGTATAGTATAGAATGTATAGTATACGTCGTTAACGTTATTCCTTGAGGGTTACATATAGTATACCTACTATTATGCCCAATTATAACTATTATGTACAATTTAAAATTAGATAAGCATCCTCTAATTTTTTAAATATATATTTATATTTATTATCTAAATATGATTACGTACATGCATCGCATAGATCTAGAGGTTATACGAGTTTATAGGAGGTTACAGGAGGTTATAGGAGGTTACAGGAGGTTATATGATGTTATAGGAGGTTATATGAGGTTATAGGAGGTTATATGAGGTTATAGGAGGTTATAGGAGGTTATAGGAGGTTATAGGAGGTTACAGGAGGTTATAGGAGGTTACAGGAGGTTATACGTGGTATTGCCTATAGTGCATTGTTCCCCCCCCCCCGCCCGCGCGCGCGTGTATCAGGTGAACATATGACGTAACAGGTAGCTCGTCACGTGACACCTCTAAGATTACGTAATCTAATTCGGCTAAGAGGCGATAACGTGATTAATACGTAAGAGTATGAGCGCGCGTGTGTGTGCGCGTGCGTGTGTGTATGTGTACGTGCGTACGAGTGCATTAATAGAGTTTCATTTAATTAAGGATAACACGCGTGCACGATAGTACAGTATAGTACTGTATACTATAGTACTATATTCATTATGACGGTGATGATGATGATGATAATAGTTGAATATTGTATTTTATAATATATATATATATATATATATATATATATATATATATATATATATATATATTGTATATATATATATATAATGCATATTAAACCCCGCTAAATATACTGGATATTCTAACGAACAATTGTTAAAACATATGTTAGTCTGGTCTACATACCCAGACAATTAGCATGATAATATCCATATATACACAAATATACATATACTCCATGAATAACCATATATAAATTCATTCACACACAAAATAACATGTAGTGAGTATAAAAGTATATATATGTATATATATATATATATATATATATATATATATATATATATACATATCCGGAATATATAAAATATTTGAATACTATTTAAATATGAACACAGAACATGACGCAGATATTTAGCGGATGAATAGCTTCATTTCCGTTACTTGTTTAAATTTGTAGTGTACAAATCCGACTCCAGGGGTTATATCAGTTATGCAAAATAAATTTAAAAAATAAGATCATTATTTTATATATTATAATATAATATCTATTAAATATAGTAATGCATCTATATATATATATATATATGTGTGTGTGTGTGTTTGTGTGTAGAATATGTATGATATAATTTAATAAAGGAATGTTGTAATACGAAGAGCGCTATCTATATATTAATAATACAAACACGCCTACATGCGACAGCGACAGTCCACCGTGCAATGTACATAGGCGTACACTGTGCATCGCGAGCACTACTGAACATAGGTGTAATGTGCCGCACAGTGCATCCACGTCGTGCGTGTGTATGTCGTGTGGAGTGGGTATTCCTATGATATTATAATGTACCTATACCTTCATTGCATCCACCTTCACATATGCTCATATATAAATATATATATATATATATATATATGTATAAACATATAAATATATATACATATATATTTAATCATATAAGTAGCTTAACATTAACACTACGTTTAACGCGTTATTCTATAAATAACTAATCACTAATCTCGCGAGATCTCTCGCCGGAATTAAATGTCTTCGTAGATCTCTACCGATATATAACTAAGTGAATAGCAATACATGTATCTAATATCGATTGGAACGGGTGTACGTGTTCGTGGCTGCATGATAGAGATGATTAGTTCTGAATACGGAATTAGAAGTGATACACTATTAAGGGTCGTTGACACGATTGAGATGTGAGATTTCGGTGTGCACTCGAGCATGATGAATTACTCGCCACAGGTAATCGAATGAAATATTATTTCGCCTTCTTTATAGTAATCATATACATAGTAATAGTATATATATATATATATATATATATATACATACACATATATACAATTTACACTTAATCGAACAGTTTGGCTCTGTTGGTTAAGGCGTCAGACACACAAACAGTATGACACTGGTTCAACCCCGTCCGGTTTAATAAAATAGGTCTTAAAATAATATTTAGAAATGATCTTATGAATATAATGAATATAATTGTTTATAAAATAATAATCGGTTCTCATTAAAATTATGCCTAATTTGATGTATTGACAGAATACGCGC
The DNA here is from genome assembly GCA_964019155.1 of Osedax fenrisi. Classification (NCBI taxonomy): domain Eukaryota; kingdom Metazoa; phylum Annelida; class Polychaeta; order Sabellida; family Siboglinidae; genus Osedax; species Osedax fenrisi. The sequence goes on from OZ025243.1 coordinate 45,575,150, forward strand.
TTCTAAGGGACATTATACTCATTTGGTTATAAGAGAGAAGATGTTATCGAATTTCTTGTATGGGATGAAAGGACTTCACCAACATTAATACAAAAACGATTATGCCCGTCATGTAGAATGTCATGAACGCGATCTAGATAGTGATGCATGTAAATCAGATTATACTACATGAAATATATAATATATGTTAATTCTATAGATAGTGCAGTAATTATGATGCATGATATTAATTTTATAATGCACGTACTATAGTCAGTTATGCACGCAGTATAGCTTGTGATGCACGCAATATAGATTGTTATGCACGCCGTATAGACAGTGGTGCACGCAATATATATTGTGATGCATGCAATATATCTTGTGATGCACGCAATATAGATTGTGATGCATGCAGTATATCTTGTGATGCACGCAGTATAGAGTATGATGTATTCATTATAGTCAGTGATGCACGAAATATAGCTTGTTATGCACGCAATATAGATTGTGATGCACGCAGTATATATTGTGATGCACGCCGTATAGCCAGTGATGCACGCCATATTGATTATGATGCACGCAGTATAGATTGTGATGCACGCAGTATAACTTGTGATTCACGCGGTATATATTGTGATGCACGAAATATAACCAGTGATGCACGCAATATAGATTGTGATGCATGCAGTATATCTTGTGATGCACGCAGTATAGAGTATGATGTATTCAGTATTGTCAGTGATGCACGAAATATAGCTTGTGATGCACGCAGTATATATTGTGATGCACGCAGTATAACTTGTGATGCACGCAGTATATATTGTGATGCACGCAGTATATATTGTGATGCACGCAATATAGATTGTGATGCATGCAGTATATCTTGTGATGCACGCAGTATAGAGTATTATGTATTCAGTATTGTCAGTGATGCACGAAATATAGCTTGTGATGCACGCAGTATATATTGTGATGCACGCAGTATAACTTGTGATGCATGCAGTATATCTTGTGATGCAGTGCAGAGTCATTAATGCACTCGTAATTCTTTACGGGTATAAAAATACGAAATAATAGATCATGCGTAATAGTGTTGTATCCAATATCAGATGGTATTGTATTTCGTAATTTATATATGTATATATAGATATAATAAATTATCTCAGCTTGCATCAAATGAGGCGTATAATTGAACACACATCGCATTACACATCGCACTACACATCGCACTACACATCGCACTACACATCGCACTACACGTATAACGCGCAGTGTGACGTACGTCGTACACTCGATATGATAGAGTAGACCGCAGTGTACAAGCTAGGGGGGATCGAATTGAAGGGGAACGGGAGATAGACGGGGAACGTGGGCAGGGAACGTCGAACAATAGCATGAGTTGATTAGTTATCGGCGATCGCATCGGGTAGTAAATAATAAATGTAAAACATATCCGCGCTTCTGCGGGCGATAAACCAGCGAGGGCTAGATATAATAGGGAGATGTGAAACAATGCCAAACACAATAGATAGTAACCATTAATAATAGAAATGCACTCGTACCAGTACCCGGGCAGGCGCCGGTCTATCAATTTATAACATCGCAGTGTGATTAAACACATATACACACATAAACATGTACACATGCTCACACATTCATATATATAAATAATATAGTGGATATACATGTATATATGTATACATCCAAAAATGTGTATCGTATTACAAAATATCTAATAATATAATTATAGACAATTACATGCACATTAAACAGAATATCAGTAATCTTATATGCACATCTAAATTTATATATATATATATATATATATATATATATATATTAACTTATATACTGAATACATATACGCACACATAAATACACATACAAATAAATATATACATATATGTATATATATATATATATATATTAGGAATAATTTATTAGGATTATATATATATATATATATAAATACATTGAATTATAATATTACTATAGTAACGTTTAAGTATAAAAGTAGAAGTAGTAGTAGTAGTAGTAGTAGTAGTAGTAGTAGTAGTAGTAGTATTAGTAGTAGTAGTAGTAGTAGTAGTAGTAGTATTAGTAGTAGTAGTAGTAGTAGTAGTAGTAGTAGTAGTAGTAGTAGTAGTAGTAGTAGTAGTAGTAGTAGTAGTAGTAGTAGTAGTAGTAGTAGTAGTAGTAGTAGTAGTAGTAGTAGTAGTAGTAGTAGTAGTAGTAGTAGTAGTAGTAGTAGTAGTAGTAGTAGTAGTAGTAGTAGTAGTAGTAGTAGTAGTAGTAGTAGTAGTAGTAGTAGTAGTAGTAGTAGTAGTAGTAGTAGTAGTAGTAGTAGTAGTAGTAGTAGTAGTAGTAGTAGTAGTAGTAGTAGTAGTAGTAGTAGTAGTAGTAGTAGTAGTAGTAGTAGTAGTAGTAGTATTAGTAGTGGTAGTAGTAGTAGTAGTAGTAGTAGTAGTAGTAGTAGTAGTAGTAGTAGTAGTAGTAGTAGTAGTAGTAGTAGTAGTAACCTTGTAACCTTGTAACCTAATGGTTTATACACTGCCATCAACATCGTGTGAGTTTTCGGCCGTGTTTTCGTGGGTTATTTATATGCAATTTCGAACAGGTGTGTTTTTAATTTACGTTTAAAGAGTGGGGTTGAGGTGATTTCTCTTATATTGTAAGGGAGGTTATTCCATAATTTTGGGGCAGAAATTGAGAATGCGGTTTCTTGTTTGCGTGATAATGTTTTGGATTATGTATAAGTAATTTGTATTTATTGATTTTACGTTGTATTCTAGATGGTTTATTTTCTATTAGTATGTCAGTAAGGTAGTCGGGGTGATTGTGATGAATGACTTGGTGGGATATCAGTAAGGTTTTGTATTGGATACGTTGTGTGATGGGAAGCCAGTGAAGAGATTTTAGGTATGGAGTTATGTGAGTCCTGGAGTATTTGGGGATTCTGTAGACAGTTCGTGCAGTGGAATAAAGTAATCGGTTGAGTGGTATTAGTGCGTTTTTGGGGAGTCTATGAAGTATAGAGTTACAGTAGTCAAGTCGTGGAAGTATGAGGGATGTTGCTAGTAATTTTGATAGTTCTGTGGTTATAGATGGTCTTATTAGTCTGATTGTGTGTAGTGTTCGGTTAATGGATTTTGATAAGTCTGTTGTGTATTGAGTAAAATTCAGTGATTGGTCAATGGTAATTCCAAGATTTTTTACGTAGGGGGAGTATTTTATGTTATGGTTGTTTATCTGAATGAGTGGGACGATTGGAACAGTTTTAGTAGTATTGATTAGTATTGCTTGTGTTTTGTGGGTGTTTAGTGATAGCGAGTTGGTTGAGAGCCATAGTCGAATGTCTTCTAGACATTTGTTTAGTGTGGCTATGTTTGTTGATAGGTTGGGTAAGTTGCAGTAAATTTGTAAGTCGTCAGCGTAGGTGTGGAAGTAAATGTCAGGGTAGTTATCAAATATGTCTAATAGGGGAGATATATAAATATTAAAGAGGATGGGAGCAAGAACGGAGCCTTGAGGAACTCCATGTGATATAAGTCTGGGGTCAGTTGTGTGTGATTCGATGGAGATCGAGTAGGTACGGTCGCTAAGGTAGGAAGAGAACCAAAGAAGTAGTAGTAGTAGTAGTAGTAGTAGTAGTAGTAGTAGTAGTAGTAGTAGTAGTAGTAGTAGTAGTAGTAGTAGTAGTAGTAGTAGTAGTAGTAGTAGTAGTAGTAGTAGTAGTAGTAGTAGTAGTAGTAGTAGTAGTAGTAGTAGTAGTAGTAGTAGTAGTAGTAGTAGTAGTAGTAGTAGTAGTAGTAGTAGTAGTAGTAGTAGTAGTAGTAGTAGTAGTAGTAGTAGTAGTAGTAGTAGTAGTAGTAGTAGTAGTAGTAGTAGTAGTAGTAGTAGTAGTAGTAGTAGTAGTAGTAGTAGTAGTAGTAGTAGTAGTAGTAGTAGTAGTAGTAGTAGTAGTAGTAGTAGTAGTAGTAGTAGTAGTAGTAGTAGTAGTAGTAGTAGTAGTAGTAGTAGTAGTAGTAGTAGTAGTAGTAGTAGTAGTAGTAGTAGTAGTAGTAGTAGTAGTAGTAGTAGTAGTAGTAGTAGTAGTAGTAGTAGTAGTAGTAGTAGTAGTAGTAGTAGTAGTAGTAGTAGTAGTAGTAGTAGTAGTAGTAGTAGTAGTAGTAGTAGTAGTAGTAGTAGTAGTAGTAGTAGTAGTAGTAGTAGTAGTAGTAGTAGTAGTAGTAGTAGTAGTAGTAGTAGTAGTAGTAGTAGTAGTAGTAGTAGTAGTAGTAGTAGTAGTAGTAGTAGTAGTAGTAGTAGTAGTAGTAGTAGTAGTAGTAGTAGTAGTAGTAGTAGTAGTAGTAGTAGTAGTAGTAGTAGTAGTAGTAGTAGTAGTAGTAGTAGTAGTAGTAGTAGTAGTAGTAGTAGTAGTAGAAGTAGTAGTAGTAGTAGTAGTAGTAGTAGTAGTAGTAGTAGTAGTAGTAGTAGTAGTAGTAGTAGTAGTAGTAGTAGTAGTAGTAGTAGTAGTAGTAGTAGTAGTAGTAGTAGTAGTAGTAGTAGTAGCAGTAGTAGTAGTAGTAGTAGTAGTAGTAGTAGTAGTAGTAGTAGTAGTAGTAGTAGTAGTAGTAGTAGTAGTAGTAGTAGTAATTGTAGTAGATGTCGTTGTATATAATATATTAAATATTATATTATAATTATATATACTATAATACTTAACATATTAATATTTACTAATTTATTAATTTAAAATATCACTATTATTAATGTAATACTTAATTAAATTTACTGATTTTAATATAATATCATTTTTGAAAAATAATATATTTAAAAAAAAATTCATGTGTGTCGCCGGCCCTTAATATTAAATATATATACTTATAATACTATTTAATTATGTTATAATAGGTTATACGGGTCTAACCTTAGCCAATCACCTTCGAGGATTAATGCAATGACATCTTTATAGTTACTAATGTTATTAATCCATGTAATTGTTAGATTGCAAATCCATTAGCAATACGTCTCTCTCTCGCTAATGATATAATGACAGGTGGTGACGGTGTGTATGTGTGTGTGTGTGTGTCTGACTACAGTGATGTAACGAGTGACTAATGGTTCTGACGCGATGACGCATCCGTTAGGTGGTGATAGCGATGAATCATCAACAATAACAACAACCGTTCCGTGTACTAGTACGGGGTTCTATGCCGATATCATCGCCATCTTGTCACGCGGGAAACAGTTCTTTCGGTCGGGTTGCGGGCGTCGGGTTCCGCTCACGCTCGTGGCTCGGTACGGGTCATAGGAGAGTCGCTCGGTACGGGTTAGTAGTGGTTGTACCGTAGCGCTCCCTATCATGGCCGATAGAACTTCGGTACGGTTGCGTGCGTTACAATATATCATAGTTTTACTATTTAGTAATGTTAGTATAGTATCGCATTGTTACTTTATCATACTTTATATTAAGTTTTCTTATCAACTATAATAGAAGATATGCAAGTATATCCATTAAATAAACTATTAAATTAATATATATATATATATATATATATATATATATATATATATATATATGTATATATATATATATATATATATATATAAAACGAGTTATATACAGCGAATATATCAAACATAATATCATTAATGTACATGATATGTTGTAGCTTTAACTACAATTGTTACATCATATTTTTACACAAGCTACCCATTAACATCACAAGTAGGAGGCGACAAGGGGGAGCGGCTATGAAGATATCCGTGAACGGATATATTTGATTGACGCGTCATTAATAAACTATATGTTACGTCATCGTTAATCTCGCTCGCGCATGCGTATACACTATATGTTACTCGTGCATGACTCATGCATTACTCATGCATTAATCATCCAGCACGATCATCTGCAGCGAATTAACGACGACGGCTAAAAAGTTGCCGTGATTTCGGCCGCCCGATTCTATTTATAGCCGGGAGAAGAGAGCGCACCATTACTAATAGCGCCACGCTGCGGCCGTAAGTTAATGTACATCGCTGACGCCATCTAGCGGGCGCTGTCGGAAGCAGACACACATGTGTTTCGCATAGAACACGTCTTCATGCTAATCATCGTGCAAGAGGAACCGTGGATAATGAAGCATTCTTCTTCCGCTAGGGGCGCTAGTTTCGGGTAATACGCGCGTTAATAACTAAGGTGTGTGATGTGATGTGCGGTTACTGCGGGCGCTGGAGTGGGTGACTGGAGTGAATGGTATGAAGTGTGTGAGCTAATTGCAATTGCGTTAAGCATATCGCTTATTTCTTAGCAATATTCAATAATGCTTAAAAAACACATTTTAACTATAGAATTATACAAAACTAAACTTCAACAAATAAATGAATGAAATTAGACAAAATTGATGAATTAAAATTACGTCGTATACGTATAAATATATATATATATATATATATATATACACGCACACAGGAGTATCATTAAGAGTTGGAGTATTTCACAACGAATAATAAACAATAAAACAATGCATCAGCAGCAGCAGCAGAGCAACAACATACAACAGTCACGATAAACGGTTAACAATAAATAATCCCATAAACAGAACGGGCGACTTACGATTACACGACTATAGAGATTACGAGACGGTGCGGTTTATTCCCGCACACCGCACAAGTGTGCGCGCACCTCTGATGTAAATGTCGCACTTCCCCGCCACCTCCGCTTGGATAAGAACATGCACGTCCCCATTATCTCCCTCCTAGCTGTATTATTTATAATCAGAACTATCACGTGACGTGAATACCGTAACAATGGATTATATTGTTTTATTGTCTGTACCGCCCATTATGATTACGCAACGACGGCATTACGCCTTCACATATACGGCGTATTATAACTATAGTATTGTATAAGCCTACTGTGTTATAATATATTAAATGATGTATCATACTTATATAATATATACGTATACGCAGTTTACGGATCAAAGTATATAATTCATTATTGTAATTTTTTGAAATATATAAAAAAGTGTGTGGTTTATAAATGTTGTTAAATGTTGACCTCTAACTATGACCTTGGCAATAACTTCTAATGAGAAATAGGATAAGTCATACTGCATGTAATATGGATATCATAATTTAAATTGATTTCATAATTTAAAGGTAAACAAAAATGTAATATAAATTATAAATCTATATAAACAATATAAATATGCTCTTGATTATAATACTATTCATACACTACTTTGCATTACAGTGTGAAATATATACACTGATAACACATTGTACAATGTACATTATACAGTGTACAATGTATACTGTACATGCTCGCATAGTATTCCTATATGTATATATAACCAGTTTTACAGAATGTGAAAGAGGGTAGCAAAACTACTAATGGTATCGCTAAGTTGTCGTATTCACACACCCAGTGTACATCATACATTGTACATCATACATTGTACATTATACATTGTACATCATACATTGTACATTATACATTATACATCATACATTGTACATTATACATTGCACATTATACATTGTACATCATACATTGTACATTATACATTATACATCATACATTGTACATCATACATTGTACATTATACATTGTACATCATACATTGTACATTATACATTATACATCATACATTGTACATCATACATTGTACATTATACATTGTACATCATACATTGTACATCATACATTGCACATTATACATTGTACATCATACATTGTACATTATACATTATACATCATACATTGTACATCATACATTGTACATTATACATTATACATCATACATTGTACATCATACATTGTATATTATACATTATACATCATACATTTTACATCATACATTGCACATTATACATTGTACATCATACATTGCACATTATACATTGTACATCATACATTGTACATCATACATTGTACATAATACATTTTACATCATACATTGTACATTATACATTATACATCATACATTGTACATCATACATTGTACATTATACATTATACATCATACATTGTACATCATACATTGCACATTATACATTGTACATCGTACATTGTACATTTTACATTGTACATTGTACATTTTACATTATACATTGTACATTATACATTGTACATTGTACATTGTACATTGTACATGATAGATGCACAATGTATAATATTGCAATATCGTGTGTATATTATATTGTATCTAAAAATAATATATATTATATAGTATATTTTATATTTTTTAATTTTAAAATAATCATATATATATATATATATATATATTATAAATAATTATATACTTCATCATGCGATAATATAAACACATACTCATATCTACACATATAAATATATACATGTGTGTGTATATAGAGAGGGTAAATCCACTTACATTTAGTTCCAAATATAGAAAACCTATGTTATATTAAACAATGTGTATATGATTTGTTGGTTTTTAACTTATTTACGTACGATTATATAGAGGCTGGTATCAACGGATAGAGTAAATATTTACAAACATTAAAATATTTATGTATATATATATATATATATATATATATATTTAATAGTAAATTTTTATTGTGTACGTTCTGGTATATTATATTACGGCTGTAAATAGTCGTTAGACACATAGCAATGTAACAGGCTTGACGTGTGTACACTGTACACTCTCAGTATGTAATACATGTATTATTTACGCTAGGTATATATGTGCGACGCAATGTGCGTACGTTTGTTCGTGTTCGTGTAGTCATATAATTTAACGATGAACTTATTTTAAACATTAAATAACATTATTACATTAAATAGAATATTTAGTGATTATGTATACCCGAGTAGGATTCAGTATACTGATATATATATATATATATATATATATATCATATACGATAGTATACTGATGTATATCGTAGTATACTGATATACTGGTGTATATAACCGCATATGGTATATAAGTAACTAACGTATATATATAGGTTATACCCTATAGGGTGTGTGGGGAATTGGAAAATAAATAATATTATAAATATAATAATATTTAATTAATTTTTATATTTCGTATTATGTAATAGTACTTTCTCGTACGGATATCTACAAGTAGTGTTCTTTATAGTAATTCACACGTATAGGTATAAGCATATGACATAGGTACGTGTGTATACCACCCTGCAGGGTATATCTAAATGTTCGCACTAATGTTATATCATAGTTCGATATAAAAAAATATTCAGACAATGTATAGTAACATCTATAACAAAGTTAAAGATAGTGTAAACACCCTTGTTTTACACTTCAAGGTGTAGATAAAGTTTACTAACGGTTATGATTACATAGAACACAAATCACATGGCTATCTTACTAAATAATACCGTGGTATATTATTTTAATATTATTATTAATTATACATTTTACTTTATTTATTATATGTTACTATATTTTAATATATAACATCACCACGCTCCGTCGTTGTTCTAATCATGACATAGACTACATGGAAAATAGCTATATTAACATTTCAACTCTTATAATATTTTGAATATATTAACTGTTGAGTTAAAGTATTATTAATTTGTAATATTATTATTTATTTTAAATAACGTATCACTTAAATACAATGTATGAATACAATTTATAATTATAATACAATAGATATATGTATACGTTATCATCGATTCGTACTTATAATTTATTATACTAAAGTATATATGTGTTGTATTTGTTTATGATATTCATATTAAAATACATTTATTTTGCATACTCCGAGCCAAAACATATAACACTATACACATATGAAATGAAGTGTATTTGGGTGTACACGATAGATTATTGTCTACCTCGTATTCCCTATTTAATTACGTGATAATGTTCACTCTTACGTAATTAGTAAATTAGGTAATATGACTGTTACGTCACTTGTAATGCATACATCATCATATAGCTTATCATCTATAGCTATAGGTTATTAGCTAATCGATCACAATTATTCTAGTACTGGACGCCGTAGGTGATATTGTTAGCCATGATTACACAACTGTATATCAGCATGCACACACACATGAATACACATACTCACGCACACATGCACACGTATGTATACATAGAATACACATAGGCAGATAACATTCCGTAGTCAGTGATCGCGCCTTTTGTTTATAAACTAATATACACATCCGGCGATTGTTTACATCGACGGCTTGTTTATTTATAATATTGTTCAACTTTAACCCCCGTCGGAACTTTAATCTCTCTAATCTCATCACTTCAGTTAATTCAATAGCTCTTCTTAACATCGTGATATTATCCCTATTCTAGTGAATCTCTTCCTGTCCTTAATAATAATATTAATAATTTATTAGAATATTTATTTTGTTATCTATATTATAAATAAATGCAATTTATTCCTTCTAGCTGGTTCCAAATATACTATTACTCTTTTCTATTATTGTAGTCGCTATTATTGTACAATTCACACTCTACAGTGTACAGTATAGTTGCAATACAATATACATGCAACTACATGTACCATTATCATTACTACACATAACAACTCGTGTTTACCTCTACAGAACTAGTATAACTCCATACACTTAACAACCATTAACATAACCTCATGCAGATATATCGTAGAACTTATAATAATCATAATTCGGTTACCCCTACTCCGATGTAGGTGCCTATGAATATGTATCATTATCATAGTTCAGTCATTTATACATCGCAACTAGTACATGTTTTAGATATTATTATTTATAATTTATTAAATTATTTGTAAATACAAGAAAAAAAATAGGAACAAAATGGATTCATTAAATCCACATCATCATAATTAAATATATATATATATATATATAATAGTTTATATATTTACATTATGATAAATAGTATATATTCTTTACATTCATAATAATACCACATATAAAAACTGCAGTATAGCTAATTAAATATATAAGATAACACTACATATCTACATAAAATAATTAATATAAACCATAGCATTGATATCAGTAGTATCACTACTGACATATATTAAGTTTTTATGTGTTTTTTACACACACAAATTTCCTTTTTCTAATAAATGACATGCAATAAATGTTAGCCTTTACTCACCAACACAACCTATATATATATATATATATATGCTTATCTCTTAAAACCGACATATCGTATTCATTTTTTATTTATTAATAATGAATACTTGGCGTTCATCATATAAATAATAATATAAAATCATTTTTAAATTGTAATAGTGTATAGTTTGACACTAATTTACTTTATAAATTACACATTTCTCCGACATAACAACATATGAAGGTGGCGGTGTTCGTGTTTTGCGTACAAAATCTAATTACACGATTTCGTTTGTTATATATTTCCTAATAATACGTAATATTACGTAATATGACACTACACAATAGAATGACGTCACTCGTGTGCGAAACATTGGCCTACATTATTGAGTAGTAAACACTGATGGACGACGTACTACGCACACACACGCGCGCATATACATGCATATTTAATATGTGCGCGCATCGGCCACGTGATAATTGCTATTACCCAGGTGGCAAGGACATGACCTAGCCGATACGTCATCGTTACCATCGATACGACGGTCGACATTCGCCACGTGATCTAGAGTGACGCGCGTCATATCTTTATTACCGTTGTGACTGTATACCACTGTATACTATTATAGAGCATTGTAGACAATTGTATAACATAGTATACGATATTAGGTAATACAGGCGTTCATGTTACGGTGGTTCAAAGGGTTCAAAGGGTTACAGGTGTACATGTTGGGGGTTTATGGAACAGTGGTATTGTTTCGTTGATACTATCACTTGTAATCATATTTCGATATACAGAGGTTGTTGTTACGCTCTCACGTGACTTCAGGCGAGACTTTAGTCGCTAGGGGACGCAATGGATAACAATAGAGAACAATAGAGAACAATAGAGAACAATAGATGTACATTACATGTACATTACATGTTGAGTTAACGAGGCAACACATCTTTAACTGATAGAGGTGTGCACGTATCAGTGCCATATACGTATACATCAATGCTATATATATATACATACATGTGTGTAATAATGCGTATTGATAAGCATTTAATAGTGTGTGTACCTATTACGATTGATATAGATATGTATGTGTATGCATTTGTGTGTGAATGTAGCATCGCAAATATCAATAGTTATATTATATATATATAAACTATTTATAACATATATCTATATTCGTATATTATATATATATATATGTAGAATAATCACCACTAGAGAATATCTATTAATAGAACTATTCTAAAAATAGATTACGTTGAGATAATCCCATTTGTATGATTCAATAATATGTGAAATGTAAACAAAGTAATTTGTGAAATTACATTAGATAATAATATCAATATATATTATACTATTACACTATTTTATATTTAATAATTAACTATTATAACATTTTATATATGTGAAATATGCAGTATATTTAATTTGTATATCAAATATATTATTGCTTGATTCGTTTTCATTTGGTTTAATATATATATATATATATATTACATAATTTAAATAACTATCAAAATGAAATGATTGTAAATAATTACTTTCTTTAATTACTTAAAATAATTGTGCTGTTGTTTTAATATTACCTGCTTTATAACATACCTATAACATAATATAACTGATAACATAGTACTTACTATATACATATATACTACAAGTAATATCACAAGAGTACTCGTGTCTATATAATAAGATCATATGAAATACAATCAGAGATATATAATTAATATCAAAATAAATTATCAAAATTAATTATAATGAAAACTACTTTACACGTTTATTGAAATAACGATATGGTTAAGATTGCATAATCAAATGAACATGCGATCACGAATACCTATAATTATTACTTAACTTTCGCAAGTTAAACTCATTCATAATAGTTATACCTTATTAGTTTTTATTACAAGTTATTTATGAAAGTAACGGCGCTTACTCAACACCACTCGCCACTATTATATAATAACTTAGATGAACATGCTTCAATGAAATATAACACATCTATATATATAATATTATATTATTATTAGGTTGGATTGAAATTTGACATAATTATGGTAATCTGGTTATGACTCGCGATAGTGATGTAATGTTATACGTGAATTAGTGACATTATTTATTCTCCACGTATAACGTTACATACTTATCGCGAGTCATAACCAGATCGCCATAATTATTTCAAATTTCACTCCAACCTATAATTATTAATTATATATATATATTATTGTTATTGTTATTTTTATTTGGTGAGTCCTTTCATACCATCCAGGAATTTAGATGAAGTTTTAACTTATAATCATATGGCTTATCTTCGTAGCCGCTCTCGTGTTAAGGTATCTATGGTATTAAATATACCCGATTTATTTATACACAATCATATATTATATATACATAATAATAATAAATAAATTATTTGGAAAATGTCACACCAATACTATTATTACAGATTTCGGTAAGTATTACATTATGTGTTTGTTTCATTCTAATATTGGTTTAATTTATTTTTGACATGTTCTGTTTATAATATATTTAAAATGTATCACTTAAATATTAAACAATATAACTAATAATGTATTACTAATACAGGGTACAAAGATAAGAAGAATTCTATAAAGTTAAAATAGAAATTGAGTATTTTTATGCCACTTACAAAATAATGTATTTTATTTCTATTTTCGTTTATTTTTACGGTAACTGTAAAACATTTTAATTTCTTTAATTTTTCAATTTAGTATTATTCTTTGTTTATTTCTATAACGTATGTTGTAGTTAGCAAATATTTATACTTTATACTTTAGAATATATTGTCGGCATTGTATTTGCTTAAATAAATTATCAATCACTAACACACCACAATATTGGAAACGTGATTCATAACTTTAATTAATATTTTTCTTCTTAACTTTGTAAATTTTAAATTTAATATATTATTAATTATATATTTTAATATTTAAATGAAAAATTTATAAATATATATTACAAATGAATATTATACGAATAAAATAAATCAATAGTAATACAAAATAAACAAATGATATTGTAATACTTATTACTTTAAAATCTGTAATAATTGACAATTATAATTGTATGTTAATAATATAAAGAATTTAAGTGTATATATATAACCAATACAAAATAATAAAAATTAAAGTAATAATTATTACTTTAAAATATGTAAAAGTAGTGTATTATTAATTTTGTATTACAGTAAATTTAAAAAAATATATATATAATTAAATATTCTATTAACAAAATATAAGAGTCAATCATTTATATTAATATGTATATATATATATATACATATGTATATATATTGTATTGTAATCAATATATTGCAATACATGCAATATATAAGCAATTTTAATACTCGAAGAAATATAAATTATTGTTATAAATTCTAAATAATTATAAAATAAAAATAAAACTAACATTTTCATTAATTGATAAACAATAGCACATTCTTCTACTGGTGTATTATTATACTAATGGTGTATCAACTTTACAAATAGGAACTTGTATGATCTAAGGACTTGGGGTCATTATTTGGTCAATATTATAGATACTGTAACATTCATATCTTGTGAATGCATACGAAGTACCTGAGACATATTGTTGAAATAATAATGATATTCACAAAAACAATATATATATTATATATATATATATATATTAATAAAATATGCCGCAATATATATATATATATATATATATATATATATATATATATATATATATATATATATATATATACTAATACAATAATTACATTTATCAAATGAATAAACCTTTCACTAAAATATTTCACCAACATATTTCACCGACATATTACAACATTCACGAATCAATAAAACCCGGAACTATCACTCACACGTATAAAGTAATGTTTTTACGCATACTCTCTCACATAATGCCACACACGCACACTCGCACTCGTACGTACGCATTAATACCCAAGCGCACGCGCACAAGCACGCACACACGCGCGCTCTTACAATTAATCACATGCACATTTATACACCGGGTGTCGCTTAATCACACTTACGGCGCCGTAAGATCTATCTATCGTGCGATTAATACGCACCACACTTGCGCACCCCACTCGCGCACCGACTGACCGATACGTTCGCACACATACCCACTTTCATCTACACACGCGACCTGTACGAATGCGCTCACACACCCCTATAACGTGTCATACCTCGCGCGCCTAAACATAGCCACGCAAGTATGAAAAATAATATAACCCCAGAAAATTAATAACCCCCCCAATACCCCACTTATTAACTTTCTTGTCGGTAAATTACCAACTCATTTTAGACCAGTCCCTAATCCATCTTCCACTACCAACCATTACCTAACCACCCATCCCCCTTTTCTGTAGTTATTGAGCATATTAAACCATCCGAAAAATCTCGTGAATTTCTTCTAGAATTACTCACTTACATCAATATACCTACACATGCTCTAAAATCATATAATTTTTCTAATGCAACTGTTATTATTTTCTTTAATACATCAAGTCAGTGTTCCTACTTTTACTCCAAAATTCCATTCATCCGCAGTAACTCAATATACAATCACCTTCAATACATTCGTGCTGAACGATCTATCACTGAGCGAGCACATGGTAGAGTTCTTTTCCATGCAACAAAATCTAACCTAGCCCCATCTAATGTCAAATGTACCTTCAATGACTACACTAACTCCTTTGAACTTCGTCATTTGGCCAACTCCAAGATAGACTGGAATAAGAACCCAATTTATATATCAAATGACACATACAATACATGGTCTACATCATACAATGCATATAGATTAAATACCAATTCACTGAATTCATCAATCAGTAATTCTCAGTCATCACATCAATCTTCACAATGACATTCAACCACTCGACCTAATTATCTCAGAACAATCTCAATTCCTAGCACCTCAATAGATACCACACTATCAATTCCACCATTTATTCACAACACATCACAATCTCAGATTAATGCAGCCATCCTTAATGTTTCCTCCATACGCAATAAAGTTGATCACACACTTGACCTATTTAATGACCTTCATCTTGATATTATTTGTCTCACAGAAACGTGGCTTAAGGATAATGATATTGCAATATCTGCATCCCTTAATATTAACAATCTAAGTTTTGCACAACTTAATAGACTCGGCCATCTTGGTGGTGGTGTTGGCATCCTATATAAGACAAATATTAATCTAATAAACAGTACTGATCTCGCACTAGAAAACTCAGAATCATTTTCTTGTACATTTCACCCGGCTAATTCACGTCAATTCACCATCATAGTTATCTATCGTCCACCTCATAAGTCAATTCCTAAGTTTCTCCTTGAATTAGAACACCTCCTGACTACATCCACTGATCATACTATCATTCTCGGTGACCTAAACATCCCAATTAATATTGACACTAATTATACCAGGCAATTCAATATATAAATAGACTCATTTAACTTTGTCCAACATATAACATCCCCAACTCACATAGCAGGCAATACACTTGACCTTATAATTTCCCATGCACATTCTAACCTCACCAATTCCCACTCAATAAAGAATCTATTTTCTGATCATCATTTAGTATTCTTCCATATTAGCTCACCAAGACCAACTCGACCCATTATAAATATTAAATATAGAAAATATAACAATATTTACACCAATACTTTCATCACTGAATTCTCTAAAAAATTTAATAACACACAATTTTCAAACTCAGTATCAAAATTAGAAACATCTCTATCAAGAACCCTTGACGAACTTGCCCCCATCAAATATAAATATATAACACAACGTCCAAATTGCAAATGGTTTAATTCTGAACTTTCATCATCAAAACGCAAATTACGACTATATGAAAATTATTGGAGAACATCTAAATCTCTCAATAATTACAATATATTTATCAAACAACGTAGCCTATATAGAACCTATCAACTAATTCTAAGAAACTTTTCTCCATTTCTAACCAGCAACAAATGAACCCATAACAACGCTAATAGATACATTTGACCAATATTTCAATAATAAAGTCATGAATATAATTAAATCACTCCCTACACCACTCAATGAACCATATAATCTACCTCTATATTCCCTTTCCTCCTTCACATTACCATCAACTACTACCATTGAAAAACTCCTCAGTGCAGTAAATACATCTTCCGAACTAGATCCAATTCCTCATTCTATATTAAATAAGTACCACATTTATCTAGCATCTTATTACCAAGAAATAATAGAAAACTCACTTACCTCAGGCATTTTTCCAATCTACATGAAAACAGCATATGTTTCACCCATCATAAAAAAACCAAACCTTGACAAATCAATCCTCTCCAACTACCGACCAATCTCCAACTTATCAACGCTCTCCAAAACCCTAGAACGAGTTGTTGCTCGTCAATTAAATTCGTATCTCCATGAAAATCATATATTAAACCCATATCAGAGTGCCTATACCAAGCACAAAAGTACTGAAACTGCAATGATACATATCCTTAATCACATTCACCTATCTGCTGCATCACCACATGGTTCAGTGGTCATTCTCCTTGATTTATCAGCTGCCTTCGACACTCTTGACCATAATATCATTATAAATCGACTAACTTCTATCGGAATCTCTGGTACTGCACTTGATTGGTTCATCTCATACCTAACTGATCGTTTTTACCAAATTAGTATAAACTCACTAATCTCTAAACCTCGTAAAGTTACTCATGGAGTACCTCAAGGATCGGTCCTTGGTCCACTCCTATTCAATATCTACCTACTTCCCTTATTTAGAATTATTGACAAATACCCCACTATAGACTATCACTCGTATGCTGATGATATACAGTTACACTGTAGATTGATAGACCCTAACAACGACATAAATGTACTTAACAACTGCATTACTGATATACATAACTGGCTCACCAACAACTCATTATCACTAAACTGTCTTAAAACTGAATCAATGCATATTAAAACATCTACCACCATATTCATTCCACCACAAATTACCATTAACAATCTGAGTATTTCTTATGCTAATAAAATAAAAAATCTTGGTATATTAATCGACCCAACACTACAATTCAACATCCAGACTAAATCACTATCACAGTCAATTAACTACATACTACACAACTTACGAACAATAAGACCCTTCATTAATTTTAATACTGCAAAACTCCTCGCTACATCCCTCATTCTCCCCCGCCTCGATTACTGTAATTCATGTATCTATGCCTCCTCACAATCTATAATAAATAAACTCCAACGTCTTCAGAATTCAGCCATCAGATTCATATTCAACATAACTAAATATTCCAGACAACATATATCCCCTTTGAGAACCAAATTACATTGGCTGCCAATAAAATCCCGTATAATTTACAAAATTGCACTCACCATACATTTAGCTACACATCATAACACGCCAGACTATCTTGCCAACTTACTAACTCCCAACACAACTATTTACGAACAAAGACACATAAACAAATTCAAATTAAAAACTCCAGTTCTATTACATTTAACATCTTCCCAACATAAATCTTTCTCCATCCATGCTCCAAAAATCTGGAATGATCTACCTCACCATATCCGATCAATTGACTCAACTGTAACATTCAAATCAAAGCTAAAAAAATACCTTTTTGCCCAATAATATATTGAAAGCACGTCCGAAAACTTCAATAAAGAAGTTGATGGAAGTGCCTAAACCAATTAGGTAACAGGTAACAGGTACGTGCTGGGTGTGCGTGTCTGTATATATGTGTACGACTATAGGTATGTGTGTGCGTGCGTAAGTACTCGCACACTGTCGCACACAATCGCACCGCCACACATGCGCATCTCGTACTATCAATCGAACACTTATATGCACCTGAGGCACCATTTCTACTATATATACATATATATCGACACAATTTAGAATACATAATATAGCGTAATATATGTATTATATATAGGTAAATATGATATATATATATATATATATATATATATATATATATATATATGTATACGGTAAAAAACGCTTGTATCGAATTCCATTTTTGTCAAAAGCAGACTTTATCAACATTTAAATAACACATTTTTTAAACATAAATCTATTTGCATATAAATAGAATTCATGATATTATTACTATAGTTATTATAATAACTATATTATATAATAATTATTAGTAAATATATATAAATATTAATATAACGCTTATTTTAAAGCGTTACTTATGTAATGTTGATGTGATATGTTTATTAAAGATTCCATTTTGTGCACGCGTGTGTATATTTCTCAAGGTATGTAGATATATATATATATATATATATATATATATATATATATATATATATATATATATATATATATATAGGTATACCTATAGGTAAGCCTTACTTATTATGCGATTATCCTACAAGAGGTCATGATATGGTATTGGTAAAAAATACATTAAAGTTTTAAAAATGTATGGAAAATATGTAGAATTTAATATTTGAAGTTTCTACTTCATGTATCAAATTATATTATTTAGTTTTTAAATCCTAGGAAAAACATTAAATTTATATTTTAGTTCAATAAAATGTTAAGGTTATTTACCCGAATTTTGTAATATAACAAAAATTGATAAAATTGAAATCAATCCTTTAATAATATATTGAAATTAATTCTATAATATAATTATAATATGTTAATATATAAATTACTCGTAATTTTATAATTCGGTATAAGAGTAGAAGAACCTCCTATCACCAACTTATAATATAGTAGAGTATGAAATTGCAATGCTTCAGTAGGCTATAATAAGCATGATAACTGCCCAAAATTAGTATGACATTATGCTGTGAACAGGAGAACAATGGGAACAACAACACAAGGTGGCTTAAACTTCTTTAATGTTGTGATATAAACGACATATTCATAGCAAATTCAATATTCAAGAATAAAGAAAAGAGAAGATATACATGGGTTTAACAATAAAAGAGTAGTAATTAAAGAATAGTTGGTTACCCTATTAAATGATAATGATTATACTACGATGACAGATGATATTTACAATACATTTTTAAATATTGTACATAGGGGAAAGTAACCGAATACGGACAGTGTCCGAATACCGATACTCTCAGGTATCCCAGAAACCATAAATCCTACAAAAAAAATGTATTGAATAAAATATTCATAAATATATAAATAGTCTAAAAAAAGTATTTTTTATTTTTTAATTAATAACAATATTGCTTATATATTAAATAAACTAATTTTTATATTACGTTTTCAACTTATGTATCAATAAATTAATGTATCGATATAAAATATAATATTATATTATTAAAAACTAAAGCATTCTAAACATTATATACATAATTGCTATATTTGTTATCAAATATTCATTTTAGCATATATCTGAGGTCATACAAGTTCCTAATACGGACACTCTTGATGTATTAATACAGACACTCTATAATCAATCAGCGCGTATTAACTATTATGATTTTCATAAACATCGCGAGCGTTATAATATTAATACCACCAATAAAGCTAAATCTAAAATTTGTATTATTTAGATACTTAAATTGTATTATTAATTAAAAAAATAATAAAAATAAAAAAAGTATTATCTAATTAAATTAGAATAAATTATTTATAAAATTAATTATAAATAATGTAATTGTAATTTGTCTGATTGATTCATCAATAATATATAGTTTATTTAGTGGTATATAAGGTGTTATTATTATAACACAGGGTTTCCGTATTCGAACATGGGTACAGAATACGGACACCCCCGTTATCTAATGAATTAAAAGATTAAATAAAATTTTAAAATCACAATAATATTTATAATAATAAAATATTAATATATTGTAATTTTTTAATAAAAATAATGAGTCATAAAATGTTAAGACCAGTTATTGTTAAAGTGTCTTTATTAGGTTACTTTCCCCTACTACTGCTGAATGAGAAATTGGATAAACAAATATGATGAATTACCCAGTCTGTCAATCGTAACAAAATAGTATGTACTAGAAACAAATTAATTGTAATAACTATTCTAAATAACTTTGAGGATATAAAATCTACAAAACATTAAGCAAGAGAGTAAAACTAGCTGTCAACAAAATAAAAGAGTGATAGTCTAACAGACAAAATATCAGAAATTTCTCTAAATAAAGATAGCTTCAAAAATTATAAGAGCGACACATTATTTAAGCAATTCAGAGAATTAGTAGGAAATAGATATAAACATGTATTTTCTATGATAAACTCTCAGCTAATGATGAATACACATGACATTTTAAATAACTGGAAATATCACTTTGTGAAACACCTCAACACATAATTCCGCATGATAAAGATGCTTTAAGAGAGTTTAAGCCTGAGTCAGAAAACGCAACATAGCGAAAGTCGCAAAGTATTGACGGAATAACATCCGAATTAATCACAACCGGGGTGATATAATGAATACAATACTAACAATCTTGATCAATAAAATAATCAAGACGAAGACATCACCCGAACACTAGTCTAACATTAATATAACTCAAATACATAAGAAAGGCGATAAGTTAAATCGGAAAACTATAGAGCTATTGAATTATTAACAATATGAGTACCAGTATTCTGTAAAATATTGATATTCAAATATTCGCATATAATTGAAACATTTATGAGTGACACGCAATTCGGTATCAGGCCAGGAAGAGAAAATATATATATATATATACATATATATATATATATATATATATATATATATATATATATATATATATATATATATATATATATATATATGTATATATATATATATATAAATAATAATAATATTATATTTATACACTTAAATAATAGTAGTAAACATTATAATAAAATATGTTTCTTCAGTATTTTGCGGAAGATTAAAATGAACTGAGCACTATATATATATACCACTTATTATATATATATATATTGGATTGAAAAAATAATTGTATGTTGTTTCTCATAAATAATATATTATAAATTACAATTACACAGTATATCTGATAAAATAATAAAATGGTTATATATAATGGTTATATAAGGTTATATAAAATGGTTCTATAGAAACAATATATACAATTATTATATTTATATAATTTTATCAATTTGTAGGCCTATTTATAAATTTTGTTGAGACTTTTATATACGTATACTATCGTATACATAACTTATGGTTACAATTAACTGTTTGCAAGGTATCTATTTTAAAAAGTGAAAACATTTATAGTTGTCAATATTCGAAATATGTTCAAATTATATAGGTATAATATATAATTTGTTAAATAGTCGTAATATAGTATAAACAACATTGATATTATTATAATAAAAGTTAAAAATAAGTTATATATATATTTAATAAATAATCACAAATGTATTCAATACAATTTTATATAGTTATACAATAGTAAATTTACTAATAAATTACTTTTTCTTCCATAGAGAATATTTTTCCAATTCTGTAAATAATCCTTCATTTTGTACAAACAAACGCATTTCTAATATATGTGTTAATCATTACTTAACTCATTATCTTGATATTGGTTATCTAGTTTTATCTACATTTATGTTCTCGTATTTCTTTGTATGATCACAACACGATATCTCTTGGTATTAATATTACATTTTAATTATATGTTAAATATAAATTAAATATACTACTTATATATATATATATATATATATACTTCCTAGAAACATAGACTACGCATACTACGTTATAATAGTGACACTATCCCAGAGTTATATACATATGTATACGAATTCGGTTTGTGAATATATAAACTAGTAATACGTATTATACATGTTCGTTAATTTAATTGCGACATATATTAACATATGTATATTTTTTAATAAAAATACACATATGTAATATTTACTAAACGTAAAACATCAGAATATTATATCTCAGTATTTATTGTTTACACAATTTATGATGTTTGGAAGTTTCCGCCATTTGAATCGTTCGATAAATATTTATAACATTTTAAGAGTTTATAAATAATATATAGTATATGTTATATACATGTGAAAATATAAATTTAACACATTTATTTTCTGTGATAATATTAGAAAAATAGTGGTGTATGTTTCTCTGATAGTTAATAATGATTGTATAAGTTTTATTTTCATTAATAATAATATTAAATTAATTTATAATGTATCATTATCTGTCAATGATGCTTATGATATGGTTACGATCTCATTTATATACGAACATATTAATTATTTACTATGAGGTATATATATTGCAACTATATTTAATATAATTGAATTTACCTATATTATATATAATACATTTAATCGTCATCTATATAAATCATTAATTTTAAAGAGCGATTTCAATATTAATATAAATAATCATAATTCCCATACAAGTACTAATTGTTTTATTTATACTCTTTATTCCCTACATTTAATAGCGACAATCACAAAACCAACCTATATAACTAATCAACTAAATTCTATTATCGATAATATTTACACACATTTTTTATCTTTCCCACTTTTTAATGGCGTTCTCTTGATATCAGTTAACATTTACCGATATTCTGTATATAAAAAAAATATTAATACAAAAACGAAAAAATCTTATAAATAATAAAATAATAAATCTCAAAATATTTTAAATTTTAATAATAATCTGATTAATATAAATTGGTCTTTCATTTTAACTCAATCTGATATTCATATATCTTTTAAAAATTGTATTTCTACATTAACTAATTCATATAATATATGTTGTCCATTCAAAAAAGTTAAAATTAAATCTGGAGTTTTTGATAAACCATGACAAACCCCTTTCATCATTAAATATATAGGTACAAAGAATAAAATGTTGTAAACAACATTCACTAATAAATGTATATAAAAATTGCTTAATGAAAATATTAAAACATACAGAGAACAAATATTATAATAATAAAATAAAAAATAATAATATTAAAAATACTTGACGTACTTTAAATAAAGTTATAGGAAATAATAAAAAATCAGGAACTATTATTGATAATAAATTATCAGATTTACAAAATGCTAATATGATCAATTCATATTTTTCAAATAAGGTGTTGAATTAAATAAAAATATACAATACTCTAATACAAATATATATGAAAATATTACTAATAATCAGAGTTCAATTTTTATAAAGCCTGTTTCTTTAATATAAATTAAAATATTGTTTAAAATTGTGATTCAAAATATCGTACTGATTCCCATGATTTTAATTTTTTTTTAATACGTAACATTATTTTATCCATTAGTACATTACTTTTATTAATTTTATTTAATAAATGCATTGTAAATGGTGTTAACCCTGATGTATTTAAAACATCTAAAGTTATAATTTTATATAAAAAAGGAAATAAAAATGATTGCTCGAATTATAGGCCAATATCATTAATATCACTATTTTCAAAAAATGTTGTAAATATTTTATAAGTAAGAATGTTTTCTTTTTAGATAAAAATTCTTTAATAAATAATTATCAATTTGGATTTCAAAAATCTATATCAACATGTGATTCTTTGATAAATTATATTGATTACTTGAATTTCAATCATAAATTATTCATATCCATTATATCGATTGATTTAAAAAAGTCTTTCGACACTATAAATCATGATATTTTATTAAACAAATTATATATATGGTTTCAGAGGTATCACTTTTTCATTATTAAAAAGCTATTTGATAAATATATATCAATACGTAAGATATAAAAATCTAATTCTAAAATACCTCCGATTAAATGTGGTGTACCACAAGGTTCAGTTTTGGGATCAGTATTATTTGTAATGTATATAAATTATTTACTTAATATAACTAATAAATACAATTTTACTCTTTTTGCTGACGATACCACTTTAACATTTAAGTCTCATAATTTATATGATCTATAAAATGAAATAAATGCTACTCTAGTGTTACTATGTGACTGGCTTTGAGGTAATAAGCTATAGTTCTTAATATTGATAAAACAAAATTAATTGTATTCCATCGCACAAGAGTTAAACATAAATTGAACATCAAAATAAATAATATAGTCATAAAACAATCAACTAATTTTAAATTCCTAGGTATTTTAATTGACGAAAATCGTAATTGGAAAATGCAAATAAATAATATTAAAAATAAATTTTACTATGGACTTAGTTTACTACATAGATATACATTTAATATTAATACTTTAGTTATGTTATATTTTTCTTTTTTTCATAGTCATATTAATTATTGTTCTATTATATGGGAAAGTACTTACCATAGCAATATAAAATGCATTCAAATTTGACAAAATAAATGTATGATAGCAAATTGATAACAAAACCAATATTGATTAAATTTTGTTAAGACATAGCATTCTTAAATTTAAAGATATAATAAATATTTCTATTTATATATATATATGTTTAGAATATATAACACGCATTATTTGCATAGTTCAATTTGTAAGTTATTTAACAAACATTTAACCATAATGTCTCTTATATACTTTTCGGTTAAATAGAACATTCTTAATACCAAAAATAAAATGTTATAATGAGAACTTTAGTTTTTATATAGGCGCATGTTTATGTAATTCTTTAAATACAACCATATCATATTTAACGAATTTGAATACTTTTACAATACATATTAAAAACATAATTTTAAATAATTATATCTAATCACTTACCCCTTATCTGTATTGTTTATTATTTTATTTACATGGTCATCTTTTATTCTTTTAAGCTCTTTTAAAGTGTTTGTATTGTATACATATTTTTTATCTTTGTAGCCTACTTTGGTCTTTCGTTTTCGTTGATTTTTTATAGTTTAACTTATTTATTGTTTTAGTAGCTTTTTACATTTTAAATATTTTATTATATATTTTTATTATATTTTATTATTATTTTATTGTTATATACATGATGATTTTTTGGTATTGAGAGATAGATTTATTTTATTGATTTTTTATGAGAAAGAACACGAATGAACAAAATAGAATTGCAAAATATTTATACTTTTTATATTTATTCGTTTTTGTATTAATTCTCTCATTACCAAGAGCACGTTGGTATCTCGATAAGTTCAATAGAACTTCTATACCATACCTGGGTTTTTGATCTCGGTCATCAACTGAATCTGATATTATTATTATTATTATTGTTGTTATCATCTCAATACGACACCGGGTTGGGTACGTCAAGAAATTCAAAATTAGGAATAGTTAAAATTAATAAATAATAGATTGGCAAACAATAAAAAACCGAGCAACGCTGTGTCGAATACGGTTTGGGTTTGGGTTTTCGAAATTTTTTTGAAACAGTTTTATGAAATATTTGTTTAACATTTTTATGAAATATTTTTTGAAATTATTTGGAGATTTTTTTATAATTCGTTAATAATATTTTTCGACAATTTAAAAAATATATTTTGTAATATTTTTTCTATTTTTTAAAATATTTTTTTGAAATATTCTTTATATTTTCCACAAATTTTGAAATATAAACAAAATATTTAAAAAAATTTTGTATTTTAGCTACAATTTATTTGATTATTCTGGAAATGCAGAATCAGGAATAGCTATAATTAATAAATAATAGATAATCAACTAATAAAAAGCTTATTAAATGTTTTTAAATACTATGCTTTATATTATATATATTTTGATGATGATGATAATTTATTTAAACACTAATTCAATGATAATATTCTTATAGTGTGACAATGATATATAAAAAACAATAAATAAATGTATTAATAAGTACAGACAAGTGTACAACGTGTCGAAAACGAATATATTTCAAGTTAAAATAGCATGGGCAAGGAGGTACTTCTTTAGTTTATATTTGAATGTTGCTGTTGAGGTATTGATGGTTTTGAGGGATGGAGGAAGTTGATTCCAAAAGTGGCATGCGCGAACAGAGTAGTGACGCTTGCCAAGTTTTTTCCGGCGATAGGATGGTTCAGTAAGGACCGTATAGTTAGAGGATCGTAGGTGGCGTGGTTCAGTATGGACATAAATTAGTCTATAAAGGTAATCAGGTTGTTTAGTCAGTAGGGAGGAATGAAGAATGGATATTAATTTAAGTTGAGCTATTTTTTTTGCGGATGGCCACTTCAGTTGTGTTCGTAGGTCAGTTATAGTGTAGTCAGTTTTTTTTAGTCGGTAGATTAGTCTAAGTGATCTGTTAGTTAAGCGGTCGATGGTTGTAAAGTATTTATTGTGACAAAAGTAGTATAGGTATGTAGTAGTGTAGTTGAGATAGAATTAAAGTCTGGGTAATAGTTAGTACGGTGGATGTTGTTATGTAAGATAGTGGACGTATTTTGTTTATATTGAATAAATGGTGAAATGTTGAAGCTTTTAATGTTGATATGTGTTTATCAAAAGTTAATTTGTTATTGATATGTATGCCAATATATGTTGATGTAATAGAAGGAGGGATTAGGATATGATCTAGGTACATTTGTGGGAATATTATGGTGGGAAGGGAATTTGGAGGTGAACAATTCATCTTTTTGGGGTTAAGTAGTAAATAGTTATTCGTGAGCTAATTATTAATAGTAGTGAGACATGCTTGAAGGTGAATATTGGATGATTGGTGACAATCGGCGTGAATTTCAATGTCGTTTGCATAAATATTGTATTTAACTGTAGGGAACGATTTAATAAGTTTACTAAGGGGGAGTAGGTAAATACAGAATAGTATAGGGAGAGGGACGATCCTTTAGGTACTACAAAGATGACTTTGCGTTTGGTTGATATTGATTTGTTGATTTGAGTATCGTATGTTCTGTTAGTAATGTAGTTAGAAAACCATAGTAGTACATTATCTTCAAGTCCAATTAGTTTTAGTCTATATTCAAGTAGGTCTAAGTTAATGGTGTCTAATGCCGAAGATAGGTCTAAAATCAGTAGTTGTGTTGGAAAGTCATTGTCAAGGGATTTCAGTAGGTCGTCGAGTAGTGAGAGTATAGTCGTTTCGGTACTGTGTAGTTTTTTTAATGCGCTTTGTTGAGGATCAAGTATATTGTTGGCAGTGAAGTAGAGGATTAATTGTATGTATATTACCTTCTCAAGTAGTTTAGTTAAAGTTGTAAGTTGAGATATGGGTCTGTAGTTAGAGAGTGTATTGCAGTCGAGTTTGGGTTTTTTTTTATTAAAGGGCTGATAATGGAGTTTTTAGGTCTGAAGGGATAGTACCAGTTATAAGGGATTCATCAATGGAACGTTTATATATTGGTGCTATGGTTGAGGCAAGCTTTTTCAGAGTTTGTAGGGGTAGTGGTTCTGATGTTGAAGAACATTTGGAGGTAATAATAAGATTATAGATCTCAGTAGTGGTGTGAAGGAAAAACACAGTGAATGTGGGTGTCAGAATTGCACAGTCATAATATAGTTGTATGTAAGGTAATTGTTTGTTCAGGGTGTTTAGGTTATCATAGATTAATTTAATTGTATCTGAAAAATAGTCAGAGAAAGTAGAGCATAGTTGAATATCTGGTAGATCAGGTAAAATGATCTTATTAGTTCTACCAAACAGTTTATTGGTTAATTTATAGAGCTGTTTGTAATCATGTTTGTAACAGTTGAATTTGTCATTATAGTAGTTGGAATTGGAATTTTTTAGAAGTTTGAAGTAGATATTTCAGTTAAGGGATAATTGGGAGTGGTTGTATTCAGTAGGAGATGTATTGTAGATTCTGTTTTTCTTTCTAACAAGTGGTTTTTGGGTTCCGAGTTCAATAGAAAACCATAGTGTAGTTGTGTGTGTTGGTAGAAGTTTATTAGTTACTGGTGCGTACTTCTTAAGGAGTAAGGTAAGAAAATTATGGAAGGGTGATATTGAAGTTAATGTGGAATATGGGGAATCATTAATGTCTACTGAAAATTGTATAAAGTTAATGGTTTTAAGGTTACGAAAAGAAGTTATTTTTCTAATAAATTTAGGGGTATAAATACCTTTATATAATATGTTGATGATAAAATCAATGGCATAATGATCAGTAATGAGTGTTGAGTTAGTAGGAGGGGCAGTAATTAATACAGAGTCGATGGTTGTAAATGTAAGGTCAATTGAGTGACCGTGTTTATATTTTGGGAAGCAGTTATGTTGATAAAACTTAAATTGATTGAAAAGGTCAATGACATCTGAGTGGGGGTGTTTATCAGAGTCAAAGTTAAAGTAAAAGTCGCCAGTAAGTATTGTAGTATGAGAAAAGTATTCGAGAAGTATATCTATTAGTTCGTTAATATACATATTATAATCATTATTAGGAGGTCTGTAAGAAGTAATTATAGTTAAATATATTGAGTTATTAACAATTAGTTTGGTGAGTAATAGTTTACAATTTGTCATGGAAATATTTTTGGTAAATGTGATTTTGCATGTAGAGTCAGTGAGAAGGGCAATACCACCACCGCGGTGACCGGTCGAGCTGGGGTTTTATATAATGTGGTAGATAAGGGCTTCTGTGGCGGCGGGAGTGACAGTATCAAGGACGTTAAGCCAGGTTTCAGTAAGTGCGATGGTGTTTAATTTATTAGAGGTGATGTATTGGGAGATTATATCTATGTTGGAACTAAGGGATCTACAGTTAATTAGATAGGCAGTGATCGAACTGTTATTATTTGTAGTGAGTAATTTTGGTTTGTCATGTCTCTTATCTTTCTTAATGTACTCAGTGAAAATGTAGTCCAGTCTGTAAGTTGGTCATCAATAAGTCATCGTCATTAGTGGTTTTGATTTTCAATGCGTCTTATTTTTGTCTAGGGATAATCTGAGTTCATATTTAGTTGTTTTAAGGTTAAGAGGGCATTTATAACCGGTTATTAAATTATGTGGTATAGCATGATAATAGATTCGGCCGATACGGGCTTGGTCAGGGGTGAGTAAGTCATGTTTAAATTGTGTTTGTATAGCGTTTCCTCAAGATCGAGAGCTAGAAATGAATCTTCAGCAAACAATGCGGTGAACGTAAGGAAACAGATTGATGGGTTAAATGTCATATTGAATATTGATGAGATATTAAAGTTCATATCAGAGATAAATGTTGTGACAGAGATACGGTTTAGACTGATTTTGGGAATATTTTCGAGGGTAATAGTAAAGTTAGGATGTATTTTTCTAGTTATTGGGGAAGCAGTGTCGGGAGTGATATTGGCTGTACGGTGTTGTGTGTAGGTCATCGTTGTGGTAGAGTTTGGAATAGTTAAATCGGTAGATTGGTCATTAATGGTTGAGTAAGGTGTTGTCAAAGCGCGAGAATTTCTCATGAGAATGTCAAGGTCAAGTTTCATGGCGTTAAGTTGATCCATGATAAGTGATATTGGTGTAGGGTTGGCTGGTTTATCAATGCATGATTTACACGTATAATTGATAGATGGGTGGGATAAACTAGCATGGAAGTACTCGGGGAGAACTTTCGAACTTCCAGGGATAGATGAGAATAGGCAACTAGCGTGAATATTTGAAGAGCAGATACAGCATTCAATGAGATCGTCCGTTGAACATCCGTATTACAGCATGAGATTGTAGACGGCGTCATGTTAAAGTCTTCTCCAGGTGAAGCGGATCAACTTAGAAGTATAAGACCGATTCAGGAAGATGGTATAAGCACGGCGGAGATCCGATAAAATATACCAAAGTATATATCTATATAGAAGTAGGATGCAGGAAAACGTTCAATATTAAATATACAGTATCTCACCGTAGGATAGTCGTAGGTAGTCCAACTACCCAAGCATAGAGTACCAGAGGATGTCTCCGAGAATATTTCTAATACAATTATAGTTCGAATAATTTATAGATAGCATATATGTCAACTTAAGTATATACTTATTATATTTAATATAAATAAATACTTATGTAGTATAAATATTATCTAAATATAGGAAACTATAAAATCATTTTGTGAATGAAAATATAAATGTATATTTAAATGTTCTAGATATTGATTGATATTGATTATAATGATATATTTGAATAAAGTGAATAAAGTCGATTACATTTATTCTTATAGATAACAATTTCATCGATAGAAATATCCCCAGAATATTCATTTCCTCGCGTGCCCTTGAAGATTAACTGTCGATAGTGTAATTAAGAAAGTGTAAGTATGTAGAATAGTGATAACGAAGTAATATGTATATATATATATCCAATTAATTATGTTATTATTATATATTTTGTCTTTCATAATATTATAATTTCTGTTAAATTATAATCGATCAATTATATATATATATGATTATTAATAATAGCCAATTAGCATAGTTTTCAGTAAATTCTGACCTACAAAACTAACACTAGCGGAATGTTTAACCGAGAACGACACCCTCGCCCGATGCCAAGCGGAGTTCTTACCCAACTCGGGGGTACCGACCCGTCGGAATATCTCGCCGGATCTCACTTTATCTCGAGAGGTCAACGAGACTGTCAGCGTACCTATGTGATGACCGTACATGTGATAGTAGAAGTCCAAGCAGTAGTCGCCTTTGTAGAACATTCTCGACCTCGGGGTCTCGAGTCTAGAGTCGAGGTTAGAGGTTAGAGGTTATAGGTGCTTAATTATATAGTATACAATCATACGTGACTATATACGTCGGCGTATTATTATAAATGCTTCTGTATGATTACTAATCATACAATAAGAATAATAGATTGCGAACATATATGTATTGTTATGCCTATTTAAATATTGTGTATACCTATGTAATATATACGTAAGACAAAAGTGCAAAGAGTTGTTAAGATGTGGGAAGGACAGACACACTCATATATAAGTATACGTGTACAATGAAACGTACTTATTAATATATCATCAGGACACAACTATTTCGTTCCCCGAATATCTAAAATGGTGAGGGGGGTTAGGAGGGGTGGATAAATGTTCCCCGTTCCGTTATTACGGTGACCTTAATTGATATAAACGATTATGTATGACTACGAATACATATATACTGTAATAATGCGTATGGTTATAACTAATGAATCAAAGTATCACTGGAAAGAATAGTATAGATATTCATATATATTAATTATATAGATTATATAAATATATTATTATATCATATATATATATATATATATATTATTTAATATAATTCATTGGCATATACCATTTAATGAATTTTAAAATATTAATGCAATTTAATGCATTTTTAAAACCTTAAAAAGCCTTAAATATAGCGTATTCGTTTTTATTTAAATACAAATATATATATTTATAAAACAGAATGTTATAATACTATTGCCAACATTACAAGACTGTGGTATAGAAAATATAGGATTTATATTTTAGTTACTATTACCTTAAAATAATATTTTATTTAAAAATTACAAATAAGTTACATTTTTCATATATTTACATGTTATTGAGTCAATAAATAATTTGAATAATAACTAGGCTACAGAATACGTGCAGATCATTATCAGATGTATCTTCTGGTTTAATTAAATTAAAATAACCTTGAAATTACAAATATGTCACATTCTTGATATATATATAAAATGACCTTGAAATCACAAATATGTCATTTTAATTTAATTAAACCAACATATTTTATATATATATATATATATATATATATATACATAATCACTATGCCGAATGATATTATAAGTAATCACGTGACTACACGATGCATCAAGTCATGACTACTAACTCGACGTAGTCCCCTAGCTGCATAGGTTTACTTGCTTCTAGATACACGTAGAACCCTTGACCATCGTGTCCGGCCGAGGGTCCTGTGACGTCAGAGGAGGTGTGGCCTTTGTTCAGATTCCACTCGAAGCCGGACAACTGTTTCATGTCGCACAGGGTACCTCTACTAGCGTTGTCCGCGTCGAATGTACATTTCCATACCACAGATGTGTCCTTCAGGGGAGGGGGTAAAGTATGTGTTGTTATGGTTACTCGGTATTACCATTGTATTCAAATAATTAATATAATATATATATATATAGTTATATATATATATATATATAGTTATATAATTCCATACCTATAGTAAGTGAAAACTTAACATAAATTGATGGATGAGAAGAAAGGACCCCACCAAATAATATAACAAACATAAAAATAAATATAAATAGTATATATATATATATATATATATATATATTAAAATTATAGTTATATATTAATATTATATTTATATTATTGTTATTATATTATTATTATTATAATTATAACTTATTATAGTTAAACGTACCGTTAACTTACTATTTCAAACGTAATCGATTCCAATAAATATACGTATAAGTCAGGTAGATACGCGTATGCATATGTATGCATGTGTATACGAACCCCATTTGTATTATCAACAGTATACTCGATGGCCAGTTCTGTAGTTGTTGTGGGTACTGGGGTTGTCGTTGTTGTCGGCTTCATCGCTATTCCCACTTTATAAATAATATTACATATATATATATATATATATATATATATATATATATATATATATATATATATATGTGTGTGTGTATATCATAATATAATATTTATAATATATCATTATAATATAATATTACTAATAGTAGTATGAAATTATATATTATACAAATAAACGCGTGCATTTAAAATAAAACAACATAGATACCTACTTAATACACACAAACATCCGCACATGCACACACACATACGAGCGTATCATCATACCGAGCGTGATGTTTAGCTTGAATCCACCCATCGAGTTACCCCACTCGACGCGTTCCGGCATAGAAGACAGGTGAATAATGATGCTATTGTGTTCGCTGTAGATCACGTGTTTAGGTGTTGAGTAACCGCAGAATCTAGTGGATTACGTCATATATCGTCATCAACCGAGAAGATATTACGTAAGTATGTAACCGTAATGATAACGATATCGTATTGATTTGTTATTGTCATATATGTGAGAGGTGTATAGTTTATAAATGTATATGATATATGATATATATATGCATTATTTGTATTTAATTTATACATGTATACATGTGTGGTAATTAAAGTATATATACGAACAAATAAGGCATATATACTACTATATATTATATACTATAGTATGTACATATATATACATAATCGTTATACCCCAGTATTTGGTATCCGCTTACATGTAGCGGTAATGAGATATGATGTGAGATATATCGAGTAGAATGCCTATATGTAATTCCTATACATATACCTTCTATTTGATACAATATATGTATATTGTGATATAATACTTTCTATTGGATGACTATTACAATATTCGATATCAGTGCTAAGATGAACTTGTAATATGAATAATGTCAATAATTGTATCGATTTAGCTATTGAGAACCACATAAAAGCACATTACGATAGATATGTATTCCGCCAGATATGGTGCTGATAATGTTTTTGTAAAACACTTTTGTAAAACTAATTATATATTTTTGTATCCTGATAATTCATTTTATTATGTAATCTAATTCTATGTATGTTTATATTTGTATTACTATTATTTAATTATTTGTTATACTATTAGTATTTCATTCCATAATATTTTGTAACTAATAAATAGTAATATTAGTGATAATTTATTATCATATTTATTAGTATTGGTTATAATACAATGTAAATAAAAATTCAGAACTTATATTACGTATATTTAAAAAAATGAATAACTATTGATCATTTTGATGATTTTGTTAAAATGTTCTGATTCTATGCGTAATATATATAGTTACTAAATAATTATATTTTATAATGTAAAAATGTAGGTATATTTCAAAAATCAAGCAAAAATACAATTAATATTTATAATATATTTATAAATTATTCCTTTTTCTAGAAATCAGTATCTAGACCCCTTTAATGAATCTTTATAATTTGTTTAGAATGTATTCCTAATAAAAAATATAATCATATATAGGCCTATATAATCCAAATTATATTTTATAATTTAATATTATTTTATAATATATTTAGATATATTTATGTTAAAAATAGGTATACATAATATATTTTATTATAATTTTAGGACATCATTAGTAGATCTAATTTATATTATTTTATCTTAGTATAAAATATTGTATATATAGTTTATATTACTATAATATTTTCGCAAGATATGAATGTTTCCTATAGATAAAAATATAACAATGACTGATTTATTGCTCAATTACCAGATATATTTGTAGTATACCCATGTATCTTTTATACCTTAAGAAATGTGAATGAGTAATTATCTGTATCGGAATTATTTCAATACGTTGTAGGGGGCACCCTCCCTCGTATACTGATACTCATAATTACATTGATAATAAAAAGCTTATGATTAAAAACTAATATAGATATTTAAATAATTGTTTTTTTTTAATCAACATATATTATAAACAGCGTTATAAATTATGTATATTACAATAATATGTACAATTTGTGTGATATTTAAATTATGTTAGGTATACTTTAGCAACGTATTACGTAGACATAATCACATTCTCAGATATTTTTAATATTTCTTATAATTAGAGTCGGGGAAATGAAATGACGATAAGTTTGTTTTAACGGGTTTTTAGGTGATATACGTGGCTTGGTTAATATCGCGGAGTGTTACATTAAGGGGAACAATATATGAATATATGTATATGTATATATATATATATATATATGTTTATGTGTGTATGTGTGTATGTGTGTGTGAATGCATTATATGTATATTTATATATACCTTCCATCGGAATATACAAATGTTTTATTAAAATATATATCTAAATAATGTCCACAATATAATCCAGATTTAAAGATTGCAAAGTCTCCCGTGAATTGCATTCTTAAAATCGATCCTTTTGGTCCCTAATAAAAATTTATTATAAACAACATAAATATATAGTTATTTAAGAAAATACATACTTTTACTCGGTAAGTATATTATCAAATTGTATTATATATAATATATAAATATATATTTTATGTTTTAGATTTCAAAGTAATTCACACCTTCGATTATACGCAAGTTTGCATACATAGTGTATAAACTTTATTACATAATATATATATATATATATATATATATATATATATATATATATTGAGACCTCGATATTATAATTATAATATAATATAATCCGTTTTTAACCGGTAAATAGTTCTATCCAAAAATATATCTAGCAATTTATATATATATATAAGATATATATATATATATATATATATATATATATATATATATATATATATATATATATATCCGGTATACACCGTCACTACACCGGTATCGGTAGTGCGGTTATATCACTATGGTTATAATCACACAATCATAATCTCAATACCTAGATATATTCAAACTTACCCAAGCAACCAAACACGTTGCCCGTAAACGTAAAATATATAACAACGTTCCAATATTGTATATATTATAGGTAAAATAAACACTTTGGATATCATTAATTTATGTATTCAATATATATTAAAATTTGTATATTGTATAGGTCAAATAAACACATTGGATATTACAACTCAATACATACATATATTGTAAGAATAATACAGTTATTATCCATATTATATTGTTATTTCCGAGAATATGTCATGAATATAGTACTAGACTATTATATACACACATATATATATATATGTATTAATTAAAACAATTATATTTATATATTACAGTTTATCGAAGTAATTACCATAGTAGAACAACAATATAACTACAGCGATACAATGCGGATATCAGAAATAAACCTTTCAGTTTTTGATGTAGAGAAATTACAATGGATTTATAGTTTTTTTGTAGAATTGAAATAAACATAAACAAATTACTATAACAACACGTTATATCTTATATTATATATGTATGGCTATAACCGTTATGTTCCAGGTACAGTGCATTTCATTAGGGTAGCCTCTTTCTCCGTAACCGGGGGACGTCAGCATTAAGTTTTGTTTGTTAGAATTCATCTCAATGACACCTCCGCACAACTCTGCAAGTATTATATGTGTATGTAAATGCATAGTAGTATTGTGTAATCTAATAAATAATATAATATGTTAAAATCAATTTTATAATATTTATATTAATTAATTAAATATATATATTTATATTATATTTATTTATATTATATTAATTAAATATTCGAACTATTAATTATTTACTATTATATATATTTATATATATATATATATATATATATATATTGTTTAGTTCAATTTTATACTATTGAACTAAATTACATATTAATAATGTTAACAATTAATATTTGATTAATTTTATAATCATTACATATTCGTTTTATTAATTATAACATATTTCATTGGGTGTTCAATGTGTATATATATATTCGATGTGTCAATATATATATATATATAAATATATATATATATACATAATTATAATATATTAACATATACTAACTAATTATTTATTAACTAACTTAAATCACTTGGCTTAGATTTCGCCAGTCGGTCGCAGAAAGTACCCTCGAAAACTGTGAGAAGGGAGGTAATAAGTAAATAATAATATTATATATGTATAAGAGAATGTAAAATGAACATCACACGATGTTCACATGTGTATATATGGGTATAATTATTAATGTTATTAATATATATTATTATTCAAACCTATAACTATAGAGTATATTATAATAAACGATTTTGCGAATCGATAACAAAATTAAAGCTTGGAATAATATGTGTTATAACTACGTATTTATATGATTATATACATCATCATCACCATCATCATCATCATCATCAATTATCATCATCATCAATGATCATCATTATTATTGATCATCAGTATCATCATCATATGCATCATCATCATATCACTATATAAAATAAAATCAATTAGAAAATTAATCACACATTAAACTTGTAAAATACTAATTTATTCTCTGTTTTTTCAAGCCTAGATAGTATTAATTCACTCTATAATAGATTACCGAAATGGAGGACTAACAAAATTGATAACATTATTAGATCATCTATCCGTACTATTCATAATATTAAATTCAATAACCATATATCAATTAGCTCCCTCCAGCATAAATTACAAATAATGTCCTTAAAAGACAGATCCTTCCTTAAATCTGTTTCATTAGTTCATAATCTCATCTATTCAAATACATATAATATATTATCTGAAAGGATATCCTATTATCGACCACTCTCATCCCTTAGATCTGTCAAGTCTGTTAAACTAAATTTACCTAAATATAATTATGAGACGATTATGGGTAGATATTTCTGTGTGTCAGAACCTACTAACTGGAATAAACTTACGGCAAAATTACGTTGTGAAATTAATTACAATATTTTCCGACGTAAAGTAAAATTGTTTTTACTTTATTAATATTAATATTGTTTTATATTTATTTATCGAAATTATTTAAATCAACATGATATATTTATTTGTTTCATTTTTATCACACACTGTTGAGTAATGTAATTCGTTTTATATTTTTATGGTGTATAAATAAACAATCAAATCAAAAATCAAATCAAATAATCACCCCCATCACAATCATCATCATCATCATACCTCTGGATACATCACATATGTACACGGAATACCACGTGGTAATAAGCTAACTTTCCGTACAGATGCAGCTGGTACAAGTTCTCTTGTCGAGATAGCCCCCATTCTTGCAGTCTAGCTTCACACCTTTACATAGCTCTGCGTATGTGTATGTGTATGAATTGGTGTGTTTATTATTTGTATACGCGGCCTAATCGTACAGTATCCATGGATGCTGCACACCTAATAGCATAGTAACTATGTATATATATATACGTTATATCACATAGTAACTAATAGTTATATAATAATATTTATTTATTGAAACCACGTGGTATCTACGTCGTAGGTATATATATATATATATATATATATATAAAAAATTAATAAAATAGAAATTGTTGAATTAAGTGGACCCTTAAATAAGTTGTAGGCTTATACATGTTATAAATAACTCCGAGGGGGCCATGACAAGTGCTTTGATTTATCATTTATTATGTTCTTGACAAAATAACTGGCTGTATTCGTACTCGGGACCTCTGGCTTACTAGCAGTTAACTGATCCACTGAGACATAAACTGCAGATAATACATTATTGTGGTGTGCGTGTTATTATAAATATATGTTTAGTATTTTAAAATATTTGTATAGTTTTACCTTTTCCGTAGAGAATATTGAGAGCTTTAGCATCGTAGAAAGAAAGGTTAAACCTTTGACCCGGGGTGTACAAGTGGTATTTGGAGTTCACTATTATGCTCTTCACTTTGCCATGCGCAGCACCAACCTTTATACAAAAGATTAGTGATTATTTATCGATATAGATTAATCGTCAACTAGCTATATCTCATAATCATATTATAGTCTCTGATATATCGAATGTATAATATTTATGTATATATTTATAACTTATAATGATATATATATACAGATATATTAGTTAATACATGTTAACCAATACGAATGTAAGCCTCATATTAAGTGTATAGGTGTATTATAGTGGCGTATAGTTTAAAAGTTTATTTTGAAATAATTCGTCAATATATAAAACAAGATTATTCTTTCAATAGTGAATGAACTATTTATAATTACATTTTTAAATTTCTACATTTCTACATTACCATTTACAATTATCATAAAAATCATATTCATATACTTATGATTAACTTATATACGCATACTTCTAAAATCAAAGTATATATATTGTATAAATTTTTAATAGATAAGCTATAGATTCATTATTATTAAGTACGACTATATATATATATAAATGCTCAAGTAGACGATCAAAATAATCCTCGAAATTAATCAAAGTAAGAAATATATAAATATATATATATATATAATAATAATAATATAATAATAATAATCAGATTGGTTCCTCGTAATAAATGAGAGTGAATCCAGGTAGATATAGGAATTCACTGAATTATTCGAAATATCTACCATTCAGATAAAGGAATGGAAAAAAAAACAAACATATTAAAGTAAAAATATAGTAAAACAAAATTAAAATTTCAAAAAGAAAACTAAAATATAAATTACAATTTTAAATATTAAAATAGTTATTATACGAATACATATTAAACATATAAGGTTTATATATAATTATGAATAAAGTTATAATAATAGATACAAATAACAATAAAATGATATGTGTACAAATAAAGACGGAAAAAATTACATATAGTTAATAAGTCGACTACAACGAACGAATTGTATAAGGCTACCAACTTTCGATATGAATGTATCAGTTCCATTAATACTTTGAGATTATCCCCCACAATCATACCAGTTTACTTACTACTCGGCATATAATACACCACCACATGTTACAATCAAAATACACAAAAAAAAATCCTTCCCCTTTCTAAAATAATAAATAAATATAATATATATAATAAAAGAATAATAACAATTAATAATAATAATAAATAGTAATGACAAATAATAATAGTATAAATAAAATGACAATAAAATGTATACAGATATAAATAAGAAATAATAGTAGTTAACTCGTGCGTATACTAATGCTGTAAATGATACCGAGTTTTTTGAGTCCAAGCCGACACTTTTGTTTATTGATGACATGCCGAGACTTTCATTTTCGGAAAAAAAACGTGCCCAAGCCGAGGTAAGACTCTAGCCATATGAGCCCGAGCCTAGTTGAGACTTTAGGTAACTGAGACTGAGACTGAATCATGCTTTAGATTTGAGAATCATTTACTTTACTAGTGTATACACAAAAATACACTAATATACAAACGCACGCATACATATGCTATAAGATACGTACGTTTACAGTGTAGTGCATGACGGACTTGTAATCGTATCTAACGACAGGATTGGTTCTCATCTTTATCATCATCGAGGAGTAGTATAGGATATTAGTCTGGTTTATCTGTATGTAGAATGTATATATATATATATATATATATATATATATATATATTTGAATATTTAAAATGTACGATTCATACATGTTATATCAAATAAAGTGATGTATGATCATGTATGCAAGTTTACAAACACTATAATGTTTGACCTATGACCTAAGAGTCTATATTTAATAAAACAAATAAAAGATATTTTATATTTTATATAATTGTATATACATTTGTATTACACATATTTATTTTCAAATGTTATTCTTTATGATAAAATAAAATATATTAGAAAGGTGATTCTTAAATTAAATAAAATATAATAATAAAGACGAAAATTTAAAAACTCAATTATAAATTATTTCCATTTATTGAAAT
This sequence comes from Osedax fenrisi, assembly GCA_964019155.1. Lineage (NCBI taxonomy): Eukaryota > Metazoa > Annelida > Polychaeta > Sabellida > Siboglinidae > Osedax > Osedax fenrisi. The sequence continues at coordinate 45,616,444 of OZ025243.1, forward strand.
ATTTATTATAATGTGTAATGAAATATATGAAATAAAATCTAAATTAGAAAACATACATGTATTTCATTAAAATATAGTCGATTTAGTCAATTTAGTTTAGTTATGTATATATAATATGACAATACAAATTAATTATATTTGTCAATATATTGAAATATTGACATATTGAAATATATAATTATATTTATTTAAATTGTTATATAGATTCTGAATATAAGACAAATTTTTACAATTGGCAAAATATTACAAATGTTAAAATATAATTATAGTGATAGCAGCAATTAAAGTGAAAACACACAATAGATATTCTCTTACAATAGTTCATAATAAATATGATGAAATAACATCTTATAATATTAAATAGAAAATGGATAAATAGCAAAATATTTATAAAATATACTCTAAAAATAAAGCCACGAAATAATATTACAAAAGAAAATTTGTGTGTAATAAAAAAAAAAAAGTTTTTTAATTTATTATAAATTATTGATAAATATATTAATTTGAATACAATTAATATTATATCACTATTATTATGACTATACTATATGCAATTATATATAGTATACTCTGTATAATATCAAAAAATATAATACATTTAATAACAAAATATATCCAAAAAAATAGTATTATTAATTATGATATTTTATATGAATATTCATAATAATATTATTAATATTTTATTCTAATAGATTAAAGAATATATATTTATATATTTTTATAATATATATAATATATAATATTATAATGATTGCATTTTTTTAAATTTCCCCTTAATATACACTAATATTTATTTTTAAATTTATAATAATATTACTTTATATCATTAAATGTGAAAGTATATGATAACCTATATTATATAGGCTATGTATGATAATTATTTTATTTAATGTATATTATTAATTTGATTGAATATTGAATAATTTTTTCACTTTGGTAATTTTCATTTTTACCAAAATATATATGTTTAGTTATATCTATATTTAACTATATTTAGCTATATATAGCTATATATATAGCTATATATACATATATATATATATATATACATATATATATATATATATATTAAGATATAACTATGAATATCCTATTTTAATATTACTAAATAGAGTTGGTTTACTCTCTGCTTAAGGAGATTCTAACAATGAAACAAAAATATGAAATTCATAATTGATCAGCAAAGTATTGTTGCTATGAAATTTAATGGATTTGGTCATCTTGTCAATATAATACATACAGAAATATCGAAAAGTTATTTTAAAAAACAAGAAATTTATAGATATTAATTGAAATTATTGATGAATATGAAATATAACCATAATTATTTAGACTATTTTAAAATAAAAATGCCAAAGATGCCTGGAATTATAATAAATATAAAAAATTAAAATAATTAGTTTCTGGCAAAGCATCCATTATACCTGAAATATATTTTAGTAGTGTTAGATTTTGTTGTACTTAAATTTATGAAAAATAATTTCAAGAATAATTTGTGCCGCATTAGTCTAGAAGGTTTTCATATTTCAAAGCAATACAGTGTATTAATATTACTATTATAAACACAACATATTAGTACATAACACATTATTATTACTTTTTCATACACTTCTATATAATCAAATTAAAAATGTTTTGTAAATACTTTTAATAAAGTCTATTAATAACTTATAAAATACTAAATATTAGTATCGAATATATTTTATATAATATGGTAGTTATTAATTATATAATATGAATCATGCACTATGATGGATATTAACGTATTTTGAAGTTTTATAAAAAAGGCACAAAATAACCCAACATTGGTATTTGTATAAGCCTAACATTAGCTATTTGGGGCTTTTTTATTTTTGTTTTCGCCCATATTAAATGGGCATGGTCATCAATAATCAATAATATATTAAATGGTTGAAATTATTAAAATGTATATTATATTAATAATAGTTTATTAAGGTATGGTAGGGGAATTTTCTTTTTTATAAAGGCATGGGAAATACTCATATTATAATAATATATGTAAATCATATAATAAAGTAATACAATATTGTTTATTTTTATATAATACATAACATCTAATATATATATATATATATTGTAAATAAATAACGCCAAAATAATATTATATATAAATTTCATAATTTAAATTTCAAAATTAACATAATTTATAGTTAAAAACATAAATAAAAATAGTCCAAAATGTTATAAAAACAAAATATAGGAATAATTTTATATATAAAAATGTCATATATAATACATAAAAAGAATATTTTCTTTATTGAGAATATATACTATTTATTGTCAAACTTTATTCTTATACTATAGATGCTATAAAAAATCAAAATATTATTGGGAAAGTTTACAAAAAATATCTTTACATAATTATAAGTATGCTATACTATTTTGTAAATAATGATACATATAGTAATAGTTATTTATATACGAACATGCGCACACATACGCACCAACACATGCATTCATACGTTTATCACGTGACTCTACTATTACGTAATAATGACGTCACGTACCTTAATGTAAGAATCCCTGTCGGCTCGCTGGTGCTCGTGCATTATTCCCAACGCGTGCAGGATTTCATGCAGTACTGTTCCGTACTGTTATCATTGATATCATTGTTATCATTGTTATCATTGTTATCATTGTTATCATTGTTATCATTATTATCATTGTTATTATTTGTATCATTGTAATGATCGATATCATATCGGCTATGGTGTTATTGTAGGCCATAGATTTATAGTTTACATAGATCGGTATTGCTATATCTTGCCAACGTAAAATTATTCAACAGACATGGTACCTGGATTCGGGATTTTGGATTTTTAATTTTTGTAAACTTAAGATGGCCGACATCACGTGATACATGATATTTCATAACAAATATTAAAATAAATAATATTTTTTTTTTACATACATTTGGTTTATTTTTCTCTATACGCTTATAAAATGCATTTCGATTAAATCAAAATAAACATTTATATTTAATTATATTATATATTTTGTATGCACTATAATGCATATTATATATATTATATATATATAACTATTATATATAATTGCATCTCGTAATTTTCTTAAATAATACTTTATATAGGTAATTTTAAATTATAATTTGTCGGTGATATTTTAAAATTCTTAGATCGTTTAAATATGTTTATAAATTGTATTTAAATTATATAAAAATAAACATTTATATTAAATTGTATTAAATATATAAATTACATTATAATAAAAAACTTTAATTACATCAAATAATACTTTATATGAATAATTTAAAATAATAAATGTATCAGTGAAATTTTAAATTAGTAAATAGCACTATCTAGGTTAATGTCATTACTAATATTTAAATATTACAACTGAATTAATTAAATAAACATTTATATTAATTTCTATTATATACTGCAATATAATTACAACATTTAATTTGATTAAATAATACATTATATAATTCTAAATTACGACAACTATAAGAACGTTATTTTTTTAAATATTTAAAAATGCTTAATGTATCGAAAAATGCTTAATATATATAATTCCGAAGACGCATGCATCAGGTACCTATTTGAAAATATACGTCTTACGCCACATGAATGATTCCTTGAATATGTATGTGAGTTGTCCACTACAATTATAGGGATATATTCTTAATTGTAACCCAGATAAGTTTACATACATGTAAATATTACTATTATTATAATTAATATAGTTAACTTATAATAGTATTAATATAATTAAAGTATAAATATATAATATAAATGTTTATTTTGATATAATCGAAATGCACATTATAAGCGTATATAGAACAAATTAAAGCGATATAAGAATTTAAAAATGCACCGATAATTTGTAATTTGAAATTACTTATATAAAGTATTATTTAAGCAAATTACGTGATGCAATTATAGTGCATTCTAAATATATAATATAAATAAATATAAATGTTTATTTTGATTTAATCGAAATGCATTTTATAAGCGTATACAGAAAAATAAACCAAATGTATGTACAAAATAAATATTATTTAGTTAAAAATTTGTTATGAAATATCATGTATCACGAGATGTCGGCCATCTTAAGTTTACTAAAATTAAAATCCAAAATCCCCAATCCAGGTACCATTTCTGTTGATGAAAACCACGTGACTACAGATCTATGTTAACTATGTAGCCGGCTATACGTTATTATAACCGCGACCATCGTTAATATTTCATATCGATTACGTAATAAACTGATCACGTGAGGATAACTCTCAGATTGACATTACCATTCACAATACGTATTACTCTGTATATTATATTAATATTATATATATAATATGATTACAATATAATTAAATATATATATATATACATATAAATATGTGATTATAAAAATACACATATAATATTATTATTAATAATATGTATAATAAGATGATAACATATTAGTTAATAGAGTTTATTGAGTTCAGAAAGTACGATTTAGAAAATACTATTTCTGCTCAAAGGATAGAACCAGAGATTATCTCGTAATATATACTTAGATTAAAGGGTACTCTCCAATAAAATAATAATATCAAATTGTTAATAAAATTACGGATAATAAAACGAAAAAAAATTAAACTAACATTTAAAATTATAGACAATAAAAATAGTAAATAAATATATAGGATAAGTTTGCTGATATATATAATAAAATTAAAATAATTAGTTGTAATAATGAAACTAATTAATAAATTAATATTTAACTTATTATTTATTTAAATATTCAAGTTTTATGTATTTTTTAAATTAATTGTATATTAGATTTGTACAGTGATTGTTTAAATTATTCCACAGTTTAATACCATATATGTTAATTGTGTTTAATTTACAGTTTTTTTTATATTTATGTGTTTTAGAAGTACATTTATTTATTATGTTGTATAATTTAGTTTGTACTCAAATGTAGGTAAATATATTGTATTGGTATAATATATGGTATTATATTTCACTTACTTTATGAAAACAAATATTTGAAAGAAAAACAGGTTGGATCTTCATCACTTGGCCCACATAAGATTTGCACCTATTAAGATATATGCATATATATTAAAAATAGAAGTAGTTTAAATATTAAATATATTATATATATATAAAATTTAATTTAAACATTTAGGTTTTAATTTTCATTAACGATTTAAAACTGTTAAGAAGTTATTAGTACTTTAAACTAAATCTTGAAACATTGATCTCCTTATACTGATATTTGCATCATTGTATTGTGCATTGTCAAGATATTGCACTATTATCCATATATATATATCAGTGTTGATTCTAGGTGTCAGGGCAACTATCAACAAAAATGATTATAGGGCTTTAGATATATTTTACTAAGGACAATATAGGTCATTTCGCCATATATTTATACATTTATTTATGATATATTAGATGGATGCTTATACCCTGTGGCAAATTTAGTCCGTAACAATTAGATTTTTGAATTATTTATGTAAATAAATAGCAAAATAAGTATTCGATTAAATATTATTTGTTCATTTTTAATAATTATTCGTTTACAATTAAGTAATTTAAAACTATTATTTAAATATATTTAAATAAAATAATTCATTTAATATTCAAGTTTCTCAACATTTGATTCATGAGATATTCAGATATTGAAAATGTGTTCGTCGAGAATTTATATATAAATTATGTAGACGTGAAGTTATAATATTGAAAATTAAGTAGTCTAAAAGTTATAATACTGTAAAATATGTGATCTATAGATCTTATATATAAGTTATAATAGTGAAATGTAGGTAGTCGAGATATTATAGTATTGAAAAAAAGGTATCCAAGAAGTTATAATATTAATAATTAGTTAGTCGAGAACTTATAGTATTGCAAATTAAGTAGTTAAGATGTTATAGTATTGAAAATTATATAGTCGAGATTTAATTGTATTGAAAATTAGGTAGTTTATTACGTTCATCTACATCATTGCATGATCTATAAGGACATTCAACACCGACATAATAATAACAATATCAATAACAATAACAATGTATTATAAAATACTAGTTATTCATGAATTAATTTCTTCAGCTCGTTATTATTCCTTATTTCCCGAATAGATAATATAAAATATAAGTGCATTATAATTCATAATCCCTATATATAGGGCATCAATTAAAGTTATTTATAGTATAACTCTGATCATTCGTCTATTGATGATAACATATTTATTTGAAATATCTTCACTTTAGTAAACTATACATATTTCAGATTGTTTCTTAACAGTAGTTTCCGATATCTTCAATGTCGTAATGATGTATTAGTTACACTACTCACGCACATAACTTATGGGTATTTGAGGTAATCTAATGAGGTGTTCCTATTGTTCCGCAATACTTATACCTTTAACTCTAGCACCTTCTTTAGGAACTCTACACCTAGATAGTATCAATCTCCGTATATTAAACTAATGCATACATTCCGATCATACATTCCAATCGTAGATTTAATATTATTTACGTCTTACTTATTTGATTATTAATTGCATTTAAATTGCAGTTTAACTTATCCATATACATCATTGAATATGTTATATTAATTGAATCGGTGTTTAAATACACTCGTACATTATATTATATATAGAACATATGAAATATATTATTAGAATACCATTTAATAAGTTGTGTATTATACTATGAAATACATTATATTGTGAAATGCAGGTAAAGTATATATATATATATATATATATATATATATATATATTATTGTGATAATACATATCATATTATTAAACAAGTAATACATATAAATAATAATGATATAATTTACGCAAATACGATTATATTAAAATGAATTAATTATTTATAATTATATATTAGTAATGTTTGACTGTTAAATAATATGATATTTATCGCGTAACCCGGTTTCCGGGGTTGTATATATCATGTGGGGTTTTATTTCCTCTTGTTTCAAATTTTTAGCGGGAAAATACTCCTCGAATCGGAGAACAGTCATTTGCTCGATGTTTGCTAAAGCCTTGCGAAGTATATCTCGGTATTCTTTTTCTGGATAGAAATATGTATAGAAGTTAATGCTTTATACATAGTTGTGTACACGTATACGTTTATATATATATATATACAATAACTATACATATATACTATAGTTACAATTATTATTCCATGCATTAAATACAGCATAATATATTACATAAATATATATTTATAATATATATATATATATATATATATATATATATATATATATATATATATTTATATATATATATATATTGCTTGATTGATAATGTATGCATTATGAATTATCTAATTTACATATACAAACTATGTGAGCCATCAAAGCTGTACAGAATGGGAGTAGAGAGCCAATACTGAGTGTAAGGGTAGGTTTTCCTCTTCCGTCTTCTAGAAGATCCCTTTATTACGTAATATTAATTATTATCATAACAATAGATTATCGTATACTGTATACGAGATTGATAGTTACATGGTACTTTGCTAACTTCTAGAATAGTACGTAGTGTACTGTTAACGTTGTACACAGTTCCCTTGACTAGATAACTTGTATTAAAGTAGGGAGTATAATTAACTTAAGTAAATATACAGCATATATTGTACGGTAGTTATATATGTAGCTGGTAGTATTGATGTTTATAATAATGATTTTATTATAACACTAATTTACTTATGAAATTCATATATTATTAAAATAATTAGTACGGATAAGTGTACAAGGTAATGGAATAAATATAGTTGAAGTTTAAAATCGTAAATAATAGGTCATTATTTAGTTTTTATTTGAAGGTAGTAGTTTGTGAGTTAATGGTTTTTAAGGATTCGTGGAGTTGATTCGAAAAGAGTAGAGTATTGGAATTCTATAATAAAGATATGTAAATGTATACGATCATTACAGATGTATTTTATCATTGTATTATACATATTCTAGATTGAATAAGGTGAATTAAATGTCATGATTAAAATAAAATTATAATATATAATTAGATTACGATTATAATATATATATAAATATATATATATACATATATAGTTGTACATATTATAATATTATGTATGATTGCTCATATGACTATGATAACAATATATATATATATATATATATATATATATATATATATATATATAACTTACTTACTTTTTGATTTGATTGTTGTACATCATTAATTATTATTTTCAATTGCTCCATCGTAAATAATATATCTTTCTTTATTTCCGTGCTATTTTTATCGTCTGTTTCTAACTGACATTTTTAAAGTATGCATAATAATATCTATAGTTGATACAATTAATTTACATATATATATATATATATATATATATATATATATGTATATATATATATATAGTGTTGTATATTTATATATATATATATATATGTATTACTTAATTTTTTTAAATTAATTATAATTATTAATTATACGTATTATAAGTAATATAATCTTATTAAAAGCGAGTAACCACTACCTCATCACTGTAACCGAGAAGTTTCTCTAGTTTATAGGCTAGCTTCGTTACTTCTTTGAACTCTTCTGCTGATAAACCTTTATTATTATTGAACTCAGCCCTAGTCCTGCCATCTGGCGGCGTCCAAAGTTTATAAAACTCATCACTTCCGTGTACGATATTCTGTAAAATAGTAATAGAATTATATATATATTATAAATAGGTTAACCTATTTATAATTATAAATAGCTAACATAGGTTATTACTCTTATGACCATGAACTATGAGGTTTGCTATTCACAAGGATATATCATTGTTTATTTATTAATTACATACATGATAACATATATTTATGCCAAATTTCCAAATATTCACTACCATACTAATCGGATGCTACATAATAATAATCTTTCTTATGAAGAACTAAGATATTCTCCTTATGACTTTCAACTTATAATATTTTCCTCATCCATTAAATGATATTATTAGAAAATGATACAATAGTTAGATAAACATCACCTTAATCATCGACTTTTCTGATGGTGATCTACCATATTTATCTAACTCCTTTTCAATGATAAAATCATTTACATTATGTATAGTGTCACTAATGTACTAAGCATTATATATTTCGTGGTTAATCGTATCACTAAACCTATTTAATATTATCCTGTTTATAGCACTAACCTATTATTATAACCTGCAAATTATCAACTAATTAGTCTATATTAATATTATCATAGCTAGAGTGAATATAGTGATAGAAACATATATAATATATTAATAATTAATTATATTATTAAAAAATGTTACGTATATATATGCATTGTGTGTCATAAAAAGATACTGAAAATTTAACAAATATATATTTACATTTTAAATAATACAATAGTTTCGAACTTTTTAGTAGAGTAATATTCACATAGTGACATATTTTTATACATATTAATATAAACTATTTGTTTACGATTTTGACATGAAATGATAGATTATATAAATTATTTTGTATATTATATAAATGGAAATTATGAAATAGGTCCCATTATCAATACGACTAGAATACTTCTTGATCTTCTTGATATGAATATATATATTTTGTATACTATAATTAATAGCTTGATTATATAATTATATGCTAATATTTGTATCGTTGGTAAGTCACTAAACTATTATTGATCTCGTATACATCCTATATGACATTACGTCATCAACACTCTACTATACGTATGTGACATAACACAACTATACGATTATGTAGACTATAGTGTACGAACCAAGTGAAGGTAGACAAAAATTAGCAGAACTATCAGCATCACTAAGAATAGGAAACAAACGCAGCACGTTAATAGTAGGCCTTTCTTCCACCATAACGTGAAACCCCTGATATCGATATGCCTGATGTTACCGTTCAACTCTGAAACGTGAAGTTTGTTTAATTAATCGTATAATATTATTACAAGATTATATTATACCACTTCATTATGAATATTATTATTAAATATGTAATTAAAATTCATATATATATAACGTTGAATAATACGTTGAATATAACACGAGACGAAAATAAGAAGTTGGGTGATTTAATGATTATAATTAATGATTTTTGTTAAAGAGAAAAGAAGAAGTAAGATTTATACATCTTTTGTGTGATTTAATAGAACGAATATAGGAAATATATAGTTTATATGTAGGTATATATAGTTGCAAAATATATTTATACACATAGTTATATATATATATATATATATATATATATATATATATATATTAATATAGTATCTATTAGATACATATAGTTACATAATATAGTTATATAATATAATTATATAATAAACCTTGAGTTTCTTTATTCATGTTTTAGTTATATTAATACGTGGTTATTAAGTATTAGTTATGGTTGTGACAACTAATTTATATTTACAAAATGAAATATTTAATTGGTTCGAAATACGTTTTGCAATAAAAATTAATGTTACGAAAATAATAATAAAATAGTTTACGTTGATATTTGTGAAATTAATATATAAATAGTATTAAATAAATAGTATTAATGACATATAGTAATTAGATTGCATATTTCTTTATTCACATTTTATCATATTTTGATATCATGAAATACAACAAAATAGACCTGGAGTATATCACGAGTGTATTTTCTGGTAAGAGATAGGTTCCGAGATCGACTACATGTAGTTCTTGTTTTTTCTTTGTTTTACGAGCAACATAATATATAATAAATCAAAACACAAGAACAAATATGTTTATGTTTTATTTTCAATGGCCCTCACATTTATTTATAAAATGTACAAGTCTACGTCTTCTTGAGAGTTCCATTTGTATCCGATATTATTAAATAAATAAATATTAATATTATTATTATGTTTCATAACATAAATGTACTATACTTCCACTACCCTACCACTCAGTATATCACGAATAATAATATATACACCAGTTATACTACATTATGTATACCATGCATAACTAATTACAAAATAAGTCTAAGAATATGAAATAAAAGAGTTTACTTTTAATTTAATCGACTGCACAATAAATATAACCTTGAGTTTAAGAATACAACATTGATGTTTCATTTCATATACCTTGGAATAAAATTAATCCAGATAAAAGAAAATTAGTAACCATTTATTTGTTCAATAAATATGTAAAAAATATGTTAAATAATATAATAACTACAATGTATAACTAAATATAATATATATTTTAATTGAATACTATATTATATGTATACATATTCCTGTTTACTAGATTAATCTGATATAACGTAGGTTATTATTCATATTGTTTGATAATTAAGTATGGTCCCTTCCCTAACTTTTAGATATAAAATAGTTTTAGTTTTGTTTAGAAGAGCTTTATAGTTTAGGTAGGTTTACGTTTAAGTTTACGTATTTTTAACATTTCATTTAATGTATTCATATAATTCTATTTATTAAATGAATTATGATTAATTATAATTTATTAAGTCCATCAAAATATCGTTGCAAGAAAAAATGTGTTAACAATTGTGCCATAAGGTTTTATCTGTTGCTCAGTTAGTCCATGCATATTTTACATGTCCACATATTCAGCTGCAATTAATCATTTACGTTATATTATGTATAATTTATAGAACTTGTCAATATGATATATGGGTTAAATTATCGATAGAGTCTACTTACACAATTATACTCTTGTTAAATGTTATCATCGAGTAGTACTATTATTATACATTAGTTTAATTATTACATTAAAGATAAAATAACTTTCAGTCGTAAACGATAACATAAGAAAAAACGGTTAACAAAAATAATAAAACGAATAACTATAGAATAATTATAAAAATAAAAACTAATAATACTATTTATATTGATAAAGGGCAAATACTTCTTCTTTTTCATAATAAGAAATAGTAAGTTATAATAGGATAACAAGAGATTGAGTTATAAATATCGCAGTTTCAAAAGAATGTCCAATGAATTATAAGAAATGTTAATTATACGAAAAGTATCAGTGTTATTATCGTGGTAATACGTATCCACCTTATATTGATAGATACTGTTAGTAGGGCACACATATATGTTGTATAACACGCATATATATATATATATATATATATATATCAATGAATTACAATTATGGGAAAACTATATCAAATGAATTTATTAATAATTGCAATATTTGATTATATAAATATATATATATATATATATATATATATGTGTGTGTTACTGATTGGAAAATGAGTAATTAAGTAGTTAACTTAATTACATATTTATTCTATAAAACTATATAAGAGTCGATGCACTGCAAATATACTATATACTACTGATACTACTACTATATACTACTGATATACTTGTGATATATTGTTAATAAACTCCTGATGAACTCCTGGTCTACCTTGTTGTATTTCATAATATCTAAATATGATAACATGTGAATAAAGAATAAAGAAATATATAATCTAAGTATGTTATAAATACTATTTATATATTAATTTCACACAAAGAACGTACACTATTTTAGAATAATTTTCTTAACATTAATTTTTATTGCTAAACATATTTAGAACCAATTAAATATTTAATTTTGTAAATATAAATCGGTAGTCACAAATAAACAAATAAAGAACGAATACTTAATAAACTCATATTAATATAACTAAAACATGAATAAAGAACCTCGAGGTTTATAATATAATTGTATTATATAACTATATCATGTAACTATGTGTATACCTATATCAAAGATTTTGCGAAGAAAATATATAAAATCCCTATCTACTCAACGTGATTAGTATTCACGCATCTCGCTTCTATCAGCAGTATCAAATAGATGTATGTTTGCCACGATTTGCATACTACAATGCTTTCATTTCTTTATTAAATTACATGCAATATAAATTAGCTTTTACTTGCCACATATATATTTATAGAATTTAAAAATGTATAGAATTTCAAAATATGCTAATACTTTGTTATATATTAATAATGAAAACTTAGTTATCATTATAAAAATAATAATATAAAGCATATTATTTTTCTTTTTAAAAGTGCATATATGCTATATAAACTATAGTTTTAAACGAATTTACATTATAAACAACACATAGTTCTGAAAAATAACCCTATAAAGTAGGCGCTGTTGGTTTTTATAAATAAAATAAAATTACACTTTTTTAATAACACGATTTCGCGTGAGTGTTATATCTTTCCTTAGACAAATATTTGCCTATATTGTATAAATATGTATATATATATATATATATATATATAAATAAATGTAACTATGTGTATAAGTATATGTCACAACTATAAATATGTATTTTATTATTTATTAGAGATGATAACATCGTTTAAGTACATATTTAATATGATTTCATAATAAAGTTGTATAATATAATAATACATTCATGAGGTATACGAGTTACTAAACTATCTTCATGTTTCAGAGTTTAACGATAATATCAGGCAAATCAATATCAGGGGTTTCACGTTATGGTGGAAGAAAGGAGTAATATGTTCGTGTTGTGTTTGTTTTCTATTCGTGGTGATGCTTATAGTGCTTCTAACGTTTGTCAAACTTCATTTGGTTCGTACATTATAGTGTACACAATTATATATGTATGTTATGTCACGTATGACGTAAGACGTACGACGTACGTATAGTCAAGTATTAATGACGCGATTTATATATAGAAGATTTATGATATAAACTATTTTATACAATTACTATCGATATTAATCTACCAATATTAGCTAAACATTATATAAGTAAGATATTTTCAAAATTATAAACAAAATAGATACTCGTATCAAGAATAACAGTTATGGATATTGTTTGCCCTTCACAACTAATAAACAGTAAATTTATTATAATCTAAATATTTCACTAAATAATACGTCTATTTTAATTATATGAATATTACTCTACTAAAAATTCCGATTATATTAATATAATTATATAAGTATACCTATTATATTCTTAAATATACATTTGTGATATTTTCGGTATATTTAGATGAGATAAATATGCTTAGATGTACATTTTTGTCAATAATATAATTTAATTCTAAAATTTTATATCATGTTTCTATCATTATATAAACTTCTAAAAAATGCACACATTTAAATTATTTTACTTTAAAAATAATATATGTTTTATAAATAAAAATTGTGTTCATATAGAATGATGTATTATCATTATATATGTGAACACAATATGTCAAATATTAAATTTTTAAAGTTAGATATGTTTAAAAAATTTACTTTTTTATATTTATCATAATGCAATCGCGCATAAGTTAAAAATATGTATTACTATTATGGTTACTTTGTATAACTGTTTATTTTATACATAATTACTTTGGAAAGATCAAAGTATATTATTAGTTATTAGAAAATAAATCAGTTACTTAGAAACAATTATATCTAAGATTTTTATATAATTATTAAAATATGAGGGATCGAGAGAATGTTTTTAATAAATTGATTAGGCATGGTTACATTGATAAAATTCCTCTATACAAAATATATCTCTCTATGTATATATATATATATATATACACATAAGATTAAAAACAAAATATAATAATGATGAACCGAATAATAATGAAATAAAATAAACTCAAATAGATAAGAGGCAGAACTTAAGTGATGTTATAAAGGAAGGGTAAACTCAGCTTGAACCAATGGATAACTAGGATATATTCCATAATGTAAGATATAATGTGAGATATAATGTGATATACGATGTAAGATACAATGTAAGATACAATGTAAGATACAATGTAAGATATAATGTAAGATAAAATGATAACGTTATTTTCAGAAAGTATAGAGATTAAGGAGGTACGAAATTATATCTGAAATCCTGAGTTAGAAAGAAGTGAGTCAGTAGAGAATAAGTATATGAGAAGTAATTACTTCATTATGGCATATTATTATGATAGATATCGGTAGGATGAAGAAATGGATATATTTATGGGTTATGGAGAAAAGTCAAAATAGGGATAGATTATTATATGGGAACCAGTTTGGGAGTTATTGATAATAGTAAATAGAGTAGTATTCGTCAATTCGAATGGAAAAAATTAAACGGAGATATATATTAATGATTCTATTTATTGGAGAAAATAAAAAAGACAATTATTGGTAGAATATTTAGGGGCAATTATTAATATTCAATAATAATTAGGAGTTGATAATAACAACTCATTATTTATAGCAGTAAGTTTACTAATAATATATTTCTGAAAACGTCGTATATTATAAAGTTAGTAGTTGAACAATTTGAAAGAATTCTAAATAATAATGAAATAGAAAGATCAATAGTGAATTAACGCCCAAAATATATAATGTATGGGTAGGTTGGCATGATATTACTATTAAAGTAAAATGGAGGTTATTATAAGTAATAATAGCTATAATATAAAATAATAACTCCATGTAAACACCAACATATATAGGACCGGGCAAAATATTAATTTAATGTAGCTATTTATAACACATTTATATTATATATATATATATATATATATATATATATATATATATATATATATATATATATATATATATATATATATAATTCTATTACTATTTTACAGAATATCGTACACGGGAGTGATGCTTTTTATAAACTATGGACACCACCAGATGGCAGGACTAGGGCTGAGTTCAATAATAATAAAGGTTTATCAGCAGAAGAGTTCAAAGAAGTAACGAAGCTAGCCTATACACTAGAGAAACTTCTCGGATACAGTGATGAGGTAGTGGTTACTCGCTTTTAATAAGATTATATTACTAATATTACGTATAATTAATATTTATATATATATACATATATATTTATTTAAAATTCCTACTCAGTTTTCTAAGGCATTATATACAAATTAAGTAAGACCCGGGTTCAAGCCCTGTCTGGCATACGGCATCCATACAATTATAATAGGTCTTAAAATAATATATAGAAGTGATCTTATATAAATATATATATATATATATATATAAAATATATATAATGATCGGCTCTCGTTAAAATCATTGATGCCTTGCCAAAATAGCGTCTTGGAATGGGTATTAGAGCCCTTGTTTATAAGTTAATATAAACTTCATCTATGTTTCTGGATGGGATGAAAGCACTCAATAATAAAATAATAAACAATAAAATATATATTTGTAAATGAATTATATTATTAATCAATATTAGTAAATATAGTTAAGTAAAGTATAATATAGATATTATTAGGCATACTCTACACATTTAAGTTAGAAACAGATGATCAAAATAGCACGGCGATAAAGAGAGATATACTGTTTACGATGGAACAATTGAAAACATTAATTAATGATGTACAACAATCAAATCAAAAAGTAGGTAAATCATATATTGTTAAAGAATACTTAATTATATGCAAAATAATGTATACTATTATTATATACATATATATAAATATATTTTATAATTATAATACAATTATATATTAAATAATGAAGATATATTAATTAATTTATAATAATTTATTATAAAATAACAAAATACATCTAAAATGATCATAACAATATATATGTATATATATATATATATATATATATATGTTAATTTTAATTACAAAACTAAAAAAAAACTATAATACAACTACATAAATATATAACTACACTAGAATGTACATCTATAAATGAATACTTAATTTAAGTATACTCCCCCACACTAATACAATTACTCTAGTAAGGGGAACTGTGTACCATGTTAACAGTCCTCTACGTACTATTCTAGTAGTTAACAATGTATCCTGTCATTATAAACATCGTATACCGTATACGATAATATATTGTTATGATAATAATTGAAATTTCATAATAAAGGAATCTTCTAGAAGACGGAAGAGGAAAACCTACCCTTCCACGAAGTATTGGCTGTATACTCCCATTCTGTACAGCTTTGATGGCTCACATAGTTTGTATATGTAAATTATATAATTCATAATGCATACAATCAAGCAATATATATATATATATATATAATTATAATTATACAATTTGTATTGGCATTTATCTTATTAATTATGATATATTGATCTATATATATATATATATATATATATATATATATATATATATATATATATTTCCAGAAAAAGAATATCGAGATATAATTCGTAAGGCTTTCGTTAATATCGAGAAAATGACTGTTCTCAAATTCGAGGAGTATTTTCCCGCCAAAAATCTGAAATACGAGGACATAAAACCACACATGATATTTTCAACCCAAGAGCATGGGTTACGTAATATTTATCATGTTTTATTTAAAAGTTGCACAGTAATAATATATAATCATAAATATGTAATTCATATCATTAACATCGCAAAATAATGTATAAGTATTACTTATTTAATAATATAATATTTCTTATCATGATAAGAAATATATACTTTACCTTTAATTTTTAAAGTGAGCTTTGACCTTTAGTAAACAACATATATATAGTTTATATTAAATATGTATTAACTAATACCAAAGCCCTTGGGCTTTGCTAATACTATATCAATATCGATATACAAATTTGCAATAGTGTTATAAAATATGGATTGGAAAATGTATATCACATATATGCTTTTAGATATATTAATACATTATTGTCAGTAGTATTACCTAATTTATTTTGCTGACTAACCATTATTAATAATATATATTTATTTATCTATTTATTTATATACCAATGTTTAAGATCATTAGATAACAGAAAATAGAATACCTTAATTTCATCTGTGAATAAATAATAATTTATTTAATAATTTAGGGACATTTTCTATAATATATGATAAAGTTAAAATATCAAAATAATATAGAATATAGGACCTATCTACATATATAATACTAGTTTATACCAATTTTTATAACGAAAATGAGAAGGTACGGCATCATTAAATATACATTATTATATTACTATTTGTAATATCAACAACTTAAGATGAGCATCTCACAATAAAATTATAATAATCAGTTAAATTAAATTATAATATTTTTGCAATTAAATTGGTTACACTTGAATCTGACCTCCGCGATAATTTTCATATTGTATAGGGTGTGGCTAACTTAACAAAGATAATTAAATATTCAAATATTCAAATATAAATGACATTTACTGAAAATATTTAAATATTCTAATATTAATTATATTCTAACATTTAATGAGTATTCAGATATATAGATTATATACAAGTATATACTAATATATTTTATATCGTTCATTTAACATATAGAATATTGTGTTACGTATAAATATTATTTAAAATGTCTTAATAATCACATTTAATAAAAAAATACGGAAATATCGTATAAGAATTATTCTTCGAATAAATAAACATCTATTCAATACTCATATACACTTGAATAATACGTATATGTTATATATATAATTATATATGATTCAATTAACATATATTTTTACAATAATGCGTATAGATATTATATAAAAGGCAATATATTTACATGTAATCAATATAAATACGGATATATCGTATAAGAATAAATAAACAAATATTCAATAAGTACGTATATAAACTTGAATATTCAATATATTACTATGAATTATATTTGTAATACTTATATAGTAGGTTATTTATTAAACTTGCCTGATTATGTATTCATTTAACTTTACTAAATATAAATTGTACAATAATAATTACACATATGGAAATATTGTTGTGCCCTAGAGGCGCCATATTTATATAACTAATCGTTTATTGACGGGTGGTAGGCTATCATGTACGAATAAATAAATATAATTATATTAAAAAACATAAAATTATATAATCATATGTTTTAATTTTATGTTTTTAATACATAAATATATAGAATTGTTGTAGGCATATATAATATATGATATATTACATTAACATATTTATTTCAATAACTTTTCTGCATTTATCTTTATTTATCACATATAAATAATATGTATTTATATGTAAAAATCTATATTATAAATATATTAAAATAAAATTATTTAAAAGATGTGTATTAATTATAAAGCTGAATATATATAAAACAAATAAATATTAAAGGCACGCATATTTATATATATATATATATATATATATTTCTTTAAATGGTAAACTATATCGTGTACATTGTACAATGTACATCGTAGACTATATATATATTAAATTAAATAAAGTAATATATTACATATAAAATAGTTATTATTTATTCTTATACGATATATCCGTATTTATATTGATTACATGTGAATATTTTGCCTTTTATATAATATCTATAGGATTATTCTTATTAACCTACGCATTATTGTAAAATATATGTTAAATGAATCATATATAATTATATATAACATATATACTATCATATACGTATTATTCAAGTGTATATGCGTATTGAATAGATATTTATGTATTCGAAGAATAATTCTTATACGATATTTCCGTATTTATTTTATTAAATGTGATTATTAAGACATTTTAAATAATATCTATACGTAACACAATATGCTATATGTTAAATGAACGATATATATTATATTAGTATATACTTGTATATAATCTATATATCTGAATACTCATTACATTCATTTTACATGTTAGAATATAATTAATATTAGAATATTTAAATATTTTTAGTAAATGTCATTTATATTTGAATATTTGAATATTTAATTATCTTTGTTAAGTTAGCCACGCCCTATAAAATATAAAAATTATCGCTGCGGTCAGATTCGATATCCACCATTAAATTAATTTGTTAGGTCTAGGAAATTAATATTATCAATGAGATTATGTAATATTTAGTTATTTTACATATAAAGTAGTTTCTGATAACTCCTTGTATAAACATGAATTACTAGATATTCATCACACAATAATTATCAATGTAAATACAAATTTGATGATAGAAAACATATTCAAGAGATTTTCATATTAGGGAGAGTTGATAATTATGCTAAAACATGATAAATAATATATTAATTATCGAGAGAAGAATTCATTAGCAATGGTTTAATGCTAGAATATGTCATCAACAAAAGTAATTATCAACAAAACTAGAGCCAACATTAGCTATCGATACTACGGCAGAAATAGTGTATCATACTAGGATAGGATACACACAGTAGGAACCGATTGAGCTCAAGATTAATAATACACCATGATACATTATTACTATCAATAATAATAAGTGAAGACATAGACAATCAGCCATGTGTAGAATATTTAACTTTGAATGTAAGGAAGAAATAATGCATTTAACCACTACTAATATAATGGATATGGTAATATACTAATACTAATATTACAAATAATATATATATATATATATATATATATATATATATATATATATATATGGATAATAGTATTTAGTTAAATAAGGCACGATGCGAGGAAGCTGATATTAGAATCCGGAGAACACTGTTTTAAGATTTAGTTTTAAGTTCGAATAAATTCTTAATAGTTTTAAATCGTTTATTATAATTCAAAGTCGAACCTCATATTAAATTCTAATCTCAATGTTTAAATTTAATTATAAATATATATATATACGATATTAATATTCTTTTATTATATCTTTATTATTATATATTCTTATTTTATTATTAATATGTTATATCATTAATAATTCATATTTTTCATATAATTATATTATTAATATAATACACATATACACTGTACAAGTGTAATAGTGTATAAACTTTTCCATTATACACTTATAGATTCTGAATATCCTTCCGTATATTATATTCAATATTCGGGAAAATATATATTCATATATATATATACGTGTGTGTATATCTGTATGTTAATAGGTGCAATTCTTATGTGGGACAAGTGATGAAAAGCCAACCTATTATTCTTTCAAGTATTTGCTTTTCTAAAGTAAGTATATTTATATAACCACATATATATACTCAAATATTACATGTTCATATATATATATATAACACTGGTAACAATGATAACAATGATAACACTGATAACACTGATAAGACTGATAAGACTGATAACAATGATAACAATGATATCACTGATATCACTAATATCACTGATAAGACTGATAAGACTGATAACAATGATAACAATGATAACACTGATAACAATGATAACACTGATAACAATGATAACACTGATAACATTGATAACAATGATAACACTGATAACACTGATAACAATTATATCACTGATAACACTAATAACACTGATAACAATGATATCACTGATAACACTAATAACACTGATAACACTGATAACAATGATAACAATGATATCACTGATAACACTGATAACACTGATAACACTGATAACAATGATAACAATGATAACAATGATATCACTGATATCACTGATAACACTGATAACACTGATAACACTGATAACACTGATAACAATGATAACAATGATAAAAATGATATCACTGATAACACTGATAACAATGATAACAATGATAACAATGATAACACTGATAACACTGATAACAATGATAACAATGATAACAATGATATCACTGATATCACTGATAACACAGATATCAATGATATCACTGATAACAATGATATCACTGATAACACTGATAACACTGATAGCACTGATAACAATGATAACAATGATAACAATGATATCACTGATATCACTGATAACACTGATATCACTGATAACACTGATAACAATGATATCACTGATAACACTAATAATACTGATAACACTGATAACAATGATAACAATGATAACACTGATAACACTGATAACACTGATAACAATGATAGAAATGATAACAATGATATCACTGATATCACTGATAACACAGATATCAATGATATCACTGATAACAATGATATCACTGATAACACTGATAACACTGATAACACTGATAACAATGATAACACTGATAACACTGATAACACTGATAACAATGATATCACTGATAACACTGATAACAATGATAACAATGATAACAATGATATCACTGATAACACTGATAACAATGATAACAATGATAACACTGATAACAATGATAACATTGATTACAGTACGGAACAGTACTACATGAAATTCTGCACGCGTTGGGAATAATGCACGAGCACCAGCGAGCCGATAGGGATGCTTACATTAAGGTACGTACAAGTATGATTATCTACTATAGTATGCATATATACTCTAGTATGTATACCTATATAATGAGGTGAGGTGATTCCACACACGTGATCGATATAGCGCGCGATAGTCATGTATTGACACATTCTGACGCATAAGTCACTTGTCAATCATATGTCACCATTTATCTAGAGACCACGCCCCTCCTTCTATATTACATCATCCTTTCCTCTTACACAATCAATTAGTAGTCACGCATCTTTAATTCTTAGTATCAAAGATACGTTTCCGAAATTATATATATATTATATATATATATATATGTATATATATATATATATATAAATATATATATATAAATATATATATATATATATATATATATATAAATATATATATACATTATACATACAGATAAACCAGACTAATATCCTATACTACTCCTCGATGATGATGAAGCTGAGAACCAATCCTGTCGTCAGATATGATTACAAGTCCGTCATGCACTACACTGTAAACGTACGTATCCTATGTAGATATGTATGCGTGCGTTAAGAGCGATACGCATAGAATATAGGAAATTGATTTTATTATTAGATATACCTACAAATAAATCATACACAATTTTTGTTTTATTTGGTCAAGTATAAGGTAAGCTTTATGAATTTTAACATATAGTAAGATACAAATGTACTATATATATTTATATACATTCGTATTATAATAAATGATATATATCTTAAATATACCTAATAATAATTATATATATATATATATATAATTATAATTACAATTATAAGTTATAAATGTATACATAAATAGCATACATCCGATATATCAGAAACATTCTTATGATTCTGAGATATCGCTAGTTGACATTTAATCTAAATTGAATATTTACGATAAATAATCACTAATCTTTTGTATAAAGGTAGGTGCTGCGCATGGCAAAGTGAAGAGCATAATAGTGAACTCTAAATACCACTTGTACACCCCGGGTCAAAGGTTTAACCTTTCTTTCTACGATGCTAAAGCTCTCAATATTCTCTACGGAAAAGGTAAGGAAGACCAATCTTCATTATTTAAATATATTCATAATTATGTATAACACTGAAAACTCAATGGATCGAAATAATACTTTTAGTTAACAATCGTAATAGTAAACAATTTATGTGAAACTTTTTTGTATACATATTCTGTTTCATTTATTTTATTTTTAGCTATAGCTATAAATATAAATAGCTATATATAAATAAAATTGAATTATTATTTTACTATGTTTTATTTGTATCCTAATGAATATTATTTGTCAGGAATTATCGTATCAATAAAGAGTATATCTTTCACTGATACTCTTAAGACTATATCTATGAACTGATGTCATGCATTATATAAATATATATATATATAGTTATTATTCTAGTAACTATGGTTACTATGATATTAGGGCGATTATACGTATAATGTACATATATATGTTATTCAAATATAAAGCTCACGTACGCAATTTAAATATTTATACCAGTTGTCAATCAAACATATAGTACGAATATATATCATTCATATAGTATACTATAGTTAATGTAGTGCATATATGCTCTACATTAATATGTTTACGAGTACTACAAGGGGGTTACATATACATATATGTAGAATATTTGTTAAATATTAAATCTTAAAAAATCTTGCACTAGCTCTTATATATTCTATAAATATCACCTATATTATAAATAACACCTTCTTTGTATATTGAACTCGCGCTTTACACTTAATTGATATTTTTATATATACGATCTCTACCAATGAGATTTTTTAAAGTAAGGCAAATGAAATTTTAATTATTACTACATATATACACTTGCACATAAGAATACACATACATATATACATACTCAGAGCTATGCAAAAGTGTGAAGCTAGACTGCAAGAATGGGGGCTATCTCGACAAGAGAACTTGTACCAGCTGCATCTGTACGGAAAGTTAGCTTATAAGCACGTGGTATTCCGTGTTGATGATGGTGGTGATGATGGTGGTGATGATGATGATGGTGGTGGTGGTGGTGGTGATGGTGGTGATGATAGTGATGATGGTGGTGATGGTGGTGATGGTGATTCTGGTGGTGATGGTGGTGATGGTGGTGATGGTGGTGATGATGGTGATGATGGTGGTGATGGTGGTGGTGGTGATGATGATGATAATAATGATGATTATTTATTTAATAATAAAAATCCTTAGTTGTAATACGCTCTATGGTAAATAAATAAAAATAATAATTATTTTCATATGTAAACACGTGCAATTGTACGCTGAACATTGTACATTGTATATCCTCGGATACCTTAGTTTTGTTGTTAATGACTTCTTACCTCCCTTCTCACAGTTTTCGAAGGTGATTTCTGCGACCGACTGGCGACATCTAAGCCACGTGATTTAAGTTAGTTTTTAAATAGTTAGTTAGTATAAACCTTTTATAATGCATTTACTATTATATAACTGATACTCCACTATCAAATAACATTCATATATTTATTATTGGTGACTTTATCTATCACTTTGAATTAAGTATACTTGCAGATTCAACTTTCAAGTATCTTCAGACACTCTCTCCATACATATATTTATAATTCCCTACTCATATTGCTTATAATATACTTGATTTATTAGTGTTTGATAATCCCGTATTATGTGTCAGTATATAACTGATTCTTGTAAATATGATTTGCTTACTGACCACTTTCTAATAACGTATTGATTAGTTCTTCCTCTCTCCATCTTTGCTAACAAAATCACGAACTTAAATCACGTATTCTTTCACAGCCTTATTCTATGTATTCACTCAATGATAGTCTATATTATTTGATAAATAATTGTGCTCATTGGAAAACTAGAAATATTAATGTGCATTCAAACTCTTCATGGTTTTCCTCTCAACTAGTTTATTTCATGTGCAAACTATGTAAGCTCAAACGTATCGTCCAAACGTATTACACCATCTTCAAATAATATCATAATATTTTCTACCTATCATAGGGTTTACATATCTCTAATCCTAAAACCAAGTCTTCTTTTTATATTAGTAAAATAAATAATCTCACGTTCAATCCTCGTACATAATTCACCCTTATTCTTAGTTTATCTCATATCTATTGTATCTTAATATTGCTAAGAATGAAATATTCTATGAATTTTCTAATCACTTTACTAATAATATTCTAAAACCCTGCACTTCTATTCAAGCTTTCATACCAAGTAGCTATATTCTGTGCATTTGTATTATTAATTAGTAAACCAATCCCATATTACTTTTCTGAATTCATTATTCCTTCTATTTTCATAAAATGTGATCTTATCTTTAAGTATTTCTCTTCATTTTATTCTGAAACAATACATCTAACATATAACTATAACCTCTTCAATAATAACCCACAAATTCATCACATAAAGAATAACCTATATTTTCTCCATTAATCGCTTTTATCATTGTTATTCATTACTGACTGACTAACTATAGTTAGTACTAACTATAGTTCCCATTAAAAAAACGCCCATTTCCACGTCTACTGTCACTTGCAAATAAATACATATATTCTATCGCTCCTCTTTATATGACTGCCCTACTAACAATACTATACCCACTAACTTGCTTACATTCCATTGTTGATACTTCCCTAATTTTCCTTAATATATCATCCTTTAAATTTCAAAAGTTTTAAAATGTGTACCTACATTGTTCCATCCCTATTGAACTCCCTCCCTCCATCCATTAGATCCAGCCACTTACACCCTTCCTTTATTATGCACCTCATGGACTACACATCATCAATGTAATATTAATAATAGAATATTTGAAGTAAATCCGGCATTATACTATTTTTATAAATTATTTTATTTTATCTTTGAAATAAAACAATTTATAATGTTAACAATTAATTTTAAATTTAATTATTTATTTTATTTATGTATTTTGTTCTTGTTCATTATATTGTATTGTAATTTATACATAATAAGGGTAAATAGTGATTACTAATCACCTATTATAAGTGCATATTTGTAATTATAATTAAAAAAAAGTTATTCATTGATAATATTATTGATATTTATCTAGTTCAATAGTATCAAATTGAACCACAACAATATATTTATATATACAATATTATATAAATATACATATATATAGTAAATACAGTTAAGATATTTAATAAATAAAATATAAATATATATAATATACATTTTCAACATTTATTTTAACAAATTATATTATATTATATTACACAATACTACATTATATATGTATGTATGCATACCCATATATTTCTTGCAGAATTGTGCGGGGGTGT
The DNA here is from genome assembly GCA_964019155.1 of Osedax fenrisi. Taxonomy (NCBI): domain Eukaryota; kingdom Metazoa; phylum Annelida; class Polychaeta; order Sabellida; family Siboglinidae; genus Osedax; species Osedax fenrisi. The sequence goes on from OZ025243.1 coordinate 45,642,862, forward strand.
TATTGAGATGAATTCTAACAAACAAAACTTAATTCTGAAGTCGCCCGGTTACGGTGAAAAAGGCTACCCTAATGATATGCACTGTACCTGGAACATAACGGTTTATATTCACTAATTTATATATATTTGAAATGTTGTTATAGTTGTATTTATATACATTTCAATTTGACAAATTCATGCTATTAATCCGTAAACGTTGTATCCGACAATAGTTGATACTATTCTTTCTGGTATCTGCATTATATTTCTGTAGTTCTATCGTAGTTCCATAGTTGTATTTACTTTAAAAAACTGTAATATATAACTGTAATAGTAATGACTCTAGTATAATCTATAGTAAATATATAATTGTCACTATGGGCTGCCAATCTTGTGATGATTTCTGAATGCTATGCGATTGTCTATAACGGTATTGTATTTGTTATTCTTACAATATATGTATTGAGTAGATGCCTTCAAATAATATAATTACAGAGGTAAGCGTGATAAATATATACACTCTAAGTAGTTAAATATATGTAACATATAAGCACTGATTCTCGGTAAAGTAAAAAAAGTCGCGTGATATAAATGTCACGCAATACTTAAATTTATATAGAAATTCTAAATCTCATTTAGTTAATTTTATTAATATTAATTATAAATTATAATACTCATATGTGTTTGTGAATATAGGTATATGTGTATCTATAGACAGTATATATTATATACCATATATGGTATTGAGAATGTTTGGATGATATGGACGTAACCTGAATATTAGTGCCGGTGTCATATAATACTTCGTCCCCATCCTAAAAATCGTCCCCGATTGTCACGTGACAACAAAATCGATGATATTTCACTAAATACACATACGAATCGCTTCAAATTTAAACCACATATAACTAGTATGTATATACACATATATGGAAAAAATCAACGTCTAATTATGCTTAAATAAAGTAATACTCAAATATATAAAGTAGAATTGAGATGACTTTAAATATACCAGATTAAACGATAATAAATTAATATTTTAAAATTCTGAATCGACAGAAATTATTATTTTTCAATTTTAAGTTTAATACTATAAGATCGTATTATAAAATTGTCTCTATATACCATTTTAATTAAAAAACATTATACGCATTTTCAGTTAATTATTGAAATAGTTGTAATTTTAATTTAATGCGGGTGTTGAGCGCGAGACACCCGCATTAAGTTATAAATAGAGTATAGGTAACGCCCTTTGGTAAAGGTTTATATTCACGAATATAAATGCGTATAATGTTTTTTAATTAAAATGGTATATAGAGACAATTTTATAATACGATCTTATAATATTATACTTAAAATTGAAAAATAATAACTTCTGTCGATTCAGAATTTTAAAATATTAATTTATTATCGTTTAATCTGGTATATTTAAAGTCATCTCAATTCTACTTTATATATTTGAGTATTACTTTATTTTAAAGCATAATTAGACGTTGATTTTTTCCATATATGTGTATATACATACTAGTTATATGTGGTTTAAATTTGAAGCGATTCGTATGTGTATTTAGTGAAATATCATATATGTTGTTGTCACGTGACAATCGGGGACGATTTTTAGGATGGGGACGAAGTATTATATGACACCGGCTTATATTATATATTTATTTAGAGTTTGATAGATAGGACATCAATATATACAGGTAAAATTGAAGGTTAAAGGTTCTTATATCTAGTGCTTACTTTATATATATATTATGTAATAAAATGTACATACCTACATTTATGCCAAATTGTTAATTACTTTACAATATTACTCATTTTACATATTATATACATATATAATTAAATTTGATAAACAACTTAGCGATTGCTAAAGTGTATTGTTAAATAACTATATTATATGTATTATGTGTTTATAATAAATCATCGTTAGGGGCCAAAAGGATCGATTCTAAGAATGCAATTCTTGGGCGAGTTTGCGATCTTCAAAGAGGACTTATATTGCGGACATTATTTAGATATATATTTTAATAAAACATTCGTATATTCCGATGGAAGGTATATATAAATAATTTAAATATATATATATATATATATATATATATATGCATATATTGTTCCCCTCATTATAATACTAACCGTGTGTATCTCCTACAAAACTCGTTAGATCGAACATCTCGTCATTTAATTTCATAAGTCATTTTCCTCTACTCTACTTATAAGTAACACTATACATTTCTGTGAATGGGCTTACATATACGTATAATATGATATACTATAAGTGCTAAAGTATGCCTTGAAAAGTAACATGATTTAAATATATATGTATATATATACAATTTTTAACATGTTCATGTACTATACAGAATATATATTGCTGTTTATAATTCTGTGAATAAAAAAAATGATTTATATATATCTATTATATATTTTTTGTACTTAGCGTTTTTATTAGCAATATAAATAAAATATTCAGTATATATACGTAATTTAACCTTATTATAATATATGGAGATACTATGGTTACAGATAGTATCTCAGGCACAACGGTTGTCATAACCATCGTAAGTTTTATGTAAATATTACATTTCAAATATAAGGAAAAATGGATCTACTAATAATATGGTATATCTTATAATTAAGCAAGGAATGACGCAAATTTGTTATATTATTATCTAGAAAATATTCATATATAGTGAAATGTTGTATATTGTATACTTACATAACACAATATAATTTAGATATAATAATATTATATTAAACATATATATATATATATATATATATATATAATACAATATAATTGTGTGTGACTAGTTTGTAACATAAATGTATCTAAACATTTTATTTAAAACTATACTATACTGATGCTATAAAATAGTATCACTTATTATTATATTTGTATTATAATATATCTTTATATAGTATATACCTATATCTATATACTATATAAAGATATAAATATTCGTCTTAGAGTTCAAAAGACAAAAAAAATCTATAGAGTATACTCTGTCATATAAAAGTAACTACAAGTACTTCAAATACATTATTTTAAAGATAACTAATAAATTTTAATACTTTAATCAAATGTTGATTGATATCAATTAATAACGAATATTTATGCGACCCTCATGCCTTTAAATAGTTATTAAAGCATGCCGCTATATATCGATTCCCATAACACTACTATGGAATATTGAAACAATCATATTTTATAATCTATATGGCCGTACGACTCCGACCTATTTGTTGATATTAACTAGAATATTCTCCATAGACATTATATTATATTCTATTATAATAGACTGGTATTGTATCCTCAAATAGAACGTAGTCCACGACCCACTCAATATATCCGCACCCAGTATTAACGCCTCTAATATGAGCTGATTCAAATAACACGAGTATTAAAATGATGCATATACAATGTATAGTATTCATGAATGCATATACTTATGCCATTTATATCCGTGTATGTATATTTATTTATACATATATATAATATATTTTTATTTTATATATATGTTTATATTTCTATACTATACTCCTCTCACATATATGACAATAACAAATCAATAAGTTACTGTTAAATACATGTTATAATTACGGTTACATACTTACGTAATATCTTCTCGGTTGATGACGATACATGACGTAATTCACTAGATTCTGCGGTTACTCAACACCTAAACACGTGATCTACAGCGAACACAATAGCATCATTCTTCACCTGTCTTCTATGCCGGTGTACGTGAAGTGGGAAAATGCAATGCGAGGATTCAAACTAAACGTAACACTAGGTATAATGATACGCATACGTATATGCGCTCGTGTATGTGTTCGGATATGTATGTGTATATATATATATATATATATATATATATATATATATATATATATATATATATATATATATGTGTGTGTGTTTGTAAGTAGGTATTCTTGTGTACATTATACAGTTTATATATATATATATATATATATATATATATGAATATAGGTTCACGATTGTTTGTTGTGCGAGTAATGTGTGTATATGCGTTGTTGATGATATATATTTATGTATATAATGAAATAAATATATTATAAAAAATAGAAATATCAGAAATACTAAAAAAAAATATAAATTGTTATTATAAATGATATAGATAATCGATTTAAATATATATATATATATATATATATATATATATATATATATATATATATATATGTAATATTATTTATAAAGTGGGAATCGCGATGAAGCCGACAACAACGACGACCCCAGCACCCACAACAACTACAGAACTGGCCATCGAGTATACTGTTGATAATATAAATGGGGTTCGTAAACATATGTATATACATGCATACATATGCATACAAACATGTATAAATACACCTATAGGTATACCTTGTTCAGGTTCATTATAAGAGAATAATCTGAAATAGTAGTATTGTTATGATAATAGTTTGAATTTAGTGATAACAGCATATTAAACCGTATAAGAACTAATTATAAAATAAATATAATTTAATATACGAATATAATTATATTATATATAATAACTATATTTATATTTAATTAAATGGAATAATATTGTATTTGTAAACAAAAATTATATTATAATATTAATAAATTATGTTAATTTCAGCATTTATTCAATAAGTAGGTATTATCACCTAAGTAGAATATTTTATTATTATAATTTACTATACATTTTGTTAAATATGTGTTATTATTTTTGTTAAATACAATATTTATTACGAAAACAAGATGTGTAATATTTGATCGTAACTTAATAAAGGGGGTAATACACTAACACTTACATTACCTTTAGCTATTTACGGAAATTAGTATATTAATGCACCTATACCTGTCTGTACGGCCCGACTACATTAAATATGTATATTTACATATTTAAATGAACTTATTTGTGTTTACCAAATTCTCGACACTAGTTAAATGTGAATACATCAATACTACATTATAGCTCTACTACCAATACTGTACTATAGCTATATAGAGCTTATTCGCAAGGTCACAGACACGTGTCATTACAACTTATATTTTTAAGTAAAACAAATGTAATCTAAATTCCTGGTTGTGATAAAAGGATTCTACCGAAATACAATACAAATAATACAATATTTGGGTTCTATATATTATCACCTATATTCATAAAATAAGACTATCGGGTTCAGTATAGTAGTGTTTCAAATAATATTCTCTATGAATCTATATAGTAAATATAGTATTTTTTTAAATTTAAATAACATTTTTCAATTACATATATATGTATACATATATATATTAATATTAAATTAAGACAATTTCATAAGTTCTTTGATAATTTAAAAAAATCTATACCAAAATATCTAAATAATTAAAATAATTATATCGCTATATATATAAGTGTTAATATGTGTGCTTTGTGCATTTGGTTTTATAAGTATAAAATTATAAATTAAAATTATAAAAGTTGTTTATCAAAAAAATATCTTTTTTAATTAAATAAAATAATAATGATTATAATTGTTATACTAATATATTTATTTTCGAACAAGTATTATCGGAAAATATATTTCCACCCTGATATGATTTGAAATATAGCATGTTGAATTTAACATATTTACGTCAATTTACCGCAAAATAAATAGCGTCCAAGGTGTGAATAGTATTCTATTTATAGTTAACATAACTTAATCGTGTAACAATTATTGCCAATAATTATATAAATCGGTAAGACAGGTAAATAAGACAGGTAAAGTTACTCCTGAAATTAAACATTTATAAAAATAGATATAAAATATATGTATTCAATTAATATAATATAATTTAAATTACTAATTAGGATATTTAATTATGTTTATATATTATTTAATAAGTTAAAAAATAAATATATTTAATACATTTTATATTATATAAATATTGAAATTATGTATTCTAAATAATAAATCGACGCCTCGAGAATGCATATGTTTATATATAAAATGTATATCTATTATACACAACTTTGAGTGACCCAGCAGAATACAACATACACAAGTAACACATGATACAGAATAGCTATTGTGTGTTGAGTGATAGCGTATTAAGTTATTGATGCATATCTAGAATCGGACCCGGGCCTCTCGCTTCACAGCTAGTTGTCTAGTATAAAATAAAATACCCTAGTATAGCAGTAATAATATATGATTGTCGACAATAATATAAAAGAGTTAAACCTTATTTTTTATATATTTGATGAGTTTATTAAGGATCGGATATTTTGTTTAAATTTGTTTTATTATAGAAAAAAAAACTTTATCTACTAAATGATTATTATATATATATATTATATATATATGAATTATTAAATACAATGGTAATACCGAGTAACCATAACAACACATACTTGACCCTTCCCTCTGAAGGACACATCTGTGGTATGGAGTTGTTCATTCGACGTGGAAAACGCACGTAGAGGTACCCTGTGCGACATGAAACAATTGTCCGGTTTCGATTGGCATCTGAACACGGGCCAGACCTCCTCTGACGTCACAGGTCCCTCGGCCGGACATGATGGTCAAGGGTTCTACGTATATCTAGAAGCCAGTAAACCTATGCAACTAGGGGACTACGTAGAGTTAGTGTTCACAGTCACATGATTACTTATAATATTAATATGCATAGTGATTATTTATATATATATATCAAGAATGTAACTTATTTATATATATATATATATATATATCAAGAATGTGACTTATTTGTAATTGTAAGGTTATTTTAATTTAATTTAACCAGAAGTTACATCTGATAATGATCTGCTCTTATTTTGTAGCCTAGTTATTATTAACATTGTTTATTTATTCAATACCATGTAAATATGTAATTTTAACAATAAGTATTATACAATTATGTTTTATAAAGTTATAAATTTGACTCAGCATATAATCGAATGTTCTATATTTCAGTGTTTTTAAGATGATACCACAGTTCTATAATTATATTTTTTTAGTTGTTTACTGTTTTATAAAAATCATATATTTAAACTTATATATATATATATCAATAATGTTGTTTTGAATATGAATATGAATAGAAATATGCATTAAAAATAACATAAAATGCATGTTTTCCTAATGTAGTATAAATAATAAAATAATATGTCATACATATTTATAACATAATAATAATCACATTATTAAATTATTTTATAAATATATAATATAGAGTGTGTGTGTATATATATATATATATATATATATATATATATATGTATATATATATATATATATATATATATATATGTATAATATACATTTTATATATAATTATTATATATATATATAAAATATTATATAATAAAAACTGTACAGGAACCTACAATATAATTTTACTAAACAACAAACTTTAGTCAGCATTTACTCAGAATAATTATTTCTAACACACAGGTATGTTGTAAATGAAGTAAAAACTTAAATTTGTAAGATAATTGCTCAATTTGTTTTGTTTTAGCATTAGATTATATATATATATATATACATTCAATAATAGTGTTTGCTATTATATTATTTTGTTTGATAAATCATCATCATCATCATCATAGATATAATCTCATGTTAAGTTATTAGTAATTATCCAACTTTCTATACTTATAACTATCTTAATATATGCATTAAATATAATTTAAATTTGTTATCATATTCAGAAAAATTTGTATAATGTTATAATGTATAATTTTGGAATATATAAACAGACATTTCAAACTATATATATATATATATATATATATATATATACTCTTAATATAAGTAAAAATCTTGGAATTATTCTAAAAATTCAGACTTCTACTACATTTTGAATAAATGCATTCAATTGTATCTTCACATATTAAATTTGAGAACTGTTGTACCCCCATGTCATTAGATTATATATATATATAATTTATAAATTTAATTTAATTAAATACTATATATATAATATAATAAAATAACTATATCTAAAGATATAATATAATGTAACTAACTAATACATAATTAAGTTATTATATATATATATATATATAATATTTAATAATTCATTATATAAACCTCTTAAAATATTCGGGGGAAGGGATAGTTTTTATTCTCCCTAATATATTAATAATTATTTGTATATTAATGTATACATGTATATATGCATATTATTGAGTCTATTGGTCGTTCCAACACCTGAACAAATAATGTTGGCAAGCACACATGGGCATATTTATATACAGTCATACATATATGTATACATAATAATACATATATTCATATTAACACACTGATACAATCAGTCATATATGACTGTATTCAATATGATTAACCACCTATAACCTCTAACCTCTAACCTCTGACCTACATTCTAGACTCGAGACTCCGAGGTCGAACACGTTCTACAAAGGCGACTACTGCTTGGACTTCTACTACCATATGTACGGTCATCACATAGGTACGCTGACAGTCTCGTTGTCCTCTCGAGATAACGTGAGATCCGGCGAGATATTCCGGCGGGTCGGTACCCCCGAGTTGGGTGAGAACTCCGCTTGGCATCGGGCGAGGGTGTCGTTCTCGGTTAAACATTCCGCTAGTGTTAGTTTTGTAGGCCAGAGATTACAGAAAACTGTGACTAATTTAACATATATACCTAATAACATACACACACGCACATATACGTACACAAATATATATCGTATACATATATATATATATATATATATATATATAACATATACGTCGTACACATATATATATATATATATATTTTATAATTTAACGGACATTATAGTATTATCTCTACTATATATATATATATATATATATATATATATATATATATATATATATATATATTAAAATATTTAAAATTATTCCTTCGGTATTATTTTATAGATTTAACTACATATATTTTAAATGAATAACACATATTATTTGTTGTTGCAAAAAAATAATTTTTTAATTTATTTGTAATGTGTTATGATATAATATATCGTGTACTATTATACAACTTATAATTGTAATAGTTAATTGCGGTGTATAACTTAATAGTTATATTATATATGTTTTACATTTATAAAAAAAGGAATGAAGTTGATATTATATTTTGTTTAGTAAAATTATTAAAATATTTTGAAGTAATATCAAACATATATTAATTAGTTATATATTTATTTAGTAAATAATATGTACTCAAATATTTAAATATAATATATTAGACCATTTCAATAAAACACCAATATATATATATATATATATATATATATATACATATATATATATATATGAATTAAATTAGAGTATATGTATATATACATATTAATATTCGTTATCACTATTGCATAACCGTTATTAATTACCCCATCGACAGTTAATCTTCAAGGGCACACGAGGTAATGAATATTCAGGGGACATTGCTATCGATGAAATTGTTATCTATAAGAATAAATGTAATCGACTTTATTCACTTTATTCAAATATATCACTATATATGTAATATAAATCATGGTGTTTTATATTTACAAACATATATTTTTAACAATAATATTAACTAAAATAATATTAAATATTTTATAATTTGTATAATTAAATTTATATATATATATATGTATATATTGTAATTTTGATATTTATTCAAATTTTATATTTATTAAATAATTAAACAATTCATATTTGTAAATATATTACAAATGTAGTATTTATCAATATGCATGATGTATATGTGGGAATAATGCAACAGTGCAATATAATATTAGGAATATATTCGAACAAAAATATAGCGTCCATATCAGTATACTGATATTATATGGTTTATAAGCCTTATGATATATGGTAATGGCTATAGTATTATAGTTCTAGTAGGTCTTCATGCGGACTGATGATTTGTCAGTGATTCTCAGTCTTGTTTCGATATACGTTATTATATATCTGTAATATGTACGTGTAATAATATAGTAAGGCATCATGTAATATAAACATATCTATACGTAGTTCTTAGTCATATTTTTATATATTGTTTAGTTATCCATGTCTCATAATCGTATATAAATATCTAAAATTAGATAGGCGATCATTAGAGGTATCGCATAACCGATTATAATTGGTATATCATTCCGTATTTGTTTAGTTAACGCACATGGTTACTAAATTTAAAATATATGTCAAAGTATTACAGTCATTTAGTTAGAGATAATGATAGACTGGTATTATTTAAGTTTGTAATAATGTTGAATACATTATTATTAAATTAATTTTTGAGTTGAATTATCAACTTTATTTATCACTATTTATATGTTCTTTGAATGTATCTCCACGGCGAATTATATTGATGTTTAAGGCTATGTAAGCAGTAATAAATGTTGTATTATAACGTTTGATAGTTAATCTTCAGTACACCCTAAACTGTCCTTAATTAGTTCAGTAAATATCAGATTGGCAACATATACCTACAGATTTATTGTAATAATCGGTAAATTACACAGAGAATGAACGACACGTTTGCCTACTATCGCACAATGATGTGTTCAATAGAATGTTGAAAGATAATTATGTATGAACTTTTACCAAATAAATAATGATCTATGATTTCAATATATAAATTTCGCCATAAATATATATATAGGGGAAAGATGGGTAATGTGGCCACTTTTATATAATGTTGTATAACTTTATAAATATTAGTTCTAATTCGATAATAATCATATATATATATATATATATATATATATATATATATATATATATATATAATGAACGAATGTACATAATTATTTAATCTTAAGAGTACTCTTATCAGAGTACTATATAGTACTAATAGAATATTCTAATAATTCTGTTTTATTTCAATAATTAACAACTTACTTCGTGTGATATTTATATTGCAACCCTCTAACACTATAAACAGATATTTTTACAACTTTCATAGACTTTAGTAAGAAGTTTTCGGATATGACAGTGATACAATCATTATATAAAGTATTTATTGGAGAGTACCCTCTTTTGTGTGTATAGATTACGAGATAATCTCTGGTACTCTCCTTTGAGCATACGTTGTATTTGATAAATTGTACTTTCTGAACTCAATATACTATTTTCAATCATTCATTCATTCAGGACAAAATATAAACGTTTTTATCTAATATTTAAATGATTCTATTGATTTTATCTATCTATATATGATTACTAATTTACTCCATATTATGTGAGTTAAACTATATTGCTTGAATCTAATAGAGGTAGTTTATATCATGAATTTCTAGTCTAAACGTGTTACAAATAACATAAGTACGTTATGGGATATATGGCTTGATTAAAAGGATGTAGTAATGTATATTATAGACTATGTTATTAGTAAGCAAAGTTTATATGTAATGCTATAGATACTGGGGAGCTAAAGTTTATTTATTAAATACGATAAACATATATTGGAATGGTATTCGATTAAATATTCATATATTATTTTAGTTAATATATAAATATTCTACGTGCATGTAGAATATGGTCACATGGATAACTAATATTATATATATACATATATACATATATATATATATATATATATATATATATATATATATATATATATATATATATATATATATAAATATATATATATATATATATATATATATATAAATATAAATGTTAATTAATGAATTAATTAATGAATTCTGTAGCATATTAAAGAGTAAATATATTAATAATAAATCATGTTAATTAAATTATTTAAATTAATTGATATATCAATAAAAATTAATCCATATATTTGTTTTCATAAAGTATACGTTTATGTTAGTAATAAAATTGTTTCTGTTATTTTAGAACATTTCTCTTTAAAACAATAACTCTTCTGATTCAATTGTATATATACATTCGAAAATATATAGGTTAAATAAATACGTATAATGGAAGTTAATTCAAGTGGTAAGTTAATAATAATATATATATATATATATATATATATATATATATATATATTTATATGTATATATATATATATATATATAATATATAATGTCTTTTATATTACATTCAATATTTCTATATACATTTGTTATATACAATAACATTAATTTGTAAATATAAACTGTATATGAATACAATAATATACTGAATAAATATTAGTATTATCCACAATAATTGTCAAATATACGTATATATCAGTCATATATTATCAAACTTTACGTATGATTATATATTACATATATATATATATATATATATATATATATATTCACCTAGTGATATTATCATTATAAGTAGAACATATTGAACCACTAATATAGGAGAGTTGCAAAGTATATATTTATATATGTTTATATGTATATATATATATATATATATATATAAATATATATGATGATGATGATGATGATGATGGTTTATTATACACAAATATAATAGCGAGCGCTATTCTCGAATATTTTTTATGTATACTAGAGTATGTTAATTATATATAATAATAATAATAAATAGTGCGTAGTTAATAGTATAACAATAAAAAGGATATATACAGCATATCCTCTCGATACAAAAATAAAATATAATATAATAAAAACGAAAATAAAATGTGTTATGAATTATAATATATAAGTTAAATAAATATATACGTAATGTATTTTTTAGTATATCGCTTCTTCGATATATGGTTGATTTCCGTATATCGTCTGGAAGATTATTCCACGTAGATGCAGCCATATACAGAAAATCCCTTCCGCCATGTTGTTTCTGTTGATGGTAGGTAGCGTAAGTAATTTAGAGTTCGAATTACTTAGTGGTTGTATATATTTTTTTAGATGTATGTTGGAGTATTTTTTATAGAGAACACTATGTATTAATTTAGTAAGTCGTGTTTTAATTCGTAAGTCAATTGTTACAATTTTTAGAGAAGACATTAACGATGAAATAGAGCATCTATCAAATTTCCTTTTATTAAAAATAATTCGAGTAGTAGATTTTATAATTCGGTCTAGTTGTAATAGTTGTAATTTAGTTGAGTTAGTGAGTAAAGTAGAGCATTAGTCAAGTCTTGAAAAAATTAAAGCATTCGCTAATAGGTAGACTGTTTTAGTCGTTGATTTAGCTACTGAATTAATATGTGTAGTCATAGTTAAGTCATTTATTAGAGTTACTCCTAAATATTTGATTGAGTATTGTGGAGATATTATAGTGTCATCTAAATATATTGTGAGAAAGTGAGATAATTTATTAGAAATGTTTAACAGTGTTGTTTTATTTGAGTTAAGAAATAAGTAATTAGTTTTCATCCAATTTCGTAAATCAAAGATACAATTATTTAAACGGGAATTATTTATTGGTGACATAATAATAATATCATCAGCATATAAATGATATATGATTTCAGGGTAATTTAGAAATATTCTAGATATTAGAATGATATATAAAGAATACAGCAAGGGACCTAGTACAGTACTTTGAGGAACTCCAAATAAAATCGGTTTATTGGGAGATATGGATTTAAGTTTTATTTTATATGTTCGGTTGGTACTGTAGTCTTTCAGTAGATTTAATGCATCATTGTTAATGTTTAGTAGCTTTAGTCAGTTTAAAAGTATATTGTGGTAAATTGTATCAAGGCGGAAGTTAAGTCGAGAAGAATTACTTGTGTAGGAGTGTTATTATCAACGTTATGTAGGAGGTTGTCAGTAACGTAGAGTAGAACTTTGTCAGTACTATACAATTTTCTATATCCAGATATTTATCAAAAAGATTTTTACTATTTAGGTAGTTAATTAATTGTTTACTAATAATTCGTTCGAATATTTTAGCTAATGTAGGTAATTGAGAAAGAGGCCTGTAATTTGATAGCACATTAATATCCATAATAATGTTCTTTATTTAGGAGTTATGGAAGCTTGTTTGAAATATGGTGGTATTGTATTCGTTTTTATACAGTCCGTAAGTAATTGTCGTATTATTGGAGTAATGAAATAATTAATTATTTTAAGTACAGTTATGGGGACAGGATCGAGTATTGAAGACGAATTAGTTTGCTTGATAAGAGTAGAAATATCGTCATCGGTAGGGTATCTAAACTTGGATATTTGGGTGCAGTCGGTAAGTGGTTGATCGTAAGTATATGGGTTATTGTTTGATAGTTTCGTCATATTTATTTCTACTTTTGATCGTATATCAATGATTTTTGAAGTAAAATAGTTTGAGAAATCTTCTGGTATAAATTGAATATCGTTAATATTGGTTTTAGTGTTTTTGTTTAATAGATTTTATGCGATTTTGAAAGTTTTTCGTGGATTGTTAGTAAACGTAAGTAGTTTATTATTGTAGTATAGATTTTTATAAGTTATTAATTTATGGGGATAAGTTGACCTTAATGATATAAATCTGTTCAAATTATCTGTAGAATTATTAAAGTTATAGAGTCTTTCTGCTTTCCTAAGATTATTTTAAAGAATATTTAGAGATTTGTTATACCAGGGTATGTTAGTTCTATTAGCAATAGTTTTACTTTTTATTAGTGCATGAACATTAATTAGTGAAGTTAATGAATCATTGAAGTTTGTTATATTTTGAAAACGATAAGTTTTTGTAAAATCAAATTTAATTTTATTGTAGTTGATTTGTGAAAATGATCTAAATTTAATTAAATTTTGTCATCGGTATATTTTTTTCGGAAAGTTATGTTGCTTTTTATCGTATAATGATCAGCTATGGTATTAGTGTTTGTATGTATATTAGAAGTAAGAGTTGAGTCTTGTAAAGTCAATATGAGGTCGAGTCTGTTTCCTAGTATGTGAGTTGGAAATTTAATATGTTGTTTATAATTTAAAGAGTTTAATATTGTATTGAATTCAATAGTATCGTGTGTAATTAAATTCATATTTATATAGAAATCTCCAAGTATTATTGTATTATCGTCAATAGGGAAGTTTGTGAAATAGCTATAGTAGTCTGATAAAAATTCGGTTAAGTTAGAATTAGGTGGTCTGTATATTACAAATATCGTTATAGTCATATAACCTGATATTATTTTAACTTTAATACATTGAGAGTCATTTAAGTTTATATCTTTTATCATTACAGTCTGATATCACTTCCTGATCATTATTCCAACACCACCACCAAATCTATTGTCTGTCCTTGGGCAATGATGGAATATGTATTCACTGTGAATAGGGGGATTACTAGAAGATGTAGTCCAAGTTTCCGTAATACAAAAAATGAAGTCAGGTGAAATAGTATTTAATAAGTCGAATATTAATATATGATTTTTGATAAATGATCGTGCGTTGATTAAAAGTAGATATTGTGTATTAATAATATATGTATTTCTATTGTTATGTATACGCGAATATAGTCAAGTATGATTAACGTTATTATCACGTGTATTTTCAGTGTTATCTTTTGAATCCTTTGTTTTTTCGTTATCAGTATATGGGTTAGTAGAAGTAGATGTAATATTGTAATTGTGTTTTCAGTATTATCATTTATATCATTTATATTTTCAGTATTAGTATGTAGGTTATTTGATTGTTATCTAGATATGATTTATAGTATGATCACCACGATATATATTGTTCATCAGTTGGGACATATGGTTTACATTTCCAGTTTATCATTTCAGTATTTGATATAAGTTGGGTAGGCCTGAGTTCGTATTTAGATGTGCGTCTATTAAAAAACATTTATAGTTAGTATTAATAAGTTTGGCTTTATATGCGTGGAAAAGTACTTTTCAACGTTTAGCTGTTAAGTTGATATAGGGTCGTATGAAAAGTCTAGAGAAGGGAGAATCTGTAGTTTCAGATTTTGAGTTGAGCATGGTATCACGTATGTAAGGAGTATATATATGTATGTGTATATATGTATACCCGAGTAAATAATCAATTAATAGTTATGTATACATTGTAAATATACGGGTAGGTAGTCGTTATCCAGGTATCACGAGCATTGGGACACTTGTGGATATTTAGAAGAGCTTTCTCTAAGATATGTCGATATATTGTAGGTCGTCTTGATTAACTTATAAGGTAGATGATTCGTTAAGTAGTAAATCATATATATATAGATAAGATTACAAGAATATATGATTATATATGATTGTATATATATAATTATGGATTATAGAAAGATAACGGGCAATGTATATAGAATATTAGCCCATATGGGATGAATGGTGAGAAGTTTTAATAGAGTAGGCCATGTATTATATACAGAAATTAGTAAGTATTGAAGAATGTTCTTTACTACCGTAATCCAGAACGCCCGTACGGGAAATGATTTTTCGAAGCAATGATAGGTTGTCTATGTCACTTGTATATATTTATGTGTAACAAAATTAATAATGAATAGTTTGAAATATTGGTGAAAATACTATAATTTTTAATAATTTCAAAAGCGAATTATTAAAGTATTGTTACATAATACTTTAAAATGTTACAAAATATGTATAATTTTAAATTGTATGGACCTATTGATTTATTATATTTAATGAATATTTACAATATTTTAATAAAAATGGTTCTAACTATAAAATAATGTTATATTATTAAAAAAACACTATATATATATAAATACACTATATATATATATACAATTTATAAATTAAATATGTATTATATTCAAAATGTACATAACTTTTCACGTATATGTAATATAGTATTCAATTTGAAATTTAAACAAATAAAAATAATAATAATATTAATAAATAATAATAAATATAAACTAAAATTAGAATTAAAATAAATAGTTAGGTATCTACCAATCAGTACAGTGGCGCAATTTTTCATCATTTTTTTAAATTCATTAGAGTGTCTAAGAGTGACATATATTTCCTTCGGAATATCTTTGCAACGGGTAATACAATTTAGTGAAACAATAGAATTAACAGGTAATATGTTATAATTTCTTTTTAACATACATGGCCTACTTTATTATAACTTCTCATTAATCATCCCATATGGGCTACCATAATATATACATTACCAGTTATATTTCTATAATCCATATATATATATATATATATATATAACCTACTTATAATATAAGTATTATATATATTTATTTGTCATGAAGTTATATTTATAAAATATAGTTTATTAAATACAAACAACACGTAAATTATAAATACTACACACAACTATATTATATCATATTATGTATTATATCAATATATTTTATTTATGTTACTTTATAGTACACTACTGTTTAACGACTGCGCATGTCATGTATTCGATCAACATATTTAATAATAATAAAATATGTGACATTTTATTAATTAATATTCATTAATATTTATTGTTAAATATTTACTCTTGGATATACTCTTGATTATATATATTTTTTTAACATATTTATATAAATGCATGAATGGTTTTCAGACTATAACATAAGAAAACTAAACGTAAAGGGCTACACATTCTGGTGGAAGAAGGGACTGGCGTGTACTTGTTGTTTACTGATTATACTCGCTTCTATCATCTTTGGTGTTGTATCACTACTCTACCTTCATCTGGTTAATATCTAAGTATTTAATATATATGTAAATTTATATATATATATATATATATATATATAATAATTATTATGTAGCATTTTTGTATTTATAATATAATAACTATAAATACAAATATACAATATATTTTTATTTCTAAGTGGCTTCAAATTAATATTAATGTATTCATCATTTAAAATTACCATCTCCCATATATATATATATATATATGTATATATATATATATATATATATATATATATATTGTTATTGTTATTTTTATTTGGTGGAGTCCTTTCATCCCATCCAGGAACTTAGATGAAGTTTTCACTTATAACCATATATGGCTCTAATGTCCCTTCGAAGCTTCTCTCATGTTAAGGCATCCATGGTTTTAACGAGAGCCGATCATTTATTTATACACAATTATATATAATTATATCCCACGTATCGGCATCCTAACACTAGTATAATGCGTGCGTTTTCCCACGCTTATAAGGTAAACTCGGGTATCTATTAATATATATTGTTATCTATATGCATAGAGCAAGAGAGAAATAGAGTATTAAACAAGGTATCTGACATGCGGAAAACGTTAATCTAAATTGGTTACGGCAAAATTGCGGATTTGACCTATTTGATTTTTTATTTTGTAGAATAAAATAAGAATAAAATTAGAAATACCCTTGGAAAGAGGATAACAAAATATTAAAATATAATTTTCATATTTTATTTTTTTGATATAATTAATAATAAAAAATGTATAATCAAAAGAATATTATATTTTAATATTTAATCACCGCAAGATGGCTGATTTTTTATTTCTCCTTTCCGCTTACACTGATAGGCATTGAGTATTACCACTATATTTCTCACTAGCTATATGTCTATATGTATCATATCCTTATCTACCTACCACAACATCCCTAGCGAGTAGTGCACGACAGCGATGACGTATACGAGCTGTGGACGCCCTCTGACGGTAGTTCTCGGCAACAGTTCCTTGACCAGAGGGGTCTCTCCACCGAACAGTATCAGCAGGTCCGCAACCTCACCGATAAACTAGACAGACTGCTCGGATACAGCGAAGAGGTTATCTAGATAGTGTGATGTCACGTGTGATTATTACGCGACAGTCACGTGGTACGATTCAATAGGATATCCGGGTATTTATTGTAATACCTATAAACGTATACGTTCTAAATTTAATTGATTATTTAAATATATAATTTCATAAATTGATAATAATTATATTTCACTATTTAAATCACTAAAAGAAATTAATTTCTGACGAATATACTATATATATTTACATATATATATATATATATATATATATATATATATATATATATATATATACAAGATATATATTATATAATACAATTTAATTAGTTGAATATAACTCAAAATGAAAATACAACTTTGAAAAAGGATATTTTGTACACAGTCGAACAGCTAAATTCGCTTATCTATTTCATCAAATATAATAAATATAAGGTATGTATATATTGTAGGTATATACACACATACACACATATATATATATATATATTTATATATATATATATATATAAATGTTCACTCTTATTAAATCACAAATATGTTATGTCTGTATTAAAAATAGAATAGCACACGTAAAATGAAGAGGAAGGTTCCTTACGTATATTCTTATTGGGAAATGGATAGAAATAATCCGTTGTTGTATAGATTTGATGGAATTCACAGTAAGTTCAGATATATATTAATATATATATATATATATATATATATGTAACTCTCAAATTACTATATTATGTGATAGAAATGTTCACATATTAAATGCCGTGTGTCAGGTATTTAGTATTAATTCCAGGGATGTTATCAGTATTTCGAATATCACAAATATATATTTTATATAATTTAAACATTACAAATATATAACAAAAATTGTTTAAATTATATATATATTTCATCAATTTTAATAATGTAGTATTATTATTGTTTTCTATACATGTAATGTAAGCATTTAAATCATGTATCGATTAATTGTATTAGTAATAATGGCATCTTCTCGAGAACTATATTTTCAATATTGGAACTTATCGAGAACAATAATTATTATATATTCAAAATTGTAAATTTTAAATAACAAACTCTTCAATATTTGAACTCCTCGGGAAATTAGAACTATTTGAAATTAATTACATTGTAATACTATAGTATTATATATATATATATATATATATATATATATATATATATATATATATATATAGCATACGTAATTATATATATCGCGTGCACATGCGCATACAATAACCGTTAGCCTATCGCTATAGCTAGACGTGAAAGAGCGATAATACGCAAGGCTCTTGATAACATCGAGCAGCTTACTGTGCTGAGGTTCAGACCGTACACGCTTCCCACCGACCTGTATACGGATATGAAGTCGCATATGCTGTTCATAGGAGAATCTGATTAGTATGTACAAGAGCACGCGCGTGCGTATGTATGTGCAAGCGTATGTGTATGCGTATGTGTGTGCGTATGTGTGTGCGTATGTGTGTGCGTATGTGTGTGCGTATGTGTATACGAGATCGCGTGTGTGTCGTGAGGTAATGGATAATGCTTATTATGTGAATGCAATGTAAAAAGAGGGATTTCTTTTGTAATGTCGATAAGTCTAACAATTATTAAGATTTTTCAATTCTGTAAAATTCATATTGAAGGGAGGACTGCTATTTATAGTTTGATTAAGCACAATAAGAAAATATTATTTATTTGTAGGAATACAATTCACCGCATAATGGTACAAATTTATTTAACTTTTTGTTTTTTTTTCTATTATTTTATTTTATTTTGTATATATGATTTATTTACAATAATTGCATGAACAAACAATAAAGCAATAACTTATAATAACTACTGTTATTAAAAATGTCATCTATATTTGAGCATTAATTATAAATTTATTACATTTTTTAGGAATAAAATTATGCTATTTCTGAGTAAATCAAGTTAGAAAATGACATATATGTTGCATTACAATTATGTATGTATACATATGTATATATATATATATATATATATATATATATATATATATATATATATATATGTATATTATACGTAGATACAAATAATCCTTCACAAGTGATTTTATTTTCCAGATTACAGTGCAGCTTCCTTAGTTATGTGATGTTTGTGACGCTATTTCGGTAATAGAAATATATTGTGTTCAATATTTTTAATGCGTTTAATGTTTTTAAATAAATAATAATTTGTAATGAATCTCGAAATTGAGCTAATACTACGTAATTGTATTGTTTATGTTTATAAACAAGGACGTTTATTTAAATTTTGTTAATTTTATTTGTATTTTATCGTAATGGATCTATATAATAATGAGTACTTTTCTTAAATACTATAATCTTCTAATAGACAACATTACTATATAGTAAATATTATCTATAGTATCCCTAATTACAATATTAATTATTGGATAATTAATTTAAAAAATAAAATAAATGTTATATAAATATAATTTTTTTTTTAAATTAATTCACTTTGACTATTTATTAAAATTATAAAAAGCTATTTTTTAATTTATAATACTTGTACGCTAAAATAGAACATCTTAAGATGGAGTAGGCAAAACATATTTGTAAAGGTACCAACTCCACGGAACAAATGGTCATTTATTATTCATTTTTAATAAAATTAAAGAAATTTCATTGTAGTTATAAGTAGCTACTTAAAATTAGCTAGCTAATTCAAATTGTTATATATAGTGGTAATGTATTGATGTTGTATTATATATAATATAAAGTCATAAAATATAACGATTCTATAAACATTTTGAGAGGTCACAAAAATTCTGGAATATCCTATAATATTAAACAAAAATGTCCTAGAAATTAAATGTGTGTTATGCATTTGATATTATTCATAGGAACTATATACATTACACATAGTATGACAATTGCATGATTGTAGCTTAATTATAAATGTGAAAAATATACATATTTATTTTTTTTTTGGTATTTTCCATATTAAAATTTAACAGATATACGCTGGACCAATATTGACCAACATTTAAAAAATATTGTGAGTATTTTTAATAACTATTTAAATATACACATTTTACAGTCCATAGTTAACAATATTTGTAAATTTGTATTGTACGTATCTGCATAGAAAAGTGTGTTCATGTACGTCGTACACATTGGAATAAGATGTGTACATTATTTATAATTATAGATCGCGAGAATTTACCATAACTAGATACATAATTAATTGAATACAAATAAATAAACAACAATATTAATTATTGGAGCTGCGCCACCACATTAAAGTTTAACATTGATAATATACACCATATAGTCTACAATGTACATATGCATAGTGTACATTATACACTGTACACTGTACACTGTACACTGTACAGTGTACAGTATACATCTATAATTATGCGAAGAAAGTAAACACACTCTTTATACCGATAATTTATATGTACGCAGGTGTGTGCGCATGTGTACACATAGCTAGAGTGGTAATCGAGTGTTGATACGATGGTATATATATGTGTGTATGTACTGGTATGGGCGTGTCTATGTATGTATGCATGGGCGTATCAATTGTATGCTAGTACGTAGAAGTGGGTGTGCCCACATAGTGGATGTATTGTGTTATGGGCGTAAAATACATGCCGTGCATCTTAATATAGAATGTTTCATATTTATGAAATATTTTAAATAATGGTAGTAAACTCATTATTAAAGCGTTAATTTCTAGAGTACAATTCTAGAGTATATCAATATAAAATTCTATAGCAATCATTATACATGTATTACATATATATATATATATATATATATATATATATATATATATATATATCATAATACCATCTATAATACACCATTAAAGTACCTATATAAACATAATTTATATTATATATATATATTAATTATTTTCTTAAAGTGTATATACATTAATATATGTGCCATATATATATATATATATATATATATATATATATATACCATATATAAATCATCATATATGTTAAATATATATATATATATATTAAATGAGTGCTTTATTAATCTTCAATTTGCTCTATTTATATTCGTGTGATAGCTAATTATAGTTAGTAAAACATTATAGTTATTGAAACAAACTAAATTAAAGCATTTTGGAAATTAAAATAATTAAGTATTACATAATTTATTAATAATTCGTAACTATTAGTTATTATTTAATTCTATATGAATGTTACTTCAACAATACAATACTGATTGTATTATTGATTTTAATTCACTGTTTTTAAATGTAAGTTTGAATCTTAATTGTATACAATTAAGGTAATTATTTAATGCAATTGTTATGAATACTTATCAAGAATATTAATAGTCATAGTGTACATACTATACACTCAATAATGAGTCATTATTAATGAACTATTGTGGTTATGTAATACATTTGTTATGAATCATGATAGAAGCGAATATTTAGAGTCATCATTTATGAAGCATTATTATAAGTCCAGCATATAAGTGATATTCTAATAAAGTAATTCTATAGACGCATTACGATTTGGTATTATTTAATATCATAATTGTAATATAATCCATTATTCATAACTGTAAGTTCAGTTATTTTAATTTTATAATTGTTGAAACAATATACAAATTTATTCTCAGAATTATTAATTATTAATATAACTAACGTATGTGAAACATGACATTATAAGGAAGTCAAACCTGTTCGATTAATTGTATATATAAATATAAATATAAACATTTTTTTTTTAATTTATTTTTACCGACGTATTAATGAATTACCTGGAAGTAACTGTATATATAAAAAGATCATAAACATGTACTCATGTTATACATATATATATATTTTATTCAGGTATATTTATTTATATTTTAATAATATAAAATATATATAACTTAATATATATATATATATATATATATATATATATATATATATATATATATTATTGTAAACAACATGCTACATGTGTGTTCATATATTATATCGTTTGTGTCTACCCTACTAAACTACCATAGTAAAAGCGTATAATCGATTACATCACTACACCATCACTACCCGATGACGTCACTACTTTATTACCCGTCGGATGACGTCACTAACAATACCCCTATTGTAGTTGTTCATCGTATGTCGGCATGGTGATGACGACTCAGCCGGTCTACATATCGAGTTCCTGTTTCCATAGGGTTAGTAGGGTTCAATAGGGTTAGTAGGGCTCAATAGGGTTAGTATGGTTTAATAGGGTTAATAGGGTTCAATAGGATTAGTAGGGTACAATAGGGTTAGTAGGGTTCAATAGGGTTAGTAGGGTTCAATAGGGTTAGTAGGCTTCAATAGGGTGAGTAGGGTTCAATAGGGTTAGTAGGGTTCAATAGGGTTAGTAGGCTTCGATAGGGTTAGTAGCGTTCAATAGGGTTAGTAGGGTTCAATATGGTTAGTAGGGTTCAATAGGGTTAGTAGGGTTCAATATGGTTAGTAGGGTTCAATATGGTTAGTAGGATTCAATAGGGTTAGTAGGGTTCAATAGGGTTAGTAGGGTTCAATAGGGTTAGTAGGGTTCAATAGGGTTAGTAGGGTTCAATAGGGTTAGTAGGGTTCAATAGGGTTAGTATTGTTCAATAGGGTTAGTAGGGTCCAATAGGGATATCACTGTTGTATGCTATATCAAGTGTAATTAGATCTATATGCGTATGTGACTATGTACATTAATGTATATAAAATAATATTAATATTAAATGAATAAATACAATTCAAAGAGTTTATAAATTTGAATTTATATATATGTACATATATATTATTTGTAGTACGGAACAGTACTTCACGAAATACTACACGCTCTGGGGCTGATACACGAACATCAAAGGAGTGACAGGGACGATTACATAACTGTTAGTGATCACGTGAGTACGAGTCACGTGCGCACAAGTCACATGTCACGTGCTATACATCGTGTCGTTACGTAATGCTGTAACAATTAGCTAGTCACAAGGTGTCGTGGTATGTGATCATATTATATTGTGAACACATTCATATTCATATATCCTATAGGTATAATAATCACCTAAGTAATGGCATCGCAAGCATATGTGCATAGCGAACCTATATACACATTATATACACATTATATACACATTATATACACATTGTATACACATTATATACACATTATATACACATTATATACACATTATAGCTAATATAAAACGTTATACGGTCAATATAATAATAATAATATTCAGTTTGATTACTCTTAATAAACGAGAGTGAATTCGTGTAGGTCAGAAAAAGTAATGGACAAAAGTAAATATATTAATAAAATTAACAATATAGTAAAATAAAATTAGAAATTTAAAATAAAAGTAAAATATTAAAATAAAGTAAAATTTTAAATATTAAAATAGTTATAATAAGAATAAATATTAAATATATAAGTATTATATATAAGTAAAAGTAAAGTTATAATATTAGATATAAATAACAATAAAATAATATGTGAAAAAATAGAAAAAAATAACATATAGTTGATAAGTCGGCCACAACGAACGAATAGTATACTATTCGTATGAATGGACTTGGCACATCCATACTGAAAGTTGGTAGCCTTATATATATATAAGACCACCAACTGTTAGTACGGATTTGCCAAGTCCATTAATACCTTAAGATGATCCCAACAATCATACCAGTATACATATATACTAAATATATATAATAACTATAATTATTATTATTATTATTATTATCAGATTTGGTTTTAACAACCGGGTAATTGTAGAAGTAGAGCTTATCGAGACAATTACCCTTTATTATTTTGACAAGTCCTAAAAATTACAATTTATAATATATATATATATAATATATTATCAATGAATATATTTATTTACAATAATTTTAATATATATTATATTTAACAGTTTTTAAATAAAATAATAATAATAACCTATTGTATAATGATGTTGTTTTAGAGTAATGCAAATAGTAAATAATATGTATAACCGTGCAAACTATAGTACCATAGTACATACTACAGTATACAATTATCATAATGTTGTAGCACATATATGATGTAAACAACACACAGGTAAACAAGTCTAATATCGCGTATCTCTATTCACAAATGATAAGAATACCGTCAGATAACTTTATTGAATACGATTACAAATCTGTGATGCATTACAATCTCAATGTTAGTATATATATATATATATATATATATATATATATATATATATACTACAGTACTATATGTAACTTGTATAACTAATGGCGTGTAAACAGTGTATAAGCTATATTTATATGAAATATATTACTATTTACGACGTGCAATGTCATGCATAATGCATTGTACATTATTATACGTGCATATTATAAGTATTATTTATCAATATATAGATGTATACATATATTTATATATATATATATATATATATATATATATATATATATATATATATATATTTATAAATTAGTAAATATGAGTATTAATTTATTTATTTTTAATTGAATTCCACAATACTATAGTAACATCAATATCATAAATAATAATATATAATAATGATTATATTTAATAATATTCACGATTAATTAAACCCCGTCTAAATAACACACAACGCTACAACGTATACGAATACGTGCGTGTGTGTGTGCGTACATACCCGCTTACACTGATCACCTGCAGGTGGGGGCTAAGAATCACAAGTACAACAGTATCAACGTGAACACAAAGCTTCACAAGGACACCCCGGGACAGAGGTACAATCTCTCTTTCTTGGACGCTAAGGCGCTGGATATTATCTACGGGAAAGGTAGTCGTTTACTATAGCAATACGGCTCTATTTCATTATTACTTTATGTATTGTATTTTATATATTGTTTTCACACTATAATAATGTTTGAAAATTGTATTATTACTTTATACTAGTATTTAAATAAAAACATCATAAGTATATCATAAATTAATAAGATATATTTTAACATATATGTACAAACATATTAATATATATATATATATATATATACTAGATTTAATTACTATATTATTTACTAGAGTTAATATTATAAAATAAATAGTATGCAAATTATATATATATATATTAAAATATATATATAATCGTATATGTATTATATACTGCATGCTAGCCATGTCATGTAGATTGATATTACAATAATATCTTCTTGGGTATTATAAGCATATTATTATTATTATTATAGTATAAGATTATATAATAGTTGATGTCGCGTCCGCACCTAGTCAGTGTAGTGCACTATTGCGACAAAATAACTGACATACATTAGTGTACGTACGTGTTGTTGTCGGAAGTAGAGACAGGCGGCAAGGTCAAACATCAAAGCCAGGTCATCGGCTATTATGTATACATTGATGGATAGCATCGTAATTAACTGTATACGTAGGCGCGCATGTACGTATAATGGTGACCCCGTGGTGACCTAGTGGTGACCTAGCGGTGACCTGTAGGTCATCACTTACATAGTGTACCCAACCCGTATCTACGTATTATGCGTATGTGTATTAATACATTCGCGTTAGTCATTATGATCATCGTATTATATAAACAATATATATATATATATATATATATATATATGTATATATGTATATATCGTATTAAATTACGTATTTACGTAATACCTGTCACTACTAGATTACTGCGTAGGCGTAACTTTACCTTGTCTACACGGCGGTTATGTGGACAAAACTGATTGTAGAAAATGTAGATGTATCGAAGGTTGGTACATATGAAACATATATGCTATCTATATATATATATATATATATGAATGAATGAATGAATGAATATATATTTATACACAAAAATAACGTTGGACGTTCTATATTGTGTAAACAAAAATATAAAATAACAAAATACACAAAAAATATAAATCAGTTAATTAGAAAATAATCAAATTAATTTTTCTGAATAAAAATAAATTTGATTTAAAATAAAAATAATTTACATTAGTTCTTAGTCCTACAGGTAGCGCATTCCATAGGTCGGCTGCAGCTACACTGAAATAACGTTTTCCATATCTCTAGCTTATAATTCTTCTTTTGTAATAATCGAGTAGACGCGTTTGTTAGATTCCTCTTGTAAATTTTAATTTTAGGATGTCAATCAAATAACTCGGAAGATGATTCTTCAGTAGCTTAAAAATTAGTTTTTAATATCTGGAGGTAGATCTCAGATTCATTTTTAACCATATATATATATATATATATATATATATATATAGTTTCTCATAAACTATTAACTTTGCAGTATTCACGGGCAAATATTGTGACAAGATAGTGCATTCAACTCCAAGTTAGAAATCACATTATTATGACAAATACTATATTATAGAATATTGTATTCGTTGTATATATTGTATTATTGTAATATAGTATGTATGTAATGTTAATTATTATATAATTGATTATAAGTAAATGTATATACATATATGTGTATGCGTATGATGATGATGATGAAGTAATGTGTATTAGGCAGCGTTACAAAGTGATGACACTCCTCGTAAGTACACGTAAAATAAATAATACAAATAAAACACAACAATCACAACAAATACGAAAAAACTGTTGAATGCTAACGTAAAAATAGAAGTAATAAGAACTATAAAAGATAATAATAATATAATGAAATTTGATAGAAGATAGATATGACTTGATATGAGTATTGAAGGAGGTGGAAGATTGATTGGATCGATTAATTTAAGTGAGTGCTTTCCAGATAGATAGGTTAATGTATGATAATGAGTTGTTCTTGAATTTAAGTGAGGATGGCTGTGGGATAACGAGATATATACTAGAAGGTGAACGTGTATCGTGGGTGGTGGAGCGTATTGAAAATAAGTCAATTATATATATGAAGGAGTTGAGGAATATATATATATTTATAGGTAATAAAGAGGAGACGAATTAAGGATTGTTTTATAGAAGAACCAGTGTGGTAGAAGTTGAAAGGAGTCAGTAGAGGAATAGTCAGATAGTTTAATATGGAAAATGTATCGTATAGATGATATGATGATTCTGTTTAATGGGGTAATGGAGTAAGCGGGATGGTTATATAATAAAGAAAAACAGTAATCAATACGAGAAATTACAAGTGAATTAATAAAGACAGCACATAGGTTACGAGTAATATGTTTCAGATACATCTGATTCTAAATAAATTATAATTGATAGCTTTACAAAGTGTTACAGTAATAAAGCATGAAAAAGATAAATTATAGTCGAACACGACACCAAGATTGAGCACTGAATTAGAATTGGAAATTAGAATATTGTCAATTTAAAAGGAAGGGAATGATTGGAATTCGTAAGTATATTGAGGAGGGCATATATATATATATATATATATATATATATATATATTTGTTTTTTATTTATATATATGTATGATTTAAACAAAATTAGTATTAGATGTGCGTATTTATAAGTTATTAATAGTAAAGTATTTTTAAATAATATATAATATTATATAAATTATTAATATTTAAATTATATTTTATACGAATTTTATTTATATACATAAAATGTATTCTAAGAAGATCTAATATTTGTAAAACGGATGTATATATATTGATAACTTATTTATGATAAATTTAAGTTTCGATCACATGTTAAATGTATACATATAATAATGAATATAAGTTTTATAAATATTATCAAATAATACTTACAAATTCTATATAATCAATATGTAATGAGAAGTAAAATTATAATTTTATTAACTTTATTATAACATAATTTGTTTTCAGAGTAATATAAATCTACATATATTCTACATATCTTCTATGAGTATCACTATTATACTATATTTAGTTTATTATTTATAGTTTCTCTGGTTCATTTGTTCTAATTTACAAAGGTTTATACTAAACTATAAAACTGTAAACTTATAATTACATATATAACTAATATAATTATAATAATAGTAATATTATAGTATAACCTTATACTTACTATTACTACTACTACTACTACTACTACTACTACTACTACTACTACTACTACTACTACTACTACTACTACTACTATAACTACTACTAATACTACTAATACAACTACTACTACTACTATAATAATTATTTCTATAAAGTATGTATTATATAATTATTTACATTTATAAATATATAATATATTATATATACATGTATATAATTAAATATTTATTGTATCATATTCGATAATATATTTCTGATTAATAAAAATTAATATATATATCAGATTTTATTATTATTATTATCAGATTAAGGCAATGCCAGGGTAATTATAGAAGCAGTGTTGCTTATCGATACAATTACTCCTATATGAATGAAACTAAATTATTACTTGTTGAATAATAATAAAATACCGAGTACTAATATAACTATATATATATATATATTTATTTCTATATATACCTATAACTCTACTATAATTAGGTACTTGTGGTGGACAGATAACGTTAACAAGGTCCTTAAAGAACATACACATATCATCTCCGGGATATCGATATGGAGTGTATGAAAATAACATGCAGTGTATCTGGCACATTGTTGTTTGTTCAATTATTATATCACGTTATATTATTTCATTTCATTTATTAAATATTCATAAATTACTACGCATATATATATTCATAATAATGACATCAAAGATACTGAAACTTGAAACCTGTGTTGATGATTACAAATTAAAAACTCCGTTCTACAATATATAACTATATATATATTATCATTTTTAATAATATCACGGACAATTTAATATCAAATAATCTAGTATCATATGTTGAGATGGTGGTAATATGGCAATCATAACTAACCCCTAGTATAATTCATATTATAAAACATTAATCTGATATTATATTATATCATAATAATTATAAACCACACATTTATAATATAATGAAAAATATACGTATATTGAATAGAGCAAAAGCATATAAACCCGCATAATACCTCAGCAATGCCGAGTCAGCATACATTGTCTCTCTCTCTGCTATTCCTTTTCATATGCATATTACATGCACATTACATGTAATGTATATGCATGTAATTATCATTAATTGTAATACATCTTTATCTACCCATAGTTACAATAACATCCATTACTATAACTAATATATCTATATTATATCTATATTATTTAAATTACTTTAATATATATATATACATTATCTTGATCAATATTTGTTATGAATCATATGATAATGCTTAACATATTGTAATACTCTAGTTCTGAACTTTAACCTATTAACGTATAGGTTACTAACTATTCGTTAACAACTTACATTTTGTAATTATCTGTAATTTTCTATACAATATTTATTCTTTTTTTAACTACTCTTATTTTATTTTAGTTGTTTTGTTTTGTTTTGATATTCATATGTATTATGTTATATATTTCGTAACTTTATATTCTATATTATTACTGTTGATATTTTATTAATTATATGATAGTTTTTTTTAATATTAATGTATTGTATACTTATTTAATGTATATTACATGCATATATATTACATGTAAATATGTTTATTAAAATACATTTTAAATATATGTATTATTTGAATTCGTATTATTTTAATCTTATATTGAAACTTATAATGAACTTTTAAGGATGTTATCTCGATATGATTATATCTATAATCCATGCCCTACTCATTATTATTAAAATTCCTATATATTATATAATATAATAATCATAATAACAGTAGTATAACAGTAATATAACAGGTATGTATATATATATCTAATATTACACATAGGCACCGAAGAAAACAAAGCTGAGATTAGAATTCAAGGGAAGATTCGCGTTATTTACAGAATATTCAACTTGCTGTCATTATTTGGATGTTTATTTAAATTCTAGTTTCACCAATTCGGATGCCAGGTATTGCATCATAATTATAATATAATATATCGTTATCATTTAAAAACTATATATATATATATATATATATATATATATAATGTTTCCTATGATATTTTATAGTGGATCCATCAACATAAATATATATATATATATATATATATATATATTTACATATTATAACATAATTAGGGATATATATTGGGAGTAGTTCATTTTAATATAGTAATATTAGTTGAATTGTTAATGCCATTTATAATAGTATACTATAGTACTATAGTATATTTAATAATAGTTGTTACCTCAAGTTTATATTAACATTAAATGATAAATTTATCATTTTTATTGATACTTAACCAAATGTGAATATTGTATAATACAAATTATAATGACTGAAAATAGTAATATATTTAATTTTATTAAATAAAGAAAATGATATTTATTCTTAAGCGCGTATTACTTCTTGTCACGTGTTATAAAGTAGTATGCCCTTATATAGGTAAACGTTACAGTTACGCTTAAACTACTACTACTTAAGGCTCGCAAAGTAGTATCAAATAAGTATCTTCTGTATACAATACAATACTGTAATGTAATACATGAATAGTTTAACTCTATTATAGTATGATAATTATAGTTACACGATGACTAAAACACGTATACCTACCCGCGTTCTAATTAGATAATTGGCGATTCCAAATATGTGTGATAATATGTAAACCCGAGTAATTCATACTATAGAGTAGTAAGTACTCGAGTATTATATAATAGTAACTACTTAATTACTCTATAGTATTAAATACTTAAGTATTATACTTAAATACTTAAGTATTATAGTATTTACTATAGTAAATAATAAATTACTACATAACGGTAACTATTTAACTATTATATAGATATTGCGTTCAGAGTAATTACTCTGAGGTTAACATAGTTGATATTAACCTTCTTGAAAACTATACATATTATCCTATACATATTAGCATATAGATACAGTAATACACTAGTGATATTGCCGACACTTAACATATGTCAGTTAGGGTATACAGCGGTAATACATCGCAGTAAATGTTAACGTATCGGCTACACATGTACGATATGGGCTAGTTATACATAACACGGCAATACATGGCATTGCTTTGATGATGTGAACAACTATACTATAGTATACTATAGTATAGTATAATATAGTATATTAGGTTCCTATATATATATAGGTTTCAATCGATGAATGCATTTTAAAAAGTGGATATTAAGCCTTAGCGTTTGTAGTTTTCTTATCTATATATTAACATCTAGATGCTAACATTGATTTGTTATAAGCGTGCCGAATGTAGCTATGACGAATTCGTCATAGCTCCTTAAGGAGGGTTGTCAACTTCTCCATGTTTTCTATGTTGTCTTTATTCTTAGTTGCGTCATGTTATCGAATATATCAAATACCTACATTTATAAATTTTAGAAATGTAACTCATTTAACAATCTATTTTCGTGATTTTCTTTTCAAGGGTTGATCATAAGCTTTTGCTTAATAATCTATCCTAGTTTATAATAAATGCTGGTAATATTTATTTTATATATTTTTTTATTACTAATAATGATTAAATAATTAAGAATATAAATGTATTAGTATTATGTATTGTCAATACAGTATTTAACATTTATATTATTATATAAACGCTAGAGTAAGATTAAAATATGTTTTACAGGTATTATAACAAGTATATCATCACTCATAATGATCTAATACACATTATTCATCACCATCACCATCACCATCACCATCACCATCACCATCACCATTTCGTACAGGTATTGTGGATACAAACGGCCACTGGATATCATATACAGCGAGTCTAACGAGATGATGTTGAAGTTCTCTTCCAGTAATCTGGACGCTGCGTGGCCCAGTACTAGGACGGGCTTCCGATTGCAACTCTCCATAGGTTATTAACGCTGTACATTGTACATTGTATATTAAGATGGGACATTAGATGGGACATTTATATATGTTTATAAGTGAAATCTTCATCTAAGTTCCTGGATGGGATGAAAGGACTCCACAAAATAACAAAAATAACAAAATTAACAAATATATATATATATTCTAATAATTTATAATATTAATATGATTTTTCCTCATAAAGTGTTTCTATAATTATTTTAATAGTATATCATATTTTCTATTTTTGTTGTCCCAAATTGTATAAATATATATCTATAACTATTGTAATACGGTTAATATCATATAGCTCTATAGAGCTAGAGAGGAATAGAGTGGTAAACAAGGTATCTGACATGCGGAAAGGGTCAATCTAAATTGGTAATCACAAAATAGCGGATTTGACCTATTTGATTTTTGTAGCTAGAATACAATTATAATACCATTGGAAAGACAATAAAAAAATTAATATAAGTTTCATATTTTACTTTTCTGATATAATTAATAATACAAAATTATGATAAAAAGAATATTATATTTTAATATTTGGTCACCGCAAGATGGCTGATTTTTTATTTCATCTTTCCACATTGGCCTACGCTGCCAGGCATTGAGTATTACCACTTTATTTCCCTCTAGTTCTATGGTTAATATCGTTACATCATGCGCCACCTGATATCGCCATTTAACGCGGTTTATCGCGTGACCTCCCGATTAATCATCTTCTTATCATTTCTCTTATCCTTATATGGTCGTTATCAGTGGGCGAAGATCAGTTACCTAAAACAGCGCCGACTTCCCCGCCTACTACGACTACTCGGGAACCCCCTAGAGTGGACTCGTCACGCAAAGTTAGCCACTTATAATCATAGTTATCAGATAGGTTATGTAATAGTTATGTAAAAGTTACGTCATTGTAAGTGAATTACATATTACTATATATATATATATATATATATATATATATACATACCTGTGTAGTGTTGGTTTAGCATATATACATATGTAATGTTGGTTTAGCATCTATAGTATATACTTGGTATACCAAGTTTAATAACTAAATATAAATATTATTAATAATAAAGTTTATTATTAATAATATTTACATTTAGTTATTAAACTGTATACATATTTATATTTATATATAACATTATTTTACATTATTAATATATATATAATACGTAATAACAAATTAATAAAATATATAAATTATAATAAATTTAATTAAAATATATATATATAAACATATATATATCATATATGCAAATGATAGCTACTATATATATCAAGTATAACAAGTTATAATAATGCAACAACGCCGTAGAAATATAATAACAATAATCACAATCATTAATTTATCGTTAAATATGACCTTTAAATATCGCGTTTGATTTCTCGCGATATAAAACATCATTATTTATCGCGGTTTCGTTAAAACCTACATCGCAACCGACGTACAGAACGCCGAAATAGTGTGGCAGTGTTCGTTCGAGGTCAACAACGCCGGAACCACGTGCGATATGCGACATCCGGTCAGGTCGGCTGCCAGGTTGTACAGGTGGAGCCTGAACATTGGACGTACCCCTAGCGATATGACCGGACCTAATGCGGGGGTTAAAGGTCGAGGGCATTACCTGTACCTGGAAGCCAGTAACCCTCGCAAACAGGGCGATTACGTTGAGTTAGTGATTACGTAATGTAGTGTATATACGCTATAATATAGAGTATAGTGAATATATATATATATGTGTATATATATATATATATATATATATTCAATACTTATGTAACATATTTTTAATAAATTTGAAATAATATTTAATTTGTATTTATTTAAATAATAATATATTTATATTGTAAAAATCAATCAATTGTTTCTCTATGTCTGAATATTTAAATAGTTTTAATTTTTAAATTACGTGTTAATTTTTTTGTAATTGTTGATTTAAGATATAGGTTTCTATTAACCTTATTTGCATCTAGTGTGATAATGGTGAGCAGCTATTTATCATAATATAAGATATAGTTATACATCGTTATACTATTGTTTAATTACAGATTGTTCTTAATAAATATAAATCCAATATCCGTTTTAATTTGATGACAAATTAAACCTCTATTTAATACGTAAAGTATAATTTCCTAAGTAAATATAAACCTATCACATTACTACTATTCAATCAGACCGTCATTAATATATTGAATATTAATTATGATTAGTTAAAAAGATCAAAATAGTATAAATATCAATATTTACTTTCAGGATGATTATTAATACTTAGGTGAAATTAAAAATTAAATATTGATACATTCGGCTGCATTTTCAAATAAAATCATAATATAATGTTAATATTTCCGTTATTCTGTTTCGCGCAGATTACTGATATGTGAAATTTATTAGGAATATCACTATATCGAATTACAACAAATAATTAACAAAACATTAAGGTTACTAATCGATAATAATTATTGATACATATGTTAAGCACTGTGACTGATTAATACTATATAAATACGTGTATACTAATTGAATATGTATATATATATATATATATTAATATTTTAATATTGCAAGTTAAAATATCGAGTGGTTTTCTTTAGAAAATGTATAAGTTAGACATAGTTTATAATAGAGTTAAATACGTATATTAAAACTCACCTATTTATGACCTGGTTGCATTAATATCACTTATCGCGCAGAATCGAAACCTCTCTGAAACACGTGACCACCGGCCGCTATTGTTTAGACTTCTACTACCACATGTACGGCTTCCACATAGGCGACCTTGTAGTGTTCACCAGAGATCGGCAAAGTCGTCGAGTTGAGCTTTTCAGACGGACGGGTAACTCCGAAATGGGCAAGAACTCGAACTGGCACAGGTCAAGGGTCACGTTCACGAGAAAAGATCGCCAAGTGGTTCGTAATAATAACGACGTCGTGTTATAGAGTTTCGTTATAAACGAATATAATAATATCATTTTTAGGAAATATTGTTATACATATACATCGTATAGAATAATATAATCTATGAAGTTTTATATTATTAATAATATAATAAATTATAGTTTGAAAGTTATTCGAATATTTAAAAAATAAAATAAATATAAATATATTTACATATATATATTATTTATATGATTAGATATATGATTAATAATTACATAATACATAATTCAGCATATGTATAAAATATAGGAATTTTGTATAATTTTAGTTTCAAAATTTGACTACTCGGAATTATTAATGATTTTAAGTAATTAATTAGTATCGATAGTTTATAATTGAAGTGTTTGGTATTTAGTAATAATATATCAGATTATTTTTTATTTAATATCGTTATTATGTCAGAAATTAATAGTTATCATTTTACATCTATTCAACTGCAATAACATATAATATATATAATCCTAATAATTAAATAATAATAAATATGAATGTAACTATTAAGTATGAAATATAGTACAACATTCGTATGCATTGCGTACGAATAACGTAACATCGTCTGACCTCTATGTAACACACTGCTATATCACACGTGATACTACTAATAACACACAACACACGTGACAACACTAACACACGTGACAACACTAACACATGTGACAACACTAACACACGTGACATCACTAACACACGTGACAGTACTAACGCACGTGACAACACTGACACACGTGACATCACTGAAACACGTGACAGTACTAACACACGTGACATCACTAACACACGTGACAGTACTAACACACGTGACAACACTAACACACGTGACAACAATAACACACGTGACAACAATAATACACGTGACAACACTGAAACACGTGATAACACTAACGCACGTGACATCACCATCACACGTGACATCACTAACACACGTGACAACACTAACACACGTGATATCAATAACAAACGTAACATCACTAACACACGTGACATCACTAACACACGTGACAACACTAATACACGTGACATCAATAACAAACGTAACATCACTAACACACGTGACATCACTAACACACGTGACATCACTAACACACGTGACATCACCATCACACGTGACATCACTAACACACGTGACAATACTAACGCACGTGACAACACTAACGCACGTGACAACACTAACACACGTGACATCACTAACACACGTAACACCAATAACACACGTGACATCACTAACACAAGTGACATCACTAACACACGTGACAACACTAACACACGTGATACCACTAACACACGTGACATCACTAACACACGTGACAACACTAACACATGTTATTACAGCTGGTATTCAAGGCGACACGAGGCGGGGAGTACTCCGGTGATATCGCTATCGATGAGATTGTTATCTTCAAGGGAAGATGCTGATAACAGAAAACATAATATAATCTGCTATAGGGCGATATGACGATTACGAATGATGTGGTGTATTCTATAATAAACTTGAAACGTGATTCATTATTTATTTATTAATAACAGGCTCGCATCCAATTAAATTGTTCTGTTATATATCTTACTTTGCATTTAGTGCTGGTGATTCCAACAATACTTATTGTATATGTTCACTTAAATACCTAATTAGATACAGTTCAACAAGCGATTTATCTTTAGTTTCATCACATATTATATTAAAAACCATAGGGCCTGGTTATTTTTAGGGGGGCTTTGGTGGAGTCCATTCATAGAATACAGTTACTTATAGTATGTTTTCTTCACACTACTGGCAAGTGATAAAATAGATACACTTTTTAAGTGTTTTGAGGTTAGACACTAGTTGGTTAGACAATATTGGGTTATACACCAGTGAGTTAGGCAATATAGTGTAAATATTGGAGCAGACATGCAATTTATTATATTTATATAATTATTATTGCATTATCAACAATTAAATTTAAGTTATATATCTCGCAAGTGTATGTATGTATATCTGTACGTATGTATACCTTTATATATAGCTCTATATATTATTTTTTTGTGTGGAATCCATTCATCCGGGAACTTAGATGAAGTTTTCACTTATTATCATATAGCGCTAATGCCTATTTGAAGCCGCTCTCATGTTAAGGAATTTATGGTTTTAACGAGAGCTAATCATTTATTTATACACAATTATATAAGATCACTTCTAAATATTATATTAACACATATTGTAATAATGCGGACGGGGCTCGAACCCTGCTGTATTTAAGTATAACGCATTAGCCAACTAAGCCACACAGATAGATATATTAATAAATGTAGTATTTTTCCTTTAAAAATATGTATAATTCATTGGTCATGCATTATAAAATTGTATTCTAAAAGTATACTTTAATATTGAGTAGTATGTGCTTCGATATGTGATATACCAATACCTAGCAAGATATTGTACTATCGTATATACTACATATATACTACAGTGAACGAATGTATTCACTAATTACATTCGATGACTATAAGATAGTACAATACAGTATATTCAAGATGTACCTATATAGGAAGAACATATGTTCTAAATCTACTATATCACTCTATCTTCTATTTCCATCATATTTATTGTAATCATTTATGGGGTAATATGTATGATTCAACATCAAAACATATGCGTATAGCTGAAAGCTAAGCTATACGTAATAGAACCAATGTAGATAATATTTACAAAATGCAAATAATTTAAATATTTAAAGAATTGCTATTCTATAACTCCTGTAAAGTTATTTTTATGATTGGCAATTATCAAATGTAACCAATAATTATAAATTTATTTAAAAAACAATATTTAACTTATAATATGCGTCATATTAATAAATTAAAAAGTACTTTAGAACATATCAACGCAAAGGTATATAATATTATAGAATTAGGTATTCCTATTATATACATATGTACTGGAATAATCTACTACTACAAATACAATCATGTCTTGTACTACATAATGTCTTGTCACATGATTAAATGTACACAATATCGTTCAAAAATTAAGTATATATATGTTATTATTTTAATATAGACATATATACTATAGACATATGTTAATGTATTATTTCTAACATGTATTTTATACTTGTATGCTAATTTACAGTTTTCAGATTCTGAACTAATCAGCGTATAAATCATGGATTCTCTTTTGAAAAATCATCGCTTTTAAAATATTAGTAACATTATGTTATTGTTATTCTATGAACATATAGGTATACATACAAGTAGTAGTATTATTAGCATGCGTACTATTCCAACCTATTATTAATAATATTCAACGTTTTGTATATCGCTAGTATATACAAATAGCCAGATATTCGTCATGTGACTACTATGGAATATATTATCGGAAGTAGTTCTAAGTGACCACGATATTGAGTATGACAAACACCACATGGGTCACCAATACAAGGGGTGCGTCAACACTGGGTTTGATCACCCCACATGGGTAAACCGACACTTAATATACTGCTATATTTGGTCTGGGATTGTTTTCTGCTTTATTTACGGTTTTTTCTATGTATATATTACATATTAATATTCTTGTATTTTCTTATCTTATTATTTTAATATTATTTTGTGTTCTTATTTTATTATTATTTGTTGATCCTATTTTTGTATTATAATTATATCACCAATATATATATATATATATATATATATATATATATATATATATATATATATTCTCAACACTTGTGAGATTTTTAAAATATAACGAATGTCTAAATAAATATTACCTATATATATATATATATTTATATTTGATATTTTTTTATTTCATATATGATATTTTTTTATACTGAGAATATTCTCAATATTCTACTTATAGCTTATCTATAAATCTCAGTATATTATTATGTTATTACATTTTATAAAATTATATAATAAATTCTTCAATAATCAATGATATTTATTTATATATATATATATATGTATAATTTTAAATATCTACATTATATACATATATATATATATTTATATATATTTATTTATATCGATAAACATATATTTTAATTATTTATCTTAGTATATAAAATAATCATAAATATATTGTAATATTTCCTAGTACATATGTATAAACATTGTATACATTAATACATATGTATAAACCAATATACCATATGTACATCTATATAATACGTATTATTCCGAATTTTAATTATGAACTATTATACCCAGTATCCATAATGAACTATAATATATAATATATAGATTCTACATACAAGTCTGCGAACGGATAAACATAACCACCTATATCGAATTACGTAAATAATTCATATTTTTTTAAATATACTATACTTTGAATTGATGTATGGGTGGTAAAAGTCATTGCTCGTGAGTCAGTGATCAACTGTGATTGATTGGTGTTGTTAATATATATATATATATATACCGTATAATAACCGTGTTGATGTATGTTATAATCAAGGACATCCTTGTCTATATTGGCGTTAGTTTAACATTTGTTTATCATTAAGTCATTTGACATTATTTATAATATATAATGATAATAATATCATAGTTTGGCTAATATATATATATATATATATATATATATTTATATATAAATATATTAAAAAATACGTGTATGTAATCATGTTGAATAATAATAACCTAACAAAGTGTTCTACATGAATAAAAAGCGTTATGGATATAGATACATAATATTTTCTAAACACATGTACAGTTATAAGAGCAGCAATATTATAGAAATTATATAAATACGATCATATCAATAATTTAAATGGTTATAATGGGGTAGCTATTTCTGTCTATCTTTTTAACGGTCACTATATATTTCCTCGAATGTCTTTCCTACACTATATATATATATATATATATATATATCTAATTTCCTTGAGCTTTTTTTCGTACTCTATATCTCTTTAACTCCCTCTATATCTCTCACTGTGACTGTCTATCTCCCTTGTCATCTATTATACAATACATATGTTTATTAAATACATATTAAACAAATAAGTAATACCATCTATACTACTTTATGATGTTTTTAATCAATATTGATGTATCAATATCATTATAAATGGTTTGAAACATCTTCCATGAAACCATATTGATTATCATTTAATATATTAAATATATTTAACAAATTTGAAATACTGCTTTTAATTTGTTTCTCAAATATTTTTGAAATTTGTGGCAGTAAGGAAATAGGTCTATAATTCTCAGCTAATGATTTTTCAAGATTTAAAAAGTGGAATAACTTTAGCTTTTTTAAAAACATTAGGGAAAATACCTTCAGCTATTGAATACGTGTTTTAATAAAGGAATTATTTCTAAAATAATTTCCTTAATCGTAAACATACTTAAATCAGTAAAATCTGTCCCAGATTTACTTCTCGAATTTATAACATCATTCAAAATTTCATAAATTAAAATTTGTGTAAAAAATAATGCATTTTTATTATTACCATGCATAGTTTTATAAATATCATTATCAAGAGATGGTGCAGATATTTTTTTCAGATAAGTTGATACCTAAAAAAAAG
Source organism: Osedax fenrisi (assembly GCA_964019155.1). Lineage (NCBI taxonomy): Eukaryota > Metazoa > Annelida > Polychaeta > Sabellida > Siboglinidae > Osedax > Osedax fenrisi. The sequence continues at coordinate 45,684,626 of OZ025243.1, forward strand.
CTCAAGGAAATTAGATATATATATATATATATATATATATATATATATATATATATATATATTGTATATATTATTAGCTATCGGTAACACAAAATATTACATTTATAGATAAAAGTGCATACCATGATATATGCGGTAGCATACCATAGTATTCTGCAGTAGCGCTTACCTATAGATACCAAGTAGAAGTTTCAAGTTTACAATTAGAATATCACTTATCATTGAGAATTTAATAAAAATATAAATGTTAAATTTGACATTCTTTTTAATATATTTACGAAAACGTTTATTTTACAATATACCACAAAACTATATTATAAAATGTATGCCATACATTATCATTACTATTTTAAACAACATGTGTAATTACTTAATCTTATATTGACTTTTTAGACAATTGTATAGTGTTACGTATACATAATGTATGAAGTCAGTCTATTCATATATGGTGACATATGTATATTCGATGTATTGATGACTTCATACATGATACCACTAGGGTAGTATAACATATGTCCTATTATGGGCTGTTACATACATGTACCTTAGTATCTTATTGTCGTCATATTAACAAGATTTTGCAAAGAACCATTGGTCAATTAAATTGACATGTTCACTAATTATAATTAGTTATACTAATATATAATTATACTAATATATAATTATAATTATATTATAATTATGATATACTTATTATATATAATTAAATATATAATTATATATAAAATTAAATAAAAAATATAGAAAATAAATATATATATATATAATAAATGTTATGAAATATTTAAATAATATTATTAAATGTAAGAAATTATAATACTAAATTAAAATGCTAAAAATTAAACTTTATTAATTTATTGTACATTCTTTGTCAGTTTTATGATTCAGCAATAATTAAATAATAATTATTAATTAAATTAGTTTTTAAAACTTTACTCAATATAATTACTTTATTTTCATTTATTCTTCAATATTTGATCTAAAAATAGAAATTAATAATTAATATTGATCACTAATTACAATTATTTTAAAAGTGGGTGTTTTAATTTAGTTTAATCTGGATATTTTATAATAAATGTATTCACCTTACATCATGATATTCACATGCCTTATATTAACATACCTTATAGTATAAGGCTTATACTTAATGTACATTAAATGGGTAGTTCAAATCAAAATAAAGAGAAAACATTAAGGATATACCCGACCTCTGAAATTGTGTTTACAAATATTATTAAAATATTAAATATTATTTTTAAAATGATATATAAATCATGTTTTTACGTAAAATATGACTATAAAATAAATATTTTTAAAAGTATATTATTTAATTTAATTATCATAATTTAAAAAAATTCATTTCAATTAATAGTCGTCATAATTTAATGAATATTACATTGTTTTTAGAATTTTAAAAACCTGAATAAATAAAATCATATAAACATTTGAATAATCAATACTTATAGGTTGCTTTTTATTTATAATATCATAATTTAATATATTATCATATGTTAATATATTTTATACATTTTTCATAATTATATAATTAAATATACAATATATATTGTAATTTTGTAGAATCAATTTACTCGGAATAATTATTCTTACCAATGTCACTCGTTAACTCATTTAATAATGCTTTACTTTAGATTACATTTTCTTATAATATATAATATATATATCTACATAATTTCTATATTTATTTTAACTTAATAATAATTAAAATTTAAAATATTCAATATTTCATCTTTTATTTTCAAAAAATAATAAATATTAGTTAACCATAATTTATATTACATATTAAATATATATTATATAAAAATGTATTTTATGATAGATAAATGTAATATCTCTCATCTTGTTTAATATTGTACTGAATAACAAAATAATTCATAAGTTAATACACTATTAGTAGACTATTATGTTCTCTATAAATATTAAACATATGTAAGAAATCTATTTATAGAACATAGGTCGCACCTACCATAAATAACTATTTTTAATTTAAAGATATATATGTTATTCATTTAAAAAAATCCATAGTCGATAATCTTCTGAGCAAATTTATGTATCAACTATTTTTTAATATATGTTATATGATATCATAGTAAACATATGCATATAAATAATTGTAAAATATAGCGTAAATTAAATTGAAAAACACATAAATTAAATTGTAAAAAACACTGATAACTTAAATTCCTTAAGAATTATTTACTTTGGTAATAATTCTTGGAAATATTATTCGACGCTAATGCGATGTTTACATGTATACACCATGACCGTACAAGTTGTTATGTATTCACGTAGTCTTGTTAGTCGTATTTCATCATAATTTAGTGTATTATTACAACATACTATAGCGATCTAAAGAAGGTATTTTTATTTATAATGTGTACAGTATATACATATAACAGCATTTTTTATTTAGAGCTACATTTTATAAATAAAAACTATGGGTAAATATTATAATTTGAACGCATTGTAATTATTTAATATAATTATTATATATATATATATATATATATATATATATATATATATATATATATATATATATATATATATATATATATATATTAATAATAATAAAAATCAGATTGGTTCCTCGTAATAAACGAGAGTGAACCAATATATATATATATATATATATATATATATATATATAAATTCTAATGAATTTAACATATTATTTAGTAATATAGGTATCAACTTATCTGAAAAAAATATCTGCACCATCTCTTGATAATGATATTTATAAAACTATGCATGGTAATAATAAAAATGCATTATTTTTTACACAAATTTTAATTTATGAAATTTTGAATGATGTTATAAATTCGAGAAGTAAATCTGGGACAGATTTTACTGATTTAAGTATGTTTACGATTAAGGAAATTATTTTAGAAATAATTCCTTTATTAAAACACGTATTCAATAGCTGAAGGTATTTTCCCTAATGTTTTTAAAAAAGCTAAAGTTATTCCACTTTTTAAATCTTGAAAAATCATTAGCTGAGAATTATAGACCTATTTCCTTACTGCCACAAATTTCAAAAATATTTGAGAAACTAATTAAAAGCAGTATTTCAAATTTGTTAAATATATTTAATATATTAAATGATAATCAATATGGTTTCAGAAAGAATTTATCTACATCTGATGCATTGTCTGATGTATTAGAATCAGTTAATACAAATTTAGAAAATTTAGAGAACTGTGCTTTTGTTTCAATAGATTTACGCAAAGCCTTCGATACACTGGATCATGCTATTTTAATCAATAAACTTTATATTTATGGTATCAGAGGTATAGCGCTAAATTTAATAAAATCGTATTTATCAGATCGTCTTCAATTTTTTAGATATAATAATATTGACTCATATTGTAAATATATAAAATGTGGTATACCACATGGATCTGTACTTGGTCCGTTATTATTTATTTTATATATTAATGACCTTCCGAATATATCAGATACTTTTTAAATCAGTTTTATTTGCAGATGACACAACTTTAATTTTTTCAAATACGTCTATATTAGAATTAAAAAACAATATTAAATTTAATATTAAAAATCTATACGATTGGTTGAATGTAAATAAATTGTCACTCAATATTAGTAAGACGAATGTATTATTATTTAATATAAGAAATAAAAATAGAAATATTAATCTGGATTTGAATATTAATAACATTAATGTTAAACAAGTCAGTAAAATAAAATTCTTAGGTGTTATTATAGATTGTAAATTGAATTGTAAATTGCAACTAAATTATGTTTCACGTACACTTTCTAGAACAATTGCAATTTTATACAAAGTTAAAAATAAATTAAATATGAAATCTTTAATTTTATTATATAATGCTTTATTTTTATTACATCTTAATTATTGTTCAAATATTTGGGGGAATACCTTCAAATCCAGTTAAAAATATATTTTCATTTTACAAAAAAGAGCAATAAAATGTATTTGTAATACTCATTCTATGTATACAAATTTCTATACTATTTCTAATTCCCTTAAATTTGACGATATTGTAAAAATGAATAATATAAAATGTATGTTTTGAGCTAGGAATAATATTTTACCTAAGAAAATACAATTATTATATAAAGCTAAATTTTATAATGGAAATCTGTTTCATAGAATAAAAGTACGAACCGACCGAAAAGCATTTTGTTTTCGAATACTGGAACAATGCTGTGGAACAGATTACCACCAAAAAAAGAAACATTACGAAATTGAATAATTTTAAATCAATTTTAAATAATTTTTGATATCGTCTTATTAATTTTAATTTTATATTTGTATATCCTATTTTGAATTATTGTATTATGTGATATATTAATTAATTTATTTGCTACCTTATATTATCAGTATTTATTTTATATATTTTATTTTATAGTTTTATAGCTTTTATAGCTTTTAGTTATATAGTTTTTTTTATATATGTTTATAATTTGTTATACAATTTTAATATTAGTGTTTTTTTGGTTTACATTTTTCTAGGTACATATTATTCAATTATTTATTTTAAATACATGATGGTTGATATTAGTGTTTTTTTGGTTTACATTTTTCTAGGTACATATTATTCAATTATTTATTTTAAATACATGATGAGAATGAGTGTGGAGTTTTTAGCAATTTTATTTTATTTTTATTATTATTTTTGTATTTAGTTTTTAATTGTACATATTTTTTATAACTTAATTAATTACATATTAAATTTTATTTAAATTTTATATAAATATTTAACATTCAGTATTATTTTCTATTCAGGAAGTCACATTTTTATTTTAAATATTAAATATTAAATATAAGATATTAACGAGTACTTTGTATTGATTATGTATGTGGCAGGTATTGGTTCGTGTCGGGGATGAGGATGCAATTGTTGTGTGGGGGCAATTGTTGCCTGTGCTCTTACTTTTGGCGAAAGTAAGTTCCTTAAGGCATTGGATATAGAAACCCCAAATCCTCCAAGTTGATACACCTTTATCGACTTTCATTGGTAATCGATATAAAGTATTCTAGGTAGATTTTGTATGACTATTTTTTTTACTGATATCCTGGATAGAAATTTTATTTTATAATCTAATATTCTATTTAATATTATTTTAATTTTATACATGATTTTTTTCCCCCACAATCATACTGGGTGAACGACTTGATAAGCTCTGCTTTTTCGTTCATTAAGTCTAATGCCTAAACTCTGATTATTATTATTATATAATTGTAAAATTGTTAACTGAAATTATCGAGATATCTACTTGTTAGTAAAAGGAATGGAAAAAAAAACAAACAGTAATAAATGTAATAATATAGTAAAATAAAATTGTAAATTTCAAAAGAAAAATAAAATATAAATATAAAGTAAAATTTTAAATATTAAAATAGGTATTATATGAATAAATATTAGATATATAAGTATTATATATAGGTACAATTTGTACCGTACAAATAACATTTTAATAATAGATACAAATAACAATAAAACATTACGTGTAGGATATAGGATATAAATATGAGTAAATAATATAGTTGATAAGTCGAATACAACGAATGAATGTTATACCTTATATTTTATAACCTTATTATACCTTATAAGGTTATACACTATGTAATAATTGATTCGAACATGAATTGGAAACTACAATTATATGGTTAAATCTAAAATTTATTATGGATTATCTTTCTAATTCTAAGAAAACTAAATAATACTAAAAAAAAATGTTAATATAACCTACTATAGTATGGACTCATTTGCTGGAATAATCTACCAATATATATATATATACAATCATATATTAGTCAAGCCACACTTAACTAATTGTGTTCACAAATTAAATATTTAATATCATATTTCATGTATTTATATTTTGTATTATTATTATTTTTAAATTATAATTGAAAATGTAATAAAAAAATACATAAAAGATATTTATTGAAATTCCAAGTATTGTAAATTATCATAAAATTAAAACATATATATTGCATTAATACATTTATATATATATAAATAATATTTATTAAATATACATATATTGGATATTTTTAGTATTGTATTTTTCATAATTAAATACTGTATATTATTTTATTATTATTATACTATGCTATTTCTATAATATTTAATTTGTTATAGTATTAAATATGGTAATATAATTTAATTTCTATAATAATTTATATATCTGATATATATTTATTTATAGGGTATATAATATACCCAATATTAACCATACTATATAATACAATTAGTGTGACATATATTATATAAAAAAGAATCTTTTAAATTTAGAGAAACTCTTATTACTCACTCAATAAATTACTTATTAAGTAAATATATTGTAACAACATATATATTAGTGATATTTATAATTTAATTGATATAAAGCTTCAAATGGCTCGTCAACAAAAACAAACGATATCTGTAACAGATGAGCATAATGATGAAATAATGATCTCAAATGCTTAATTGAAAAATTAACTATAAATAATGACAGATTAACTATAAATAATGAAAATTTGACTATAGTTATAGAAAATCAAGAAAAAATAATAAAAATACTAAATGAAGCAGCTGATAAATCTGATCTTAAAACATTATCTGAGGTCACTAAAACTAACCTCAATAATACACTTCAAAAAAAGCTATCAAAGACTATAAATAAAACCCTAAATGAAAATAATAAATAAAACTATTATACTCTATAATGTTAAACAAACAATAGAATATAATTACGAAATAAGAAATTTAGGAGAAGAAAAAAATATAACAGAAATTGTAGACCTAGTCAACACAAATTATAATATAAAAAACTATTTTAGATTAGTAAAATACCAATAAAATTATAATGTCATCAGGCCCTTAACAATTATTTTAAACTCTGAAATAGAAATTAATAATATAATACAAAATGCAAACAAATAAAAAAAACTAAAAATTCAAAAATATAAGCATATCAAAATAATACAATAAGGTTGAGTTGGAGACTATTAAAAAACTATCTATCGAGGCTAAAAATAAATCAACAACAAATAATAAATATGTAGTACGGCATAAAAATGATACTTTTAAAATAATAGATAAAAAAAAACAAGATGATTAAATATAATATAATACCAAACCAATACAAAACAACATAACAATTGAATAATATAACAAAAGAATTAATAATAAATAAAAATAATCTGATAATTATACACATAAATAGTAGAAGACTTAATAAAAACTTGGATATTAAGAGAATTTATAGATACTTTAATATCAAACTTCATATTATATGTTTATCTGAAACCTGGTTAAATGGTAATAATGACTTCAATAATAATATAGCAAACTACAAATATCAAACAAAATATAGACAGACACCAAATAAATATAGTGGTGGTGTTACAATATATTTTTTAAAAGATATTCAACATGAACTTATAAAATAACTTACTTTTAATATAAAATATTATTTGGAAACACTTACAATAGAGATTAAACTTTTAAAAAATAAAAATAAATTAATGTCATGCCTTTATAATAGCCCTTTCAATAAAACTGCAGATCTTATAAATATGTTATATAGTAATTTTAATAAATATATTTCACACGGTTTAATAATTATGGGTGATTTTAATATCATAACAAATGATCCCAAACCATCCCAATTAAACATTTTAATAAATCAATTAGGACTAACGCCTCAAATTCTCCAAAACACCAGACCCCAATTCAATAAAAGAACACTTCAACTATAGATCAAATTTACAATAATATAAACACAACAAATATGTATAATAGTTGAATACTTTTAGAAGACTTGATAGACCATCTCCCAATTTATACAATAATTAAAATAAAAACCAAAATACGAAATAACTTAAAATAATGAAATTAAAACAAGGAAAATAACTATAAATAATATTAAAAGACTTGTTAATGCACTGAAAAATACAAATTGTGAATCTGTACTTGAATTAAATGATGCTGAAAACTCCTACAGCAAATTTCATACCATATATACATCACTAATTAACCAATTTATCCCATTACTTACAAAACTTAAACTTTAATTTGTATGTGTAATTCTACTAATACATTGAGATTATCCCCCATAATTATACCAGTAAACTTACTACTCGGCATATAATACACTACCGCACGAAAAAAATCAATACTTAAACATCTAAAACTAAATAACAATACATTAAAAATTAGTATATTTAGTTATTAGTGATATATAATTCATAGAATTAAATGTGTCAATAAAATACTTGGTTATATTAATTTAAAATGAATTTAAATTAATATTTATAACATGTTAAAAAAACAATATAATATGTCAGATAATTACATTTTAATTGTATACGTCTATTATATATTACAAAAAATGTTATTAACATATGTATATATTATATACATATACATATATATATATATATATATATATATATATATTGTCTGGGGTCTATGGCTCAGCAGGACAACAAACTCTAGTAGGCCATGGCCTCTGCAGAGGTCCCGGGTTCCACTCGAGGCAGGTCTTGTTTTTCTCTTGTGTTTATCAAAAACTTAATAAATGATAAATCAAAACACAAGACAATTTTGTGTTACTATTTGTATTGTATTGTCCGAGGCCCCTCGCAATTATGTATAACATGTATAAGTCTATTACGACATTTTGAGGGGTCCATTTGTATCCGCCATTTGTATTGTATTCAATATATATATATATATATATATGAGATTGCTATGAATAAATATTATTATTATTATATAAATATATATTAATTCGTTTATCGAGAATAATATAATTAATATGATATGCTGTATATAGTTTACACTGTACAGTATACAGAATATATTCGGTATATATACTGTTATATTCTATTGATCAATAACTGGCCACACTGATGGTATGTTAATGCTGTTAATGAAATATGTCACGGTAATGAAACGTATGTATTACGAGGTGTTATTTATCTTTCTGTACGTTATCCTATTGACCTATTAACCTACCGCCCTATTGACCTATTGACATATTGGATGTACATGCATATCCCTCGTACCTGGTACTATAATACTTGGTTGATAGTTGTCTATTGTTTAAAATGTCCCTTCCGGTCAACAAATAATAAAGTACAGTTTACCGTATACAGTTTACACAACTCATGATATTAATGTATAGGGCAATAAATATATATATATGTATATATGTATATATATATATATATATATATATATATATATATGTATATATGTATATATTGATCTACATGTTATAGTGTGTTGTAATCACATGTGAGGTGTATGACAACGTTGTCATACACGTACATATGCTTTGTATATATGATATAGCACATTATTTTATATAATCTTTGAACATTATTTAAACGTGATGGATATGTTATGAATATACATATATATATATATATATATATGTATATATATATATATATATATATATATATATATATATATATATATAAATATATATATATATATATATATACATTTATGTTAATAACATATCATATTTCGTCATAATAGGAATTCAACCACGTGACTTAATTTATTTCTATAAAATTAACACATTTCGCAAATATTATCATTTATCATTATACCGCATAACCCTGCCACATATAACAACAACAACTATATATAGACATATCATACCTATCTGCGGATATGACAACTACAAATACTAAGCAAGTTTGTATTTATAAAAATAAAATATATATATATATATATATATATATACATGTATATATACTATGGTTTAAGGGGTCCCATCACTTATCTGTGGTATACTTTATATTATTATAAGTGTCTATAATAATGTATCTTCCTTACATATGTAGGTAATTGATTGAATATACTAGTATATATAATGTTATATATATATACAATAATGTATTAATAAATAACAAATTGTAACCGGTTCCTTCTAGTAGATATATAATCAAACAAACTTAATTTATTTTTCTTAACTTAAGGGTGGAGGCGCGAGTTAAAATATGATTAATATTTTTATTTTAACAAACAATTTGTATTATATATTATCCATGTTTAATATATTATTTATAAATTTGTAAAATTTCATTAATTATATTTGAGTATACCAATATAAATTGCTTTTATAAGCGTAAACGATATAATAATTATTTGAAATTGACTGGATTTTTTGTAAATAATTGTCAAATTTAATTGTATATTTCGATATCGTATAACAATATTTTACTAAAAAAAATATATTTTTACATTACGCATAGATTATATATATATATTATATATAATTAATAAATAAATCACTTACGTGTATAACAAGATATCATTGGTTGAAAAAAAGATGCTTCCAAACAGAAAATGTAGACATTTTCTTTCTACAATTAGCTCTGTCTAGTCAATACGTTATATTCTTGTATTTATATTGTATTATTCATTATTTATTTTTTATAATACTTTATAACTATTATTAAACTATTACTACAACAATAAATTTATATTGTTCTATTTTATAACTTCTATAAATATATGTATTTGTATATCTCATTATAACATATATTTGAGTACTACTATATATTAGTACTAATTATTAATGTTTCATTGTTGTTTATATACCATTATATTGTACTTGTCATTTATGAATGAATGAATGAATTCAGTTTATAGACAAAGTCTAAGTAGGATCAGTGAAAGCGATTAGCTTTATTGATTCGAAACCTCCTAACAGTATGTGCAATGTCATATCATTATTTCCATTCAAATAAAATAATAAAATAGAAATAATGATGAACGTAATAATAAAAGCATAGTAATATAAAAAAAAACAATGAAATGATTAAATAAAAGGTTAATCACATACGAAAATAATACAAATTTAAAATTATATACAAAAATAAAATATAAAATTACAATAATAGAGAATATATAAATAAAGTTGATACAGATTATAAAAATAAAATTTGTGATTCGTGAATAGGCATTCAAAGTTAAATATTAAAGAAAGATAAAATTATATAATTTGTACTATCAATATGACATATATTTTAATACTTTTTAAATAAAAATTAAAATTAAAACTTTTAAAGAAATAAGCATACAAATGTAATAGTTTAATATCACGATAGTGTAATATGAAAAAAAAATTAAAATTAAAATAAAATAACATACAATAAATTAAATAATTTTTTTTTAGATTTTGTTTTAATACTGTAGTGTAAACATGTTTATAATTTTAATACTGTTTTTTTTTAAAGATTAAAATCCTTTTATTATTTTTATATTTGTTTAATACTGTTTAATTTGTAATAGTTTATTTTTAATACTGTTTATAATTTATTGTAATTTTGTAATTATTTTAGAATGATTAAAAAAAGATATTTGCCAAGATCATAATAATTAATATTTATATAAAAAAATTAACAATACTGTTTAATAAAAAATGATTTTAATACTTTCTTCAGTTTTAAATTATGAGTAATTGTATTAGTATCTAAAATATTATTAAACATTATTAAATTATAAAGTGTAGGTCCTTTGAAAAATATTGTATTTTGGAATATATTGGTTTTCATTGGTGGTAAAATAAATTTATTTCTATTATTTCTATTAAATTTAAAATAATCAGTTATATCGTTAACATATTTATTATTTAAAAGATTATATATAATTAAAATATTTCTAAAAGTTATAAGATCATCAAGTTTTAAAATGTTACTATTATAAAATAAAATTGATGTATTCGATAATCTTATTAATGGTAATTTTGAATTTTCAATAATCTTTTTATTTATTAGTCTTATTATTTTTTTTGTGATAAATTTAATATACTTAAATTAGACTTATAAATATTACCCCATATTTCAATACCATATGTTAAATTAAATAAAAACAAAGAGTTGTATAATAAAATCAAATTTTTAATATTTAAATATGATAACCTTTAATTAAGTATATTATTTTTTGAAAGTTTCATATTTAAATTATCAATATGTATATTAAATGATAATTTTATATCTAAATACAAACCTAAAAATGTATAGTTATCTACTATATCAATTTTTATATTGTCAATTGTTATGTCATTAGTCAGTTTAGTATTAAAATATGGAAGTATTTTAGTTTTTTATATATTAAGTTTTAAATTAATTTTATCGAACCAATATTTTAATTTATCCATATATATTTGAAGTAATTTTGTTAGTTCAACATCACTATTAGCGTAAACTGTTAGTGATGTATCGTCAGCATATACATTTTAATTAACATTATTGAAATTTTTAAAAACATTTGGTAGGTCATTTATAAAAATTATAAAAAATAAGGGCCCCAGAACAGAACCTTGAGGAACCCCGTACTTAACATATTTAGTATTCGATAATGAATTATTTATTTTTGTAGTAAATGTTCTGTTATTTAAATAACTTTGTATTAGATTATATATATATCCTCTTATTCCATATATTTCAAGTTTTTTTAATAATATTATATGATAAACAACATCGAAAGCTTTTTTCAGATCTAGAAAAATTGTTGCAATTTTTTTATGTTCACTATTTTTTTGTAGAATATAATGCTAAATGTTTAAAAGCGATATTATTATATTAGATTTTGGAATAAAATAACCATATTGATTTTTATTTATTATTTTATGTTTAATTATGAAATTGGATAATCTATTATATATGATGTTTTCAAATATTTTACTAATTTGTGGTAAAAGTGCAATTTGGCGGTAATTAATAATATTTGTATTGTCATTATTTTTAAATAGTGGTTTTATAATTGATTTTTTCATATCCGTTGGAAATGGTCCAGTTGCAATACTAATATATGATTTATAAAATACAATAAAAATCTGTTTTATGACATATCATAAATATATACATCCATGGATACTTTAGATTTCATGCTATTAGTAACGTTAATTATTTCACTATTCGTAATAAAAGGTATGAAATAAAAACTATATGGATTATATATCAGTAATTTTAAATCATTGTTACTACTATTGTGTATTGTATTCACAATGTTTTCACCAATATTAGACAAATAGTTATTAAAGTATTCGCATTGATCTTTTTCATTATGTATTTCAATACCATCAAACACATATTCCTTTAATGTTTAACGAATCCAAATTGTATACTTTTGAAATAGGTATGTTCGAAATACAGACCTCGTAGGACGTTAAAACAATGGTTGGTGAAGTATTTCTACGAAGGACAGAACCTCCGTAACAGCCACGACGGCGACACCGCCGACATCGAGGAACACATGTGGATAGATCAGGTGTTCGCTAAACACCGGAAACTTCTCGGATTTCTACTTCCCGTTATCTTTGTTCAGGTTTAGTAACGTGTGTATATGTATCTGTGATTTCCGGTGATATAATATGTTTATATATGTGTAAATATATAATAGGTAACTTCATTTAACTTTTTCAAGTCAAATTAAAATCATTATTATTAAATATAAATTTATTTTATCTTATCAAACGATATTATGTTCACCTATATACCTATATATATATATATTGATATATACTATAAGTTATCTATATGTTGTATTCGTCTTTTTCTATGTAGATGATATTACGGAAATGGTAGACGAGTACACTATAGTAGACATATGAATACTAAAACCTCGCTTATAATCGGATGTTATCACTACACATAAATTGAGTATGTGTTCTATATAGCCTATAGCATACATACATAATAGATTTAATTTATATTCGCTATTAGTAATACGATGAACTCGGTGGTATGTGTTTTACTTTATTATATATGTTTTCTTGTATATTAAATATATTATTAATAATCACAAATAGGTACTTTATTAAAATTAAAAGTTTTATGAAGTTTTTCTAAAGAGGGTATCCCACTACCAACATTTCTGGAAATAACGTCCGTAAATGGTTGCTTGAAAGTGATTTTCTAGCAAGTTAACTACAATTCTAGTGGGATACCCCCTTACTTTCCGGCAAATTGCCGGAAATATAGTAACTTTAATGCGGGTATCCTACTACAACTTGCTAGAAAATCACTTTCTAACAAACATTTCCGGACATTATTTCCGGAACTACTGGATGTGGGCCACACCATTAAGACATAATTATGAATAAATAATAAATTAATATTTACTTAACTAACAATCGCTATCCTTTGACAGTTTCTGTACTGGTCAGCATTTATTAGTTTTGGAAAATGGCACACCTGGAACGAGAAATATGTTATGAGTTTTACAATGATAATAGGAGCATTGTTTGCAGGTTCGTTATTATGGAATAGTAATTATCGGCATAAGTTATAACTTATTATTGTTATATATATTTTGTTAATAACAATATAACATAATTAGCTCATCAAATATAGAAGTACACGATAATATATATATATATATATAAATATATATACTATATACATTTATATTAATAATTTAATTGAATTTACATAATAATATGTATAAAACTACTCATTAATAATATAAATAAATAAATCATAATTTATAATGTATTCTAAATATACTAAGTAATATTTCCTAATGATGTATTAATATACTGTGATGTAATCAAATTATATGTACGCATTCAGGAATGACCAGCGAAGGGGGTGGAGCTGTAGCATTTCCGGTCATGACTTTAGGTCTCGGAGTAGCACCCAGAATAGCTAGAGATTTCTCCATCATGGTCCAGGTTTTAATCGGCATAGTCAGATCAAGTAAATTACACATACCCATATACAAACACCCGCACCCACACACACACATATATATATATATATATATATATACACTTCACGAATACGAGGACACATAAAACATATGAAATTAATAGTAATATGTAGTTATTTATATATACTTATATAACGATATATATATATATATATATATTCATCTTATAAGATATACACATGATATTATATATATATGCGGTAGATAATGAGGAAGTATACTATAGTGCACTATCTTAATGTTATAATGCAATTTATAATAAAAAAAGTATGTTAAAATAAGAGACGTAACAACTAAATATTATTTAAAACTCAATGAAAATATTCAATTCGACTTAATTATTTATTAATTATGATATAAATTATTTGATTATTCATCACCTTATTGTTCTATATCATATATTTAGGCTTGTGGGATGACAACAGCCTCATTATCGATTATAATTCAGGGAATAGCTATTGAAAATAACGCTATTTTCTTTTGTTCTATTAGTGGAATTGCCGGAGTTATCACTGGTTTGTATAGAGTATCATAATTTTATATATATATATATATATATATATATATATTATTATTATTATTTATTTGAGTCAGACATAAACAGTCCATAGATAAACAAAACAAACAAAAATTAAATACAACTATACAACACATATCTATATATATAAGTATATAATTACAAATAATATATAGTTAAAAAAACAATGATGTACACCATGTTTTAAATATTGACGACGGGCGAGAAACATTATATAAATATATCATTTTAATAATAGAATTGTCAGATAATTTAACACGATTATATAGTGAGTAATACGACTTACGTAATTTTATAATAATATTATCGACATTATCATATAGGTACATTTCGGATGCACTGCATCTAGGTTTATAGCCAAGGGATATGCGATAAGCATTATTATATGCTACTTGAATTTTTTTAAAGTAAGCATTATCTGTATCCCATAGACTACAAATATATATATATATATATATATATATATATATATATATATATATAATTATATATATATAATAGTGTTGTAAACGGGTAAAGATTTAGAAGTTTTTATACTAACCCAAAATCAAAAATAATCATAAGTTAATGTTTCGAATCACTTATTAATACTTGTATACAATATCTAATAGTAATATATTAAAATGAGTAAATGTTTATTTTAAGATAAATTATATTATAATAAACAAAAGTGTAATATATATATATATATATGTTCTCGAGAATTATAATATTAAAAATGTGGTTCTTGATATGTTGAAATATTGAAAATTATGAATATAGTAATATCCTATATATAATTATATATTTATTATAGAAATGTAATACTACACCACTTAGTAACATCATATTTATATATATATATATATATATATATATATACACTTAGTTTGTTATATAAATTATAATGATACTAACACTAATCAATAGAATATTTATAATTCAAACTCATATTATTATAATGATGATCATATTATAAATATTATAGGAAATATTTTAAATTATATATATATATAAATATATATATATATATATATATATATATATATATATATATATATATATATATATATATAATAAGTACATACAAATAATATATAAGAAATAAAATGAATACCTTTATTTAAAATATATTAATATTGATTTACTTATTATCAATATATAATTAATGTATCAATAATTTTAGTAAATTGAATTCATAACATTATGCATTATATATTAACTCATTGATAATACACGTTTTTGTCAAATTAATAGATATTATTTTAATATTAACTTTACTGTAATCTTTTTTAGATAACCGATTTTAATAATAATAATAAGATATTATTAGTATTTAAACTACGAAAAAAAACAGATTAAGCCGAAACACAAACCCTTATATATAAGGCTATAGCCCGACATTTTAGAAACCGACCCGAAATCATATTTTGATATCCGAAACCATCAGGGTAGTCAAATACCCGAAACTACCAGACACTACTCGAGACATTTACAATACTAATATATATATATATATATATATATATATATATATATATATGATCGGCTTTCGTTAAAACCATAGATGCATTAACACAAGAGCGGCTTCGAAGGGACATTATGGTATATGATTATAAGTGAAAACTTCATCTAAGTTCCTGGAGTGGATGAAAGGACTCCACTAAATAAAAATAACAAATAACAAATAACAAATATATATATATATATATATTAATGTATTCTATTTCTATTTAATATTACAAAATAATAATTTATAATTTAATAATCGATTATTATTATTATATAATTATAATTTTGTGTATAGGTATATATCAAAGTCTACACATTAAACAATGTTGCCTTAGGTTTGTATACAATAGATGTGTACTTCTCGCCTTCACTGAAGAAGATAGTGTTCGTAAGTGTGTGGTTCTCTTTCGCCTTCGCACTGTTTCTGTTGAACCAAAACCACAAGATGAAAACTTTCACGAGAATTCACAACATGAACGCCAAAAAAGTAACTTATTCTTTTAATTCTAAGTTATATTATGCTACCCATTATTCAATACTTCTATTTAACTCGGATGTATCTCGTGTTAATAAACTAGCGTACTCCTCTTATTCTATTATGTGAAAGTTGTAATGCAATATTAAACAAGTAATTAAGTATTGAAATATACCGTAGATCTTAATAATTTGTCATGGTGAATATTCATACTTTATAACCTATATTTAATTAACAAAATAAAATATTGTATTCCGAATCTCTATATATATATGACTTCATATATCGACACATTGGAATGTAATGATTTGTATTCCCATCACAAATATTAAATAAAGTTACAAATGTAAATATATATATATATAACATTTCTACCATTTCATATAATATATGTTATTTTTACAAATTTATTTTAATTTAACATATATCTGGTATTATATTGGATCATATATATATATATATATATATATATATATATATTAGTTACAATACTACTTGCAATCACTTCAGATAGTAATTCTTCTGATAACTGGATTTGTTGGAGGAATGTTTACTTCTTTTGCTGGTAATGGTCTGGATATCTGTTGTTTCGGGTAACTATAGTTAACTATAGTGGTAACTATATGTATATATATATGTCAATCTGATATAAACACTAGATAACAGCTATACACAGTAAACCAATGTATCGATTGATAAATTTTCATTTTTTAAATTATCTTTTTCCTTAATGAATGCATGGTTTTAGAATACTGTAATATAATATATATTAATCTTATTATTTACTTACCCATATTATATGTATTAAGTAAGGATTAATGTAAATGAAAAGTGTTCAACTCGTCATCAATCATAGGTGTTAAGCACGTTACATCAATACATCGGTGTACTGAGTAATTGTTATATAACATTGTGTAACTCCTCAACATAATATGTGTTACGTAATTAGCGTTATGTTCATTGACACCGACGTGACCCCCACAGGATGTTGACTTTAGTGTTCCGAGTGTCCGAGAAGATAGCCACGCCTACTTCAGTTATTCTCATGGCCTTCAATAGGTATGATATCACACAAGTGTATTATAATGAATATATGTACAAAAAACTTTCATGTATTTCATAAAGACACATTATTAATATTTAAATATATATATATATATATATATATATATATATATATATATTTATATATTTATATATATATATATATATATTTATAACTGCCTGTGTGGCTATTTCTAAATAATATTTTAAGACCCATTTTATCTGATCAGGGGCTAATGCGTCAGACACACAAGCAGTAGGACACGGGTTCGAGCCTCGACCGGTACATTAATTAATTTTATAAAATGGGTCTTAAACTATTATTTAAAAGTGATCTTATATAATGGTGTATAAATAAATGATCGACTCTCGTTAAAACCATGGATGCCTTAACATGAGAGCGGCTTCAAATGGACATTAGAGCCATATATGGTTATAAGTGAAAACTTCATCTAAGTTCCTGGATGGGATGTAAGGACTCCACCAAATAAAAAATAAAAAAATATATATATATTCTTAATATTATTGTTAGTATATATTATTATATATTATTAATAGTAATTATATTACATCACCACTTTACAATTATATTATAACCCTATATATATTATTCTATAGAGAATATATTATATAATGATATTCTATATGTTCACATCCGCACCGTTACCATTGCAATACATTCTCGCATCAGTTGCGTGACGTTCTACTGGAGAGGAATGGTGATGCAAGATATGGACCAATCAGCGTTCGACTACATAGGCGTCACGGTTCCCATAGTAACCATAATGGCACCGGTCGGAGCCACTCTGGCATCTCATTTCCATCGTAACGTGCTCGCCTTTTTCGTCTACGCCCTGGATACTTGCGCCCTTATAGGTTTAGTTTCCGACTTTCCCATTGGTCAATATGCAGTGTTAATATAATTAACAATAGTATTTGAATATATATATAATATATTGTACAAGTGTATATTGTACAAACTAATAATTGTTGAATTTATAAGAAACGTAGACTAATTCCAATATTAATATAATATGATTATAGTAATATTATGAAATTTTAATATTATTAATTGTTATACAAATTTTTTCATATTAACAATTGTTTATAATATCAATGAATATATACATAATAGTACGGTAATTTGTTTAATTTCTTTAATTTCATATTATTCTTGATACGTATTATATATGAGTATTATTGATTTATTTCATGAATGTATGCTATAGTTAGCAAATATTTAAAGTTATACTTTCAATCATTTATTTCAACTATATATTTGCTTAAATACATTATCATTCAATATAGCTAACGGCCTATTATCGCCCATTAATTACCAACTATGACGCAACACACGCTCGTTATTTACGCAATAACTCTCCGACAGGGGCGCTGGCTATTGTTCCGATGACGCATGTACTGATAGTCACGTGTGTCGGCATCATAGTCGGCTGTTTCTCGTTCTTCTACTTCCTCACGTGGACCGGAAGCAAACTTATCGAGAACTACGAACACGAGCAAAACAAAAAGAAGAAGGCCATTTTGGAAATTGCTTAATTCTACAATTACGCAACCAATATTATATATATATTTAATAATAATAATATTATTTATGTATTGAAATCACAAATATATATATTAAATAAAATACAAATAAAGGATAAAAATTGACCCCTCAAGAAGTCATAGACTTATAAATGTTATAAATAACTATGAGAGGCCCCGGAAAATACAATACAAATAATAATAAAAAATCTTGTACTTTGTTTATCGTTTATTAATTTCTTGATAAATACAAGAAAACAACTGCATGGAGTCGGGACCTCTGGCTTACTAGCTTTTACTAGAAACACACATATATATATATATATATATATATATATATATATATATATAATATTCGTGTATATAGTTTTCTATTATATATGTATGCGTATGAAATACCTTTTTATTATAAATATTGTATATATGAATTTATTATATTTATAATACATTTTATAATAAAACTATTTAAAAACAAATCAATTTATTTTATTATATATGTGTGGTATATGTTGCATTACTTACATATTAATATAGATAGTTTACATTAAAATATAGATTTAATAAAATCTATGAATTATACTCTAATTAGAGGTGAAAGCGATTCGAGAATTTCGTTTCGGATATCTAATAGTTGCATATTCGAGTTCCGAATAGTATACCATGGTATATGCATAGTTTAACATAACAATATATCACTCATTAAATAAGTATTGAATATTATACATTCAATACTCGAAACTATCAAATATTGATTATAATTTAATACGCGAAAAGCTCTAAATCCTAAACACTATTGAAAGGTATATTATTAATTATAATATAATAGTAGGAATGTGAAGTACAGATATTCTATGTATACGCATTGATCAGTTTTATATTTTGTAATACATTTATAATAAAATATTATATATACAGTGAACGACGCTTATATCAGCTGCCACTTATAAATATAATTCGAATATAACGACATGTGTTTTATTATTTATTGGATATACATATATTTATATGATAGGTCAATCGGGTACAACGGCAATCCAATTATAAAGAAAATTCGACATTCGACAAATATTTGTTGCGAAATTTGGAATTTCATTCTCTTATAACTTTTATAACATAATTTGGAATATTTTATATTATTATAAGTACATTTAGAATACGATATATAATAAGTGCGTGTACATTAATGTAACACATTTATAATTAATATCTACCATAAAGACGACACTAATAAATACTATATATATATAGAATAGTGTATAGTATAATGTATACATTTATAATGAATTGCATAATATATATATATTAGATAATATGATTACTTATTGTTATTTTAAATAAATATATAAATATATAAAAATAAATTTGTATAAACTTCAAGCATTCCCTAAATCAAAATTGACTTATGAGTTTTCTCTATATAATTGTTGATAAATCTTTATATAACTATCTTATCATCATATCATCCATTTTAATATATAAATATATATATATATATATAGATTAAAATAGTTTTATGTTTTTATTACCTTTCGGGTATCCCAGATTGATAACTACTAAATTTTCTATTTTTTTCTGTATTATGACTAATAATTAACATAAAGAATAACATATATTCAAATAATTTAATTGATAACTAAAATCTATAGAGCGGATATACGAAGTTGAAATAGGTTTGTGACGTTTGTCGTATACACTTATACATTATAGAGTTTTATTATGCCTTTTTTACGGATAAAATAAACATTGTTTATTAATTTTAAAGTGAAAAGTTCATGATATATTTGGACTAGTTTTAATATGTTAAATTTGAAATCATAATGAGAAATTTACAATCTGAAAAATATGTTAATTGCATTATTATTACATCTATAATTGATTGAATGTTTATTTAGACACTTAAATAAATCATAAATGATTTCTCAAAAGTGTATATAATAGAATACAAATAATAAAAGTAGGTAAACAATAAATACCAATAATAATACAATAAAATAGAATAAGCCGTACGGAAATTAATTAATAAAATAATAATGACAAACAATATTAGTAATTCAGGTTCCCAACTGAGATCAATTGTTGTATATATTTCATGAATGTTTTATGCGATTTTATGGATCTAATATAGGGCAGGAGTGAATTCCATAGCTTAGGACCAATATAACTCAGTGCCCGAGTATTCATTTTTGAGGGACGTAGAATAGGGGTAGATAGAAGGTGAGATGCATGGTTTCTAAGTGATGTAAGGGGAGCTCTTTTTACAAGAGAAGCAGAAATATATGAAGGGCAATTTGAAGAGTATATTGAGGAATGAACAATAGATAATATGCGATAAGCAGAGCGTTTGTTAAATGTGAACCACGAGATAGGTGTTGGTATGAGGAAGTAGAGGAATGATCTCGAATACGTAGGTTATATGTTGTACGGATTGATGAACGAATAACTCGATTTAAGGGAGAGATAGATGATAATGGAAGATTTATAAGGATTGAGGAACAGTAATCTATACGTGAGAGTACAAGAGAATTAACTAGAGTTTTAGTAAGAGATACAGTAATTGATTTTCGTATTTTTCTAATTCTAAATAGATGATAATTTGCAGATTTAGTGATGGCAGTAATATGAGGAATGAAGGAAAGAGTAGAATCAAAAATTACACCTAAGTTAGATGCAGTAGGAGAAGGAGATATTACAATATTATCAATAAGAAAAGGAGGGAAGTAAGTTGGTGATGGAGAAAGATTCAACAATTTAGTTTTGGAGGTATTAAGGAGAAGATTAATACATCAATATACGAATAATAATGACAATAATGATCAATAATAATTGTTATTTTACAAATATGCATAATTCTTAATTTTAAATTTAATATTTAATTACAAATGATTAAATATTAGTTATTATAGATATCATTAGTTGTATTGATTATAATATAAATTTTATTATAAAATAAGTTGTTAAATATATAATATATTATGATATTAATATAAATAAGTAATATATTCAAATATTTACTTGTTAATAAAATAAATGTAACTAATATATAATAAATGCAATGGAATTGTTAGATTTTGTGAGATAAGCATACCCAGTAAGTAGCATAGCACTTTATAACTATGAGCATCCGCTATTACCCTAGATGGGCGCTTTGCGGCTATGTATACGATGGTGGATATTCAACCCATCACCTGCCCATCCGATTATCATGCGATGCTCAATGAACGTCGTTCCTCAAATAAAATGTTAGGGTGCATTAATAAGATAGCGGATAACCGGATACGTGCTACTATGACTAATTATATTATCACTAATACGCCTACTACCACTCCCACTACTACTCCCACTTCCACTACTACTACTACTACTACTACTACTACTACTACTACTACTACTAGTACTACTACTACTATTAATACTAATAATACTAGGCACTTACCTACACATACCAATACCAACACTATTAATACTATTCATACCACTACTATTTTAGTTATACAACTACCAATATAATAATCTATGGGTATATATTATATATTTGTATAACATATTTATCAAAAGAAATGAATGTTACTTTTTTTATATTAAAACATAATATAATAAATCGTATAAATCATATTGTACATTTAGTTCAGCAATCTATTGTCGTCTTGTTTAATCTTCCGGTCTTAATTTGTTTTCCATATCAGTTGATAAGTTGTAGGATGCATATTATGGACAGCACCTGAAATTTGATACATAAATTTCATACATAAATACACACACACATATATATAAGTGTAGTTTAAACTATTAATAATACACATGCTATTGATTTTAAACATTATATATATATTTTAATTAGTGAGATATATTTGCGTACGGATGACAATATTATGATTAATGAAAGTAGTATATTATAAAGTATTTAAAAATGACAACAAATTTACATTTACACATCAAGAAATAAATTATATTAATATTAAATAATTAGGATATATACATATAATAAATATAGATATCATTTGTATTGGACTAAAATAATAATTTTTTGTTTATTTTTACTATATGATTTATTTCTACTTTCGATTGTTTTTCGTTTATTTTCACGGTAACTGTAAAACGTTTTAATTTCTTTAATTTTTTAATTTCGTATTATTCTTTGTTTATTTCTATAGCGTATGTTATCGTTAGCAAATATTTATACTTTATACTTTCGATTATATTTTAGGCTATGTATTTGCTTAAATAAATTATCAATTAATCAATCAATAATACATAATTAAGCGATAAAATAATTAGAAATTATAAAATAATATGAACTTTAATTAAATAAATGTGAATAAATAATATGGGAGAATTCATAAAATCACTGTGGGATATTAACCCCATGATCTAAAAATGACTCACATTAATAAATAATAAAAATAAAATGTGTAAGAAATATATGCTATATGCTTGATAATTGAGGAATAAGTTATATCATACTATGTATTAATAATAATGTTATTATTGTTATATGTAAATTAATGTGAGTGATATAATCTAGATTTAGTAATATCCTTCGTTCATAGTATATATTATATATATATATATATATAACATTAAAAAAATCATTTTTTTCTCTATTATTCTATTTTTCAGAGATAGCCACTTTTTCATTCCCTCCACTCTATAGTCTATATCTTCGCTTTCCTCTTTTAATAATTGTTCATGGTTTTGTGGCAGCAATAAGTTACCAGCTATAGGTATTACCTATATTTGTATTTTAATAATGATTAATAAATAATATGTAACAATATTTATGTACAAATGATATGTGTATAAAAATATTCACTTGCCCCTTATTTATTAATAATACATTGATACCACTTAACTTCCAAATTATGTAGAGTACTCATTATTTTGTTGAACATATTGTCTATATATGATGGCGTAATCGTATCTTTTTGCTGTCTAAATGGATAATTATAAATATTAAAATAAATATATTAAATACTATGATAAATACCTAAGGAGATTGACTGGGAGTCTGTATATTCATATTATGTGGTGACTGGCCATAGGCATTTGAGAACTTGTCACCTCCACTAGTGACATCTCTAATATAGGAGTGGTCATAATTGTGGGCTATTTAATTGGTTTATATTATCACATGTTACATTATTTGCATAGGATTAGCATTTGTTTGCATAGGGTTTGCGTATTCCTTGTATACTTAGTATATAATGCCATGGAAAATTCATATATTTAGGTCAATAACGGAGTTTAAATATATAAATATTTCCCATTGTAACATGTGTGATTCTTACATTGATACCTGTCATTTTTATATTATATATTGTATAGTGAAGATTTACTACAAGTATATTAATCTTATAATCATACATACATACACACATACACATATACATATATATATATATATATATATATATATATATATATATACATGTTTGTGTATAGCACACTGTATACTCATAAATAGTACTACTTTAGATACACACATATACATATATACACATATACACACATACACACACTATCATTATATATATATATATATATATATATATATATATATATATATATATATATATATATATATATATATATATATATATATATATATATATATTGCTATTGATGAGTATATATATAATATTGTTATTGTTATTGTTATTGTTATTTTATTTGGTGGAGTCCTTTCATCCCATACAGGAACTTAGATGAAGTTTTCACTTATAATCATATACCATAATGTCCCTTCGAAGCCGCTCTTGTGTTAATGCATCTATGGTTTTAACGAAAGCCGATCATATATATATATATATATATATATATATATATATATATATATATATTAGTATTGTAAATGTCTCGAGTAGTGTCTGGTAGTTTCGGGTATTTGACTACCCTGATGGTTTCGGATATCAAAATATGATTTCGGGTCGGTTTCTAAAATGTCGGGCTATAGCCTTATATATAAGGGTTTGTGTTTCGGCTTAATCTGTTTTTTTTCGTAGTTTAAATACTAATAATATCTTATTATTATTATTAAAATCGGTTATCTAAAAAAGATGCAGTTTTCACTTATAACCATATATGGCTCTAATGTCCCTTCGAAGCCGCTCTCATGTTAAGGCATCCATGGTTTTAACGAGAGCCGATAATTTATGTATACACAATTATATAAGATCACTTCTAAATAATATTTTAAGACCCATTTTATAAAATTAATTAATGATCCGGACGAGGCTCGAACCAGTGTCCTACTGCTTGTGTATCTGACGCCTTAGTCACTGAGCCACACAGGCAGTTTATATATATATATATATATATATATATATATATATAATAATAAACAGATAATAATAAATAAATAAATAATAACAACAAAATAATAAATAAAAGTTAAAATCTAAAATATATATACGTGGTAGCATTAATTTAAGATTAATTTAACTGATATTGATAAGGCTAGATGTCTTTCTGATCAATTCACATCCATATTTACAATCCCATCCACAGGCATTATTCATTCATTCAGGAAACCTTCCAAATTAAACCTAAATTAACTTTTGATAAATACCCAATTACACCAGAAATAGTGAGAAAATGTGCATGTTTATTACCAAACAAATTTAATGTTTCACCTGATGGTTTATCAAAGGGTTTACTAAAAAATCTTTCATTTGAATTATGTTATCCATTATCAATTGTTTTCACTATAATTCTGAATGATGGGATATGCCCATTAATTTGGAAAATAATATTACAGCTTTATATAAAAAAGCGACTCAACACTACCATCAAATTATAGACCAATTAGTATACTAAAATCAACGCTCATTCTCTATGACAAAATATTAAGCTATTATTTATCTTACTATTTAAGATCCAACGGCCTCATATATGTTCTGAACAGTATGGTTTACTTTCGGGGAAATCTACCCAATTACAACTAATTTAATTCTATAGGAACATTATGAGGTCAATGAATAGTCATATGTTCGCTGATGTTGCTTATATTGATATGGCAAAAGCATTTGACAAGGTATCACATACTAACTTATTACATAAGATATATAATCTTGGTATATGTGGGAATGTGTATTCCTGGTTTAAATCATATCTCAAAAATAGGTTACAAAGAGTTAAGGTTAATGATCAATATAGTAGTTTTACTAATGTAACTTCAGGAGTACCACAGGGTTCTGTGATAGGTCCTCTCCTCTTTCTGATTTATATAAATGACCTACCTACTATTTTTAAACCACAAATAATCACTTAACTTTTTGCAGATGATGCTAAAATATCAATTATCTATAAATCTATAGATGATCGAAAGGTTCTGCAATCCGGGCTATTTGAACTATCATCCTGGATGTGTAAATGGGACCTTGAACTTGCTATTCAAAAATGTTCAATTATGATATTTGGGAATATCAATATACATTCGTATACTATAAATAATATTCAATTAAATAGTCTAACAGAGTTTAAAGATCTTGGAATAATTTTTAACATTAAACTGACATTTGACACTCATATACATCAAATGTGTAGTAAAGCTTTTAATATTCTGAATATTATATTTAGATGCTTTATTATTAATGACCATTGTTACCTAACAAAAGCCTTTATAACATATGTTAGACCTTTATTAGAATATAATTCTTGTATTTGGAACCCTTCTAATATATATGTAGGCCTAAAAAATAATATTAAAAAAGTCCAAAGGACATTCACTGAAATGCTTTTCTATAGATGTGGTATACCATATACAAATTATGAAAATAGGTTATTATTTTTAAACTTAACTTCATTATCTCAACGCAGGTTACGGGCTGATATGATTCTTGCCTATAAAATTATAAATGGTCTAGTTGATGTTGATTACTCGGGGCTACTTGAATCGTATTCATCAAGAAGTCGAGGTCCTTCCATTACAGTTCGAAAAGACAAATGAAAGACTAATGTTACTCTGAATTATTTTAGTAATCGTATTTCAACTCCTTGGAATTTGCTATCTAAGTATACGTGTTCAGCAACTTCGGTCAATCAATTTATTACAAGGCTTGATAATTCATTGCATTAATATTTAAATTTTATTTTATTTTATTAATTTGTATTATTCAATTATTATATTATTATATTATTTTATTTTTAGTTTTATGGGGTTAATTTATTCGCATGCATTATCTTTATCATTATTTATCGGGTATTACGGGTGTCAGTAGACAAACTCTTGGGTCAAGTTTGTACCACCAATGCACAGGGATTGAGGACCCTTTTCCCCTAAAGTTGATACGGTGATTAAGTGCTTGCATCTAAATAATTCCCCTTTTTATTTTATTATTATTTTTTTATTATATCATTTGTTAATTTTATATCTTAACCATATGTAACATGGCATTTATAAATCATTATATATATTCGTTTATATTCGTTATTTGTTTTTTATTATTATTATTGTTTTATGTCATTTTGTTTGTTTTAAACAATAAACTATATCTATCTATATTTAATATACAAGGCATAGTGAAATACACACGTGTATTTATTTTATACGTATATTATATTATATCTATTTACTATATAGTATATAGATGTTACTTGTTCAGAATATTTTGTAATGTGAAATAGAGCGTAACGGTTATATGTGATGTACACCTAAATTCCGCCCATCTACCGACTAACCGTATCGTGCTGATTATGCACATCTCCTAACGTCCATTTAACATTCAAATGATGGCCGTAATTAATAGCCATATTTAATTAAACATCAAGCATACTTGATAACCACGGTATATCCCATCGATGGGCTTCAATTATGCTGGTATTTGTGGTCATCAGTGATGGCCTGTTAATATTATGTTGATGATTATCATTAGCAACACTACTTACTGGATATATATATATATATTATATATCAGTATATCATAGATATTCTATCATAGTTAGAAAAGTATATATATATATATATATATATATATATATATATTTCAAATTAAATACAATACTACATTATCATTAATATTAATTACTCCATTTATATAATGACATTTTATTAAAGCATTAATTAAAATCTATAATAAATATAATAATATAATAATATAATTTATAATATATATATATATATTCTTCTTTTCTCAAACCCGAGGTCAATGTATATGTTATAGTTATTATAAATTATAGAGTAGTAATTATCTATACAGCGCTAACAAACTTCTATGTCGTATAATATGTTAGTTAATTAATATATTTTAATTAGAATAGATCTATGATTTATGGTTTTTATATTATATGTATATAATATTATGGTTATATTCTGGTTATATTATATATTTTTATATAATAAATTGTTATATTAAATTCAGATAATAATTCTTTATTGTATAAGTTCTTAGATAATACACTCTTAAAATTACACATCACATTTATTATTTACACTTACATGTATAATATCTTCTTAATTTAGTTCGGTATTTAATAATACTACAAATACTAATATTCCATTTATTTAAAACGATGGAAAGAACACTGTAATAAATTATTTAACTATCCAATAACAATTAACTTAAATCTAAATCATAATATTATATATTATATCTATTATTAATATGGATGAACAATTCACATATTATATTATATTTCATGTAGGTTACCTACTACTATCAAGTATAAATAATCAGACAAAATCTACATTTGATGATTTGGATGATGAACTATTTAACTTGTTTATTTCAATAGGATAATAAGACAATATTCCACTTTATGGTAAGTTTTATTGATAGTTATTTATTATATATGCAAAATAATTAAAATTATTTTTAATTATCTATAAAATACGAATATTAACATATATGGTGACATTTTTAATTCCTTATATTAACAATAATATATCGATAACGACTGCATTTTAATATATATATATATATAGTTCCCTTTAATAAATACTGTATAATATATAATTTTCATTATAAAACGTATCCAAATAATTCAGTAATTATGTGATCTATTATGTGATTTTAATCGATGTATATATAAATATGTAATACATATTATGTATATACAATTAGTAAAAGTAATTTAGTATATACTATTTATATCAACTAATTTTAATAATTTTTAAAGTTTCGAATATATCCTTTTTTAGTTTTGTAAATATGTAAATTTTTAAATGTACATTATAATAATGATTATTGAATAATTTATTCATATACAGTTTTTCTGATTTATTACTGAAATATTTTAATATAAAATTAGAATTATTTGTGATAAATTCCTAATGGATCATTCTAAGAAAATTAATAAAACTCATTGATATATAAACACAATAGTGTATTTTTATATGTATAGTTTATGCGTAATTAAATACATAGATTTGTTCTTTTAAAGTAACTTTATCATAAAGTGTATGTAAACTATAAATCTATCTGGAGTCTGACATAGATTATCTATTCTAAGATTCTATGCAAACAACATTTTATTATATATATATATATGTGTGTATATTATTCCAACTATTAAGCATATAATTATATATATATATATATATATATATAAATTAATAATTCATTTTAAAACTTCAATTTTATTAAATAAATAATAATTAATTAAGATAGCTTAATTAAAGTTAATTAAAGTAAGCTTACTTTGTTTTTTTTGTTAAGATTTTTTGTTTAAATATAAATTATAAATATAATATTATATACATTTAAATGTTTTAAATCTAATTCATGTTTAAACTTTAATTATTAGAGTATATTATGTTTATACTTGTAGTTTATTTATATAAGTAGCAAAGATTTTTCTAAGGAAAGATACAAGTTATATATATAAAATTGAATTACACGATGTTATCGTAAGTTTTAGATGCGTTTTTTTTTTGACATACCAACGTACCAAGTTATCAAGCTTTCTTTGTAATATACCAATGTCCCATGTGTATTCTTATGCATTTAAATGCAGATTGTACTTTGGGATGTTGGTACATTGGCATGTTACAAAAATGTAACATATCAACATAACAATGTACCAACGTTTACACAATGTAAAGATGATATATATTATGAATGCATTTTTTGTAGACATACAAATGTCCCATTGTACCATCGGACGTTGGTATATTACAAAAAAAAACGTTCTCTTATATCATATAACACTTACAGAGAAATCTGTGTAATTCAATTTTGTATACAAAATACCTATAGCGCCACCTATATCGGATTCATTATGATTTTAAATGATATACATATCTATGTAGTGAGTAAATTCTAATTTATATTGCATGTAATTTAATTAAGCTATATAATTATTGTTGTATGGAAACCGCGCAGTAGATACCTAAACTAGTTAGGTGATTCAATAGACCTACTACTGCTAGTAACATCGGGTAGTAGTTATTAATTATGTTGCATATAAAGGGAGTGCTAGATATAAGATTAGAAAATTCTTTGTAAGTAGTAATTAACTTGATTAATAAGATTAGTTTTTTTTTAATATAAGTTTTTTGGTTGTTTGATTAAATATAAATTAAATAGCTATTCTATTATATATAAATATTATGTATTTACATACTATATTAAAATATATTATATATTACATATATGACCATATATTACAAAATATATTTTTATATTATTATACAATGATTATAATTTTATTAAATAATTATTTTCATCAATGAAAAAACCAAAATACCATAAATAAACTTTGAAAAAACCAAAAATCCACGAAAAACCCCAAAAAACCAAAAAACATATAAAAACTAGGAAAAAAACAAAAAACCAAAAACCTGGAGCAAAAAAAAAGGTTTTTTGCCAACTATGAATACATATCAAGTTTTTTCTAAATTATTTAGTAAATAATTCATATTTAGACTGATAGCGGCCCCCAACATATCACGTGTCTAACTGAGAGTTCAAGTAAACAATGTGTATGATATTATATTAATATATAAACATACAGTATTATGATATGTATGCATATATAGGAAACAACTTATCTACTAGGTAAATAATTTAATGAGATTTATAACCATAAATATTTACTTAAACTCTCGTTTTGACACATGATATATAAGGAGCCGATATCAGTATTCCGCAAAAGGTTCACGATTTAAAAAATAAGTTACCCACTAAACGCCCGCATAATTATTTATCGGAATATGTCAAACACATATTTTGTATAAAATACAAAAGTTTGTTCAAACACACAAGTTTGTATAAATATACAGTTTTTTTATCAGGTACCCCTAAAACGGTACCTGGACGAAATCAGCATTTTTAAATTAACAAAACCATCACATCACACAAGCTTCGTAGGACATACTAAATAATATCTGAATATAACTGCATATTATAATTACTCTATAATTACGTATTTTATACATTTTATTTCAAGCTAATGATACAACTAATATAAATGATCCACTATATATAGTGGCTTTATATACACGCGAAGCTTTTGACTATAATCCTAATATATATATATTAGGATTATGGTCAAAAGCTTCGCGCTTTAAAAAATATATACTACGCACTAAATGACAGCATAATAAATATGATGATTCTTTATTATTGTATACATTTAATTATAAATAGTATAAATATATAGTATTCATTTTATTATAGTATAATTTTATAAGATTAATCGTGCATTGTAATTGTTTATTTATACTAATATTTAATATTAGTATAATTACTAAATTTATACAATATTACACGTTAATTTAATTTAAATAAAATGTATAATTATTATTCACATAATTGTGATATATATATATATATATGTGTATATTTGAAGTTATGCCAATCATAAAATTACTAATTCCAATAAACTATTTTGTTGGCGTTCTAGCGTAGAGTATTACAAAAATGTTACAGATTTTTACAAGGTACCATATAATACGGTAATAATAATTTATTAATACCTCATATAATGCATGAGCATACTATGAATAAATATTAATAAACCATATTATATCGTTTATCATTTAGATATAGTCCCAATATATACTACTAAAAGGTTGTACTAGTGATATTCAATAGATAAAATATAGCTTGTCTGGAGTATGTACCATAACCGCCTACAACTTTTAAAATCACTAATTATAATTAAAGTATATAAAAAACATAAAATACTATTTTGTAGAAATTATTCAACAGATATTTGTTTAAATAAGGGCTATTCAAATGATAGAAAAATAGCTATATTTAATATTGTTTCTATACATATAGGTATACCCTCTCAGGTATAGCCGGGGGAATGGTTACCATTGTATCTGGTATCTACATATCTGATGTATCACCTGTGAAGTATCGCAGTACTCTCAGCTCAGCAAGATCAGCAGAACATCACTAGGAATACTGGCAGTATAATTTTGGTTAGAGCTTAACGGCAGGGCTTAACTATCTAGTAGGAGTGTTGTGTATTAAGCTAAACCTATCTATTTCATCATGAAAAGATAGGTTTTGTTTGAACTTTTCATATGATATTTCACAATATAAATATATAGGTGTGTGTGTGTATCTAAGTTAACATTATTTCTAAAATAAAACTATAATTCTATAATTCAATTAGAAATATTATCTATTAAATTATATGATTATATAACAATAATTTAATTATAAATTTTAATTATTAGCTACAGAAGAATCCCTTAAATATATATACAAATAATATATGATTCTATAATATGAAATAATGGTATATTTTAACTAAATTAAAGATTATCTATAATATTATTGACAAGTAAAATTAAGTTTTCATCGTTGTATAAACCTTGATATTTATTCCATATTCAATTACACATACATATATACACACACATATACACATACACACATAGAAATACATATCTGCATACACGCTAACACATATGCATACATAAATGATAGGTAGGATAACTGCTTGGAGGACATATCTATGATCTGCAGTTATTAAGCGATAATATCCGAAATGGCTTCTTTCTTTAGTCCGAAAACCCTATAAATCTACATATTGACGGGAAACAAACAGATATGAACTAATATATTCCATATCTAATATACGTATTGCATACTAATCTAGAAATTATTTTTTTCAAAAATTCAGATAATTACAAATTTTAATCTTACACAAATTTAAATAATATAATAATCAAGAAATTATTATTTAATAATTTATAAGAATATATCTATAATTAATATGTAATTTATAATTATATAAAAATTAATTGATCTCGATATATATAAAAGATTAAAAATATATTAATAATATATATATATATATATATATATATATATATATATATATATATATATATATTACAATTAATAATAATGTATTGTTTTCAATATTTATAAAAGATTAAAAATATATTTATAATTTATATATTATAATTAATTAATATTTATAAGATATCTCAAAAGTATAATATCATAAAATATTGATATAAACTGGTATAATATCCATATTATATACTATTTAAATAGATACCTCAGTGTAAATATAATTTGATACATTTATATGTTAAATATATTAAATGGGAATTATTCTCATTCAAATATTATTTTAGATATTATTTAATGAACATTTATTTTTGTTATTTTAATAACTTAAATTGTAAAATATAAAATGCAATGTACCATAATAGAGAATATCATAATAAATTATAATTTTATTTATTCAGTTGAACACATAGACCATGCGAGCTGTCAAATGAACTCACTTACAGTGTCATACATGGTGAGGGCTATCTAACGTATAACTCTATGGAGTCTGATCCGGAATGAATAGCAAAAGACCCTTCATAAAAAAACAGACCGGAAATATTAATATTCCGATAGTTTATAAATATGAATATATTGAATATTAATATATTTGTTATACTCATACATACATTGATATAAAATATAGCCATATTCGATTACACATTAAATAAAATGTTATATTAGAATATTCTTGTTAAATAATTGTTTTTAAATTATTGAAGAAAGTATAATTTAGTAATAGTTTTTTTATTTTGTGATTGTCAGATAAGTGGTGATACATTATTTATTTATAATGATTGAATATATATTTAATTTTAATTGGTCTATGTTCAATTCGAATTAAAGTAAATTATCTTATTTACAAATAATAAATTGTTAATTACATATATAATATAAATATATTAATAATTATAATTATGTTGTATTAATGTATTAATCTGATATATCAAAATGATTTTATCTTTCAATATTATATATTTCTTATACATAGTTTATAATTAAAATGTAAACATTGTGTACAATAATTTTAAATATTAAATTTAATATATCATTTTTAATTATACAGTAATTATTATTTAATAATTGTTGATAATAAATATATATAATATGTAATTTTTAATTATATAATTGAATAGATCTCAATATGTATATAAGATTAACAAAATATATATACAATTAATAATAATGTATTGATTTCTATATTTACAAAAGATTAAAAATATATTTATAATTTATATATTACAATTAATTAACATTTATAAGATATCTCAAAAGGATAATATATAACATATTAATATAAAACTGGTATAATATCCATATGATACTATTTAAATAGATACCTCAGCGTAAATACAATTTCATACATTTATATGTTAAATATATTAATAAATGGGAATTATTCTCATTCAAATATTATGTTAGGTATTATTTAATGAACATTTATTGTTGTATTATATGATAATATAAATAATGCTACAATATTATGATTAGATTTTTTTTTAATATTATTTATTTAATGTATATATTATATATTATGTAAATGTGTTGTAAAAATATTTCCCCCAATATCTATTCACTTATATATAATTATATTTATATGCATTTATATTCACAGAGGGTAGTGACATATTATTATTCTGAGTAAAAAAATATCTAAAGTGAAACAAAGAAACATATGTAAACATTTATAAAACTAATATACTATTATTAGTAACACTAACATATAAGATTAACATTAAAAAACTATTGTTTATAATGTTTCCTAACTATAACTAAAACTAAACTAAAACAAACATGACAGACACAAACATACATATCACAATAATGTCGAATAATGAGACTCCCAG
Source organism: Osedax fenrisi (assembly GCA_964019155.1). Classification (NCBI taxonomy): domain Eukaryota; kingdom Metazoa; phylum Annelida; class Polychaeta; order Sabellida; family Siboglinidae; genus Osedax; species Osedax fenrisi. Next base: position 45,720,532 of record OZ025243.1, read on the forward strand.
GTTGGACGGCTTTAATATAAGTACTACTGGGGAAGGGTACTCCATTGTCACAAGTAAGTGCAACGCGGATTACGGGGGTGTTTTAAAGCCGAAAGGACGAACATCAACTGAAAATAGTGCAACGAAAATGACAGAGGCAAGCCATAGAATAGCAAAAGAAAGAATGAGAATAGGTACATGGAACGTAAGAATAATGAATAATGGAAATTTTGAAGTAGTCAAGAGAGAAATGGCAAGGACTGGTATTGATTTGCTAGGAATAAGTGAGATGAAATGGACAGGAATGGGACATTTTACATCAGATGAATATGAAATCTACTACTCTGGACAGGAGACATTGAAGCGAAATGGAGTGGCATTTATATGTAATAATGAAATACGAAGATATGTACTGGGCTTCAACCCAGTAGATGACAGAATTGCCACAATACGTATACAGTGCAAGCCGATAAACATAACAATAGTACAAATATATGCCCCAACATCCAACGCAGAAGAAGAAGACAGTGATGCATTTTATGATAAAGTACAATATGTATTGGACCAGATACCTAATGGCGATATTCTGTATATCATAGGTGACTGGAACGCCAAGGTTGGGAAGGAATTATCAATTGATATCACTGGTAACTTTGGTTTGGGCAAGAGGAATGAAAGATGGGATCAACTTGTAGAATTCTGTAGTAGAAACGATCTTAGAATAATGAATACATTCTTTAAGTTACACCCACGAAGGCTATACACATGGGTATCACCTGACAACTCTACCAGAAATCAAATTGATTACATATTATGCAAATCGAGATGGAAAAGTAGCATAAAGCGAGTCACAACTCTACCGGGAGCAGATTGTGGTACTGACCATAATCTGCTCATAGCCGATATCAAGGTCAAGCTCAAGCGAATAAAACGATCAATGCAAACTCAAATATATGATGTGGAAAAAATCGGACTTGACTACAGTGTAGAAATAAAAAACAGGTTTAACGCACTGCAAACAGAAGAAAAAACACCAGAAGAACTATGGATTGATATTTGGACTATTCTAATAGAGACAGCAAATAAGAAGGTCCAGAAAGTCAAAAGGAAGAAAGTCTCAAAGTGGCTTTCGGAAGAAGCTCTAAAAATTGCCAAAGAACGAAAGGATATGCGTAGCAAAGGAAAGTATGAAGAATATCGAAAGCTTAACGCAGCATTTCAGAAGAAAGCAAGACAAGATAAAGTGCAAAGTATTAGAGAAAAATGCAGACAAATTGAAGAGTTAAATAAAATAGTTAAGACTAGAGACTTATTCAAATAAATAAAAGAGATGACTGGCTCACGAAGCTCAAGAGGTTGTGCTATGAAATTAAGTAATGGAAAAGTGGTTTCTGAAGAAAAGGAAATAAAAAAGAGATGGCATCAATATACTGAAAATCTATATAGAAGAGATATTAATATGAATGATAATTTTAATGTACATTTATATGAAGATGAACCTGATGTATTAGAGATAGAAGTAAATGAAGCAATACATCACATATCTAACAGAAAATCTCCATGTTGTGATGGAATACCGATAGAGTTTCTAAAAGCAGGAGGAGATGAGGCAATTAGAGTCATGACACATCTATGTAATAGCATATGGAAAATAAGACATGGCCAAATGATTGGAAGAAGTCCATATATGTCCCTATTTACAAGAAAGGAGATAAAAAAGAATGTGGGAATTATCGAACTATTGCCTTAATCTCACATGCTAGCAAAATACTTCTGAGAGTTCTACAGAAAAGACTGGAGGCCTTCCTTATCCCTGAACTACCGATCGAACAAGCCGGGTTCCGAAGAGGTAGAGGAACTAGAGACCATATATCAAACCTGAGATGGCTGATGGAAAGAGCTAGGGATAATCAAAGAGAACTATTCATGTGTTTTATTGACTACAAGAAGGCATTTGACTGTGTGACCATCAACGATTATGGAACACTCTCAAAGGTATGGGAGTACCTGAACATTTGATTGTCATGCTTAGTAACTTGTATACAAATCAGGAAGCGACTATAAGGACAGAGTATGGAGAGACAGGCAACATACCGATTGGTAAAGGAGTATGCCAGGGTTGCATTCTATCTCCATTGCTATTCAACATCTATGCAGAAAAGATAATGCGAGAGGCTCTAGATAAGTGGGACAAAGGCATTGGCATAGGTGGTAGGAAAGTATCAAACCTGAGATATGCGGATGACACAACATTGATAGCCGGCAATAAGAGGACCTTATTGAACTTATAGAAAAAGTCAAATCGTCGAGTGAGAAAGCTGGGTTATATCTAAATGTCAAAAAAACTAAGGTGATGGTAACAGGAGAACTAGATTCTATAATAGTTGATGGCGGTAATATAGAAGTATTGAAAGATTTGTCTTCCTGGGAGCCTTGATAACAAGTGACGGACAAATAGATATGGAATTACGCAGAAGAATTGCAATTGAAAAAGTGCAATGGGGAGTCTGAGGAAAATTTTTAAAGATAGAGATTTAAGACTCGCCACTAAAGTACAAATTGTACAGACACTTATTTTCCCGATTATTCTATACGGTGCAGAAACCTGGACTCTAAAGAAGAAGGAAAGAGCAAAAATCGATGCTTTCGAAATGTGGTGTTGGAGAAACCTGCTTGGAGTGACCTATATAGATAGGAAGACAAATATAGAAATCATTGCCAGCATAAAACCCAAAAGAACGCTAGAGTTAGAAATTGTCAAACTTGCCTTATCATACTTCGGACACGTGGTGAGAGCGGACTCGATGGAGCTACAGCTGATGCTAGGAAAGATGGATGGTCAACGGCGAAGGGGTAGGCCACACATAACGTGGCTGAACAATGTGCAGAATTACATAGCCAACGACAACATCATGAAGATACTAGCAGAAGCCAGAAATAGAGTGATATGGTGAGGAACTGTCATGGATGTCGCCAGGGGTCGGTTACGACTCGACGGCACAAGGTAACAAGGTAACTATAAATATATTATGTGCATGTTTACATGCAAATAATAACTTAAATTGTAAAATATAAAATGCAATGTACCATAATAGAGAACATAATACTAAATTATCATTATATTTATTCAGTTGAACACATTGGCCATGCGAGCTGTCAAAAGAACTCACTTCCAGTGTCATACATGGTGAGGGCTATCTAACGTCTAACTCTATGGAGTCTGATCCGGAATGAATAGCAAAAGACCCTTCATAAAAAAATAGACCGGAAATATTAATATTCCGTTAGTTTATAATAATATATATATATATATATATTAGTAATCTAAATGTAACCAGATTTTATTATTTTAACTAGGTAAATATTTTAATCATCAGATATATTAATAAGCATATATATTTACATTGAGAAAACTATAATATTTATGTGGGTTTTTTATAATAATATTAAAAAAACTTAAATAAAATGTTATATTAGAATATGTTCTACTATTTTAAAAATATTATTGAAGAAAACATAATTTATTGGTAGTTTCATGATCATCAGATATATGATGAAACATTATTTATTATTAATGATTGACTATATATTTTATTTTCATTTTTCTATGTTCAATATGAATTAAAGTAAATTATCAAATATACAAAATAAATTAGTAATAATATATATAATATAAATATATTATAAATCATAAGTTTGCTGTATTAATCTGATGAATTAGAAATATTTTATTTTTCAATATTATATATTTTTCTTACATATAGTAAATATTTAATTAAAATTATATGACATAAATATATTATAAATCATCATTACTCTGATTATTAAAATGATTTTATCTTTCAATATTATATATTGTTCTCATATATAGTATATTACTTAAAAATGTAATATTTTGTATACTAATTTTATATATTTAATTTAATATATCATTTTTAATCATACATAAATTATTATTTAATAATTTTTGAGAATAAATCTATAATTAATATGTAATTTTTAATTATAAAAAATGAATTGATTTAAATATTTATAAATGATTACAAATTTTACAATTAAAATTAATTATAATATAATAATTGTGTATATTATATACTAGTGTTGGAAACGGTTTTGCATATTGAATCGAATATTCGAATATTTGATTCTTTCAAATAGTAAATTTTCGAATTTGACAGATATTCGAAAATGTCGAATACCTAAATCTAATTATTCGAAAATGTCGAATACCTAAATCTAATTATTCGAAAATATCGAATACCTAAATCTAATTATTCGAAAATGTCGAATACCTAAATTTAATTATTCGAAAAATTCGAATATCAAAATTTAACTATTAAAAAAAAATGGTAAAAGGCATGCATATATTTTATTAAACAATAAACAAATAATTTAATACTATTTACCCTAGGCTATTTACTTCCGTTTTAACCTTTTTAACTATCATAAAATTCATTATTTCATTTAAAATAATGGAAACTTATCTTTATTATTAATAATAAATATAATTTGTATAATAATTTAAAATAATAGAAACATATAATAACATTACTAGATTATTTAGTAAATATAATTTAAATAACTTTAAATAATTTTATTTAACTAATCGATAAATATAATATCCTAATTCAATATTTTATTTAAAATAATAGAAACTTATCTCTATTTTATAATGAAATAGATGAACTGAAATTCTATCTGTATAAACCTAGAATTGACCGGAATGATTGTCCATTAATGTGGTGGTCTGACCACGATAAGGAATTTCCAATTCTTTCCAAGATTGCAAAAAAATATTTAACTGGGCAGTCATCATCCGTTCCTGCAGAAAGAATATTTTCTATGGTTCCAAATATTTTAACAAAAAAACGTTCACAATTATGTCCAGAGAAATTAGACTTATTTATATTCATTGATCATTAATCAAAATTCATAACCATTTTTAATTATATTACATTCTATTATTATATATATTTGTCAAAATAATTAATTATTATTATTTTTAATTATTAAATATATTTACTATTTGAAACCTTCAAAGTTTATTTATTTACTATTTTAAACCTTTGAAATGAATAATTTAACTATTAGAAAACTTTGAATGCTTAATTGAATACAAATAATACCATTTTAAACCTTCGAAGTGTATTTATTTACTAGTTTACACCTTAGAAATGAATAATTTACCTATTAGAAAACTTTGTATACTTAATTTAACACAAATAATACTATTTTAAACCTTCGAAGTGTATTTATTTACTATTCGAAACCTTCAAATACTTAATTTAATAAAAATAATACTATTTGAAACCTTCGAAGTATATTTATTTACTATTCGAAACCTTCGAATATTTAATTTAATAAAAATAATACTATTTGAAACCTTCGAAGTGTATTTATTTACTATTCTAAACCTTCGAATACTTAATTTAATAAAAAATAATACTATTTGAAACCTTCGAAGTGTATTTATTTACTATTCGAAACCTTCGAATGAGTGAAAAATCTGAAAATTTCCAACACTAGTATATACTGTATACTAATTTTATATATATAATTTAACTAATATATTATTTTTTAAATATTTCATAATTAATATGAAATTTTTAATTATAATAAAAATTAAAAATGAATTGAACTCACTATTTACATAAGATTAAGAAACTATATATACAATTAAAAATAATGTACTGATTTCAATATTTACAAAAGATTATAAATATATTGATAATTTATATATTAAAATTAATTTATAAGAATAATATTATGAAATATGATATAAAACTGGTATAATATCCATATGATAAACTATTTAAGGAGATAACCTAGTGTGCATACCATGTCATGCATTTATATGTTAATAGATAGGAATTACTAAACCTAATTAAAATATCATTTTATGCTATATATATATATATATATATATATATATATATATATATATATTGATACATATACATATCAAAGATTTTCCAAAGGAAAGATATTGCACTCCCTATCTATCTCTAGTACCTTTAAAAATGTAAATTTAAAATGAATCTGACCATTAACACTAGATGGCGAAATAGTATATGAAATATTATAACATGTGATATTTTAATTAAGAAATTAAGAAATTACTATACATATAGAAAATTCTTATTATCTGACTAATACCGCTAGATGGCCATATCGAATTATTAGGTTACACAAATATACATATATCTTTCCTTTGGAAAATCTTTGTACATATGTTACATGTAATGTTATATATAATATGATTAATTTTTTAAATATAGTTTATTTCATATATATATGATATATTATGTCATTTTTTATTAAAATATAACCACCAATATTTTCTCTTCACTTATATATATTATATTTAAAAAAATATTATATCTTAATTTATTCATATAATTTTGCGTATAGCAAAAAAAAAGCAGTAGGATAATTATAATAGATTTTTCAAAATGTATATTTTGGATTAAATGAAATTTATTCACCAACACTGCCTAATATAATAATATATTAAATTATATTATTAATAAATGTTATAATATTGTACTTATTATTATATATTAATTATAATGTTATATTGCAGTTAATCAGGATAAGTCAGTAGGAGATCCGCAAATATAAGAAGATGAGGAAGCAATATTTGAAGATTTACGAAATAAATATTTGAAATATAGGAGTAACGTTTCAACGGACACATATGATGAATGTGTTATGACAATACTATAAACAAATTTGTAAATATGTTATACTATATTTTAGTTAATAAATAAATTATTATTGTATATTTTTCATTATGATAATATATATGTTCCTTTTATTAGACATGTTGCCATAAGTAGTTTGTAAACTCCATGTATCATTGAATGGTGTATAATGGCTTACCTGAGCCATGTATCAATAAGTAGCTTGTCAATAAGTAGCTTGTAAACTACATGTATCATTGATAGGTGTATAGTGGCTTACCTGATCTAAAGCTTTTGTGTTCACAAATAGCTAGTAATCACGACCTATACAAAAGCTAACTTAATAAACCCCTTAAGCTCTAGCTTGATACTAGCTTTTTGGTAGCCTGGGTATTTATTCATCTACCTGGCTTAACTCCTACATATTTCAATATATCTATTAATACCATTTATTTATTGTGTTATGTTTTTGTAATTGGATTTACATTTACCTACTATTAATATATACATTTATACTTTGATCTTGTTATTGAAGTGGAGTCTATGCAGGCTGCTATTTTAGTATGGTTAGCTCTAAAGGATATTTAGGAGATGATAATACAACTAATATGGAATGTCCTAATTCCTTGGAAACGTGTTCATTCCCTACGTTCTGGACCGACACGATAATTCATCTTTAGAAGTAAAATGTACATTATAATGTAACAAATATATGTATATCTATTATGTATTTTATTCTCTGATGTATATGTTATTTAGTATTAGGAGTCATAATGAATTCAAGAAGAAGTTACGATTTTTTTTGTTGAAAATTTAATTAATTTATTTATTTATATATTTATTTTTATATATTCTCAACACTTGTGAGATTTTAAAATATAACGAGTGTATACATACATCATTACCTTACCTTACCTTACCTAGTATGCTTTATTTAAAATCGGCCCGTATAAATCAATTTTTCTTATGACTTTTTATATTATATGTTACGTTACGTTTCGTTGTTTTCATTACAATAACATTTATATATATATGTTTGTACATTAATAGCTTAACAACCGCTATCAATTATCCAATGCATTATAATAATACGGATAATTATCGATATAGATGAATATAAAGTGTAAAACACGAATGTAGGCGAGGAATGATACTTTATTTAGCAGCGCGAATAATCGTGTCTACTTTTTTATATCAGTGATATTTATGTCACTTAAATTTATCCAGAATAATCTTTTCTAGATAATACAAGAACATTAATAAGTTGTTTAGAGATAGTCCAATATTTTCTAATATTATGGATTCTACGTAAATGTAAGATTGCTGACTTTATATAGAATTCATATGAATACCAAAATATAAAGAACTGTCCATAATGACGCCGAGATTACGGACTGAATTATAATATGGTATCACTTTATCATCAATAATCACAGATGTGAATTCTATGGATAATCGAGATATATTCAGTAATCCAGTTTTCGTAATAACCAGAAGATCGTTCCTAAGTAGCTAATTCATAATTGCTGAAGTACACCGTATACGATAGGAGTCCCGTATTAGAGTTTAGCGAATTAGTGAGAGTTTGATGATAATCTGAATATAATCAGCAAACCATTGGTAGCAAATGGTTATAGAACGTATTACTATTATAAGATATAGGATGAAAATAAATTGACAATAATAAAGAAACACACCACGAGGATACCACTTGATATAATACTGTGATGACAGATACAATAGTTTACTTTAACTGAGGAAGTACAATCAATAAGAAATTAAATCACCAACTTGAGACGAGATCCTCTAATACCAAGATGCTTAATGCGCTCAATAAGTATATTGTGAATCAGTGAATCGAACACAATGCTTTTGAATCAAGTGAATTATAGAGCATAGATTAATATGGTATAGAAGTAGTGATATAGTTTTTAATAGTTTATGTGGAATATAAATTACTATATGCACTCTCATAGGGTTTCATTAAATTACTATTCACAATATAATATATCAGTTAGCGATTGACAATATGATTTTACTAATTATGGGAATGTTATATATGGGTATATAGTTCATTGGAGAATCAGATTCGATAGAAGGTTTCTTAATAATGAATTGGCTTAATAATGTAATTTGTTGGAGATATATCAATAATAATATGATTAAGTGATTCTAAAAATCAAATTCAAGATATATGAAAGTAAAACTACTAAAGCTTTAAATATTCACTAAAGGAAAGGGAATAGGAGATAGGAGATATTTAATCATACATCATAATCAAAGTATGGATCTCAATAATGGAAGGAGAAGATACATTTTAGAATTTACATATTATAGATACAGAGTTCTGATAAGCACTCAACATGGGAGATTAAAATGTCAATTGTGTTTTATAGAGTCAGATATACGAAATATAGATATTGGTAGATAAACACGATACAAAAGAAGTACAGAGTGTTTCATTAGGAAGTATAACATATATGGAATATTTATATTACCAGTGATCATATGTATTGGTTAAATATATAGTGGAAGTTAGAGCAACAATCTTGAATTTCTACTTATAGAACTTGGTTATTTTCGGAACAAATTTTCATATAAGCCCTCCGGCTTCAAAGTAAACAGACGCACGAAGAAATGTGAATTTTGCGCTCAAGTTTCAATAGAGAAATTTTCATATTTGCGAGATGCGAATAAAACCACAGTGATAAAATATGAAAAGTTGAGTAACGAGATTGTATACGGGATACAAATATTTCATAGAGAATTAAATACAATTACGTAGGATATCAAAGAATATGGGACTACTGGACTACTGGACTACTGGACTACTGGACTATTGTACTACTGGACTACTGGATAATCTATTATTGATTAATAATACAGATTCGCGGTAGTTCGCGCATATTTCTTATATCTCTATAAAATAGCTATATCTTTGTGGATTAATTATTTAATTTCATTTATTCTTTGTTTATTACAAAGAGGTATGATATAGTTACAAATAGTTTACTTTATACTTTAGATTTTTAATCTTATTTTATTTTATATAATGGTCAGGTTGAAAATTAATTTTTTATAAGTGTTAATGTTTGATTTAATTGTATTCCTATTAGCAATAAATTTGTCATGAATTTGTTTATAAAATTGATTTAATTTTGATTGTTATGTTATTTTTATGTCTGAATTTATATTATTCCATAAAAAGAACAGAAAATAAAAAAATTCTATCTACATAATTCTATTTAAAAAATTATAAATTTATGAATATTATAGTTTATATCTTTCTTATATATATATATATATATATATATATATATATATATATACATATATATATATATATATATATATATATATATATATATATCTCATTGTATATAAATTATTAATTAGAAAATAATGTTCTACTTTAATGATATCTATCAATACATTTATATAACATTTTGTAATAAATAAAATATAATACAATAGTAAGTATTATTTATTGCTATTGAGATTGTATTCAGTAATATTGAATAACAAATATATCGATTAAATGCACTAGGAATATTGGCCCGGTGTCCTACATAATGGATAACCCGGTAAATAGATATTATATAATAATACGTACTACAATTTATATAGCATATAGGCTTAACAAATAAAGTAATTTCCATTAATATTAGTTATATATATATATATATATATATATATATATATATATTACATGTAATATAACTCATATATGCGGTGTTACAATATATCGTTGATTATGGAAAATACCATCAAATAAATTATATGTCATATACAAATATATATTTATTTTAATATATAATATATATATATATATATATATATATATATATATATATTATACTGCATGTATGGCTCAGTTGAATAAGAAGTCAGACACACAATCAGTATGACGAAGGTTCAATCCCCATCCGGACCATTAAAAGAAGTCTTAACATAATATTTAGAAGTGATATTATATAATTGTGTATAAATAAATTATCGATTCTCGTTAAAACCATGGATGTCATAACATGAGATAGGCTTCGAAGGGATATTAGAACCATGTAGTGAAAACTTTATCTACGTTCCTGAATGTGATGATAGGACTCAAAAATAAAAATAAAATAATAATATATATATATTATAATTTTAAATATGTCAACCTTATAAGTATTGTTTGTTTACTTTAATTTAATAAAGGGCAAATATTAAATATAATTAAATAATGTTAGATAACAATGTTGAGTTAAATAATAACAATAATCTATAAAGATAATTATATATACTTTTATTTTAATATATATGTATATATATATATATATATATATATATATATATATATATATGTATGTATATATGTTAGATATAATATGTGTATGTATGAATATTATATGAATATTATATGAATATATATCGTATTTAGATCTTACTATTCCTATTGTAATTATGTTTTTTTTAAGTAACAATTTTATGTATATTATATATATATAATTTTATAAAAATAATACATTTAATAATACATAAAATTGTTACTTAAAAAAACATAATTACGATATAGGATGGTTTATTTATACACCAAATATGGTAAAGAAAGATTACCCTCACTGGTGTTGTGAATGAACAAACAAAACGGAACAATAACATTAAATAAGGTAGCAATATAATATATAAAAATATAGATGGAACCAGATCAACATCAAGGAAAGGGTTACTTTAAGTTTAAATATAAATAGTCTTTGAGACTATTAGAAAATACGTGAGGCGACTTTAATCTTCGTAGGCGGTAAGGCAACAGATTCCATGTAGTATGAGCCATCTTGTAAAGGAGCGAGAACGCATCACGTTAATTAAATTATCAATTAAAACACTAAGATTTTGCACAGATTCAGAAGGCTTAATTATTATACCGTCAATTGAAAGAGTAGGGAAAGTGACAAGTACCTTCGAGATGTTAAGAAGTTCAGTTTTGGAAGTATTGACTAAGATGTCATTAGTTAGTAACCAGTAAGTAATCTCAGTGGTACAATCATATAGCTCAGAGTTAGAGTTCATAGAGTCAATGGTCAGTTTCAGTAGTAGTTGAATGTCATCAGCATATATGTGGTAATAGATATTAGGGTATTTTCGAATAATATTAGAGATAGGACGTAAGTATATAGAGAAGAGAAGTGGCCCAAGAACTGATCCCTGAGGGACCCTTTAAGAATGTTGATGGGAGGTGATATGAAGTCATTGATTTTAACAGACGAAGTTAGATCCGTGATGAACGACTTCAGCCACTTAAGGGGGAACCTTCAATACCAAGTTCTATGATACGGTTAATTAGGATCGAATGATTGAGCATTTCAAATGCACTAGAAAGGTCAATTAGGAGTAGTTTTATGCAATAAGACGAGTCAAGCGAGTTATGAATCAGGTCAGTGACATGTGTGAGGGCAGTCTCAGTAGAGAAAGATTTTCTATAATAACTTTGAATGTAATCAAGCAGATTGTTATTTTCAAGATAATTGATGAGCTGACGACTGACCACAAGTTCCATGATTTTACTTAATATTGGAAGTTGTGAGATCGGTCGGTAATTGGTCAATTTATCTGGATCAAAAGCGATTTTTTAAGGATGGGCTTAATGATGGCATATTTCAGGGATCTGACCTTGATTCCATCGTCAAGTGATTGAGAGATCAAGTAAAGTATTGCATTTTCAGTTATAGGGACAATATTATTGAAAACAACGAGTGGTAATGGGTCAATTGGGGAAATGGAATTAGCAGTGAGAATCAAGTGACGGATTTCAGTAATAGAAGGAGGAGTGAACCAAGAGAGTTTGCAATATATATGGTTAGTCGTTATAAGAGCATAAAGTGTCATCGGTAATTGCGCCAATTTAGAGCTGATGTTGTCAAAGATACGGGAGAGCTTAGTAGATAAGGAGGAGACAAAATAATAAAATAGAACAGCATCAGGCAGTGCAGTATACTTAGATTTTTTTGAGTCCTATCATCACATTCAAGAACGTAGATGAAGTTTTCACTTATAACCACATGGTTCTAATGTCCCTTCGAAGCCGCTATCATGTTATGGCATCCATGGTTTTAATGAGAACCGATCATTTATTTATACACAATTATATAAGATCACTTCTAAATATTATTTTAAGACCTCTTTTAATGGTCCGGATGGGGATTGAACCCTCGTCAAACTGATTGTGTGTCTGACTTCTTAGTCAATTGAGCCACACATGCAGTATAATATATATATATATATATATATATATATATATATATATATATATAACTCAGAAGGGTGTAAAAATAAAAAATATATGGAATATTAAAAATGAATTTTTCGACCTCTTCATCATCGTATTGAGCCAAACTAAATAAAATATAATAAACGCAAACTAATAATAAAAATATGAATAAAATATTAAAATAAAACTGAATAAAATATAATAAACGCAAAATAATATATAAAAAATGAATAAAATGTTAAAATATTAAAATATTAAAATAAAACTAATAAAAACAATAAAATAAATTAACTATAAAATTCAACTATCGGGCTTCTTGAAATAATCATATTGGCATTTCCTCGGTGCATGGCTACAGAAAGCTTTTGATAAATCCAGTTTAACGATTTATCTCTATTTTCCATATGCTTATCAGCCCATCGTTTAGAAATATAGCTAATTATATCTTTAGCAATTTTACCCCAAGTACCAAATGTTTCAGCAACGAAAGGGAGAAAAATAATACCTGCATCATGGCAATTATTAAAATTTTTCTCATCTTTAGATTTTTCACGCTCACCAGCTGCAAAACCAGCCTCAGTTGCCGCACTTAAAATAGTAGTGTTCTGCAGCGGTGAGGTGATTGATAACTCGATGGCGGCTGATTTTCCTAAAGACCAGTTAGTTACTGAAACATCTCCAGGTCTTCGAATAGTACCTGGGATCAAATTAGCCGTTTCTAAAGATGGGGATAAACCTGCTGAATTCATTATATGGTATAGAGTATCTCGTACATAATTATGCCTATTAGTTCTTTCGCTCCCAGATCCACATATCAGGCTATGGTCTCCATAAATATCAAGTAGTGCTTTGTTGCAAGCTGGATGTACGAGATATGCTATAGAGAGGTAGGCCCAACATGTGTCTAAGGAGTACTCTAAATTCAGTGGAATTAAAACACAGTCCCATTGAGGGATTTGGGACTGCTAGTAACCATGCACCTGCATGATCTCCCGATAGCGAAAGTAGCCTAGCTTTATTTCGAGTAGTGGAGCGGTTCAGTAGGTTACCTTTACTTTTTAAATAAATAGGAGTACATAATTTCTTCTGTAAGCCAATTCGTTCATCTAGAATTTCCTTAGCATTTAAAGAACCCAAAGATGTAATCTTAGAAATTGAATCCTTCAAAATACCATCTATGTCTAAAGAAATTGATAAATTTGAAATAAAAGGTATCGCTTGGCTTACAGAAGATAGATACGCTGCTGGAGCTATGTTGCATGCAGAAATAATCCCTAGACCACCTTCACGGATTGGAAGAGTAGCCTGACACCACGAGTCATCATCCAAGCTAGATTGGCAAATTTCTTCAAGCGATTTTCTTAAAGAGTTATCATATTTATTAATAGAGTTATATATGGATTTAGTAGGAGAAGTTCTAAGAGCATAGTTAATTTTACAAATGCCTGCGCATGAACGAATAAGGGATAGTTCACACTGTGGGTTATCCATTTGTAAAATTACCTGTTGCAATTTAATACAGTCATTAACTTTTATATCCATGTGGTTATTTATATATTTGGAAGTACCAATTGATGAACCTAGTAAATCAATTCCTTCTCCATATATCTTATTAATTGAGTCAGGAAATATATCCCACGAGATGTCATTGAAATTTGGCCACCAAATTTCACATTTGCTAATTTCGATACCTAAATCTGAAGAAACTTGTAGAATAGTATCCAATGTTAATTTCACTTCATTTATATCTCCTATTATAATACCATCATCTAAATAAAATAATGATAGGTTCAAATTAGGGAATTTGGTAGTAATTATATCAGTAAGTTTTTTTAAAGCTAATGAAAATAGTAATGGGCCGAGAGGATCACCTTGCTGAACACCTCTGGAGCTTAGAATAAACTCATTACCTATGAATAATTTAGATTCTGGGAGAAGAGTAAATAATGTCCAATTTAAAAGGCCTGGGAAATATTTAGCAACTTGGCTAATTATTGATTCGCGAGATATAAGATTAAACGCATTCTTAAAGTCTATTTTTAGAAGACATTTATCATTAGAACTAGAATATATATCAATTAAGGATCTTACCGAATGCACAATAATTTCGCATCCACCCTTCACACCTACGCCTAACTGTGTAGGAGAGAACAATATTTCTGCTTCTTTTTTAACTGATGCATTTAGACATTTAGACACAAGTCTTCTTAAAGTTTCACCAACTGAAATAGGTCTTATGCCTCCGTCTTTTTTTTTCAGTGGATAAAGATTAGCGCCGCAGAAATATTGAGCAATATTATGATTAACTTTTCCAGCTGCTAATAGATTTACTGTATCAGTGATAGCCTTAATCAAATATTCCTGTTTCATAGGGGTTATACCACGAAGAGCTTCACGAAGATGGTCAGGGGAAAGTTTACTTGGACCCGCACCACTAGCTACAGGAAAGGAATCCAACATAAACATCACTTCCTTTGTAGTAAACTGAATTGACGAATTAGTTTGCGTAGAAGGAATATCAATTGGATGAAGTCTTTTAGGGTGTTTATCCTGTAGAGTTGATATAATATCCTGAGAAGCATCTGCCATACCATTAGATAGAAGGGCTTTACATGCTTTACCAAAATTTCCTTCCTGTGTTAAGTTAATCGCACGATCTATGTTGTTTTTTTGTATTTGTAGACTTTTTATGTTCCGAATATTTATCAGCTTCACGCTTAGTCTCAGACCAGAGAAAATAATGTTCTCCAGAAATCCAACGTTTTAAACGATCGTTTAAGATACGAGCGCTTTGAACTCTTTTATTTTTACCAGACCGAGTTGGGAGATGTAAAACAGCTCTTGGAAATAGCGTTAATAAGCGAAAGTTCATTTCAATTGGATTTTAGGAAATATTTCTGAATAAAGTAGTCAAAGCTTCGGCAAATAGATCTCTACACATTTTTGGGATATGTTTTCTTATCGGAATTTTAGAATTAAGTATTTCATTAATTTCAGGAATATTAAAGTCGGAAGAAATATTAGGATCCGAATTATCTAGTAAATCATCTATAATTGGCTGCATCTTGGATTGAGTTAGACCTTTACAATTATGATTACGTGCTAAACAATAAGATTTATTACATGATTGGCAAAAAGATCTATTAAAAGATTTATAATACGTATCAGGTACATTTTCATCACGGATTTTATGTGAATTAACATGTGTGTGTAGAGTCAGCGCGTTAGAAAAATTGCTAGAACAATGTGTAATGGGACATGTGAAAGTTTTAGATAAACTAGAATTCATATTGATAATAGAAATCAGAGTAAATAATACTATATGGTAATACTATAGGCAAATAAAATGTAAAATGTAGGTTAAAAACAGGTTTAAAATAAATATATAAAAACAATTAAATAATATAAGTCAGTGAATAAATAAAATAATGTAAATAATTATTTTTAATAAATATATATATATATATATATATATATATATATATAAATATATACACATACAAACATACACTCATGCACACACCAATATATAGATATTAAAATAAAACAATATATAGAAACAAATACAAATTATTTATATAAATACGAGGTAGAAATAGGTGAAATGTAATATTTAAATATGCCATTGCAAAGTATGAATGAAATATACCATTATAAAGCAAATATAAATTCAAATACAAAAATAAATTACAATTAATTTAATTCTATAGAAAATCGATAGAGCGTGACAATAAATTTATTGGTTTTTCTTATTAAAATTTATTTTAATACCTTACATAATATATAGCTTATCTTACAAAACAAGTATACATATACATACATATACCTATATATATACATATACACATTATGTATACATACATATATGAACAATTAAATACATATATATATCACGTATAGCAACAAACATGTATAAATAAAAATAAGTATAAATTTAAAACAAAATAGTAGGCTCAATATATATATATACTTATTATGAGGTCATACATGGAACATATTGAATATGCTAAAGGATAGTTATACATATTACACCCTAAAATATTAGTTATATAGAATATATAACTGATGTATACAAAGCTTTTATGTAGTCCAATGCAAGAATTAAATTTTATAGAATTATTTGATAATTCACTATGTAAAAAAAACACGTCTGCACTGTACGAAGTCGAAAAGTTGCAATATATATATATATATATGTTTTACAATATATATATATATATATTGTAATAAATATATATTTGTATATGACATATGATTTATTTGAGGGTGTTTTCCATAATCAACGATATATATAACCACATGGTTCTAATGTCCCTTCGAAGCCGCTCTCATGTTATGGCATCCATGGTTTTAATGAGAACCGATCATTTATTTATACAAAATTATATAAGATCACTTCTATATATTATTTTAAGACCTCGTTTAATGGTCCGGATGGAGATTGAACACTCGTCAAACTTATTGTGTATCTGACTTCTTAGTCAATTGAGCCACACATGTAGTATAATATATATTTACTTACTTACCTTACCAGGTCGAGCTTGCTCGGCATTTCTTGACACGTTCCATCCATCCTTTTCTATCGTTCATCGCGGTTGGTATCTCATCTATATTGCATCCGGTATCCTCCAGTAGTTGATCGATGTACGTATTGGCAGGTCGTCCTCGTGGCCGTTTGCTGTGAGTTGGTTACCAGATAAGTACATCACTTGCTAGCTCATCTTTGCTTCGCCAACAATGGCCTGCAAATCGTAGGCGTTGTTTCCGAATAGAAGCTGATATTCTTGGGATTTCAAGATATAGGTCTTTATTAGAGATGTGATCTTTCCAGGATTTATTGAGTGCAGCACGGAGCATGCGAGTATATGCTCCATCCAGTCTTTTTTCCAACGTTGCTGTTAGAGTCCAAGTCGTCGCACCATACACTAGTACTGATTCCACCGCAGCTCGGAAAAAGCTTCTTTTGAGATTTTCTGATAGATTTGATTTTCACAGTATATTTATACTATTCAGTGCAGCCCAGGCTTTTGCTACTCTTGTATTGATATCATTTTCAGTATTTGCAATGTAGCTGCCGAGATATTTGAAATTGTCTACGTTTTTGATAGAATTTCCATTTCTGCTTATCATGTTGTCACTCTTTTAATTTAGACTCATATACTCAATTTTATCTGAGTTTATTTTCAGTCCAATGTCTTCTGCAGCTTCTTCGATTTGATGTAGCATTTTCTCAGCATATTTTATTGTATCTGCAGTAACTGCAATATCGTCTGCGTAGTCAATGTCGGTAATATGTATAGCTGGATGTCGACTGCTTCTTCTTTGTGAAAGTGTAAAGCCTAGATTAATATTATCATCTATGGAGAGTTTTAGTATATAGTCAAGGCAGATTATGAATAAATACGGAGCCAATGTATCTCATTGTAGGACACCGGTCGTAATTTCAAAATAAGGAGTATATCCGTCAGGTGATCTGACCTATATAGCATCATTATTGCATTGACTATGTCCTTTGGTATTCCATATATTATTAATATATTTTCCATTTTAAGTCTGTCTATAGAATCGAAAGCCTTTGCAAAGTCAATAAAAAGCAGCGTTGTAGGTAGCTTTTTGGCTTTCACGCCTTCTAATATGCGCCGAATTATTAATATTTTTCCAGATGTGGATCGGTTTGTCCTGAATCCATTTTGATTTTTCCTTAGGATAGGGTCGATCACAGGTCTTATCCTGTTTAGTAACATCAGGTTGTATATCTTGGCAGCAATTGGTGTAAGTGTGATTCCTCTATAGTTTTTCGTTATTGATAGATTACCTTTTTTGGAGAAAGGGAGAATGCACCCTTCTCTCCATCTTCTAATACATTCTTGGTTGTATACACAATTACAGGATTCTAGAAGAAATTCTTGAAAATCGTCTATTTTCCATACTTCAGCAGGAATTTCATCGAGGCCAACCGCTTTTCCATTCTGGATACTTTTGGTGGATTTTGATAATTCAAGTGCAGTAAAATGTCCAGTTTCTATATTTAGATGCTTTTTGGTATTTACGATGCATTCATTTCCGCTATTTGTTTAAGTTTGTATCGGTTTGCCGAGTAGTTCTTTGAAGTGTTGGTGCCATAGTTGTATGCGTTCTTTTTCGCTATTTGCTTTAATCTTGGCTTTTTCTGTATTCTTTCGTCCGCTGACTTCGTTGACTGTTTTCCATGCAAGTGCTGATTTTTTAAAACTGATTGCGTTTTTTATTTCATCAATCTTGCGAGTAGCATATTCGGTTTGTTCATTTTCATACATTTTGGTGAGCACATTTTGAGCATCTGTAAACTTTTTGATATTTTCTGAAGTTGGATCGCTGTTTTTGATCTCTGCCGCTTGATGGAGTATTTCACGCTTTTGATATATATACGGTGTTTCCCATGGTAATCTCTTTATCATTTTCGGTTTCAACGGGATTTCTTTTGTAGCTGCTTCCTTGCAGGCTTTTTCAAAATTGTTATATCTAGAGTTTGCAGTTGATTCGTTTTGTTCAGTTTCTTGGAGGACTGTATATCCGTTTTTCACTTCAGTAATGAAACTTTTTCGGACATCGCTATCGTCTTTCAGTGTGGACAAATTAAAGGGCTTATTTTGACATCATTTTTTTTTATTGGCTCTCAGACAAAGACATATTTTAGCTGAAATTATACGATGGTCAGATGCTACACTAATAAACGAATTGAATGCTCTACAGTTTTTGGCGCTGTTTTTCCACTTCTTGTTGATGATTAAAAAATCAATCTGAGATTTAAAACCATTTGGTGAGGTATGTGTCCATTTCTGTCCTAATCTTTTCTGGAAATGAGTATTTAGGCATAATAGATTATTTTCTTGAAGATAACTTTGTAACATATTACCGTTTCGGTTTGTTTCCCTGTGTAGGGAATATTTATATCCATCATCGTATCCAAGGTGTGCGTTGAAGTATCCTCCTATAATTAGTACATTATGCTTTGGGATGTTTCTTGTAAATGCGTTTAGATCAGTATAGAATAATTCAACCTCCTGTTCATCGGTAACGTTTGACGGGCTGTAGCATGATATAACTGTTGTCATCGGGTTTCCTTCGAAGTGTATTGCCATTATTCTGGGGTTTATTTTTTCAACGCTTGTTATTTTATCATATGCTCTCGAGTTCAATAGTATACCAATTCCACCGGTAGCAGCATTCATACTGTTTTTCCATGCAGAGCAAGTTATTAGTATCCATTTTCCGAAGTTGTGTTCTTTGATATCAATGTTAGGGTGTACGAATCTGTGTTCTTGTATGCATAAAACATCATGTCTGGTTTGTTCAGCTGAAGCTACTAGTTCTGGTATACCAGAACTAGTGCGTGGTAGATATGTGGTAGAATAACTATATAATATCTATGTATATCTATAATATATGTGTGTGTGTTTGTGTGTGTATCTGTGCGTGTGAATATACATATATATATATATATATATATATATATATATATATATATATATATTCACACAAAGGGAAGCTATGCTGAGTAATAGCAAAGCCCTTAGGGCTTTGGTAATAGCAAAGATTTTCCAAAGGAAAGATATTGCACTCCCTATTAGTGCTGTAAAATTTCCAATCTCAAATATCAAATCTCAAATCTTTTTTTTTCGGTTCGGTTCAAATCTTAAATTTTCGGGTATTTGGAAAGATTTGATGGTCTTAAATCTTTATTTTAAATTTAGTTTCGGTTCGGGTATCATGTCGGGTAATTGTTCGGGTAACGATCGATTAACATAATTATGTAATAAGTTTCTTTAAACTATTTTAAAATATCCATTAAACTGTATAGATACTATTAATTCGATCATCAGTTATGCCACCTATATGATAATATATTTAAAATAGAATAATTTTATCAAGGACACCGTGTCCTTTATTTATTATACATTAATAAGAATATTTAAAAATGATTACGTATATTCACTATATCGTATCTACTCTGTACTAATATATAAAAATGTTAATTCTTAAACCGTTTAAAACTATATTTGTCTACAAGTACATATTGAATAAATATTTGACACTATGGTATATATATATATATATATATATATATATATATATATATATATATATATATATATATATATATCTATATATAGTCTAAATATAATATTTATATTTAGCCTTCTATATATATAAGCTGTGGTGTATATAGTATTACAACTTTACTAAATAGGTTTTAAATTACTATATAGGTTTATATAGCTATATATGATTATTAGAATAGTAACGTATTCAATAATTCAAGTAATTAATAATTATGTATTGTTAATTATTCAATTATAATTTATTAATTAATAATTATTTATCAATTATTATTATTAATTAATAATAATTAATTATATATTATTTTAATAATTATTAATTATTTTATTATAATTAATAATTATTTATAAATTAATTATTATTATTATTAATTAATAATAATTATTTATTAAATATTATAATTATTTATTAATTATTATAATTATTTATTAATTTTTATAATTATTTATTAATTAATATAATTATTTATTAATTATTATAATTAATAATTAATTTAATTAATAATAATTATTTATTAATTAATTTATTATTATTAATAATAATTAATTAATTAATATCTAATTTTGTTCTTCGTTAACGTATTTTAAAATATTATTAAAAGATTTGAAGTTCTCGAGAACATACCTAAATATGAGAGATTTGAAGTTCTCGAGAACTTGATATTTTTTTAAAGATTTGAAGTTCTCGAGAACAAAATTTTAAGATTTTAAGTTCTCGAGAACAACCAAGTATTTGAAATTTTACTCCCTATCTATCTCTAGTACCTCGAAATGTTAATTTAAAATGAAAAAACAATATTAACACTAGATGGCGAAATAGTATATGACATGTTAAATCATGTGATATTTTTATTTAAATGTCTTGTTTTCTAATTATATACATACATTTAAAATCATTACAATATAATACAATACATGTAGTTTTTTTTAATATTAGATTTATAACAATATATTTATCATTTATTGTATTTGTTTATATTAAATATAACTAATCAGTGTATTATATTGTTATTTAATTATATTATCATTTTAAAATCATGTAAATACATATTATAATACAATATACATGTATATTGTATATAATTTATTATTTACTATTACAATAAATATAGAAATGTCTTATTATCTGAATAATACCGCTAGATGGCAATATCGAATTATTAGGTGAGACAAATATACACAAGTGCAATATCTTTCCTTTGGAAAATCTTTGGTAATAGTGTCGCGGATACATACACAGAACCGCTATGTTGGTTGAAAATGGCGCGAATAAATATAATCCCAAAGGTAAACATTGGAATGTATTTTAGATATCCGATAATGAGAAAAAGTCCGTTGATAGTTTATTTATAGATGTTACATAATATTTTAATATACACACGCACACAATTCTATATAGACTTACTTAACTAACGTAATTTACCCTATACTTTTCACGTTAAGGTAACTTAACGTAATTTACCCTATAGGGTAAATTACGCTAACTTACCTTAACTTGAAATGTATAAGGTAAACTACGCTACTTTACCCTATATGGTAAATTAGCGTAATTTACCCTATAGGGTAAATTACGCTAATTTACCTTTAACGTGAAATGTATAGGGTAAATTATGCTAGTTTACCCTAATGTAGAAATTAAAAGGGTAAATTACGCTAGTTTACCCTACAAAGGGTAAACTGAGCTAATTTACCCTATAATACATAGATAATAATGTAATTTACCCTACATTTTGAACAGTATACCTTCCATTTTCTTTGTAAAGTCTGTGTGTTTAATGATCCGAAGATCATACTTTTCTTCGACACTAAAAGTTTTGGTGTATTGTGTTTCTCAGTAGCTATTTTTTCGACTGCAACCTGAGATGGAATTGCAGGACGCGCTCCTTTTTCCGCGCGACGAGCGATGCGGGATGGGATATGTGATTGTGTCATTTAATTTGCTTTCGGTAGCTGGGTAAAATGTGCGGTCGCCACTCCATACACAAGTGGGGTTTGCACCGTAACCCTGGTGCGGGTGGCAACAGAGTAATAGGTCTTGCCAAAGGACGACTCTGATTTTGGGTTCGGGACTGCTTATTGAAATATATTCTTGTATTCGCAGCTAACACTCCATATCTGGAGGTATACTTCCCCTATCCACCACCTGGGGACCCGCTGTATGGGAGTTAATATCTCCACACCATAAATATATATAAATATATATATATATATATATATATATATATTGTAATAAATATATATTTGTATATGACATATTATTTATTTGAGGGTGTTTTCCATAATCAACGATATAATATAACATTGCATATATGAGTTATATTACATGTAATATATATAACTAATATTAACGGAAATTACTTCATTTTTTAAGCCTATATGCTATATAAATTGTATTACGTATTATGATATAATATCTATTTACCGGGTGAATCATTATGTAGGACACCGGGCCAATATTCCTAGTGCATTTGATCGATATATTTGTTATTCAATATTACTGCATATATGTATATATATATATATATATATATAAATTAGTTTTTAAAAGTACATAAATATACTTGTGTACATATAATAATTCTTCATGAAGTTCTATTATATAGATTAATTTATATCAATATATAAATTGTATCCAAGAGTATATATATATACCTACTAATATTTTGTAATTATATAATAATTCATAACAGTATAAATCATTATAAAACATGTACATCCTAATATATACATATGCATATGTATTATTGAAATATTAGAAATCTATAGAGATAATATAAATAAGTTCTACCAATATATTATATATTATAATTAGTATATGTATTAACTAATCATTAAATTCATTAAAATAATACATACAAATATATTAAAATAAATATACATCTTTTTACAAACTTAGACAGCAGTTTATAGTAAAGATCTGTAAATTATAAAATATATTTTAATAATGTAATTCAGATAAGAATACCAATCTTCTTAATAGTTCATAATCTATATTATATAATGCAATATCTCAAACTGTATGAACTTATATAATAACACTTATAAGCGGACAGTGCGAATGGGTTGATAACGGAGGACAATGTCCTATATAGTTCAACGTAATAATATATATATATATTCTCTAACAATTGTTATAATATAAATTTAAACTTATACAGAATTATGATATATATATATAATAATATATTATATATATATATATATATATATATATATATATATTTAATAAAATTAAAGTATACACGGTAATCAAGAAATATTCGATTTAATTGTATGCTATATAGTATATATAGTATATACATCTGAACTGTATTGTTATTGTTATACGTAAACTATTCATATATCTATTACCTACCGCAGTTCATATGTCAGGGTATAATGAATTCACCCCCCCCCCCCCCGAGTTTGTGCTGACGTATTAATACCCCGGTATCATTTCTTGGTAAATGTATTCAATGTATATGCCACCCTTTCGCACTCGAGGGTGGGGTGGGGTGCATTCCTGTATTGTGTGTAACGCAATAGGTACCGTGTATCAACAATCAACGTGTCACTATACACGTATGTGTGTGTGTGATATGTGAAGCTTCGTTATAACGAGAGTTCAGATTAGAGTACAATAAGTACAATAGAATATATAATACAATAGAATATAGTCTATATCTTTAGTCCACATATATTTTAGTAGTATACTATAGTATATATATATATATATATATATATATATATATATATATATATATATATGTGTGTGTGTGATAAGTGTATTGTATATAAGTGTAAATGTTAAAAACAATATAATAAGAGTGACAATAGATTTATCGCATTATTATTATTATTATAGATCGATAGTTTATTATCTACGTATATACTAATAGGTGATATAGCATATTCCATATATGAATGGAATAAACGTATTATTGGGTTAACACATCAACTCAGTTTTAGTTATTGGTATAATTATATTAATCGTTTGTTATATAAATTATTCTTTATACATAAGCATCATATATATATATATATATATATATATATATATATAGTAGTAGCCGGATATATCGACATCCCAGTAGCATATGAAATATGTCGAAACATCCACGTGTAGTTACGTACGATAAGGGCGTGGATAATGTTAAGTTACGCCTACCAATCAGCATTTATATATTTATATTTATTAGTTAAATATATGTTACCCTTAATGTGGACCGTATCGCTATGTATGTGTGTATTAAATAGTATGCTAATATAACTTGTATTTGTTTATTTTGTTTATACATTAAGCAACATATGAGT
Organism: Osedax fenrisi; assembly: GCA_964019155.1. Classification (NCBI taxonomy): domain Eukaryota; kingdom Metazoa; phylum Annelida; class Polychaeta; order Sabellida; family Siboglinidae; genus Osedax; species Osedax fenrisi. Next base: position 45,745,833 of record OZ025243.1, read on the forward strand.
GTTATATATAATTTGTTTTACTAATTAAGTAAAGTAGGCTAATGTAAATATCACTATGTGATGGTTTAGTTGTTAGTATATATGATATATGAACATATTGAATTCGTCTTAGTGGTCAATTGCTTGAATAATCGTTTAGAAGTATCGATATTATAAATAAATATGATAATTTTGTATCAGTAAACATTTCAAGAATTCGGGTACAGATTTGATAATACATAATACATATACAGAGTGTGCGAATTAAAGATTGATTGATAATTTATTTAAGCAAATACATAGCCGAAAATATAATCGAAAGTATAAGGTATAAATATTTGCTAATGATAACATACGCTATAGAAATAAACAAAGAAAACTACGAAATTAAAAAATTAAAGAAATTAAAACGTTTTACAGTTACCGTAAAAATAAACGAAAATATATTATTATTATTATCAAATTTAGGTACAAGTACCTGGTTAATTGTAGAAGCATTGCTGTTTGTCGAGACAATTACCCTTATCTAAATATAGTTTAAATATATTTTCATACAAAAAAGTGTTAATTATTTTATTAAATTACATGCAATATAAATTAACTCCTATACACCTCATAGCTATTTATATAATTTAAAAGCAGTATAATCTATTGATTTGTTATATATTAAGTGTATTCTTTGATACGAATTTAAATTATAAATAACACATTTCCCACAAATTCAACAACAACATTTGATAATAAACACGTTGTTAGATCATCTTAATATTTACATTTATTGTAATCTTACTTGTGGATATTCGCGCGAATTCGCGTATTATAATCGCAGTTTCTATAACATGTAAGATATTTGCAATTATTCGCGAATGCGGTTTTTCGAAAGAATATTCGCTAGTGAAACCTCAGCTTAATATACAAAATTGTGAAATATTCGAATTTGTATTCATACATATTATGTACAAATTATAAATGCTAAAGTACAATCCTATCGATATAGCCGAACGGTTAATATACGCGTTATTCTTTGATATGTATTCAATGGTGATTCCAACAAATATATCGTAAAATTAATCTATTTGTCGATATAACCGTCATATATTATATATATATACATATATATATTTATAATTATATGTGTATATGTTCAGTATATTCGATAGAAATTAATACATCTTAAATAGTATATAATATATATATTGAATTAATGAATCCAATAAATAAAAATTAACTATTTAAAAATATATATTATATATTTGTATCAATAATATTGCACTTAATTTAAAAAATCATGGATATGACATGATCTCCTTAAGGTATCCTTATATAATATTCACAATTTTAGTTTATGGTTTAATTATTTCAAAATTGTATTGTATTATAAAATTACAATTTCAATTTACACATAAATATAAATAATTATATTTATTATTCATTTCGGAAATAGAAATGCACTAATTAAATACATACTTCTGAGTAAACATAATATAATTAAAGGTAATAAGAATGTTACAATAGACAGTAATGGTCAAATACTATTAAATATATTTAATAGAAGAACATTATGTTAACCAGATCTAACACACAATTTGTAAAGCTATAATGAAAATATATAAATAAACTATAATATTCTAAAAGATAAAACATATATCATATATATATATTTATATAATCGAAATATCATAATAACAACAGTAATAATTAATTATATAATACATATTAATTTCTAAAATGGTATAGGTTAATTAGATAGTTTTTAATAATTAATAAAAAGTGAATACAAAAACTAAATTTTAATAATAATAAATATAATAATATAGAAAATGAATAATATAAAATATGATAGCAGATATTAATGCATTTACTGGTATACCTATACCACAGACGTACACGTCAATGCGTACGATAGCGCGTCGATATCGCGTCGTTCACACGTGCAAGTCTCACGTGGCACACGAGACGTGTATTATTAACGATGACGTACCTACTACCATTACACAATGATGCGTATACGTCAACAGCCTAGCCACGTTCTATTGAACTCCGGTGACCTATTTAGTAGACATGGGTGTGTATGTATACGTATATGATGCACACGTGTACACGTGGTACGCTGATCACTATAAAAGTATTGGATTCGATAAATACGATCACTTACTGATATACCCGGTGACAAATCGATATCACGATATATCAATACAATCTAATATATCTATATAATCTAATATATTTATATAATCATATAAGGAAGAAAACATGTCAGTTGTGCCGACGTCAGAAATAACAATTGTTAGTCATTATCATATTAAATATATATATATATACATATATATATATATATATATATATATATATATATATGTTGATAACTTAATTATTAAACACAAACAAAATCGGATCTAAAATATGTGATATTGTTTAATTTATATTAAATCGTAATTCAAACTAGCGAGTAATAATGAGTTTCTTAGTTTTACCTTAATCTAACGTATTCATAACTTGGTATTATTTATTAAGGACAAACCACGAAGGACATTTAAGCAATGGTTGGTCAAGTATTTTTACGAAGGACAGAACATTAGAAACAGCCACGACGGGGAAACAGAAGATATCATGGAAAACATGTGGATAGAAGATATCTTCGCCAAATATAGAAAAATACTCGGACTCCTACTTCCCGTTGTCTTTGTACAGGTTTATAAATAGCATATATTTGTATCTGTAATTGTTAATGATGATATATTATATATTAGTATATATATATATATATATATATATATATATATATATATATATATATATATATAAAATATACCGTGTGCCTAAGTATATAATATAACACATATTATATAATTAATATAAACAATACAATACCAGTTTAAACTATATACTTATAAATGTAATGATACTATAAGAATTAATAGTAATGTTATAACTGTATAATTATATATAATTATATATATATATATATATATATATATATATATATATATATATATATATATATATATATGTGTGTATGTAATATATCACCGTTAATAATCACAGATAAAAATACATAGCTGTTAAATTTAACATTATATAAATAATATATAATTTAATTGTTAGTTAACAGTATATGAGAACATATTTTAAATATATATATATATATATATATATAAATAGTATTTGTAAACCCATTATAGCGTATATTTTACTTATATATATTTACATTTTTCAATTACATAATAAGAAACTATTCAGATCATTACAATTATACTCATAACAAATAATCATAATTAACGTTAATTATATATTAAATCATTTTATTTAAATACTAATATTACTACTACTGCTATTGGTACTGACACCTTAATAATAAATGGTCTTAACATTTTATCACTCAATATTTTAATTCAAAAATTACAATATATTAATATTATATGATTATTGATATTATTGTGATTTTAAAATTGTATTTCAATCTTTTTATTCAATAGATAAACGGGGGTGTCCGTATTCCCATGCCCCATGTCCAATACGGACACCCTGTGTTATAATACATGACAGTGTCATTACATTATGTATCCGTCGGATACCCACCAGATAATACCACTAGATAAACTCATATATTAGTATTGATGAACCCATCAGAAAAACTACAATTACATAATTTATAATTAATTTTATGAATAATTTAATATGATTTAATTAGTAATTAATTCATAATTATTTTTAAATTTAGCTTCATTGGTGGTATTAGTATTATAATACTTGCGATATTTATAAAAATCAGATTAGTTAGAGATACACGCTGCGCGTTGATTGGTTATAGGGTGTCCGTATTAATGCATCAAGAATGTCCGTATTAGGTATTTATATGACCTCTAGATATACACAGTAAGTAGCATATCACTTTATAACCACTAAGTGAGCATCCGCTATTACCCTCGATGGGCGCTTTGCACCTATGTATACGATGGATGATACTCAACCCATCACCTGCCCATCCGATTATTATGCGATTCTCAATGAACATCGTTCATCAAAGAAAATGTAAGGGTGCATTAATTAAGATTGAGGATTAAAGATCAAAGATAACGTATAACCGTATACGTGCTACTATGACTAATTATATTACCACTAATACGCCTACTACCACTCCCACTACTACGCATACTACCACTCCTACTACTAATACTACTACTACTACTACTGCTACTACTACTACTACTACTACTACTTCTACTACTACTACCACTCCCACTACTACGCATACTACCACTCCTACTACTAATACTACTACTACTACTACTGCTACTACTACTACTACTACTACTACTTCTACTACTACTACTACTTCTATAGTAATTAATTTGTCCTTAACTAATAATTATTAGTGATTATAATCAGTGTTCTTTGACAGTTTCTGTACTGGTCGGCATTTATTAGTTTTGGAAAATGGCACACCTGGAACGAGAAATATGTTATGAGTTTTACAATGATAATAGGAGCATTGTTTGCAGGTTCGCTATTATATAATAGTAATATATCTATAGGTTATTATGGTTAAGTGGCTAATAATAATATTAAAAAATGTATTTATTAAAATACTAGTACAAAATAAACACACATTTATATTATATACATTTATATTGTACGATCATACTCTTTTTAGGGTATACTATATAAAATGCATAACATTAAGTAATGGGATATATCATTGTTATTAATATTAATATTAATATTAATTGTTATTAATATTAATATTAATATTAATAGTTATATAATACTACATACGTTAACATGTATGTACCCCACACAGGGATGACCAGCGAAGGGGGTGGAGCTGTAGCATTTCCGGTCATGACTTTAGCACTCGGAGTGTCACCCAGAATAGCTAGAGATTTCTCCATCATGGTCCAGGTTTTAAATCGGTAATCATTCATGTGAATCATACCAACACTCGCACATATACATACAAATACGCACAAACATACAAATGTACTCACGCACACACACACACACACAAATACACATTGTTTGTGCACGCTCCATACTAATGAGGGGCATATCTTATTTATTCAAATATGCATCCATATATGTATATATATATATATATATATATATAATTATAATTTTACATAGTTTCAAATTTCATGTACAACTTACAACTATATATTGTGAATATTGCTATATTTATAACACATTATAAACTACAGTTAAGTATATATTTATGATATAAATTCTTCTATTATTCCCCATCTTATTCTTCCCCATATACATTTTAGGCTTGCGGGATGACAACGGCCTCATTATCGATTATAATCCAGGGAATAGCTATTGAAACTAACGCTATTTTCTTTTGTTCTATTAGTGGAATTGCCGGTGTTATCACTGGTTTGTATATAGTATCATAATTATATATATATATATATATATATATATATATATACATATATCTATTTTACTCTAATCTAGTTTAATGTTAAACTATAGTATATTGTATATAAATAATAAAATAGAATTAAAGGAATACCCAACACCTACATATTAAACAATGCTACCTTAGGTTTGTATACAATAGACGTGTATTTCTCGCCTTCACTGAAGAAGATAGTGTTCGTAAGTGTGTGGTTCTCTTTCGCCTTCGCTCTGTTTCTGTTGAACCAATACCACAAGAGGAAAACTTTCACTAGAATTCAAAATATGAACGCGACAAAAGTTAGCACTCTCATAGTTAATTTAATATATATATATATACATAAATATATTCTTATATATATATATTATGTTATATATGGTTTTATTATATATTCTATTAATAATATGTATTATATTTAATATAACATTGGGTGACCTAAATCCTATTTTTATTTATTCTTAATATTAACATTATAATAAAAAATGTCATGTAATATATAAATGTAATATATTATATTAAATAATTGTTTCTAATGAAAATACATTTCCATCAATATATATATATATATATATATATATATAAATAATTGGGAATTTAATTATAACGTTTGTATATGTAACATAATTGCAAACTTTATTGATTTAATAATATAATATACCACTAAACTTTCAATGAGCGTGTAAAGCATGAACCCTCTAGTATTACCTTCATTCACAAATTAAATGCATTTAATTACACTTCAACTTCAATATTTATTTCAATATTAACCTATGTCCAATGGATCAGTAGTTATGTCCTCAGTTATAGATAAGTATACTTGTTTGATTGCACTTAGCGTTATTTCTCATGTATGCATACTTGTTGTTTATATATTAATATGCCATAGCAGTATAGTTATAGTAGTATACTACTAATCTCTTTATATTTCTAATATATATATATATATATATATATATATATACATATATATATATATATATATATATATATATATATATATTTAACAAATATATACATATATATATATATTTATATATATATTTATATATATATTTAATAAATATATATCTAATTTCATATATAAGTATTTTTATAAACTATATATGTGTACTTATAACAATACTATTGTATCACTCCAGATAGTAATTCTGCTGATAACTGGATTCGTTGGTGGAATGTTTACTTCTTTTGCTGGAAATGGCTTGGACATCTGTTGTTTCGGGTAACTACTGTATTTTAGTAACCCTCGATAAGCTATATACTATATTCAATCGTACGATATGATATTAGAATACTAATAAGTAACATATATATTATGGTTCACTAAATACATTTAATATTTTCATATTTACGACGTTATGTTCACATCGACATCAATATGACACCCACAGGATATTGACATTAGTGTTCCGAGTGTCAGAGAAGATAGCCACGCCTACTTCCGTTATTCTCATGGCCTTCAATAGGTATGATATCACGCAAGTTCATTCATATGCACACATATATATATATATATATATATATATATATGAGTATTATATTTAATCAAAAATATTGAAACTATCTACATAACAGAATATAATGAATTATTAATTATAATTTTCTTTTTCACTATTTACTAAACATATGTCCCGATATATAGTTATCTCGATTATAGTAACCTTTCGATACACACGTCACAGTTGCGTGACGTTCTATTGGAGAGGAATGGTGATGCAAGATATCGACCAAACAGCGTTCGACTACATAGGCGTCACGGTTCCCATAGTAACCATAATGGCACCGGTCGGAGCCACTCTCGCCTCCCATTTCCATCGTCACGTGCTCGCCTTCTTCGTCTACGCCCTGGACACTTGCGCCCTTATAGGTTTAGTTTGCGGCATTCTCATTAGTCAATAGCCGGTGTTAATAAAAAATATCTATCTAATTTAGTTATATTACTAATATAAATATATTTAGTTAAAATATATAATATCAATATATTTATTATATAATAATAATAATTATAAATACTTTCTATAGAAAGTATTTATATATACTATATATATAGTATCCTAATTTAAATAAAAAATAGAATATTAATTCAATTTTACGAATTGAAGTACATTATATTTGCGAAATTTTTTCTTTAATCATATGAGATTATAAATATGTAATAAAAATTGATAATAAAAGTTAACTTATGTTGATAATAAAAGTTAACTTATGTTGATAATAATGACGAGTTAAACGGGCGGTGTCGGTGCATATTGATGACGTAAGACTACGTAATACCACGTAATACCACGTAATACCACGTAATACCACGTAATACCACCACTAGGTGCTCTGTCGGTCGTGCCCATGACGACGCCCCTAATTATCACGTGTGTCAGCATCATAGTCGGATGTTTCTCGTTCTTCTACTTCCTCACGTGGACCGGAAGCAAGCTCATAGAGAAACACGAGCGGCAGATCGGGAATATTAACAAGGAACAACCTTAATATATGGATTCAATCGATATATGAATTGTTATATATATATATATATATATATATATATATATATATATATATATATATATATATATATATATATATGTATGTATATATATGTCATTTCCTTTATTATATATATTTATATAAATTAATTGTAACCATCAATATATAAATTATATATATATACATATATTTGTAGGTGCATATGTATATATCATTATAGGTATAAGTGTATGTATTATATCCGATGTAATACAATATTGCGTCTATGACTTTTTTATATATGTTATAATTTTTATAAAATTAAGTCTCTTTTGTGAAATCATTTTACGAAAGCCGTTAATCATTTACGTTTAACATTTAGTGTAAAACTACTTATAACATGAGGTCATGAACTTATATCTATCCTGAAATATTTTAAATTCATAATATTCATGAATTATGTTATGTGAAGATTTAATTAAATTATTAGTATATAAACTCTAATATATATATATATATATACCAATACATATCATATATGTATGTTTATATAAGTGTATGTTTCTCGTTAGTGTCACTCTTTACAAACATTTTATACCCATATTATACCCATATTATAATATACCTAACTCTATATTGAGTTGTATCAATACATTAGCTATATACTCCAGTAAGAATCATGACAATTTGTAAATTTTATGAGCCAGTATTTAGTTCACTAGTAAAAATAACTCAATGTCCGTTATTTTATGTTTATATAAATTAATTATAACCATTAATACCTACATGTTATATATAGACCAATTTTATTTAATATTCTTAAGGACATTTATTTATATAATATTTATATATATTATTATCCATTTTGTATTCGTGATTTAATATTTATTTTATACTACCACTTCAATTTGAAAATATATTTAATAAAAATATAATGAAATAAATGAATTATTAAGATTTATTATACATATATAAACGTATGTATTTAAATACGTAATTGACATATTTAAGTGTATTAATTAACTTTACACTTATTGAGATAGATTCAAAATTGTATACAATAAAATACTAATTAATTATATATAATACTCATTTTTATAATATTTATAAATAATTATATATATATATATTTAGATTAGGATATATAAAATACTTAATAATCGGCAATAAACATGATATAACTGATGCTATTAAACAAGTATAGTATATATTATAGTTATATATTGTAGTTATATTAGTTATATATTATATAAATTATATATATGAAATGAAATGAATTTATTTTTTAAAGAAACATTATTAGGTATAATAAACCTATATTAAACAATATATATATAATAAACAATTATTTGTTAATATAATAAAAAATAGTTCATTTAAGGTACATAAAGAAGTCTTTACGACTTATATGAATTATGCACCAGAATAGAAAAAACAATAAACAATAGAAAAAACAATAAACAAACAAAATATAAAATAAATTGTAAGTTAAATTGTAGGTTAAATTGTAGGTTAGAGGCTATGAATAACTATAAATAACTATAACCAGCGAGAGAGAGGCATATATGTGTCAGATGACTCCATGAAGTTTCAGCTTTCAGGTAAAGGGTCGACCAAATCCTATGTCGTGAGTGTCTATCTTCCGTCACAAGATAGACTTCTGACATCCCTACTCCCGGAGACATATCACCAAGCATCCACCACACATATGCCGCTCTCAACTTGATAATATGAAATACATTATATATATATATATATATAAACACACGTACAGTGTATGCATACGTCGTACACATACATACACACACATACACATATACAGATACAAACAATGATGAGTGATATAGCCTCTAACAATAAATAATATATCAAAATAATAAAAAAACACAAGAAAACAATAAAATAAAATAAAATGAATTTTAAATAAACTTAATTTTGTTTAGATATTCATATACAAATAAATTCAAATTGTAATCGTTTTAAAAATATATCAATGGATTTGCTTCCTCTTATTGATACTGGAAGACTGTTCCAGCTTACTGGTCCATAATAAATTGTATGGAATTTATTAATATTATTATAGATAATGGGTAAAATGAAAGTATTAGTATTGCGCATTGAATATTTATTTATTTTTAATTGAAACATATTTTGTATATTGATATGAGAGTCATTTATAAATACTCTATACATAATTTTACATGTTTTATAGAATATAATGTTGTCAAAAGACATAATCTTATTGTTAATATAAATACTAGTTGTATTAATTCTGCTTTTCAATTTAAATATTAATCTTATAATTTTATTTTGTGCAATACGTAATACATTCATTTTTGAATAATAATTGTTACCCCCATATATGGGTACAATAAGTTAAATGGCAATGAAATATAGAATAATAAATAAGTTTTAGGATATACGTAGGAAGTACGTTACTTAATTTACGTAGTGTTGCAATGCCATAATATAGTTTTTTTTTAACATTATTGAATTGTTGTTTCCATGACAACTTATCATCAATTATTAAGCCAAGGAATTTTATACTCCTAGACCGAGCTATAATTATATTATCTAATGTAATAATACATTTTAATTTAGGTTTGTTGAAAATAATATATGAGGTTTTTAATAAATTAATAGTTAATTTATTTATAACTAACCAGTTTCTTAATTGTAACAGTACCTTATTCATTGATAACTCCAATTGAATACTATTTTCATTAGAGAACACAAGGGTTGTGTCGTCGGCAAATAGTATATATTTACATTCATTGGATATATTTACTATATCATTAATGTATAGAATGAATAGAATCGGGCCAAGTACCGAACCTTGCGGTACTCCATATTTAATACTATTAAGTTTTGAAGATGCATCATTATTAGAAACATATTGTTTCCTATTACTTAGGTATGAAGTTAATAAAGATAAGATTCGTCCTCTAAAACCATATTTACATAATTTTTTTAATAAAATGTTATGATTTATACAATCAAACGCTTTTTTAATGTCAATTGATATAACCGAAGTAATTTTATGTTTTTTAGTAATGATAGAATTAGTTAAATCTAATAATGCATCTTCAGTAGATATTTTATTCATGAAACCATATTGAGAGGTGTTTATCAATGAATATTTAGAAATAAAACTATTAAGTCTACATTTTAATAGTTTTTCAATAATTTTAGAAAATTGTGAAACTATTGATATGGGTCTAAAATTAGAGGGATCTTCATAATTACCTCCTTTATGTAACACAATTACCTTAGCTATCTTTAAACAATTAGGAAATATACCCTGTAAAAATATGTTATTGATTAATATAGTCAATGGTTGGCTTATTGATATAATTATGTTTTTAATAAAGCTGAAAGATAAGTTATGATAATCTAAGCTTTTTTTCGATTTACAAGTAGTTACAATGTCAATAATTTCTTGTTTATTTACAGGTTTAATAAATAATGAATTATGTTGATTGTGTATTGAGTTCGTGACATCATCATAATTAATGTTATTACATAATTGACTCGCTAATTTATCACCTATATTACAAAAAAATTTATTAAATGTATTACATTTATCATAATCTAAGTTGATATTTTTATCAGTTATTTTGTTACCTCTATTTGTTATTAATTTTATTTTATTCCAAATTACTTTAGAATTATTTTGATTTTTTCGAAAAAAAGTACTATAATAATGATTTTCTGCTTTTTTTAATATTTTACTCAAACAATTTTTATATTTTTTGTAATTTGAATTATTGGAAACTGTATGATTTTTTTTATAAATTTCAAAAAGTTTATTTTTTTTAATTATGCATTTTTTTAAGCCATGCGATAGCCATGGTTTATATTCTGAATTTAAATTTATTTTTTTAGTGGAAGAAAAATTATCTTTATTAAATAGTATAATATTAATAAATTCTTCAAATGAATCATTTATATTAGAATTATCTAGTATAGATGACCAATCATAATTTTTAAGGAAAACATTAAAATCAATTAAATTCTGTTCAGATATGATTTTTATATATTTACTAAGTTTTTTATTTTTTTTATTTGTTGTATAAACATTCAACTTAAATATTGAGAATATAGGTAGGTGGTCACTCAAGTCTGTATATAATAGTCCATTAGAACATGGAATTGTATTATTATTGGTATAGATATTATCTATTAATGAAGATATACTATCGCATATTCTAGATGGTTTTGTAATTAATGGATGTATATCCAAAGAGTGTAATACATCAATAAAATTATTAACTTTGGGACATTTGTCTTTCATTAAATTAATATTAAAATCTCCACATAAATAAACATTAGAATTATTCATGAATGGATTAATTATATCAAAAAGGTCATCGGAAAAGTCAGTAATATCATATTCTGGATATTTATATATGCCACTAACAATAATTTTATTTAGATTATCTAATTCTATTTCCGCGCCAACTATATCAAATTTATTTGGTATTGTTTTACATAATATATCAATCGATTTAAATTTGAAATTATTATTTATATAAATAGATGTACCTCCACCTCTTTTATGTAATCTAGTAGTGTGAAGAGCGTTATATCCTTTAATAAAATGTATATTTGAGTTAAATTCATTTAACCATGTTTCTGTAATAATAATTATATCGAATTTAAGTTTTATACAGTCTAAGTAATTTGTTATATTATTAATATTTTTAGAGAGACTTCTAGCATTAAAATGAATAATTGAATTGGTATTATTATTATTATCATCGAATATATTAGAATTAGAATCATAATAAAAACATTGATCATCTATTTTAGTAATTAATTTATTATATAACACAGAATCAGATATATCTATGTCGAATTCACTATACTTTTTTAAAAAGTTCTTAATCATGTAAATTGTCCTGTGTATTATTTTCCTGTGTATTATTGTCCTGTGTATTATCTTTTTCCATATCTTCCTGTATATTGTTCTCCTGTGAATTATCTTTTTCTATAACTTCCTGTGTATTATTTTCCTTTGTATTATCTTTTTTTTTTATAGAAAATTTAACAATAGAATATTTATTATGTAAGTATCTAACTTTGTAAATATTATCATTGTTATTTGCAGATAAATGTATTGCTTCCGTGTTTAATTCTTTTAATTTGATTTGTTCTGCTTTAGATAGTGACATAGATATATTCACGTGTTTATATACAGAATTTTTAATATTTTTAGCATTATTTAATATAAATTGTTTTGTTTGTAAATTGTTAAATGTTATTTTTATAGGTCTAATTATAGACGAATTTTTATCATATTTTCCTAATCTATAATGATCAATGATTTTATTATCTAGGTTAGGTGTATCTTTTGATATAATTGAAACAATACTATTTAAATATAACATTTCTTCATTTTTTATAGAATTATAATCTTCTATACTACTTTCTTTAATATTATACATAATTATAGACATATTATTAATATTATTAGTTTCTTGTTTATTTATTGTTTCATTAACAGTTTTTACAATATTATTATTTAATACATCTGTGATGCTACTTCTAGTAGCTTCTGCAAATGATTTCATATTTTTATTAATATCATTACACTTAATAGTATTTAATAATATTTTATTATTTTCTTTATTTTCATTTAATGCATTAATAATATCAGTTTGATTTTTTATAATATTATTTTGATTATCAATTATACTTAGTAGATGATTAATGATAATATTATTATTGTTAGATGTACTACTATTCTTAGGTGGCATAATTATAAACTATATATAATATATTATATATGTAATATATAATATAATATAGGTAGTATAATATACATAGTACTATATAGTAAACTATATAATCAATACATAATATATTAATTAATAATTAAGTATGAAAATGATAATTAATGAAATATACAATAATATAATTACTAAAAATAAAAAAATAAAAATGAATATATATATGAATTGATTATACAAATGAAATTTATTTTCTAAATATATCAATAAATTAATGTATAGAAAATGGGTCAATATATGCAAAATAATTATATATACATAATTATATATATATATAAGTCTAATGAATTATAATTGAATATAGAGGTCAATACATACTATGAGAATTAAATATATATCATGAAATTAATACCAAATAAACTAAATACCAACTAAATACCAAATAAAAAAACTAATTATATAATTTAGAATGAATTTTGTTATGCAATTAATACCGAAAAACAAATTTTATAATTAATACCAAATAACAAATAACGAAATATACAATTTTTAAATTATAAATTACCAAATAAATCCATATGTGAATTTAATAACAATATATATATATAATAATTAATAAATAACATATACAATTCAATTAATATGAATGACTAATGATTATAACTAAAAATTAAATGTTATGCATCAGTGATTTCAATAATAATAATAGCAATATTACTTAATTGTACATTTATAGTTTAATAATATTGTTAACTTTATAAATAATAGGTGTATTATATGTAGTCAATGTTTATAAACAATATAGTAACATAATATTATATAATAAACTTATCTTAAAGTTGATAATTGATGATTTTTATTAATAAATATAAATGAAAGTCTGTATAATTGAACCAGGAAGTAGGAAGTGATATATATATAATATTATAGATATATATATATATAATATTATAGTATATTGATATGTGTGTAGAATAGTATGACGTCATGTAATATACTACCATATATGGGGTGAAGTGTTCACGGTATACAAAGATAATAAAAAAGAATAAAAATATAAATAAAATGTAACACTATTAATAACAGTTTATAAATAAGTGTTTAAGTGGTGAGTTGGATATAAGTATAATAGATGACAGTCTACTAATAGTATATATATATATACCTATATATACTAGCATTTTCTAGTAATAGTTATATATATATATTTGGGCATAAGATTTCGAGGTAATTAATTATAAAAATTCAAGTCTACTTGACTGAAACTTGTTCCGCTATTATTAGGGGTAATCAGTTATATTATAATATGTGAAGAATGTAACCCTTATTCCTATAGGGTGAATATATGTGAAGAAGTGAACATATTATAGGCTTAGTATATTATATGGTATGGGGTTGTAAAAGGGTAGACAGGGAGTTTGGCCATAGTCATGAGTTAAAGTAACATGAGTTGATTTAAATGAACATGTGTATGATTAGTTCCATATTTGAAATTAGTTTTAAATTCTGTTTTTCTAATTATATGGAAGTTATATTTAATGTCTGCTTTAAACTAATGAAATAGATAGTGGTATATTCTATTGTACGTAGTAAATTCATGTCGCGTCCAATAAGAATTGAGTCTGGGTGTGTAATCTTTTCATAATTAGTATTTCTATACGTAATAGGGAATATGTGTGTAAATATTCAGGTATAGTCGACGTTTATCAATAGTATATAAGTGTTAAAAAGTTGTTTGTTTAATATTATTAATATCACTATACAATAAGTTAGTTTATATAACAAAGATAAGCGAATATAATTGTTTTTATAGTTAAAGTGAATTATTACGTATCTAAAAATAGATTCGGAAACCGGTTAAACTGATCATATTACGGCTGTTATCGTAGGTGGGTAATGCTATCGTGTAGCCATATCTACCAGCGTAACACAGTATTACGATACCGGTAGTGTTACTCCCCGTACGGCTATCAAGGGCGTGCACTAGCTTATGTTTCACTGCGATGCGTCATGTGGAGAATACATAATATACTATACTATAGTATGTAGGTAGGTAGGTATACGGTAGGTATACGGTAGGTATACGGTAGGTATACGGTAGGTATACGGGTAGGTATACGGTAGGTATACGGGTAGGTATACGGTAGGTATACGGTAGGTATACGGGTAGGTATACGGTAGGTATACGGTAGGTATACGGTAGGTATACGGTAGGTATACGGGTAGGTATACGGTAGGTATACGGGTAGGTATACGGGTAGGTATACGGGTAGGTATACGGGTAGGTATACGGTAGGTATACGGGTAGGTATACGGTAGGTATACGGTAGGTATACGGTAGGTATACGGTAGGTATACGGTAGGTATACGGTAGGTATACGGTAGGTATACGGTAGGTATACGGTAGGTATACGGTAGGTATACGGTAGATATACGGTAGGTATACGGGTAGGTATACGGTAGGTATACGGGTAGGTATACGGTAGGTATACGGGTAGGTATACGGGTAGGTATACGGGTAGGTATACGGTAGGTATACGGTAGGTATACGGTAGGTATACGGTAGGTATACGGTAGGTATACGGTAGGTATACGGTAGGTATACGGTAGGTATACGGTAGGTATACGGGTAGGTATACGGTAGGTATACGGGTAGGTATACGGGTAGGTATACGGGTAGGTATACGGGTAGGTATACGGTAGGTATACGGTAGGTATACGGTAGGTATACGATAGGTATACGGTAGGTATACGGGTAGGTATACGGGTAGGTATACGGGTAGGTATACGGGTAGGTATACGGGTAGGTATACGGTAGGTATACGGTAGGTATACGGTAGGTATACGGTAGGTATACGGGTAGGTATACGGTAGGTATACGGGTAGGTATACGGTAGGTATACGGGTAGGTATACGGGTAGGTATACGGGTAGGTATACGGTAGGTATACGGTAGGTATACGGTAGGTATACGGTAGGTATACGGGTAGGTATACGGTAGGTATACGGTAGGTATACGGTAGGTATACGGTAGGTATACGGTAGGTATACGGTAGGTATACGGGTAGGTATACGGTAGGTATACGGGTAGGTATACGGGTAGGTATACGGTAGGTATACGGTAGGTATACGGGTAGGTATACGGGTAGGTATACGGTAGGTATACGGTAGGTATACGGTAGGTATACGGGTAGGTATACGGTAGGTATACGGTAGGTATACGGTAGGTATACGGGTAGGTATACGGTAGGTATACGGTAGGTATACGGTAGGTATACGGGTAGGTATACGGTAGGTATACGGTAGGTATACGGTAGGTATACGGGTAGGTATACGGTAGGTATACGGTAGGTATACGGTACCTACCATGTATAATGAACAGGTATCATATTACAAGTCTGTACGGTGCCCACAATTTAATTATCGAGGTAATAGAATGAATATAACGAATGAAGTATCGCTTTACATTATTATCTATGATGACTCATCATAGTTATTTATTGATGCGTCATAAGTGATGACATATCACAATACGTCGAGTGTACTACGAGATCGGGTTGTAACTTTGGTTAACACCTATGAAACAATGAAACCAAGGAATTTATTACGATTCATTATCTATCCTCGGTGACTCATCTTCGATTGGTTTTATATAACTTGCCATATATAATACATCATGGTACTATTAATAGTATTATACATCGTATTCGATTATATATATGTATACATCTGACTTAATGTATAACCGGTATATGATATACATATATCGTTATATATATATTATAAATGAATTAAAAGAATAAAATAAGTAATATGTATTATAAGTTATGTAATATACATTTCGAGACATTGCGAGATGTATCTAGTAGGCAATTTTGTATCGTCGTCTTTTATTATGGTTTCAATATTCCTATAGTCAATTCCTAACTCGTGTAATATTAATATTTTTCTTATTTTTAATAATATACATTTAATTTGTTATTTAATTAAACTCGGATAACTTAATGATACTGTCACACTCGAAGCACACATGTCCTACAAGTAGATAATACACTGTATACAGTTTATATGAAGAGTATTTTATAATAATCATTATATATTGATATTACGTATTGATACATATATATATAAATTAACATTAGCTACTATTCACTGCTAGTAACGCTTTGCTAGTACCAATCACAGGTGCACTACTGTCGTTCTCTATATGTAAACAGTACCCACAATTCTATTCTACTCAGTACAACGTATAACGTACCTCGCATCACATACCCATTATGATGTGAATAACGGTTTATATAGCTTATGAACGTTGTCCCAGTGGTAACTAATTAGTTATTAATTATTAGTTATTAGTTATTATAATAACATATCTCACAAACTACTTAATACTATTTAATACATCACTCTTGATAACACCGTGCATACAATAAGCGGCAAATAATTCTATAAGTTAAACTGAACAATATATAATAATAGTATACAAAAATGTTAATGTTATTTGTTCCATTCAGTTTCCTTGACACTCGTATTTCTTGTATTACTAAATTAGCTAACGTTCATATTTACCGGGCTCGTATTACCCGGGTGTACTTATCCACATTTAAGTCAAACGCTTCTTAACGCTTCTTAATTCCAAGATTGTATCTAATATATAAATATGTATTATTATTAATTATTATATTATATTATTCCACATATATCGTACATATTCCCATAGGTATCTCCTATCTATAGATGAACTATAGTTCGTATAATACGCTATTCGTAATGATCATGCAGTGCGTATACTAAGATATGACTTTACGACGTATTACATTGGTAACTACTTGAATATCTACTTTAATGAAATATTTAATAATATCTCCTGAAAAACTACTTTAAAGTTTAAAGTTTAAAGAAAATCATTTTAGTCTATATTGTCCATTAATTTTGTAAGGAAGATTTTTTAGAATAAAAATTATAATATTTTATAAATTGGTCGGTAATCCAATTAAATTAAATTAATTTAATTTGATTGGAAAAATACCGACAAATTTCTCACATATTATAATTTTAATTCTAAAAAATCTTCATTACAAAATTAATGGAATTTTTAATATAAAAATTACAACATGTATACAACCCGAATCAAACATATATCTATTACAGTGATTTCGATATTACTTCTATCAGCTGGACGTACTAATATAATGCACGGTGCGTAGATCTGAAGTGTTCTATACGTGTGCCCGCAACCATTATGATGTCGGCTTCGAAGGGTATTAGAGCCATATATGGTTATAAGTGAAAACTTCATCTAAGTTCCTGGATGGGATGAAAGGACTTCACCAAATAAAAATAACAATAACAATAACAATAACAATGTCATAGTAACTCTCTTCATGTTCATCTTCTCTCTTCGTCTCCATGTTATATATTAAGTAAAAAGTAAATTTATAATAATTATATTATTATCACTATTAGTTGAGTGAAGTATGTATAATAATTAATACTTGTATTAGTATAGTTTTATTTATGGAACATGTACGGATGAAATAATACACGTGTTATCTTACTTAATAGATTATATTTAATTTATTTCGTATATATTTGAATGTTTTTACAAAATATTATTAATATATAAGTAATATATTAACTAATAAGATAATTCTAAATCATAAGAAATGTTACTCTTCGAAGAAATACTAGTTGATACTGTGAATATCTATGTATCATATCATTCAACGATGCAACTGCATCTACTCTCTATATATAGACAAATCTCACAAAATATTTATAACTCTTACTTCTTCTTTCTCTCTACCTCTAATCATTAAATCATCCAACTTATTATTTGTTGTATCGTGTTATATTCAATGTATTATTTTTATATAATAGTTATAGTGGTATTATTATCTTCCCGCGCGAGCAAATGGGTCTATATGTTAGTGCCTAATAAACCGTATAGAATCATCATCATCATATAACGAATTATGGTGAATCATATAACGAATGATGGTGAATCATAAAGAAATAGTAATACTCTTACTTGGATTATTATTAATTAAAATGTATTTTGTATTATCTAATTTAAAGCTAATTCTGATGTATGTAGAAAACATAAAAATATACGTTATAGATTATTTTTATAAAGTATATCAACGAATATAATTAATTCTATTACTGATATTTTAATTTGATTAATATATTAATATCTAGATTTTATTTTCGAGTTTTTGTTATTATAATTATATATACATTATATATATTTGTATTAATTATATTTGCTCAATTTCGATCTTTTATAAATAGTTTATTATTTGTAAAGATATGATATTCAAACCATCCTATTCCAATGTTATATATAAAATAATCAACTTTAATATTGTTTAAAATTACACTATTAAAAGAAATCTATTAATTAACTATATACCAGACTATATGGGCCATATAACTTAGTTAATGTACTTATTTATATATATATATATATATATATATATATATATATATATATATATATATAAGTATATAAATACTATATATGTATGTATGACATTCATACGTACACACATGCGCATTCTTTGTTAATGATATCGCGTATAGTCTGCGACCGTGAATGCATTCATGCGTTACTAAATAAAAACCCCGAAACAGATTACGATTAATGGTGATAATTCTTCGTCTTTGAGGGCATTAGATTTAGTAAAAACAATATTACGTAAATCAAAAAATGATTGATACACGCTATTTATAGATATACTATTACGTATGATAAGTCATGTAATGTCATACTTTGCTATATTTATGTTATTTTACATTTTAAAATAATATTTGAATATTACATATATATATATATATATATTTCAAAGTAAAAAGATACTAGATACTTTTATTTTTTTTAAATCTATTACATAATTATTATTATCAGATGTTGGCAATTCCATGGTAATTATAGAAGGAGTGTCGCTTATCGAGACAATTACCCCTTTATTAATATGATAAGTTTCATTATAGATAAGAATAATAAATAAATAATAATATTATAATATTATGACTTCTTGTTTACATATATATGATACAAATAAATAAAATGATACTTATCATGAAACTAAATGTAATCATCATGTAATAATATAAATAAATGATAAAATAATAAAATTAAAATCTAAGAAATACATCAATAATAAAATAAAATAAAATAAAATATAGAGAACCTTACTGATCTGATATATATATATATATATAAACTTATTATGACTTATTATGACTTATTTATTGTATTAAAGACTATCGTGAATTAAATTAAATTTATAATGTGTTTATAAATAAACATTACTTTTACGTAATAACTACAAACATGCACATTCATATGTAATGAAACCTATATATTAGCAGTATACTATATATATATATATATATATATATATATACGCACATATATATTATATATTACTTGTAAAGTTACTATAGGACACCTACTAGTGATATGCATTACATATGATATATAAAACATATGGGTTTAAATATATTTTAACAATATACTTACGTAAGAACAATTGACTAAAACTAATATATTATATAACAATCACTGAAGTGTATTCCGCGTCATACATTGTCAGACACCACACATTCCATACGTCACCATATTCATCCTTCCATCACCATATTATATTAATAACCTTCTAGAAGGTTCGAAGTACTTATACCTCGCCCCATGTGACCATCTCATCCATTTTTAAATTGTATAATACATATGGGACAATTTAATCGCAACCAAATTTAAAGTCGCATAAATTTTACGCGTTATTTCTAAAAATGAAAAAAAATTAAATTTTTTTAAATCTAATTAATTTCGAAATTAATACCGATCGTTATACTTTCGGATAACTAGTTCTCTATATTATACGGAATTACTTTCAATATTTACGTAGTCATTACATTAAAGGATAATGTTTTAAAATCGATTTCGAAAATAAGAAAATTGAAACATCGCAACGCTAATTTATTTAGTAAACAAGAAAAATCGAATTCGGCAATTGTTCAATTTAAAATCATAGGGAAACAGTTTGTTAAAAATATATATAATTTCTAAAACTATATAATTTATTACATTAAAAATGGATTGTAGTACATGTAATTTAGAAATTAATAACGAAAATTATATAATATGTTCATGTGGTAATAAATACTATTATAAATGCTTATATAAAGCAAAAATTATGAAAACAAATTGGTTTAATAAATCACCGCTAAAATATGCTATTCAGTTATTTAGATCACAAGATTTTACATTTAAATGTAATACATGTATAAATAATAATGATGATAATACACCAATAAATCTACCTAGTTTAAATAACTCATTACCATCGTATATTTTATATAATATAATAATAATAAATAATTTAATAACTTATTTATTAGCATATTTATTATAATAATATAAGAAAAGATTATATTAGCATAATATAATTAATTTACTTGTGAAAGGACATTTATTTAAGTTAATTTTTAAAAGAGTTATGACAATTAATTACACAAGAGCAGATAATATTATTCGAAAAAATATTAAAATAATATAATTTTTTGAATATTGTAAATGTGGTTTTCTGTAATGGCGACAGTGGTTTTAAAATTATTACGCTTTTGAGATATCGAATCACAGTCTACCTCACTTTAATGTCTATGGAAAAATCTAATGTTATTAAAAATCGCCACCTATTGAATATTAGAGGCGAATTAACAAATTTAAATTTTTAATCTTTAATCTTAATTTTAAATCCACTTTAATATATGAGAACACGGTACAATATAAAATTTTAATATTGCATATTGTTGTATATCTGTGTTGTGTAGTGCTAAACGGATATAGTATGATATAGATATATATGTAAGTGTAATACAGACATTCAAGGTTCAAGGGTTTATTAGTATAATGGAAGGTAAGGTATTGTATCGGGAGACAAGGAGTGCGGATACTGACTGATGAGTGTAGAAACCCGGGGGTTCTTATAGGGAGCGTGGAACGCACGCCTATACGTTTAATGCCATATTAGGGAATTATAGAGGAATGCGCGCGACTTCGATTGCGTAATATCGCGCGCGCTCACATTCCAGAGAAGCGTGTGTTGACAATAACAACTCGTAACAATAATTAACCCAGCGTGGTAGGGACATTCGTATATGTGTCTATATATGGGCACATAGTATATATGTTGAAACCTGGATATCTACGAGTATGCAATACTGCGTAGTATCATAACTGATATGAATATATATATATATATATATATATAGATGTGTAAATATATATAGGTATATATATATATATATATATAATTGTGTATGCGTGTATGCATACAATGTATGTGTATTGGTAATTAAAATAGTACAATATTAATATTATAAATACATAATTTTCAATTAGAGTAATTAATAAATATATTGATTGATTGATAATGTATTTAAACAAATACATAGCCGAAAATATAATCGAAAATATAAAGTATACATATTTGCTAACGATAATATACGTTATAGAAATAAACAAAGAATAATACGAAATTAAAAAATTAAAGAAATTAAAACGTTTTACAGTTAATGCAAAAATAAACGAAAAACAATCGAAAGTAGAAATAAATCATATAGTAAAAATAAACGAAAAATGATCAAAATAGAAATAAAATACATTATTTTGTAAGTGGCATCGAAATATTCGATTTCTACTTTAACTTTATAGAATTCTTCTTATCGTTGTACCCTGCTTTAGTAATAAATTATTAGTTATATAGTTTAATATTTAAATGTTAAATTTTAAATATATTATAAACAGAACATGTTAAAAATCAATTAAACCAATACTAGAATGAAACAAACAAATAATGTAATACTTACCAAAATCTGTAATAATAGTAGGTAGTACTTTATTAATTTTATATTTTAATTGTATAATAAATTTGAAACATATATATATATATACAAACAGAACAAGTTACAAATAAAATAAACCAATATACCTATACAAAAACAGTTAATAACAAAACATACCAATAATATTACGAAACAAACAATATAATACTTATCACTATAATCTGAAATAATAGAAAATTATTAATATTGTAGTTTAGTAATATAATACATTTGAAACATATTTACAAAATATATATAAAAAAAACATATAATACCGAACAAACAAAAATAAAATAATACTTCCCACTTTATCTGTAATAATAATGAATTATTAATTTTATATTATAGTATATTTGAAATATAGATATAAAAACCCAAATTTTCTATAACAAAAAAAATTTTTTTTTAAAAAACCCCGAAGAGATAATGCAATAATTAAGATACAAAATGAAACATAAATCAATATAAAATTATAAATTTCTGTTAAAAAAAGTTGTTTGTCAAAACAGATTTTGTTTATTTTATTTTTAAAAGATGAAACAGATACAGATTTTATTATATCATTATTTAATGAATTCCATATATTAACTGATCTATTATTAATTATATGTTTAATTGTATTATCATAATTATGTATTACATTTAATTTTTTACAATTACCTCTAGTTCTACAATTATTCGATATGTTAAGAATATCAGATATATTTATATCTGTATAATTATTTGAAATTTTAAAAATTGTGGTTATATCTATTTTTAATCTTCTAAGTTCAGGTGATTCTAATTTAAAATATACCAATCTCTCTATATATGATTTATAATTAATATGTGATGAATTTGTATATCCTACGCATCTTGTAATTAATCTTCTAGTAAATAATCTGTGCACTCTTTCAATTTGGTCACTTTGACTACGAAATTTACTAACCTTTGAAAAAGGGTACCACATTATGGATGCATATATCCAAAATTGGTCTGCAATAAATTGTATATGCATTTAATAATGCTCTAGGGGATTTTGTAGTAATGCATCTACAAATTGAATTCAAAGAAAAATAATCTTTTTTACAAATATTATCAATAGGTTTATTAAATAAAAGGTTATTTTCAAATATTATTCCTAAATCTTTATAAAAAGTAACGTGTTCTAATTGAATATTATTTATAAAATATTTTGATGGAGTAACTTTCCCTAAAGTCATAACTACACATCTTGATAATGAAATATTTAATTGCCATTTATTTGCCCATTGTGAAAATGAATTTATATTATTTTGTAAAAGAAATCTTTCACTCTCAGATGCGTAAGAAAAATATATGTTTGTATCATCGGCAAATAAATCAATATGAATTTTTGAAGAGAATATACTAGGAAGATCATTAATATTTAATAAAAATAAATTTGACCTAAAACCGATCCTTGTGGTACTCCAGATTTTTACAATAGAACTATTTGAAAAAGACTTTTCAACCCGTGTAATTTGAGATCTATTCGATAACAAATTATAAAACCATTTTATTATTTTATTAGATATACCGTATGATTTTAATTTAAATAATAGTTTTTCATGAGAAACAACATCAAAAGATTTTGCAAAATCGATATATATTATATCTACACATTTTTTATTATTAAATTCATTATACCAACATTTTAAACATTTTGTTAATTGTAATTCTGTGGATTTTCTACTTATAAAACCCTATTCATATTTTGTTAATAAATTATTAGATTTTAAATAAAAAATTAATTGTTTATAAATAATACGTTCTAATACTCTACACATTACACATTTTATTGAAATAGGCATATAGTTATTTGAATCTGATAGTTCACCCTTTTTAAAAATGTGTGTGGTTATAGATTTTTTCCAAATTTTCGGTATATTACACGATAATAAAGATGAATTAAAAATAATATATAAAGGCCTACATAATTCATTGGATAATAATGTTAACATAGAAGATGGTATCCCATCAGTTCCGAAAGTATGTTTAATTTTTAATCTATTTAAAAATATTTTAATTATTTCAAGATTTAAATCAATATTATCAAATTTTTGTTTAGTTAAATTATAAAATTCGGGTAAATTTCCATTATCATTTTGTTGAATTGAACTAAAATATGAATTTAACGTATTTGCTTTGTCGAGATCTGAAAATAAAATATTATTATTTGATATATCAATTAGAGGAGATACTCCAGATTTTAAATTTTGTCTTTTTTTCATAAATTTATAAAACTTTAATTTATTTTTTGAATTAATTGCATTAATCTCTCTCTTAAAATTTAAAGATTCTAATTCCTTGGATAATTTTTTTTTTGCTTCTATCCAATTATATTTATATTGTAAATTAGTTTTAGATTTTCGAAATAATTTTTTTACTTGCTTCTTCAATTTCAATATATTCTTCGGAAGTACCTGTTTTATTGTATTATTTATATTAGGAATATGTGATATAAATAATTTATTTAGAACATTATTAAAATATTCTACTTTTTGATCGATATTATAATCATTTGAATTTAGATATTCCCAATTAAATCTAGAAAGAGGATATTTAATCAATTTTATATTAGCATTATTGAAATCAAAATTGTTTGATTTTAAAATCTGTTTACATGGGTATTTTTCAATATTTACATTAAATGAAACATAATAGTGGTCATTTATATTTTGTTATAATCTGAAATAGTCTCCAATATTTATATAAGATAGTAATTGTTTTTCATTAGTAAAAAGTAAATCAATTATATTATTATTAATAGTTGGCTTATTTATTAATTGTGAAAATGAATTTTTAATAATCGAATCGTAAAGTAATTCATAATCTACTGTTAAGAATGTTTCAACTAAAAATATAATGTCATATTTATTAGATGAAAGTAAATATTCCAAAAAATTCATTTTATTTCTAATACTACGAGCATTAGAATAATATATATTTAAATTGTTATTTTTAATATTTTCATCTTTATTGCCGGTTAGTCATCTAGAACCTATAGTTTTATTTTTATTTTTATTAATAATGGAATTGTTATAAGTAATATATGACAATTTACATACACTAACATTATCTTCACCAATTGACATATTCCAGTTCATTTTATTATGTATAATATATCTTAGTTCATAGGAACTACTTCTAGAATTATAAATACATTTAATAATTTTTTTACTTTTAATTAATTTATTTTTAACTAGATGGTATAATTTAACCTACATGTTATAATATTTGATGACGTTCTAGTGATATTTCATCTAGATATGTTCTAATGAATGAATTTTGTAGATCTCGTAATCTACATAATCGGTTAACATTTTAAAATAATTTTTTTTGAGACCACATTATCTAAATTTAATTTTAATTTATTAAATGATAATTGAACTATTGATAATACACACTATTTATTCATATCTAATGTTTTACAAATAATATTTACTAAGTATTTAAAGACATTAGTTGTATCATTATTAGGAATATTTATATTGTGAATAATTATTTCATTATTGCTAACTATATTATTTTTAATAATATCGACTGATTTTACCAAATTGTCAGTATATGTATCAGAAGTGGTTACAGTAAATGTTACATTAGAGGTTACATTAACATATGATTTTTTAATAATAATCATATCACTTATTTCAGTGATTTTGATAATAACATATTTACTTTTGTTTCTGTGCTATTTATTAAATTATTAATATTACTATTATCAATAATAGTATACGATGGTAATGAGTTATTTAAACTAGGTAGATTTATTGGTGTATTATCATCATTATTATTTATACATGTATTACATTTAAATGTAAAATTGTGTGATCTAAATAACTGAATAGCATATTTTAGCGGTGATTTATTAAACCAATTTGTTTTCATAATTTTTGCTTTATATAAGCATTTATAATAGTATTTATTACCACATGAACATATTATATAATTTTCGTTATTAATTTCTAAATTACATGTACTACAATCCATTTTTAATGTAATAAATTATATAGTTTTAGAAATTATATATATTTTTAACAAACTGTTTCCCTATGATTTTAAATTGAACAATTGCCGAATTCGATTTTTCTTGTTTACTAAATAAATTAGCGTTGCGATGTTTCAATTTTCTTATTTTCGAAATCGATTTTAAAACATTATCCTTTAATGTAATGACTACGTAAATATTGAAAGTAATTCCGTATAATATAGAGAACTAGTTATCCGAAAGTATAACGATCGGTATTAATTTCGAAATTAATTAGATTTAAAAAAATTTAATTTGTTTTCATTTTTAGAAATAACGCGTAAAATTTATGCGACTTTAAATTTGGTTGCGATTAAATTGTCCCATATGTATTATACAATTTAAAAATGGATGAGATGGTCACATGGGGCGAGGTATAAGTACTTCGAACCTTCTAGAAGGTTATTAATATAATATGGTGATGGAAGGATGAATATGGTGACGTATGGAATGTGTGGTGTCTGACAATGTATGACGCGGAATACACTTCAGTGATTGTTATATAATATATTAGTTTTAGTCAATTGTTCTTACGTAAGTATATTGTTAAAATATATTTAAACCCATATGTTTTATATATCATATGTAATGCATATCACTAGTAGGTGTCCTATAGTAACTTTACAAGTAATATATAATATATATGTGCGTATATATATATATTTATTTATTTTATTTATTTATTTAATTTGAATCAGACATGCATAACAGAGGTCCATAGAATATACAATAATTAAAACTAACAACAATTAAACGAAAACGAAATCTAAAATATTATCTAAATACAGATTTATACCATAAGGTAAATAGTTGCGAAGGGCACAAGATATTATAATAATAAAGTTGAATAATTAACGAATTACGAGAATTTCGTATACGTTGATAAAGTGAATTATATGATTTACGTAGTTTAATTGTTAAATTATTAACATTATCATATAAAAACATCAATGACGCGCTATTTCGACGCTTATATTTCATCACTATACGATATGCGTTATTATATGCTACCTTAATTTTTTGCATGTTGGCCCTATTCGGTAACCATATACTACTAAGGTAGATATTTGAAACAAACGATTTAAATAGAATAATCTTAGTAGCTTTAGAGCAATGGCTAAAATTATTCGCTATCATATAGCTTTGTTTATATAGCTGTTTGATATTATTATATATATCAATATCATCAGACAAGTCTTCTGATATCCAATGTCCAAGATATTTATACGCTTTAACAACATTCAAAAGTGTATTACCTATGTATAACTTTACTGGATTATGTATAGATGAACCATAATAGATAGGCAAAATGACAGATTTATCTATATTATATGTTATGAAGTTATGGCCAGCGAACTCTTCACAACAATTTATCAATAATTGCAGACCCTTCAGTGATGGTGAGAATAGAGCTGTATCGTCAGCATAGCATAAATTATTAATTATCTTCCCATTTAAACAATATCCTGATTTTATTTGATTTAATTTCACAATCATAGGATTGGTATAAATATTGAATAGTAAAGGTGAAAGAATTCCTCCTTGACGGACACCATTCGAAACTGGGAAGCTATTTGATGTATTATCACCCCACTTAATATAGATTCTCTGATTTCTGTACCAATAATTTAAAAAATTTATTATATAAGATGGAACATTATTATCTTTTAATCTATGAAATAAAATATTGTGATTAATTTTGTCAAAAGCTTTAGATGCATCTAGAAAAGCTACAAATATATTGGTATTGTTATTATAGTAATCTTTTAAGTATTGCTTAAGTGCAAAAACACACATTTCGGTTCCAAGGTTTTTTTTAAATCCAAATTGATTATCAAGAGTAACCAATAAAGAAGATATTCTATTATATATCACCTTTTCAATTAGCTTACAAATAATATTGGATATACATATAGGACGATAGTTAGAAGAGTCATTCGATCTTTTATTTTTGTTTTTAATTATTGGTAGAATATAGGATAATATTAACTTTTTTGGAAAATAGGAGTGATGTAACATGTTATTAATGAGTAATACTATGACTTGGATAATAAGACTATTTGAATTAGAAATATGTTCTATGGAAATTCCATCAGGACCTACAGATTTACCACCTTTAATGGAATCTATAATAGATGAAATCTCAACCGTATTTGTATAAACAATTTCATTAACATTAATTTTATTATATGGGTACGGAATAGAATTAGTACTGTTAAAAATATCATTAAAATTATCAAACCAGAATTTAGTAACATCAGCTATACCATGTGCATTCTCAATGTTATTAGGAATAGAAGATTTTTTTTTCAAATTATTTGAAATTAATTTCCAAAAATTATTTCGATCACTGATTATATTTAAGGCAATATTATCAGCTTCTATTTGTTTACATAACAATTTACTATGGCGTAATTCATATTTAAAATGTTTTCTTGCATTAACCATATTGTCATAACATATTCCAGCTAGAGGTTTTTTATTTTGTATCCAAGTTAAATAATATGATCGGGCAATACAATGTTTTTCCTTAACAATACTATTCCATTCCGAACGAGCGTATTTACTATTATTAGATTCAAAACATATATCTTTAGAACATTTTAATAGTATATTCATTAACGAATTATATAAATATTCAGAGTAATTATGATTAATATCAAAGGAGTATATATGATTTATTAATATACATAATTCTACTCTAGTGTCAATATTGTATTTTAAAATTTGATTCCTATTCAGTCTATTCCATTTAATTATTTTATGAGTTACACATTTGTTAAATAATGATCTAGGGACATTATTCTGTCTAATCACAATAACTAGAGGATGATGATCAGAAATTATAAAATCGTAATCAATTTTAATATCAATTATAGATGTATGCATATTATGCGTAGATAAAATATGGTCTAACCAAGAACAAGATTTCCACGCGGAACTAACGCACGTATAGCTATCAGAGTTTAGAATCATTTTATCAGACATGACAATATTTGTATCTGTGCAATATTTAAGTAAAATATTACTAAATTTTGAATTATGGTTAGAGATATTAGAGTTAAAATCTCCAATTATACAAAAATTTGATGTATTTAATAATTCACAATATAAAAATAGTTTAACAAGACGATCTTCAAATAAATCAATATTATTTGGACTCTCATAAGGTAAATATATATTAATAATATAGAAATCAAATAGTCTAATACATATAAGCCAATCATAAGTAGAGTTCACTATTGTAACATGTTTATCTAGGACTTTCTTCCACATAAAACCAACACCACCAAAGGGTCTGCCAATTCTCAACTTAGTATTATCAAAAGAAGCATTGCCATAACCACAATATTGTGGATTGTTAGTATTAAATATAGAACATTCCTCAGAGGGAAGCCAATGTTCCTGAAAACAAAATAAATCAATAGTAGGATAACTATTTAAAATAAAATTAACCTTGTTTTTAAAACCATTACAGTTTAAGGAAACTAAGTTTAATTTGTCACTACTATTCATTATCAATTAGTTGGATTAACATTAACATTAATATTATTGTCAATATTCGTTTTATTTATTTTATTATAAAATCGTTTTATCAATATACCACTAGGCCACCTATTACAGTTGTACATATCTTGAACATTATCAATCATCAGACTTACCTTAAATGAAGATACAAAGTGACGCGAAGTAATTATTTTCTCGACCGAGCATTCATCTGAAGTAATCTCAAATTCTTTGCATATATATGATTTAATTGTATATATATATATATATATATATATATATATATATATATATATATATATAGTATACTGCTAATATATAGGTTTCATTACATATGAATGTGCATGTTTGTAGTTATTACGTAAAAGTAATGTTTATTTATAAACACATTATAAATTTAATTTAATTCACGATAGTCTTTAATACAATAAATAAGTCATAATAAGTCATAATAAGTTTATATATATATCAGATCAGTAAGGTTCTCTATATTTTATTTTATTTTATTTTATTCTTGATGTATTTCTTAGATTTTAATTTTATTATTTTATCATTTATTTATATTATTACATGATGATTACATTTAGTTTCATGATAAGTTTCATTTTATTTATTTGTATCATATATATGTAAACAAGAAGTCATAATATTATAATATTATTATTTATTTATTATTCTTATCTATAATGAAACTTATCATATTAATAAAGGGGTAATTGTCTCGATAAGCGACACTCCTTCTATAATTACCATGGAATTGCCAACATCTGATAATAATAATTATGTAATAGATTTAAAAAAAATAAAAGTATCTAGTATCTTTTTACTTTGAAATATATATATATATATATATGTAATATTCAAATATTATTTTAAAATGTAAAATAACATAAATATAGCAAAGTATGACATTACATGACTAAGTTATATGGCCCATATAGTCTGGTATATAGTTAATTAATAGATTTCTTTTAATAGTGTAATTTTAAACAATATTAAAGTTGATTATTTTATATATAACATTGGAATAGGATGGTTTGAATATCATATCTTTACAAATAATAAACTATTTATAAAAGATCGAAATTGAGCAAATATAATTAATACAAATATATATAATGTATATATAATTATAATAACAAAAACTCGAAAATAAAATCTAGATATTAATATATTAATCAAATTAAAATATCAGTAATAGAATTAATTATATTCGTTGATATACTTTATAAAAATAATCTATAACGTATATTTTTATGTTTTCTACATACATCAGAATTAGCTTTAAATTAGATAATACAAAATACATTTTAATTAATAATAATCCAAGTAAGAGTATTACTATTTCTTTATGATTCACCATCATTCGTTATATGATTCACCATAATCCGTATACCTACCCGTATATATCCGTATACCTACCGTATACCTACCGTATACCTACCGTATACCTACCGTATACCTACCGTATACCTACGTCGAGTGTACTACGAGATCGGGTTGTAACTTTGGTTAACACCTATGAGACAATGAAACCAAGGAATTTATTACGATTCATTATCTATCCTCGGTGACTCATCTTCGATTGGTTTTATATAACTTGCCATATATAATACATCATGGTACTATTAATAGTATTATACATCGTATTCGATTATATATATGTATACATCTGACTTAATGTATAACCGGTATATGATATACATATATCGTTATATATATATTATAAATGAATTAAAAGAATAAAATAAGTAATATGTATTATAAGTTATGTAATATACATTTCGAGACATTGCGAGATGTATCTAGTAGGCAATTTTGTATCGTCGTCTTTTATTATGGTTTCAATATTCCTATAGTAAATTCCTAACTCGTGTAATATTAATATTTTTCTTATTTTTAATAATATACATTTAATTTGTTATTTAATTAAACTCGGATAACTTAATGATACTGTCACACTCGAAGCACACATGTCCTATAAGTAGATAATACACTGTATACAGTTTATATGAAGAGTATTTTATAATAATCATTATATATTGATATTACGTATTGATACATATATATATAAATTAACATTAGCTACTATTCACTGCTAGTAACGCTTTGCTAGTACCAATCACAGGTGCACTACTGTCGTTCTCTATATGTAAACAGTACCCACAATTCTATTCTACTCAGTACAACGTATAACGTACCTCGCATCACATCCCCATTATGATGTGAATAACGGTTTATATAGCTTATGAACGTTGTCCCGGTGGTAACTAATTAGTTATTAATTATTAGTTATTAGTTATTATAATAACATATCTCACAAACTACTTAATACTATTTAATACATCACTCTTGATAACACCGTGCATACAATAAGCGAGTAATGAGTTCTACCTCTTTGCTCCAGGATGTGATATCATTACAGATTCTATAATGTAGTTATAAATATAATATACATTATTAAATATATTATGGTAAATGTTGGCCAATAATGTATAGAATTAAATCTATTAATAACTTTAATAAGTAATAATACATTCTATCAACATTTATATAACTAAGAGTGTATATTTTGTAATGTACCTCAGTACCACAGTCCCATCTATGCTTCTACATGTAAACTCAGATGGTACGTTAGTACTAACTTTTCAACATCCCATCCCAACATATCATAGTACCACAGTACCAATGTACCATCCATCGATATAGAGAGGGTTTATTCATGTATTCTTATACATGTAAATTCAGATGGGATATTGTTATTATGGTACGTTGGTGTGTTACAAAAAACGTACCACCATCAA
This sequence comes from Osedax fenrisi, assembly GCA_964019155.1. Classification (NCBI taxonomy): domain Eukaryota; kingdom Metazoa; phylum Annelida; class Polychaeta; order Sabellida; family Siboglinidae; genus Osedax; species Osedax fenrisi. The sequence continues at coordinate 45,779,633 of OZ025243.1, forward strand.
ATATGTAGGCTTATACATGTAATTGCAGATGGGACGATGGTACTATAGTACTATGGTACATTAGGACCATGCGTTTTTAGTAATATACCAATGTACCATAGTACCATCTATATTTACATGTATAAGACTACAGATTTGATGTTGGTGCGTTACGAAAAACGCTTACTAACTTGGTAATGTGGTACATTACAAAAAACGCACCCTAAGATAAGTTAATAATATTTCAATTCTATTTTATTAAAAATATGATAATAAAATATTAGTTAAATTATTTATACAAAAATATTATTTCTTTACTAACGTATTATAAGTTTTGATATATACTGATATTTGATCATGAATACTGCACTTGTATATTTCTTTAGACAGATACCAGAAACAATACTTCCATAATCGTAATATTGTTACATATTTGGTCTGTATTAGTAATTAAATAATAATTATTTACATATTGATAACATTTAAATATTCTTATATACATATATAATATCAGATTGAATGATTTATCTTCACTAGTTACCTAATTAATTATTGAATAGTTAATGAAATAATTAGATTGTGAATAGATATTGAGGTTTTACTATTTACATATCACAAATATAAAATATTGACACCTATTATGTAATATTAGTAAACTTTTAATAGCAATTTAACTGTACCCAATAATTACATGATCAAAATGAATATAATAAAAAATTAATCTTAATAATACAATATATAAATAATATAAAACATAAATTATTTATTATGCACATACAAATTGTATATACACTCCAGTGCTGAAAGTGCTCACAAATGAAAACTAAATAAAAAGTCATAAATAACAAAATTATTTGACAATAAAATAAAAGTAAATAAATGAGATGTAGGCATTATGATGGGTAATATAGTAGTGGATAGACCGGATGGATATAGGGAGATACTTCCATAAAGATTGTTCTATAGGGACGATGGATTAGTACAAATAAGAGAAATTACAGAGATTGAACTGAGGAAATAAGAAGGGAAGTATAGTAATAGTTAGAATTATAGGAGGATTTGGAGGAATGAAGATATATGAGTTGATGAGAAAAGTCTGAGTAGGGTATTTTTATAAGGGAACTAGTTGGGGAGTATTTGGAAGGAATTAGTATTTTAGTGGTCGTGAAGTCGTATGAGGAATATTGACTTGCTAAATATCAGATAATTCTATCTAATGAGTAAAAGATGAATCAGGAATTGATACAAATCAAGAAGTATAATAATCATAACGATAACGTACAAGTGATTTTTAACGGTAATTGGCTGATAATATTTTGAACAAAGTGAATTATAAAAAGATGGTAGATAGCAGTTTTAAAGGTATGCAAAGAAAAGGAAAGGTAATAGTTTAAGAAGCTATCAATGTTTATAATAGATGAGTGTAGTATACTATGATTATCATGGTTATAAGGATATAAAACAATGGAAGAACTATATTAGATGTTTTTGATAGAAGACATAGTATAATTGATGAGGCACATATAATACATTAATCATTATCAGTACAAGATGTGGGAATGAAAGTATATAGTTGAATATCATCCGCATACATATGGCGGTGGATAATTAGCAACGATATCATAAATAGGTAGTATGAATATAGAAAATAAAATGGATAAAGGATAAAAGGAGCCACTGTGAGACCATATATTAGAGTAATGTTTTCGGATAACAATTAATATATTATAACTATAGATGTTCTATTTAAGATCTATTATTCCAATCATTTTAGGGCAGTACCATTAATAACTATAATATTAGTAATAAAAATGATTATATTATTGCGATGGAGGCATGTGAAAAATGTAAAAAATCAAGTTGAAAACACATAGATGTAATGACGGTATAATAAATTGTATTAAGATTTTGTAATAGGTAGGTAGAATGACGAGTATAGTGACATCATCTAAATTTACTCTGAAGAATACTCTGGTAGAACTAGATAAACTTTGTGATAATAACCGATGAGATGTCAATTGGTAAGCTGAGACACAAATCCACCACCATCCTTGTTATCTTGTATCGATACATCTTTGGATAATGAAGTCACTTTAGTTATGTTGAGCTTACAATCTCCTTATTCGGAAACTTTTCTTCTAACAGTTCATTGCACGATTGCTTCTTAGATTGATGTATATGCTCTCATATCTGGTTATTTGTAATAGAAATGTTAATATTATTATAACCAAAATGATATTCATTCAAATTTTACATCCTTTCAGTATACTATTGGTAGAAAAGAGTAAAATAAATCATTTGTTAATATCCATATAAGAATATCATTCAAATCAAACATATAATGATATATAGAAGATAATAATGTATAAGGTTTTTCATTGCTATTGATTCGGTCAATAATCTATTGTTATAAAAATAATAATAAAATTAAATAATCAAAAATAATAATATAAACTTAGAATAAAGGGGTATACACAGCATGGGCAACAAGTACGGCTAGAAGTCGCCACCTAAAATATATGAAAACTATATTTGCTAGCAACTTGGTGCTCAGACTATAGCTCACTATCTGAACACGTAATAAGCGAGCAACAGCACGGGCAACAATAGTGGTGCAACATGTCCAGCCTTCACGAGGCGCACCGTGTCCATCTCTCCCGTGGAGATGGCGAAGAGGACTCATCACGGCAAGGACCATCTCGAGCCCAAGGCTCGGAGGCTCCAACACCCCCAACAACCGCTGGCATTTTTTTGTCAGCCGAATCATCCCCCTCGCAACTGATTCGGATGTTACTCTTGAGAGCCGGGGACGTGGAACAGAACCCAGGACCAACCTGCAAAGCCTGCAATATAGCGATCGCTGCCGGCAAGCCATACCTCTCCTGCGGTTCCTGCGACGCAATATCGCACAAAGGGGAGAAGTGTAGCGGCCTGTCAAGGACGCGGCAAGCGCTCGGCATCTGGTTTTGCACGGGCTGCTCGATAGCCGACAACCAGGTCTCTCAACCTTCTCAGCCTTCCCTGCTAACCCCGCCACAGACGTCATCCATAACAGCGTCCTCAGTCCAGCCGACCTGCGACACATGCCATAAAGCTTTTCTCACCGGCAAGCCCTATTTATCCTGCTTTTCCTGCGACGCTCGGTCTCACAAAGGGGAGAAGTGCAGCGGCCTGTCGAGAACACGTCAAGCGCTCGGCATCTGGAAATGTAAGAGCTGCGCCCAAGATGAGACCCAGGCAGCATCGACGCTGAACCCCCCGTCACCCTCACCGCCGCCAGCCTCATCACCGGACTGTACCCTCAGACGCGGTAATCAGGTGACATTGGTAGGCCAAGTCGTCGGAGCTCCCCGACAAGTCTCTTCCTCCGCTGCTTCATCACATCGTTGTACGCATTGCGACAGGGTAGTCAGAGCAACACGTTTCCCAATTAAATGCGGAGGGTGCGATATGCTCTGCCACAAGAGCTGCACAGGATTAGTGAGATCAAGACAGCTTGTCTTTATAGACTCAAACGCTTGGAGATGTGAAGGATGTAGTAAGAAGTCCAACTCTGCAGCAACGGACCCGGCCCTAAGGTTACTCGACGCATCGGTGAAACGGTCAGACTTCGGCTCCAGAAACAGTATCAGGATGCTCCAGTGGAATGCTAACGGCCTGAAAACAAAGATGGTGGAACTCGCGGACGCAGTCAAGAAACTGAAAATTGATATACTTCTAATACAGGAATCAAAACTCAGACCAAACGATAAGTCCCCCTCCCTCCCAGGTTACTCAGAAGTTAGAAAGGACAGAGGTACGGATAAAGGTGGAGGCCTTGTGACGTTTGTAAAAGACGACATCCCATTCATCACCGTCGATCACTCATCAGCTGCACCCGGCTCACTTCTCGAAAGCCTCACGGTCAAGTTGAAAACCAGCCCAAATAGTCATCTTTCTTTCACAAATGTGTACTGTCCTCCAACACGTGGCGACCGAAGAGGTCACGAATTTGAAACCACCGAATTACCATATGGAAAGGACGACTTAATCGGTGGGGATCTCAACACCCACTCAAATATGTGGGACCAGTGGCAGCCAGAGGACAGAATGGGCTTGGAGGTAGAAGCATGGCTCCTCGAGAAAGACTTCATGGTGGCGAACGATGGTTCGGCAACGAGAGTGAATGCGGGTACTGGTGGCAGCAGTGCTCCGGACGTCACGTTGTTCCATAGCAGTTTAAGCGAGAGAACGGAATGGTCAGTCAGTGAATGTTTGGGCTCAGATCATTTACCCATAATCTTAAGCATCGATTGTCAGGTTTCCACCCTCCACCCCCTCCTATTACCCAGTTAAGATGGAATTGGAAGAAGGCGAATTTCGACGGTTTCAGAGTATGTATTGAGTCATCCATACACACAAACCTCGAGATGGTCGAAAACATGACTCTGAATAAAAAGATGCATTTTCTGAACGACAGTATCATCAAAGCCGCAACCGAGCACATTGGTACGGTGAAAATCACCAAAAACTGCAAGGAGTGGATGTCAAGAGAGATACGGGAGGCGGTAAAAGATAGAAATCGTTTGAGAAGACAAGTGAGTACGAGAAGGACAGACTGGATTGAAGCATGCAGAGTAGTTCAAGCACTCATAAAGGAAAGCAAGGAGAAGAAATGGTTCGATTTCTTGTCGGACGTCTCCTCTTCCTCCGACCCCAACAAAATATGGGAGACCATAAGATCATTGAGCGGACGAAACGCAAACAGCCTCAAGAACGAATCCCTTATTGATGGTGATAAGTGCTACGTGACAAGCCGAGCGAAGGCTAATGCCTTCATGAAGAGATATGCTGAAATCAGTAGGCTAGACATCAACAAAGAAGACAGGCTGAAAAAGACGATACGCCACACACTGAACGCCCCGCGAGCAGATGAGCAGTGCTGTCAACCGTTCAGTACAGTGGAGTTATCCCAGGCAATCGAATCAATGAAAACCAAAGGGGCTCCGGGCAAAGATCAAATCGCTCCTCGCTTCTTAAAGGCTCTAGGTCCAAATGCAATAGACTTGTTGCTAAACATCATAAATGAATCCTGGAGTACGGGTATAAGCCCTTTCTCTTGGAGAGAGGCAATCATAGTCCCTCTTCTTAAGAAGGGTAAGCCGGCCAGTGACATAGACTCGTTTCGCCCTGTCTCCCTCACATCATGCGTCGCCAAGACTATGGAGAGGATGGTGGCAAACAGAATTACATATCTGGCAGAAGTGAACGGTTGGTGGTCTAAGGACCAAGCAGGTTTCCGCTCCCAAAGATCATGCGAAGATCAAGTACTAAGACTTACACAATCAATCAGTAACGCTTTACAGTCAACCCCCCCATCAAGAAGTATCCTTGCACTGCTGGACTTTAGTAAAGCATACGATAAAGTGTGGAAGAACAGGCTATTTCAAATTATGCTGAACAAGGGCGTCCCAAGGGCTATGGTTAACTGGTGTCGAGGATTCCTGAGCGATAGACGAGCGATGGTCAGGATCGACGGCGTATTAGGAAAAAGCTTTAAGCTGCACCAAGGTGTGCCACAGGGAGCAGTACTATCACCTATACTATTCCTATTCTTCATTGATGGTATAAGTGATGTCATTCCGGAGGACGCCCAAATAAGCCTCTACGCAGATGATATTGCTGTATGGGGACAGAACAAGGACAAGGCTAGAGCCCAGGAAGTGGTACAAGAAGCGGTCTCCAGAATAGCCAATTGGTCCAAGTCCCATAAGCTTGTCCTGAACCCCTCGAAATGTGAGTCGACCTTATTCTCCACTTGTCCCAGCGAAGCGAACTGGACTCCGCTTATCCGTATCGAGGAGAACGTTCTAAAGGTGAACCCGACTCCAACATTTCTCGGTGTAACTCTGGACAGAACCCTAACGTTCAGGCAACACGTTACGCGGATAAAATCCAGAGTGATGAACCGAATTAGAATTCTGTCCACACTGGCATCCAAGGAATGGGGTTGTTCAAGGCCAAGCCTATATCGCATTTACCAAGCTACCATACATAGTGTCTTCCACTATTGTGGTCCAGCCTGGCAGCCATGGTTGGCAAAGAGCAATAGGACTATCCTGGAACGAGTTCAAAACAGGGCGCTCCGCGTGTTGACCGGGCAGCTAGCAGATACACCATTAGAATGCCTTCGTCTTGAGGCAGGGATATCATCTTTCGAGACTGCAATAAGGCGTAACTGTGCAGTGGCCTGGGAAAAGTCTGCAAGAGTCCCCTGGTCGAACCCAAGACGCCAGCTCTTCGAAGCCCCCGTCTTCCACAGATGGAAGCGGAAATCCTGGAGTGAGTCGGCAAAAAGAGAGTGTGACGATCTAGGCATCAGCGATTTCGAGAGAAAACCGTTTCCCGGTCCAGGCTCTCCACCGTGGCTATGTCTCAACAATTCTCGAGTTTCGATCCACACGGGATTAGCTAATAACTCGAAGAAGAATAGCAGCCATGTAACGCTACTGGAAGACGCCATATCATCAATCTCTATGCACGGCCCAACCAAGTTCACGATATACACGGACGGTGCAGCTGATGCGGGTATAAAGAATGGTGGAAGCGCGGCGATAATCACGACAGGCGGCCCGAGTAATCCAACCCTGATAAAAACGTTATCCTGTAAGGGTAGTCGTTGGACGTCCTCGTACGAGACAGAGGTCACGGCCCTGCTACTAGCAGCAAACTGGATAAAGCAAGAGGGAACAGAGGAAGACCACATCCTAATTTGCTCAGATAGCCAATCAGCCCTCTCGGCACTTGAAGGATCCGGCAAAGAAGACGACAGCGACATAGCCACCGTCCGCAAACGCCTAGCCTCAGTGAAACCTAGAATATCCATGCAATGGATACCCGGTCACTGTGGTATTATCGGAAACGAGTGGGCGGACAAAGCTGCAGGTGTCGCCGCTACTACGGTAACGAGTCTCCCGCCACTCTCTCCAGATACTCAGACGCCCCTGATCTCATACGCCGCAGTGAAGGCCCTAATAATAAGGGAAATAAAGGACCCTCCCACATCGCACCAACGCACAAAAGAGGTATACGGCGACCGTTCTGGGATTACCAACAAAAACAAAAAAATCTATAAAAATCACGGTATCCCAGACGACAACCAGACTCTAAGCAGAAGCGACGCGGTCCTCATAGCGCAACTCCGGAGTGGCCACTGTCACAAGCTCGCAGCATACAGGAATGTTGTCGACCAGAACTCGTCCCCGTACTGCCCATACTGCAAGGACGAATTTGAGACGCTCGAACATTGGCTGAGAGAATGCCCGGCGACGGCCAGAAAACGTATACGCGGTTTTGGGGGTGCGGCGCCTCCCTTGTCCGTCTTGGTGGATGACCCCAAGATGGTCCTAGCGTTCTCTCATGGACTCACGTCCATGTGACGCATCGCCGCACTCAACAACAACAACAACAAGCGCACCAACATGTCACCAAGTACTGGCAACCAATAGCCACCAAATTCAAAATGTGTAATTGTCCAGTAATAGTTACTGGAAATGTAAATAATGTATTGAATTATGGTAATTATTTTCAACTAATAGGATATTTAGAAAAGTCAACACTGTTTAAATGGTGTACTTTAAATTAAATAATGGATATATCATTATTTAAGACAATCTTATGATTGTAAATCTTTAAAATAAAAAGTATTAAACTTGAATAATTCTAAGTTAATTAGAGTTTCTATATCATTATTATCCATGAGACACTATAGATCAAATAATTTTAAATAATTCTATAATGGAATTTTTAATAATTAATCACGTGATGTAATCGCTATCTGAAAACATAAATAATATTTACCCAGCAACAAGCGGTACATGATGCTCGCGGTGTGGATACTCTAAATAATATGTATCGAGCAACAAGTACGGCAATAGGCATAGAACTGTACTTATTGCTCGCGGTATAGACAAACTTTAGAAAGAGAATATATCAGAAAGCATGAAATTAATCAATACGAAACAGATAGTCAGTAGTAGTTGTAATCTACTATATATCATGTATTTGAAATAATCACTAAATAAATTAAAATAAATAACTTTAGAACATACCAATTAATGTATCCCATGATTCATCATCAGCCGGTTCTAGTAGTGAAGGGCTATGAATTCTATGATTGAAGTCATAACCAAATAAATTCTTGCCTATAATTTTTTATATTATTATTATCTTTAAAGTATAGTAAATGTATATTAAATTATACTATATTATTATAGGGTATAAAATGTAAATATAATACACATAATTATAATGAACATTCATGTAAACTTAAACTTAATTCATCAATAGAATAGTAATATTTTGTATATATAATTATCGTGCTTAATTAGAATGCATTTGAAATTATTTGTTTAAAAAAAATTTATTTTATTAAAACACAATTAAAATATAATTCATTATTTAAAAAATGATATATAATGTTGTATACAAAATTAATTTTAAGTACCCAAGCCCTGCAACTCGGGCTATTTTGTGTAATGTCGATCACGTGGTTACAAATGTAAACAGCGGCCATTGAGGATTGTAGATTTGAATTTATTTGAATTATTATATTTGTATTTATTATTTAACATTTTATACACCTTTTATATAACTATAGAATGCCTAATCATGGCATAATATGCGCTGTAAATGGATGTAAAAATTATAACACCAATAGGGAATTTTGATTTCACAGATTTCCGCTTGAAAAAAAAATGTATATAATAATATAAATTTATTTTAAATAAATATATTAAATTAAAAACTATTTATATATATATATTATATTATTACCTATATTTGACACATATATTTTATTTATAGCATAAATAATTAAAATAATATTAGAATAATTACTTTTATATTTTAATACAATATATTTAATGAGTTATTAACTTAATAACGTATCATTATGATTATTATAATAATAATTATAATAATTCAATTTTTAATTGATAATATATTGTAAACAGGCACACGTATTCAAAACATAATATAATGTATCATAATATGATTAACATATACTCTAGTCTTATTTAACAACGCATGCATATGTATATTTCAATCATATTGTACCATTATATATATATATATATATATATATACTGGGATGCACGAAATGTTATCAGCAAGCGGTCGGCGAGTGCGGGCGGCGAGCGAGCGCGCATACAGCTAAAAATAGATTATATGTTTATATTCAGTGAATATTATTCACACATCAATGCATATATATATATATATATATATATATATATATATATATGTGTGTCAACGATATCAAGAATTATATGTGTATACAATGTTACATTGAATGTATTAATTAATCATACACTGCATAATTCACTATTCATACAGTGTATGATACATCTATAGATACACAGATATTTCTAATTAGAATAAACACCCATATATATATACAACACCCATGTGTATACACAGAGTATAACACATATATTTATATATATTTTGTTGACTTGTATTTATTTAATATTATACTTACTTAAGTGTGTATACTAGTTTATTATTTATTACATAGTATAATATAATATAATAATTGAGATTTATAGTTATATTTTTCATTAGAACAACTATCAATGAGTATTTATATATATATATATATATATATATTTATGTGTGTGTGCATGTGTGTATATATACTATATATTTTATATAAGCTTTATCAATATCGGTAGGCATTGATGCGTGAATATAAACATATAATCTATTTTTAACTGTATACGCTATGCACGACATACATAGCGCGTTCGCTGCCCTACTCAAGTGCTAGTACAATTTTCAAAACTCTTCCCAACTAGTGCAGTAACCTATATATATACTATTTGAAGCAACATCTTATGGTAAATAAATATATATATATATATATATATATATATATATATATACATCATACTAATCATGGCAAATAGGTTTATCTAAATTTAATAAAGCAATATTTGAAATAATTATTATTTACATGGTTTCATAAACTCATGGATATTAAAATTATATATATATATATTTATGTATATATATATACATGTATATGTTAAATAAAGTGTGATTTTCTAATATAATATAATATATAGTTATAATTCAATGTATTCAAAGAATTAATAATTATAATGAAATTGTTTTAAGAAATTAAATATATATATTGGAAGGCCATATATAAATTATAAAGGTAATGATATATTTTTTATGTATGACCCCCCACACCTTTTAAAAAGTATCAGAAATAATTTAAAAAATGGTTATATTTTTAACGGAAATAAAGTTTCTATGAAAAATATAGAAATATTTTATGAAGAAAAAATTAAATTTAATCTACAATTAGCCCCTAAACTACAAAAAAGACATATGGAGCTTACCACATTTAAAAAAATGAGAGTTGATTTAGCTGCACAAACTCTAAGTCAGTCTGTATGTTCTGGTATTAGGACATTAGTCTCTCAAGGCATATTACCTAATGAAACATTATATACAGCTGACTTTTGTAGCTTCTTTAATAATATATTCGATATTTGTAATAGTAAATCAGAGCCATCATCTAATATCTATAAAAATTCTTTAACAAAATCAAATATACCTTTACAATATTTAAATTCTAGTCTTATAGTATTAGAACATATGGAATATTTAGGTAAACGCTATATAAATAGTTTACCTTGTATTCTAGGATGGCGTTAACTATAAATAGTATTATTTGTTTATTTAATGATTTAAATGATAAATATGATTGTAATTATATGCCACTAAATCATTGTAATCAAGATGCCGTAGAGAATTTTTTTTCGAGAATAAGATGTCGTGGAGGAAACAGGGATAATCCAAGTGTAGCTGAGTTTTTATCAGACTATAGGGCTTAAGCCCTATAAATTTAGCACTTGATTCTCTATTTATTCATAGTGAGGGAGCAAATTGCCATCTTGATGCAGGACATTTTTTATTAAAATTATCTTCTTTAAAAATGAATTCTAATATTATAACACCTAGCCCTATAACTGATAATCATTCACTCATTGTAAATTTAATTCCTAATATTGATATTTCAGAAAGTAATATGATTGTAAATATTTCTCATATAATATGTAAAAATATATATACTAAATTTAAATGTAATAATTGCTATAATATAATATATATGGAATCTACGTCGACATTTCCTGCTTCTTATTTATATTGTGTTGATAAACTAACTAATGTAAACGATAATTGTATTCCGTCATATTATTTCATTACATTTATTAATTTATTAGAATTATGTTTTCGAAATAACATTAATGAAATAATTTATAAATCTGATATCGGTATACTTTTTAAAAATATTTTATTACGTTCAACTTTAAATTTTAAATTATGCGATGAATGTAATGAAAATAGCGATTCACTTTTTTTTTTCAATTCGGATCAAATATATATTGCGTAAAGAAAATATAAATATAGTTGATGTTATATATAATAGAAAATGTAGAAAAATGCTTAAATTAAAACATATATGATATAAATGTGCATACTACATTGTTTTTGTAATTATTTATTTGATATATATATACATTTAAATATAGTATAGAAGAGTAGTTAATAGTATACTCAAAGATTTTCCGAAGGAAAGATATAACACTTACGCGAAATCGTGTAATTCGAATTTGTATACAAAATACCCTGGTGCCACCTATAGCGGGTTACTTTTAGGAACTATGCGTTGTTTATAATGTAAATTCGTATTTAACTATACACTTTTAAAATGTTAAATAATATGCTTTAAATTAATATTTATATGATGAAAACTAAGTGTTCATTTCTAATATATAACAAACAAATATGATATTTATGTTTTAAATGCTATAAATATATATTTAGTAAGTAAAAGTTAATTTATATTGCATGTAATTTAATAGAGCAATGAAAACATTGTTGTATGCAAACAGAGCCGAACCTAAATCTATTTCAGTGATTTCGATACTACTGCTAGCAGCGGTTGGGGATATTACTAAATTACGTTGCATGCATAGCGAGTGTTATATCTTTGCTTTGCAAAATCTTTGCTATAACTACTATTCTATTTTTAATTATTTATAATACATTAATAATATAGATTATATAATATAAGCATATAATATATGGTACATATTTATATTGATATATTATTTTTATTTCTTTGACTATATATATCTAATACATAACATATTTTAAATTTATGAATACTATATTATATAGTATTATATATGAATACTATATTATATAGTCTATATAGGCTAATAGATGTTATTATAATAAAGTATAATACAGTTTATACTTATATATTTAATATATCTTAACAAATAATTTGTATTCTTATAAATATTATATAGGCTAATAAAGTGTTTTTATAAAACTAGCCTAAATAAATTTAGATTGATATATATATACTATATATGATGAACTATTTATAATTTAATAATGTATATAACTTTAGTTTATATTATTATCCTGATCAACTTTGTTTGCATAGAATTTCGGTGTGTCTATAATGTCTTGTTATTTAATAATCATTAATAAATATTTAAAATAATGTGTGAAAAACAAAATATTGAATAAAAATCGAATTGCCGAAATATCTATCTGACCATTCTTTTGATCATAACTTTTTTATTATTAAATATATCAAAAAAGTAAAATATGAAACTTATATTACTTTTTCATCCTCTTTCCAATGGTATTAATAATTGTATTCTAGCTAAAAATCTCATTTCTATATTTAATATAATATTATATAGTATATAATAATGCATTATCATTATAATTAAACATACACTATACATTATGGTTTTCTTTATAATATATTTTATATATATGTAATAAATACACTTTATTATAAATTAATATTAATATATAATAAAACCATACATAGTTATTTTAATGTTATATTCAATGTATATTCCAATATAATGGAAATGATTAATTCTAAGAATATCGGATTATCATGATACATTCCGTAATAATCAAATTGTATCTATTCAATATTATTCATATATATTTTATTCTATAGTACATTATTTATTTAATTATTATTAATATAAATACATCTTTATAGTTAATAATCATAGTGCATAACATCATTTTAATTTATAAAACATACAATATAATTTTTAAATTCAAAAATATTTGATATACAATCCTCAATGGCGGCTTGTTTACAAATTGCATCACATGATATAGAAAATAGCATTACACCGATTTGCATGTAATTATATCAGAGTTGCAGGGCTTGGGTAAGTACTTAAATAAGCATAAAATAAGAAATATAAACCAGTAAAAATAGTATTAAATATTTTATTATTGCAATAATGTTGTTGACGACAAGTTGTCGATTAATATCGTAATATTGGTTTATATTATTATGATATTATAAATTTTAAAAGCATAACAAACATAATATATGTATTGTCAATATAATATATTTGTTATACAAAATATTTACTTATTTTAGCACATATATTACGACCAATGAAACGAAAGCATTATAGTTATACGATAATATATTTTATATATTATATAACAATATAATATTTCACTATATATTACATTTGATATCATTTCATTACATTTATTATAATGTTTATTTTGTATATTTGTTAGTATTACTTTGTATAATATTGTTATTTCATTATGTATTTTCATCGATGTAACCAAATAGGATAGTGAAATGAATGTAGATTTTGAATATGTGATAGAGGCGCTGCAGTTGAAATTTACTATTAGATATTAACTAAATTCGTCTACTAAACTTTATTATTTATATACATATATATATTAATATTTACGATCAATTTTAATGTACTATCTATATTAAAAATAAAAGTTATATATATATATATATATATATAAAATACTAAATATCAACATTCCTCATAATTTTTATATTTAAATGTATTTAATTGAAGATATCATATTATTTGACTTATATAACCTACATCCATAGATATAGATATACCTTTTTAATATTTAACATATATAATATGACTAATATCCAATCAAAATTACTGTTGCTATTTGTTAATTTATCGATAGAAATGACATTCGTGTATCTATCTATTACATGAATTGCGTACGCCAATTGATTATCCATTTTCTTATATCAATGGTACATATTTTATATGATAAATATTGATAATATATGATATTATTCTTATTCTATACATATTAGTATACATAAATATATAAATAAAACTTATATATCACGTATAAACGTTTTTTGTACGTTTATATTTTTATATAAGTTGCTAAGACTTTAGCTGTACTCTTTGACGAATTTCTATAAACTTGTATGTATATATATATATATATATATATATATATCTGATAAGTCTTTTTTATAATATACATCTTATTTATAGATATCAAATATCATATTAAATATACTAAATATAATTTTTATATGCCAATACTTTTTAAGAAAAAACCCAAACCAAATACTTTATTTATTATTAAATATGTATACATTATATATGTTCTCATTATTTATTATATTATACTTGAATTATTACTTAATAATATGTAGTTAATATACTAATAGGGGAGGAACAGGAGTAGTGGCCGAAAATAAATATGCCTTAGAATACTTCTAATATATCGATAAATACTGAATTTGAATATCTTATTTTTTTGAAGTAGCTAGAAATCATATAGTTCTAGAATACTGTGATTTCACTTTTATATATAAAGTATATTATTGAATAATATTAACGATTGCTTAGTCATTAAAAAAAAGCACTAAAATAAGAAATACAGGAGTAGTGGCCGCTAGTACCAGAAAATGCAATAGGTGTCTCGTAATGTATTCAGTTTAAATATTTTAAATTATTTAATTTGTATTTAAATTTTGTAAGATTATTAATTATATTTTGTGATGCATACGCACCTTTATTTTATTCAATGATTTAATTATATATTATACACACTCATATACATAAATAAGTATATATATTTATATTACTAGAAATTTTTACTTTACAGTTTTACTACTTACTTGATACCTACATATTATTACTCTATATATATTTATAAATAATAATAATCATTATTATAATGAGTAAATGGAATAATGAGAAAATTCTACAAGCAATACAATTCGTAAACGGTGGCGGAACATATGCTGAAGCCTGCAGGCGATACACCGTGCCATGTACAACACTCAAAAGAAGATGTAAATCAAAAACTAATTTTAATATCGATAATGTTAAAATAATAAAGGGACCCGATTCAATATTACCTCCAATATTGGAATTAAAATTAAAAAACTATATACTCCATAGTTCTAATTGTTTATTAGGGTTAACTTGCGAGGATGTTAGACGAGCTGCATACAAACTTGCTAATAAACATAATATTACTCATAATTTTAATATACACGATAAAATGGCTGGAACATGGTGGCTAAATGGATTTAGAAGGCGGCATCCCGAATTAAGTCTTAGAATGCCAGAAGCTACATCAGGTAGGCCATATTTATATTATATTATAATATTGTAATATTATATTTATATATTATATTGCTAATTAATCTATTGCTATTATTATACTATTAATTTTATATATATATATATATAGGTTATATATAATTATATAATAAGTAATATACATAAAGCATTATATAATGTTATATAAAATCTATATATAAAACTGATAATAATAAAATTATTTAGATATATATATATCTAAGTATACTTATATATATATATATATATATATATATATATATATATATAATGAGTATATACATATATGATTAGATACATACATATGTTACCTTATATATATATTTAAGTATTATAATATAATATTAAATATTACAAATTAAATAAACTAATAACTTCTTAGTATCTAGATTATTAAATAAGCTATTAATATAATATATATAGGTTATATATAATTTTATAATGTTATATAATCTATATATAAAACTAATAATTATAAAATTATTCATATACTTAGGTTATACCTATAGATACCTATATATATATATATATATATATATATATATATATATATATAACCAGTGTATACATAAATTGTTATTTTACCTATATCAAATCTATATATACCTAAATCAATGTCAATTATTCGACACTATAACCTAATCGTTGAAGCGATCGATGTATAAATCATATCATTCCAAATGGATATCATTAATAGATATATTACTATTCTTGAAAGTATTCACCGATATGAGAGCTCTTAATTATATTGCCCGATTATACCTACCATGAAGATAACGTTGAATTAATACCGATTACAAATATAATATAAATATAATTTAAAGTAAAAATATAGAATATTGATTTTGTTCACAGATACATAAAGTTATCAGTTAAAATAGTTATGTTCATTACCTACATATAAACTGTAATTAAATTAAATGCGTAATTAAATGTGTGCTTATTTTAATCGAGAATTATATTAATTATATTAAAAGAACATCATAGTCGTATAATAACCTACAATCGTACTACAAATAAAGTATTTAATTTTAATTTTCTATTATTTTAATATATCATTTTCTATATATATATTCATTAATTAGTCATTAATTTAATCAGTCATTATTGTTATCCAAACTAATGACTGATCCAAACTATAATATAATACGTATTCAGTGTAATTAAAAAGTGAAAATATTCAAAATAGTATATATATATATATATATATATATATATATATATTATATATATTCTATGCTATAAATCGAGTACACACGGTTAAATTATTTGATTAAAATCTGGATATGATTATATTATATGCTTACATATATATATACACACAGTAAAACATCTCTATAATAAACTACTTTTTTTCATTAATTTTTTTCTTATAGAGAGGTTTTCTTATAAAGATGTTTTTACTTTTCCAATGATTTTAAGAATTAATTTATAATTGAAAATGCATAATATAACCTATGGGTTATATATATATAGTATATTTATTTATATGTAATATATACTGTATTGTTTGCATTTAGACATGTTAATATATAATGAATACATAATGAAATTTTATTATATTTACATTAGCAATTATAAATTATGAATCATCATTGATGAATATAATATAATGAATATTATAATAATCTATTATTTTATACCCATTTCCACCGGAAATTTCCAGCGGAAATTTTTGGTGTGAACGCACCTTTTAATTGTATACTATAATATCATTTATTAATTAATTTTAATAAATTTATGGATATTCAATAACAATTATTAATTCATTAAAATTCATTTCGAGCTATTTATGTAATATAAAATATTAATTTTAATAAATTTATGGATATTCAATAACAATTATTAATTCATTTTAATTCATATCGAGCCTTTTATGTAATATAAAATATTAATTTTAATAAATTTATGGATATTCAATAACAATTATTAATTCATTTTAATTCATATCGAGCCTTTTATGTAATATAAAATATTAATTTTAATAAATTTATGGATATTCAATAACAATTATTAATTCATTTTAATTCATTTCGAGCTATTTATGTAATATAAAATATTTGTAAGAAAAAAAAATATCTTATAAACTAATTAATTTCTATAATTGTTATCAATATACAATACTTCTATTTATATATAATTATTTATATTTGTATACAATAAGTTTCTTATAAAGAGGTTTTTCTAATATTTTCCTTATAAGATTTTCTTATAAAGATGTTTTTTAATGTGGAAAAGGTTGAATTCCAACCAAATGTGTTAACAATTTTCTTATAAAGAGGTTTTTCTTATAAAGAGATTTCTTATAGAGAGTTTTACTGTATATATATATAGAAGCATATAATATAATCATATCCAGATTTTAATCAAATCATTTAGCCGTGTGTACTCGATTTATAACATAGAATATTATCTAATCATATCCGAATTTTAATTAAATCATTTACCTGATGAATTAATAAATACATGAATATTAAAATTAAATTATTTCAATCAATTCCTATTATATATATAATATAATTCTTTCTTTAATTTTTATTTTTTATAATTTAATATGTTTAATATATTTACAATGTTAATTATATTTTAATTTAAGATCTACAACATGTATATTTTAGTAAAAAATATATATACAATCTCTGGGAATTGTATGCAGTATTTTATATAATTACTGATACTTAATGATTAAAGTATGTATCTGTATGTATGTATGTATGTATTATCTATATATATATATATATATATATATATATATAAATGCATACTCATAATACAAATTAATTATAGGTTCCAGAGCAAGAGGGTTTAACAAAGATGTGGTTAAGGACTTTTATGATTTACTAGAACAACTGATAAATAAGCATAACTATACTCCTGACAGAATATTTAACGTCGATGAGACAAATATGTCAACAGTTCCGACGAGGCATCACAAAATATTTGCCAGGAAAGGACAAAAACAAGTTTATATTGTAATAATAATTAATATAAGGATAATATTATGTAAAAATATGACACATTTTAATAATAAAATATATATATATATATATATATATATATATTACTATTTATTTGATTACTGTTTATTATAGGTTGGAATAAAAACAACTGCAGAAAGGGGTGAAGGGATGACTGTTGAGGTATGTGTAGGTGGTGATGGGTCCATTATACCACCTATGTTCATTATTCCTCGTATAAAACGAAATGAAAAATATATGACAGAGGCTCCGGAAAACTCCTTATTTGGATTTAATAAGAATGGGTGGATGACCGGAGAATTATTTTTGGAATGGTTCCATCATTTTATAAAATATTCTCATGCGAATATAAATTCAAGAACATTACTATTGTTGGATGGCCATTCTACACATATCAAAAATATTGAATTGATTGATGAGGCCAGAGAAATAGGAATAGATATTCTATGTTTTCCACCACATACAACTCATAGATTGCAACCCCTCGATGTATCGTATATGGGGCCTTTAAAGCAAGCCATTAATAAAGTGTTAGAGGCCCATATTAAGCACAGAAATATTGTACGTTTAGTCGATCTAGTAGGGATATATAATGTGGCATCAATGACGTTAGGTAATTACTCTATTATAAAGAGTGGATTTAATAAAACTGGAATATTGCCTTTCAATCGTAATGCCTTTAACGATATTGACTTTCTTCCAAGTTTAACCTCGGTAAATTCTACACCGACCCTTTTCAATGAACATGTGTATACTAACGAGGTACTGGTAGTGCACTCTCCTCGGATATCATTGAAAAGAGTGGACGGTGAAATTCATATTGTACTAGGTAATTACCATCTTACTATTTTATAATATATTCTATATTTAGGATTAATGTTTAACTAACAAATTATAAATTCTTATTAATAATTTAATGTAATAACTAAACTAAATATAATCATTAAATTGTGAATTAAATTATATTATAAATAAATCATATTACGTTTCAATGTAAATTATTAAAATATATTATATAGATGGTGAAACACTCATTAATGATATAAACGAACCGGCCTCTAGCACGAGAGGTTTTTATATATTTTAAATAAGTATATTAAGTATGTAATATTATATTTATAATATATTTATAATTAAGTATATAATATTAAAAATATATCATATTAAAATAACATATATTCCATTAAATTTTTTTTTTTAATTAATTAAATTAAATTTGTAACATTATGTAATTTATTTTAAAACTTATTAAATGTGGAAAATTTTAAAGATTTATTAATAAATATTACTAAAATAGTTTTTATAAGGTATCACCTTTTTTTAGTGATTTGGTATCACTAAAAATTGCTAAAAAGTAGTTAAAATTATAATTAATAAACGTAATTCATTAATATCTGTAAACATATTTATAGATTTAATATAATTAAATTATATAGGTTGATTTTTTTTATAAATGAAATTTATTAATATAGGTAGACATATTTATTAAAATAATACTAGATTATGGTTAATATATATATATATATATATATATATTATATAACATTCTGTACAGTTATTATTTATTTTAATACATATAAAATGTATAGATAAGATAGATTACAATGTATTTATGAGTGTTATACATAAATGATTATATTTACACATACACACCCACACGTATATATCAATATATATATATATATATATATATATATATATATATATATATATTTATATTACATTAATAATATTTATGGATTTATTTTAAAGTGTATAATATTAATTCATTGATTATATTTCATTTAAAACAATTTATTATATTAAGATTAAATATCAATAAATTTATATCAATATATTAATAATATTTCATTTAAATTTAATAATTTTATATATAATATAACATATATTAATATGCCTATTACATATTATAGGAACTAGTGCATCTATGCAGGGAACTACAAACTCGGCGTCTCTAGTGCCAGGTTAATATTATATAACATATTATTTTTAAGATAATGTACAAAAATATATACATAATTACTCATAAGTTAACAAATATATTCATTACTTATTACTATAGTAATGTTACAAATAACATTATAAAAAATTATATTACATTAATAATATTTATGGATTTATTTTAACAGTGTATAATATTAATTCATTGATTATATTTCATTTAAAACAATTTATTATATTAAGATTAAATATCAATAAATTTATATCAATATATTAATAATATTACATTTAAATTTAATAATTTTATATATAATATAACATATATTAATATGCCTATTACATATTATAGGAACTAGTGCATCTATGCAGGGAACTACAAACTCGGCGTCTCTAGTGCCAGGTTAATATTATATAACATATTATTTTTAAGATAATGTACAAAAATATATACATAATTACTCATATGTTAAAAAATCAATTCATTAATTATTACTATAGTAATGTTACAAATAACATTATAAAAAATTATATTACATTAATAATATTTATGGATTTATTTTAAAGTGTATAATATTAATTCATTAATTATATTTCATTTAAAACAATTTATTATATTAAGATTAAATATCAATAAATTTATATCAATATATTAATAATATTACATTTAAATTTAATAATTTTATATATAATATAACATATATTAATATGCCTATTACATATTATAGGAACTAGTGCATCTATGCAGGGAACTACAAACTCGGCGTCTCTAGTGCCAGGTTAATATTATATAACATATTATTTTTAAGATAATGTACAAAAATATATACATAATTACTCATAAGTTAACAAATATATTCATTACTTATTACTATAGTAATGTTACAAATAACATTATAAAAAATTATATTACATTAATAATATTTATGGATTTATTTTAACAGTGTATAATATTAATTCATTGATTATATTTCATTTAAAACAATTTATTATATTAAGATTAAATATCAATAAATTTATATCAATATATTAATAATATTACATTTAAATTTAATAATTTTATATATAATATAACATATATTAATATGCCTATTACATATTATAGGAACTAGTGCATCTATGCAGGGAACTACAAACTCGGCGTCTCTAGTGCCAGGTTAATATTATATAACATATTATTTTTAAGATAATGTACAAAAATATATACATAATTACTCATAAGTTAACAAATATATTCATTACTTATTACTATAGTAATGTTACAAATAACATTATAAAAAATTATATTACATTAATAATATTTATGGATTTATTTTAACAGTGTATAATATTAATTCATTGATTATATTTCATTTAAAACAATTTATTATATTAAGATTAAATATCAATAAATTTATATCAATATATTAATAATATTACATTTAAATTTAATAATTTTATATATAATATAACATATATTAATATGCCTATTACATATTATAGGAACTAGTGCATCTATGCAGGGAACTACAAACTCGGCGTCTCTAGTGCCAGGTTAATATTATATAACATATTATTTTTAAGATAATGTACAAAAATATATACATAATTACTCATAAGTTAACAAATATATTCATTACTTATTACTATAGTAATGTTACAAATAACATTATAAAAAATTATATTACATTAATAATATTTATGGATTTATTTTAACAGTGTATAATATTAATTCATTGATTATATTTCATTTAAAACAATTTATTATATTAAGATTAAATATCAATAAATTTATATCAATATATTAATAATATTACATTTAAATTTAATAATTTTATATATAATATAACATATATTAATATGCCTATTACATATTATAGGAACTAGTGCATCTATGCAGGGAACTACAAACTCGGCGTCTCTAGTGCCAGGTTAATATTATATAACATATTATTTTTAAGATAATGTACAAAAATATATACATAATTACTCATATGTTAAAAAATCAATTCATTAATTATTACTATAGTAATGTTACAAATAACATTATAAAAAATTATATTACATTAATCATATTTATGGATTTATTTTAACAGTGTATAATATTAATTCATTAATTATATTTCATTTAAAACAATTTATTATATTAAGATTAATATCAATAAATTTATATCAATATATTAATAATATTTCATTTAAATTTAATAATTTTATATATAATATAACATATATTAATATGCCTATTACATATTATAGGAACTAGTGCATCTATGCAGGGAACTACAAACTCGGCGTCTCTAGTGCCAGGTTAATATTATATAGCATATTATTTTTAAGATAATGTACAAAAATATATACATAATTACTCATATGTTAAAAATCAATTCATTAATTATTACTATAGTAATGTTACAAATAACATTATAAAAAATTATATTACATTAATAATATTTATGGATTTATTTTAACAGTGTATAATATTAATTCATTAATTATATTTCATTTAAAACAATTTATTATATTAAGATTATATTTCATTTAAAACAATTTATTATATTAAGATTAAATATCAATACATTTATATCAATATATTAATAATATTTCATTTAAATTTAATAATTTTATATATAATATAACATATATTAATATGCCTATTACATATTATAGGAACTAGTGCATCTATGCAGGGAACTACAAACTCGGCGTCTCTAGTGCCAGGTTAATATTATATAACATATTATTTTTAAGATAATGTACAAAAATATATACATAATTACTCATATGTTAAAAAATCAATTCATTAATTATTACTATAGTAATGTTACAAATAACATTATAAAAAATTATATTACATTAATAATATTTATGGATTTATTTTAAAGTGTATAATATTAATTCATTAATTATATTTCATTTAAAACAATTTATTATATTAAGATTAAATATCAATAAATTTATATCAATATATTAATAATATTACATTTAAATTTAATAATTTTATATATAATATAACATATATTAATATGCCTATTACATATTATAGGAACTAGTGCATCTATGCAGGGAACTACAAACTCGGCGTCTCTAGTGCCAGGTTAATATTATATAACATATTATTTTTAAGATAATGTACAAAAATATATACATAATTACTCATAAGTTAACAAATATATTCATTACTTATTACTATAGTAATGTTACAAATAACATTATAAAAAATTATATTACATTAATAATATTTATGGATTTATTTTAACAGTGTATAATATTAATTCATTGATTATATTTCATTTAAAACAATTTATTATATTAAGATTAAATATCAATAAATTTATATCAATATATTAATAATATTACATTTAAATTTAATAATTTTATATATAATATAACATATATTAATATGCCTATTACATATTATAGGAACTAGTGCATCTATGCAGGGAACTACAAACTCGGCGTCTCTAGTGCCAGGTTAATATTATATAACATATTATTTTTAAGATAATGTACAAAAATATATACATAATTACTCATATGTTAAAAAATCAATTCATTAATTATTACTATAGTAATGTTACAAATAACATTATAAAAAATTATATTACATTAATCATATTTATGGATTTATTTTAACAGTGTATAATATTAATTCATTAATTATATTTCATTTAAAACAATTTATTATATTAAGATTAATATCAATAAATTTATATCAATATATTAATAATATTTCATTTAAATTTAATAATTTTATATATAATATAACATATATTAATATGCCTATTACATATTATAGGAACTAGTGCATCTATGCAGGGAACTACAAATTCGGCGTCTCTAGTGCCAGGTTAATATTATATAGCATATTATTTTTAAGATAATGTACAAAAATATATACATAATTACTCATATGTTAAAAATCAATTCATTAATTATTACTATAGTAATGTTACAAATAACATTATAAAAAATTATATTACATTAATAATATTTATGGATTTATTTTAACAGTGTATAATATTAATTCATTAATTATATTTCATTTAAAACAATTTATTATATTAAGATTATATTTCATTTAAAACAATTTATTATATTAAGATTAAATATCAATACATTTATATCAATATATTAATAATATTTCATTTAAATTTAATAATTTTATATATAATATAACATATATTAATATGCCTATTACATATTATAGGAACTAGTGCATCTATGCAGGGAACTACAAACTCGGCGTCTCTAGTGCCAGGTTAATATTATATAACATATTATTTTTAAGATAATGTACAAAAATATATACATAATTACTCATATGTTAAAAAATCAATTCATTAATTATTACTATAGTAATGTTACAAATAACATTATAAAAAATTATATTACATTAATAATATTTATGGATTTATTTTAAAGTGTATAATATTAATTCATTAATTATATTTCATTTAAAACAATTTATTATATTAAGATTAAATATCAATAAATTTATATCAATATATTAATAATATTACATTTAAATTTAATAATTTTATATATAATATAACATATATTAATATGCCTATTACATATTATAGGAACTAGTGCATCTATGCAGGGAACTACAAACTCGGCGTCTCTAGTGCCAGGTTAATATTATATAACATATTATTTTTAAGATAATGTACAAAAATATATACATAATTACTCATATTTTAACAAATATATTCATTAATTATATACAATTTATATAATACTTCATGAATATAATTAATAAATAATTAATTAGATTTAGTGTCCATTCATAAATCAATAGCAATACATAAATTATAATAAATCTAAATTTAATAATTGTATGGTTATAATACTTTTATAATATGTATTTATTGTTTTATTCAATATTTATGTACTAATAATATACATATATGTAATAAAGGGAGACGAAAAGGATTCACTGCCATTATAACAGGGTCGCCATATAAAAGATTCCTAATATCAAATACGAAAAAAGGAAAAATTATTAAAAAGAAAATGGTGTCTACTACGAGGAAAAACAAAAGTAAACCTGCACATATTATTTATAAATGTGTAATATGTGTAGAGGACATTGATGATTCCATAGATTCATCTGTACAGTGTAATCAATGTTTGGAATGGTGTCACGAATTATGCATCGATATAGATACCTTTGACATATGCGATTTATGTAAATAAATAATAATTATTATTTATGCATGTACATTTCATATGTCAAATTTATCTATGTCAATGCATAATTCGTGACTTTATAATTAATTTTACTTAAAATAAATAAATTATATCATATACATTTTAATTCAGATTAATTATTCAATTATTATTTATATAAATATGGGTTATGAATATCCCGGCGTTGATCGGTTTTCGATTATATTCCTATATATTATGTATTAAATATAGCTATTCCTAATTATGCATTTCTAGTAAATACAATAAAATGTTAAAAATGTTAGCTAAACAACAAACAAATGTAGAAAAATAATTGTTTTACTATTTCAAAATTAGTGGACAAATTTATTAATTCATAATAACAACATAAATGGGAAATAATATATATATATATAATAGTATATACAAGATTATTGGTTCTCTTCAAAATATGGATTATTTAACATGAGATCGACTTCGAAGGGAATTAGATATATTTAATGATTTCAACTTCATATAAGTTCCTGGATCTGATGGAAGATCCGCCAAAATAAAATAAAAATTTATATTTATATTATTTAATATATTATTAGTAAAACTATTTACAGAATTAATGTGCTATATTAATATATATATATATAGATATATTGTTGATTAAATAACATATTTTATTAGTAAATCTATATACACTAAATATTTATATATATATATAATACTTTATAATATTGATAGTATATTTATACTCAATAATAAAATATGAATAGGATGGATTTACTTTTGAAAATATATGTATATAACAAATAATTATTATTTAAATTATAAACTTTTATAATTTTATTGTTTAATTTAGTGGTTAATTAAATATATTGACAAGGTCCTTGGTATTAATGAGTATAATATAGTTTATCTATGTTTAATTATATTTACCTAAATAGTTGTGTATTTTATGATTATATATATTGATTGATAATATACATTTTTTATGTATATTAAACAGTATAGAAGTTAACTATTATAAAATATTTATTTGTATTAATTATTTGTATCAAATAATTTAAGGATTTTAAATTAAAAGTGAAATAATAAATATACATAATTGAAAAAATATAATACATTTAATATTATACAGGAATATATATATATGTGTGTGTTTATGTTTAGTCTTTATTATATATAAGTTATATTACTATTAACTAAACAGTTTATATTAACTTAATTATAATAAATTAATTGACTTATTAAATTATGATAAGTAATACAAGATATATTATTAAAAATTTTAATAAAAATAGCACAAGCTAGATTCGAACCTATGACCTAGGTCATAGGTTCGAATCTTCCATGCAGGAGCTCCTGCATGGAAAACATGTATTGTACCACTAAGCCATAAGACATGTATTTAATATTAAATGTATTATGATATTTATAAAACGAGGCTTATAGTATTATACATATATAATCCATTGTTTTTACTTGAAATTAAATGTACAATGTATGTATATTTCTGTGTCATACATTCTACAACTGTATCGATATCATGTGTACGTAACATATTCTAATGATAATCGAGTAATTTCTAAGGGTAATAATTGTAATGTAATCATAATAACATTTAATAACACATACTTTATTGATCATTTATTATCACGGAT
This sequence comes from Osedax fenrisi, assembly GCA_964019155.1. Lineage (NCBI taxonomy): Eukaryota > Metazoa > Annelida > Polychaeta > Sabellida > Siboglinidae > Osedax > Osedax fenrisi. Next base: position 45,806,828 of record OZ025243.1, read on the forward strand.
ATCCTATTGATGTATTATATTATTATACATATATAATCTATTGATCCTACTTGAGATTAAACGTAAAATCTAAAACTGTATCGATCTCATGTATACGTAACATATTCTAATGATAATCGAGTAATTTCTAAGAGTAATAATTGTAATTTAATATTATATTTAATTATTTATTTATATAAATATATATAATATATATTATATATTATTATAATAATTATATATACCTATTTAATAATACCTATATATATATATATATATATATATATATATATATATATATATATATATAGGATATATAGCCTATATATATAGATAATTATCAAAAGTGTAATAATAACCAAAATGTATATTAATATTATATTAATATTAATATTATATTAAATATACAATATCATAACACATATTATAATAAATAACATATATTTCATTTTTATTATTGATTTAGGTTGTTAATTATTATTTATATTTTATAATGAAATTTATAGTTAATATTAAATTGATAATCAAATGTATTTGTTGATCAAAACATAATATAACGAAAATAATTAAACTATATATAATATATAATATAATATATATTATATATGTAACATATATGTTTCATTTATATATTACAAATATTCAGATATATATATATATATATATATATATATATATATATATATATATATATATATATATATATATATATGTAACATATATGTTTCATTGATAGATTACAAATATTCAGATATATATATATATATATAATTATATATGTAACATATATGGTTCATTGATAGATTACAAATATTCAGATATATATATAATGTATCATATTAAGTGGTGCATACGCAATTTTATAGAGAATTTCATAAAAATTGTTTTACAAATAAATAATTATGGAATTTGAATATGTAAATGAGTTCTATATTACTCAATTTTCATTGGATATAAGGCGGCCACTACTGTCGAATTTTTTCGGCCACTACTATTGCTTACATATGGTCTAGTATATGTATCATAAATGACTACCATTACATGTATATGAATGCATAAATACATATTATGATAGATAAGCAATTATATTTTATAAATATGCAACAACAAATAAATATTTAATAAATATTCATTGTATAAAAGTGCTTTTCCAAATCATGTTTTTGTTAAAATTTTACAAAAAATTATTATGTAATAAATTAGAGTAATTAATTAATTATTAATAAAAAAAATGTACTCTATATTATAGACATTTTGATTATCTAAATATTGTATATAGAACTTTTTATCATATCTAGCACCATTTCAGCGTTAATTAAAACGGCCACTACTCCTGCATCGGCCATTACCCCTAGTACCCCGGAGTAGTGGCCGTTTTAATTAACGCTGAAATGGTGCTAGATATGATAAAAAGTTCTATATACAATATATAGATAATCAAAATGTCTATAATATAGAGTAAATTTTTTTTATTAATAATTAATTAATTACTCTAATTTATTACATAATAATTTTTTGTAAAATGTTAACATAAACATGATTTGGAAAAGCACTTTTATACAATGAATATTTATTAAATATTTATTTGTTGTTGCATATTTATAAAATATAATTGTTTATCTATCATAATATGTATTTATGCATTCATATACATGTAATGGTAGTCATTTATGATACATATACTAGACCATATGTAAGCAATAGTAGTGGCAGAAAAAATTCGACAGTAGTGGCCGCCTTATATCCAATGAAAATTAAGTAATATAGAACTCATTTACATATTCAAATTCCATAATTATTTTTTTTTAAAACAATTTTTATGAAATTCTCTATAAAATTGCGTATGCACCACTTAATATTAATAATATGATACATTATATATATATCTGAATATTTGTAATCTATCAATGAAACATATATGTTACATATATATATATATATATATATATATATATATATATATATATATATATCTCTGAATATTTGTAATAGAAAATGAAACATATATGTTACATATATATTATATATTATATTATATATTATATATAGTTTAATTATTTTCGTTATAACGAAACATAATATATATATTATGTTTTGATCAACAAACACATTTGATTATCAATTTAATATTAACTATAAATTTCATTATAAAATATAAATAATAATTAACAACCTAAATCAATAATAAAAATGAAATATATGTTATTTATTATAATATGTGTTATGATATTGTATATTTAATATAATATTAATATTAATATAATATTAATATAGGTAATATATCCTAATTAAGGTGCGTATGCATCACAAATATAATTAATAATCTTAAAAAATTTAAATGCAAATTAAATAATTTAAAATATTTAAATCGAATACATTACGAGACACCTATTGCATTTTCTGGTAATAGCGGCCACTACTCCTGTATACCTTATTTTAGTGCTTTTTTTAATGACTAAGCAATCGTTAATATTATTCAATAATATACTTTATATATAAAAGTGAAATCACAGTATTCTAGAACTATATGATTTCTAGCTAATTCAAAAAAATAAGATATTCAAATTCAGTATTTATCGATATATTAGAAGTATTCTAAGGCATATAAATTTTCGGCCTCTACTCCTGTTCCTCCTCTACATTTAAAGAAAATAAATTGGTTTAAGGTATAATAGGGTTGCTCACATGATCAGTCAAATGTGTACTAGTGCGAAAGGTTTCACATGACAATACACATATTTACAATATGTTACATACGTAGAAAATATTCTATTTTTTCGTATGAAACGAGTATTTTACCAAGCAAGAAATGTATGGGAAAGCTGTTTACAAATTTGTACAACGTCCCCCAATATTACTTTATCTAACTATGTGAATAATTATTTTACTTATATAATTATTCCCATTATTATATATAAATTCCATAAATAATATATATCCAATGATTACTTTACTACTTTAAGTAGTATTTATATAAAATAAATTAAATATTGAACAATTTATTGTAAAATATATACATAGTTAATGAATACTTGTTTGTATATGTTATTTATAGCATACATCAATTTGTATGTATCAATTATAATATAACTATAATATATTTACATCTACATCGTAAACGGTCTGTATCGAATCACCCCTGGGGTAGCTTTTACATTTTTGACATTTTAAATACTCGTTTCGCTATTATACACATTAGTATACATGGTAAATTAAAATATAGAATATACTATTATAATAATTATAATAATAATTATTATTATAAGTATTATAATTATTATAATAATATTTTAAAATATATACAAATTAATTGTAATATAATAACTTATTATTATTTCAAATATACATCTCAAATATTTCAAATTTAACTTAGGCAAACGTAATAAAAAACGGGGCTATATTCGATATTATCCTAGCAGACTATGATTATTATAATCATTATATCATAGAATTTATAAAACTTAAATAATTTGTTTGAAATTGCATATGTTTGCGTATTTTTTTACGCCATATATTTAATATATATTTAATATTATATATCATATAATTATTATAATTATTATAATTGTTATAATTATTATAATAATTATTATTATAATAATAATTATTATAATATTATATTATTAAATATATGATATAAGGAAAACAGGTTTCGAGTAAATATATTTACTTATTATTTCTTCCATCTTATAATATTATCATACTTTGGTAACTGACAGATCGCATATTGTTATTACCATTTCGATACATTATACTTATTTTTGATTGTATGTATTACTCGTCAACTTCACATGCTTCTCTCAGTCTTGTATTATATGTTAGTAGGTTTTATTTTTATTTTATTTTAAACCCGTGTAATTAAATTATGTATATATTATAATGATTTTTTATATAGGTTTTATATATCCTATATTTTTGTTTTGCCGTGTCTAATCTTACTGATTCTCTCTCCCTCAATATATGTATAACTTGCCGTACTCATTTTACCGGTCATTAACTCGATTTAATTTGTTGTTGATATCATAGTATTTATCAATGTAACACGAATTGTTGTAAATCTTACTTACTCATCATTTTCTAATAACTTGTTGATTAGTTCTTCCTCACACCACTATTGTAAATAAATTACCTACAGAAAGTATAGATCACTGATTATGATTATTTTGCTTCGAAATTTGAATCACTACCACTTTACAGCCTTATTCCATTGATTCACTTGATACTACTTTATCTTATTTAATTGATAAATTTGCCCCTCTAAAAACTAGAAATTTAATATGCATTCAAACTATACATGGCTTTCCTCTGAACAAGTTTCTTTCAAACGTAACCTACGCAAGCTCGAATGTATCTTCCATAGTAAATCCTTTTCTAATAACATCAGGACATTTTCTACATATAGCAGGTTCTAAAATTCTAAAATATCTAATGAGCAGTCTTCTTTTTATATTAGTAAAATTAATAATATCACATAAAATCATCGTGCTTCATTCGCCCTTGCTCGTACGCTTCTCTCCCCTCAACTGCCTCTAAATATACCTCATATACCTAATATTTATCGAATGAATTATGCTATTAATTTGTTAATCACTTTATAATAAAATGCCTCAACCTGCTCCTCTATTTCACCCATCTTACTAAGTAGACATATTCCGTTTATCTGTATTTGTAAACAAATCCCATATTACTTTTCTGTATTATCTATTCCTTCTATTTTCATAATATCTTTTCTTATCTGTAAGTCTTCTTATTTTTCTGACCCAATTAACATAGCAGTCTTTAAACAATGACATTCTACTCAATCACCCTATATTCTTGATATTACTAATTTTTCCCTAAACGGTGGTATGTGTCAAACTTATTTCAAGCATGCTATCATTACCACACTATTCAAGAAACCCTTACTTGATCCCGATATAATTATCGCCCCATTTCTAAACTTAGGTTTCTCAGCAAAATCATGGAATGCATCGTTGCTATACAATTAAATATATTTATGGCTGACAGCAAGTTATATGATATATTTCAGAGTGTATTTAGATGAGGGAACTCCACTAAAACTGCGCAACAACAAATACTAAATAAAATATACTCCTGTCAACGTGTCCTATTATACCTCTCATGTGCTTTCGATTGCCTGAGCCCTTTCATTCTTATCTCAATATTATAAATGATTAGTCTACGTGGAACCATCCACGAATGGTTTTCTTTCTATATTTTAAATCGATCATATGAATAATAATCATTACGAATTGATCGTAATGTATATAATCACATAATTCGTGAATCTATATGCACCATTTTCTCCATTAATCGCTTTAATCATTCAACTGGTGACTCATACCAACTTATATATAATTGGTTCCCTCTAAGAAAATGCCCCTCCATTAATTCACAGCCTTCTTTGTTACGCACATCAAGGCATTCATATTATCAATGTGATTGGACTATTTTCTTACCAAATCGGCATCAATCTATGTTTATACATTTTTTTATATATATATTTATTTATTTATCCTATTTATAAATTGTTAAGCTCGTTCATTATATTGTATTTTTATGTGTACCTAGGATGGGTGGTCAAACCTATGAAAAGTACCAATAAACCCTATTATTATTATCATAATAATTATGATATGATTATAATCATATAAATAACGAATGTGTATATGGGTTATCAGTAGAAATGAGTGTAACTTATATGGTTAGGTTAAGTAGATATATAGGTTACTAGATAGCTTTATAGTTCATAGGTAGACTTATTATTCATACTTTGACCCATTTATTTCTAGATAGATATATATATGTCCTAGGTAGACATATTGTTCCTAGTAAGACCCATATATCTCTAGTTAGACATATAGGTCATAGTTAAACCCATGGGTCCCTCGGTATACCTACATAGATACATATATTTATAACTAGGACCCATATGTATATATACATATGGGTCCTAGTTATAAATATATGTATCTATGTAGATATATAGGTTCCATGGTAGACATATAGTTCCCTAGATAGATATATAGGTCATAGGTAGACATATATAAAATAGTTAGACCTATCGAATCATATAGGAATACCTATAGGTATACACATAGGTCCCTAGGTAGATATATATGTCCCTAGGTAGACACATGTGTGCCTATGTAGACATATATATCCTATATAGATATATATATATACTATATAGACATATAGGTCATAGTTAGACCCACAGGTCTCTAGGTAGAAATATAGTAAATAGTTATATATATATATATATATATATATATATATAGGTCCCTATAGGGTAGACATATACGTCATAGTTAGACCCACAGGTCTATAGGAAGAAATATAGGTCCTAGTTAGATAAATGGGTCCCTATATATACATATAGGTATCTAAGTAGATATATAGGTCATATGGAAGACATATAGGTCCTAGTTAGACCCATATGTCTCTAGGTAGACATATAGTTCCCAGGTAGACATATAGGTCCTAGTAAGACCCATGTGTATTTAGGTAGAAATATAGGTCATAGTTAGACCCAAAAGTCCATAAGTATATATATATAGGTCATAGGTAGAGATATATGTCCTTATATAGACATATAGGTCATAGTTATATATATTTTTTATTTATTTATTTATATATGTATATATAGGTTCCTAGGTAGACACATAGGTCCTAGTTAGACCAATAGGTCCCTGTGTATACATATAGGTATCTAAGTAGACATATATGTCCCATGGAAGACATATATTCCATAGGAAGAAATATTGGTCCTATAGGTAAACCCATAGGCTCCTAGGTAGATATATAGGTTCATAGGTACACATATTAGTTATACTTAGACCTATAGGTCCCTAGGTAGATATATATGTCCTAGGTAGACATATTTAGGTCTTAGTTAGACCCACATGTATCCAGGTAGACATATAGGTATACATATGTGTACTAGGTAATACTATATGTATATAGGTAGACATATATATTTTTTTTTTTTTTTTTTTTTTTTTTTTTTTTTTTTTTTTTTTTTTTTTTTTTTTGCCAATTATCCCATTTATTAGCGAAAACATATTAATAAAAATATGACGAAGTAGGCAAGGGAGAGGCCAGGTAATTAAGGATATTACAATAATCCATTGCAGCAGTATTTGCGATAAATATTTAGACTGCCTGTCATGACACGAATACTGAGTAGCGTAATATCATGCTTCCTCAGGCCTAACGAATATAGGTCTTTAGACGTTAGGGATGAGGGTATACCACGCCAGTTCCAACAAGAGGCACTTAGTTTAGCCTGCTTTGCACCAGTAAGTTGTTTTGCGTAGGAGAGTATTTCAGGTTTGTTATAGTAGTCAGTTTTGTGTCGGTAATTAGTATCGGTATCTATTGTATCAGTTGAGATTTGCGTATCTATAATATAAACAATGTCATTTCGGTAAGCCAGTAAGTCAGGTTTGCGTAAGCCAAGTTGTGTTCGTATGTGTGGTTCCAGTATAGTTGTAAATTTGTACTTATTAAGTAGAGTGATTAAAAGAGCGTTAACATAATTATGCCTATGAATAATGTTATTATAATTAAATCTACAGGTCTGCATAATATGATTTAGGCAGTCATATTTATAATTACACCCTCGCCTTAAACAGTTTGTATTTAAACTTGGAAACATACGTTTACATCTGTAATGTGTATATAGTAGACCGTGCTTTAGCTTTACCATATCTACGAAATCGCGACCAGAAAACATCTTTATAGGAGAAGTTATCCAATTATTAATAAAAGGACTATGCGTGCCTAATTCTAAACCCTTGCCATCGACAGAATTAAATAAATATATTGAATGATATTTATTTATGGAGGTGTTATCAATAAAAGTGTATTCATCGTATACTCGAGGTGTAGACCATTTTAGAATAACACTATCGGGAAGAGTTTGAATAATAGTGTCATCATTCCTTCTAATGGATGAAATCCTTTTTAGCCGCAGCACCGGTATTGCCAGAAAAAGACGAGTGATAGCTATCCCACCGACACTACTAGGTGCGTAGAATACACCGAGTGAAGTATCTGAAGGTAGTCGAAGCCAACGTCTGACGAACGCCCGAATACTTCTATCCATCGTTTTTAATGAATTTAAATAGACGTTAGAGAAAGTCAAGGTATGAAGCATACTTGGAATTAGATGATTTTTGAGCATAAACAATTTTTGTTGGGGTTTTAGAGTAGATTTAGATATTGCCAAGAGTTTCGATGTGAGGTCATCATTAATTGAATTATTTTTATTATCCAAAGCGCCTATGTTGATGCCAAGATATCTATAAGTTTCTTCTATATTTAGCGCTTTAATTGTAGAATTATCAATAGATATAAAACTATATGGGTTACATATCCATTGTTTTTTATTTGGGTTAATAATTATATTCAATGTAGCGCATTTTGATTTGTTAACGTTTAACCCACATTGAGCTAGTCTAAATAAAACATGATCAACTTGATATTGCATCATTATATCATCTTTCGCAAATAAAACCAGATCATCTGCAAATGCCATATGGCTTATTGTACTATTTCCTTGTAAATTAATACTACCTGGCATATTATCAGTTACATAATCTATAATGGAGTTAAAAAGAGCGGGAGACATTGGGTCACCTTGTTTTACTCCACGATTGACTGGTATACTAGGTGATACTCCATTTTTATATTTTAATTGAGTTGAACAATCAGAATAAGTATGCATGATATAACTTGTATACATTTTAGGAGTCCCTACTCTTTCGGCTAATGCAACAATTGAGTTGTGAGATACCGTATCAAAAGCTTTAGAAACATCCAACAAACACATCTTTAATGGGCGTAATGCATTTTTATGTTGATATATAATAGATTTAAGTAAAAAGATATTCTCAGCAATACCATCACGTCGAACAAAAGCTTTTTGCCGTGGATTAAGACTAATTGTGTTTTCAATTCTGCGTGCCAACATTTTATGGAAAAGTCTACAGAATATCGATGACATAGTTATTGGACGATAATGGGACGGCTCAGTACTGTGCTTAGTTTTAGGGATTAAAGTAGTTAGGCCTAATTTAAATGCGGAAGGTGCAGTCGATGATATGAGATAAATATTAAAGCGAGCTGTTATATTATTTAGACCAATTTTAGTTAAATCGCATTTTTTAAGTAGACATATATGTCCCATGGAAGACATATATTCCATAGGAAGAAATATTGGTCCTATAGGTAAACCCATAGGCTCCTAGGTAGATATATAGGTTCATAGGTACACATATTAGTTATACTTAGACCTATAGGTCCCTAGGTAGATATATATGTCCTAGGTAGACATATTTAGGTCTTAGTTAGACCCACATGTATCCAGGTAGACATATAGGTATACATATGTGTACTAGGTAATACTATATGTATATAGGTAGACATATATATATATATATATATATATATATATATATATATATATATATATATGGAAAATATATATAAGGAAAATATATTTTCCACTATATATATATATGACCTATATATAATACATATAGGTCAATAGGTAGACATATAAGTATAATTATATATTTTAATTGTACGAAATATATATTACTATTTTCCTATATTTTTACTTGATCATGCATCATTTTATTTGTATAAATAGTTTCATTTTATAGTTATATTTATTATATCTATGTATTTTTGTTCTTGTTCATTGTCTTGTAGTATTATGTTCACCAAAAAATTCCATAAAGAAGTTGATGGAAGTTACTAAACCAATTAGGTAACAGGTAACAGTTAACATACGAGGGATGGTAACACATATGATAAGTGCCAATAAAGCCTATTATCATCATCTATAAAATGTATAACATAAAGTATAACAATTCCTATTTAATATATTAAATAATTTAATTCATAATGTTATTTATTATTATTTGTATAATTAAAAAACTAACATAATTATTAGTTATTCGTTGACGTTATATTACGTCAAAATGGCGTCAATAGGTAAGCTGTCAACGCTGACCTGATGCTTAGAATTTGACGCCAACATTATTACACTAGATGTTTTGAACATATTAAATATATAAACTTGTTAACAAATTAATATCACGTTATATTAAATAATATTCAAATAAGTAATTAGTGCTAACTAATTGATTTCATTTTCAATAAAACAAAATATTATTTACATGGCGTCAAATTGGCGTCAATTGGTAAGCTGACAACGCTGACCTGATGGTTAGAATTTGACGCCAACATTATTACACTAGATTATATTGAACATATTAAATATATAAACTTGTTAAATTATTTATATCACATTGTATTACATAATATACAAATATGTAAGTAGTGATAAATAATTTAATTTATTTACAATAAAAAAAAAATATTATTTAAATATTATTTACAATGCGCAAATTGGCGTCAACTGGTATTCATTTGACGCCTATTGGAGTTAATTGGTACCCTGTTTATTCTATATTGAATCAACTGGTAAGCGTTAACCGTTTTACTATTGATCGGTCTGTTTACTGGGTATATTTATATATATATTTACACAATCAAAGTTACTTTGAAAGTATAATAATTATGAAAATATAAAATGTTTACCAAATTTCGCGATCTATTTAAAAGCGTAACTTTTGTTATTTAGAGCACTCACACGATTCTATTTTTAAATATTAATATTAATTAACCTATATTATATAATATATAATATGTAAGGTAATCAGTGATCACGTTTGGAGTGTTTTAATTTGGTTTGATGATTTTGTGTCCAATATTCTACTATTTATAAATAATTATATAAATTAACATTGCGCAAGATCACCAATATTGATGAAATCATGATAACTTCGTACGAGATCATGGGTATCCATATGTAATACACTATTAAATTATATAGTGATTATATAATATAGCATGATATTACTATAGTAAATATATAAGTATCTAATATACTATCTATAGTTATATATATATATATATATATATATATATATATATTTTATAATTTATTGATAATTTGAAGTACAATATTTAATATTAAATATGTTTATATATTTTATCATACATATTTGTGCTAAAATCCTATTTGTATTCTCCTATATTATATAGGTATAATTACTTTTATGATATATTCATATGACGTAGTATTTACATTTATATTACCAACTATATATTTTTGTTTTACAGTCAGTAAATTCATATTACACAATGCATATTCTTATGACATTGTTTATATTAAATATAGTATATTTATTCTAGCAATGTAGCCTATGATTTCAAAGTGTGGAAGATGTGGGTATGACTATGTTTATGGCTAGATCCAGTATATTGGTAGTGATTATATTATCCTATAAATTACTTATTCAATAATAAAATAATGTAGTTAACATTTTGAATTTATCTATCTTATTTTTTTTGATAGCTTGACTTATGTTCTGTTTATAAACATATGTGAATATAGGTTGTTAGAAATAAAACCCGCATTTTGAAATCAACGGCTACAGTGTCATTTAGAAATTACAGATGTGGTCATATTTTATCAGTTATATCATTCATATGTATATATAAATATATATATATTGTTTTTATTTTATTACTTTCAAAGCTACTCTCGCGATTATTCAAACAGATTATAACCAGAGCTATACATATACATATATATAAAAAACTCTAAACTCTAATTAAAGTTTTTATTTTACCTATTTATAGATTTACTTATTAATTTATATTAAATATATAAGTTTACTTATCATCTTATTTATATATTATACATCCATCTATATTGCAACAGCAATCCTTGATTATCATTGACATGCCACCTTCAATATGAACAAGAGCAGTCCATATACTTTCGCCTTCGAGATAACAAATAGTTAGAAAATATGACTACTTTATACTTATGACTATTTCTACTATATATTTCGACTATAGTCGTATATAGATATATTTGCTTAAAATAATAAATCATTCACCAGCAGTCCATGATATTCAGTGACGTAACACCTTTGATATTAACCCAGAAGATGTGTCCGCCTTCTATGATACCAGCTTAGAGATGACAATATCTTTCCGTAACCTTTCTATTTCGAGATAACAATAACGTTAGAAAATATTTATACTTTCAATTATATATTTTATTAAATAAAAAATCAATTCATCAACAGTAATCTGTGATTATCAATGACGGATGCCTTAGAGATGACAACATCAGCCTATGACCTTTTACTTGAGATGAAAATAACGTTAGTAAATATTTATACTTTCACTATATATTTTATTAAATAAAAAATCAATACACCAACAGCAGTCTGTGCTAATCAATGACGGGGTAACTTAGAGATGACAACATCAGTTAATGACCTTTCACTTGAGATGATATAATGTTAGCAAATATTTATACTTTCAATTATATATTTGATTAAATATAAACTTAATTCATCAACAGCAGGCCATGATATTTAGTGCTGTGTCGCCTTCACAATGACAGCAGCATTCCGTAATAATCAATGACATGGTGCCTTAGAGATAACAATAGCAGTATGTGACGCCTTCGTAATAACCATAGAATCTAAGTGAAGCCTCATTAGATGCCGACTGATCAACGTACCTTCCAGCATTTCCATAATGCATTCTAGTAGCATTATTACATATGCAATATTATATTATAGTGTGTATTTAATAGATCATGGAATAAATATTCCGCCTGAAGGAATGCAATGAGAAAATGTAGTCATGCCAACTTTTATATTGGGACATTATATTGTAATTTAATCTTATAAATTACTAATATTGTAGGTAAATATTTTGTAATTAGTTATCATATTGTATTGACAAGCTTTATGTATGTTTCTTTATAGACATGTATATGTAAATATATAAGTGGTTATTGGTTGTTAGAAACGGAACCCGTATTTTGATATAAACTACTACTATACACTGTCAAAGCATTAGAAGTTATATTGTTATAATACATAAAATATATCTTCATCATATAAGCTAGCATGTCAGTATCATTTAGTAATTAAAGAAGTGGTCATATGTTTATCAGTTATGATTCATTTATATATATTGTTGTTATGTTATTATCTTAAAAGCCACTCTTATGCTAAAGCAATCAGATTATAATGAGAGCTAATACATATATGTATCAAAAACTATACACAAACCTATTACTTTATATTAAATATATAAGTTTACTTATAACCTTATTTATATATATTATATATCCATTTAGATGAAAACGGCAGCCCGTGATTATCATTGACATGACGTCTTCAAGATGAACCACAGCAGTCCATATACTTTTACCTTCGAGATAACAACTACGTTAGCAAATATTTATACTATATCAACTATATATTTATTATTATATGCTTATTTCGGGATTATTATTTCCCGGACAGTAAAAGTTCTCCAAACATCATGGTTCATTATAGCTACTCTCATCTCGCTCGCCGATATACCAGTTTCGCACTCCAGATTCCTGATGAAGCTTTCTGGTGGCCTTCCCCGTCTTCTAATTCCATGAGTAGGTTCCAAAAGAACTAGATCCGAAAAAACGTCACCATCTATACGTAGGCAATGTCCAGTAAACTTTAAGAATCGACGTCTGATCTTTGTAGATATTCTTTCTATAGCCCCATACAGTACTTCGTTAGTAACTTTCTGAGACCAATGTACGTTTAATATCATTCGTAGAATTCGAGTATATGTGCCATCAAGTTGTTTGAGTAGTGTTTTTGTGAGGGTCCAAGTCTCAGATCCGTACAGCAGAACCGATTCAACTGTGGTGTGCATGAGTTTGAGTTTTAGTTTCCTACTAAAAGTTGATTTTCAGATATTCCTAATTGATGACATTAGTAGTGTAATTTTTTTCCCCAAATAAAGTGTAAAACGGTTTTTAGAGTTGTCCTCCTCATTTAGCCTAAATTTATACATTTCTAAATAATTTAACAATATATCATCATATAATATCATAATAACTGCCTTATATAACAGCCAATTTACAGCCTCATAACATCTATATATAATATCCTAATCAGTAATAATTTGTAATAATATTTGTATTAAATTATATAAATTATTTTCTAATAACTATTATATTTGTAAAATTAATTTCAATTATTCTTACATTATATAAGGGTTACAATTCCTATCGCAAAAGTAACATTGCAATTGTAACAGGGTTTGTAACCCTATCGCAAAATTACCGATATGTAACTTTGCAGAATAACTATTACCGAAACACCACAAAATCACAGTTTCATTTCTGTCGTAAAATACCTGTTACCGTAACGTTAGATATTTACAATTTGGTTTCTTGGGTATATGCTAACATTATTAATTACTGCTAACATATAATCACAGAGATGGTAATAATGTACAAAAAATCCTTCATTTTACCTAAATTGCAGGGGGCTTTTAGATATCAAAACCCCTCCATTATTTTGCCAGGGGAGGTTGCAACCCCCCAAATCCCCCCCCCCTGTTCCGGCGCCCATAGGAAGAAGGCGTCCATTAAGAAGAAGAGTAAAGTCGGGAATAGACTATCAAAATGATAATATAAAAAACAAATGGGGCCGAATGCTACTCAACAAAATGTAGAAATAAATTTAAAAAGTATTCTGTTTACATGGCAGATAGATTATTAGGAATTTCATGTACGGAAATAATGCAAGCTTATTACAATGCGTAAACACATAGGAATACATACATTTTCTATATACATGTGTATAATATTATCACCACTATACAGCCTGCAATACCTATACTGGATATTATCTTTACCCACAAATTGAGGGCCACAATACAATTGTAGCAAAGCCTTTTTCGGGCTTTGATTGTAGTATTATTATATGAGTTATATATATATTTATATATATATATATATATATATATATATATATATATATATGAGTATAATACAATAATATAAGAATGTGTGAATATGTAAAATATATAAAAGTAAATAAATAGAATATAACTTGTTATACATTACAATCAATTACTTTTTAATATAAATATTAATGTATTGTTCTGAATGTAATAGTATATTCGTATGTATGCAGGGTTGGCAAAAATTAGTTTAATTGTTAATAGTTTTTCTTTATCTTAAATTTAAAAATAAAAAATCAAGAAAAAATATAAAAGTAAAATATATAGGGGACGGAAGGGTATTGTGGCCGATGCGGGTATTGTGGCCGATAACGATATTTCAAGAACCATTATAGTTATCAAAAAATGATATATACGAAAAATGTAGATAATTGAATTCTAAGAATGATAGTGTACATCATTTTTTATTTATATCAATATTAATTATTGATTTTCGCTTAGAGAAAAAAATCAAATAATCGTAATTTTTATCGAAAAAAAACGTAAGGTTTACCTTATTTTATAGGCAAGTTATTGAATAAAATTATGTATTTTTAATATATTCAGTTAAGGTAATAAATAATATATCAGATTACATTTATAACAATATTCAATAATAACATAATGACATAGTAATCTGTTATTTAAACCAACGAGTGCGATACGGCTATTGTGGCCGATGCGTGGTGGGTATTGTGGCCGATTAATAACCAATCAGCATCGATATAATTTCAATGTGTAAGCGTATCATAAAAATAGTATATTTAGATAAATTCTTTATAAAATCACTGAAATATATTTATGATATGATTGCGGTTGTCGATATAAAACGCGCTGCCTAAATATTAATTATTTTCAATATACCATGATAGTAGTTATATCAAGAACATATGTCCTTTTCATGACCATATGGTTATATGTTCCTATTTAAATACATGTAAAATGTACATTATACCACAAAAAATATCATAATATACAATGTATCATTATTATAAGTGTATATATATACACTTGTGTATATACTTTATAATATATCTATACTATCCTACCAAAGATTTTGCGAAGCACAACATTTACCCCTTCGGAAAATCTTTGATACTACTATATATAGTATATATTAATACATTATAGACTATATTTAGATTGTAAAAATATACACACTATGTACATAATAGTTAAAATCATATATATAGGTATTATAAATATATATTACCTATTAGTTTATAAAATAATTGGTTTATAATATATAGTATATTTTATATATCCCCATTTAGTAAATCATATTTATATATCGACATCATAATTCCTAGCTATCAATATTGATAACACGATAATAAACCATATATTTTATTATATATATATATATATATAAATATTAAAGATAGTATTACTAATTACCCTTATTTATAGTATTGTTAAGAATCCTAATATAAATGTATATATAATATAAATGTTTAAATTAATTATTTTTATCCAATTTATCTGATTTTTATTTAATTTATTAAACATAATAAAATAATGATATGTATGTTAAAAGTATAACAATATATTTTTATATTTATATTTAATAATCTATATAAAAACTATATGTTGTAAGTAGTTAAATTTAAGACTATAGCAACGCCTTGGTGTTATTAAATTATTCTAAATTTTAAATTAATGATATGTAATATATATTTATATATATTCATAAATATTCACTAGAAATAAATATAAAATGATGTTAAATAATTTAATAAATTATATTATCTTTATATAAACTATAGTTAATTCAGGTATTTTAAAATAATGTTGGATTTTTCAAACCTAACATTTATATATCTTTTTATAATATGATATAACTTTATTAAAGTTAAATGGATTTGTTTAAAAACCATATTTGTATAATAATTTACGATTATGGAATGTTATAATATTATTTATAAATCTATGAATATGTTTATAAATTATACACTTCACATTTATTTAGTGAAATCCTATATGTATTATGATATTTCAATAATGTTTATAACATGGATAGGGTTTTATTTAGTTTAATATACTCGTATATATTTAAAATTTCAAAATTATTTAAAAAGCATTTAAAAAGTATATAAATATATAATTTTAAATTAAATTTTAATATAATTAAAGTTATAGATAATTATCTCAATAAAATAAACTATAACCCAGATATTTTAATACAATAATATTATCTCACGATATTATATAAATGATAATTGCTTAATTTAATTAAGGTATATGGTTAATTACATAAATAATAATATATTATATTCACAAGATATATAATGAAATAGAAAATAAAATGTATATACTTTATTAATTTATATGCATATATCGCATATTTTAAATGTATCAATATCAAGCATCGATATAAAGAAAGAAATCGATATTTCTTTATATCGATGATATCAAGTTGATAATATCAACACATAAATCATAACACCAATGTGTACATGAATAACACTGTATATATTAATATATATATATATATATATATATATATATATAATCGTTTATAATTTCATCGCATATTATGAAATTATATATATTTTTTATTATTATTATTTTCTTAATTGATTTTGATAAATTCTTTCTCACACATTTCTTTTTTGCCGGTGTCTGCTCCAAATGTTGTTTATATGGAGATGATGTAATTATTGCGGTATAGCCCTTTATTTTTCCTAAGGTTGTATTTTTCCTATAATATTAATTAATATTGTAAGTTGATAAATTGATATATATATATATATATATATATATATATGTATATCATCTATAGATGATTAGTTTAAAATATATAGTATAGTAATATACCGATTTTACAACTAGATAAAGTAAGATTCGATTAAAGCACGTTGACTAAATTATTAATTTGAGAATAATGCAAATTATATATTGTACAGTAATATGTTAATATAATTATAAATCCGTTTATAATAAATTATTATTATATATAAAATATGTGCAATGTTACTAATGATTTTAATTAAATGTATATATTCAATTATTATATATTAATGTATAAATATGTGTAAAGTTAATATGTTATACTGTATAACTTATACATATAACATATATAAATAAAAACCATATTTACGAGAGGGGCCTGCAACTTCACCAGTAACCAAACTTTAAAGTAGGCTATCTATGGAAAATTTAATTATTATTATATTTATAATATATACATGTATATATATACATGTATATATATATATATATATATATATATATATATATATAGTTGCCTTGTATATATCATTAACATATAAGTTAATAATACAATTTCATTATTATAGTATATAAAATATACTATATATAGTATATTGTACAATATAATATCAAATATATTTATGAATAAAGTCTGTGAACTCACCATCTAACCGTAAAACATTTAAATACTATAACTATAGTTATATAGGCTGCCTATAGGCGGTATATAATCATTATAATATAAATAAATGTATATACAAATGTATGTTATATTATATAACTTATATAAATAAAAACCAAAATCACGAGGGGGGAATTTCATTTGTAACCAGTATACCATTATCAGAACGTGGGCAATATCTTGAACGGAATTCCGGACAGATTAATCTGTATATAATTTCATTATTATTATACTTATATTATATATTTATAAATACACTTTATATATATATATACAAATTATTAAAATATTGTTTTTTATTCTATAGAATAATATATTGTTAAATAAATATACATAATATATGTGTATATTGATTTAACAATAATTATTATATTTAATACTTTAATTAAGGTTTTTTCCATATCAAAAATATTTAAAGCTTATAATACATATATTTTAGTGCATTTGTTTAATTTAATTAATAACATATGTTTTTCTAATTGAAAAAATATTAAACTATAATTACACATTAATTACACATTAATGACATTAAGGCCTATAGGTATAGTATATATACTTATATATAATAATGTATAGAAAAATATATTATTTATATTTTTATATAAATAAAAAATAATATTTTAATATATATATAAATACAAACCAAAATCACATGATTGTGTGTTTCATTTGTAGCCAGTATACCATTATCAGAACGTTTGACAATCCTTGAACGGAATCTGTATATAATATCATTATTAAAACATTGTTACTATACATGCTATTTAGAGTTATATATATATACAATATATACTATATATATACTATAATTACACATTAATTACACATTAATGACATTAAGGCCTATACTTATATATAGTAATGTATAGAAAAATATATTATTTATATTTTTATATCAATCAAAAATAATATTTTAATATATATATAAATACAAACCAAAATCACATGATTGTGTGTTTCATTTGTAGCCAGTATACCATTATCAGAACGTTTGGCTATCCTTGAATGGAATCTGTATATAATATCATTATTAAAACATTGTTACTATACATGCTATTTAGAGTTATATATATATATATATATATATATATATATATATACAGTAAAACCTCTCTATAAGAAACTATTTTTTTTCAGTACTTTTGTTCTTATAGAGAGGTTTTCTTATAAAGAGGTTTTTACTTTTCCAATGATTTTAAGAATTCATTTATAATTGAAAATGCATATCTATAGGTTATATATATATATAGTATATTTATTTTGTATACTGTTTTAAATGTATACTGTATTGTTTTCGCTTAGATATGTTAATACATAATGACATTTTATTAGATTTACATTAGAAATTATAAATTATGAATCATCATTGATGAATATAATATAATGAATATTATAATAATCTATTATTTAATAATTAATTGTATAATATAATAAATTGAATCAACAATACCCAGATCAATACATTTAAGGATATAATAACATTTATTAAAATTTGTTAATAAATTTAGTGATATACAATAACAATTATTAATTCATTTTAATTCATTCCTACTATTTATGTAATATAATATTATTTTAAAGATACAAATTATAGAAATTAATTATTATATAAGATATTTCTATAATTGTTATAAATATACAATACTTCTATTTATATGTAATTATTTTGTATACAATAAGTTTCTTATAAAGAGGTTTTTCTTATATTTTCTTATAAGATTTTCTTATAAAGAGGTTTTTTAATGTGGAAAAGGTTGAATTCCAACCAAATGTGTGAACAATTTTCTTATAAAGAGGTTTTTCTTATAAAGAGGTTTCTTATAGAGAGGTTTTACTGTATATATATATATATATATATATATATATATATATATATATATATATATATATATACATTAAAGATATGTCAGGCTAGCATTTAATTATATAATTTAATGTTTTACCCAATAGTATTTAGTAAATACTCATATTTTCATTCAAATAAATATACAACTAAATATTTTTCTATGGAATAAATGTATAATTCCATATTATATGGAAATATATTTAATTGCATATTGATTTAAATATGAAAAATGAATATAGTATATACTATATAGTACATATTTTAATAACATTTTAAAATAAATCTAGTTTTTTAATCTTATTATTAATATTGAAAAAATTATATATTAATATATTTTTAAATAGATACTAGAAAATTAGTTAATATGTTAATTTATATTTAAAGAATACTATAAAAATCCGATAAAAATTATATTGTTATTAATAAATCATATATGTCAACATGTATAATAGACTAATTTGATGAATAATTTATTATAATTTTGTTTTTAAAATGATATATATGTATATAATATATACTATATATAGTATATATATATATATATATATATATATATATATATATATATATATATATATATATATATATATAATATATGTAAATGATATATAATGATATACATATATATATATAATCTATATATATAATATATTACAATTTATATATGCATGTATTCATAATATGCATTGCATATAGATACATACATGCATGTATAATATCAATATTACAATTTACAAAATCCTTAATCCTTATAAAATTAACTTACATGGAAAATTATGTAATAGTTATAATATACTACTTTATATTATATAAATATATTTATTAATTATTTTATGTGGATTTAATTAATTTGAATTGATTTTTATTAATTGATTTTATTTCATTTGAATTTAATTTTATTATTCTATTTGAATTGTTTTTATGTAATTTGAATTGATTTTTATTAATTCATTTGAAATTAATTTATGTCATTTGAATTTAATTTAATTTTGTTGTAATATCTAGTATAATTCTTCACTGATATGCATATAAATATATAGCAGTGTAATTTACCCTGAATTGTTTTTATGTAATTTGAATTGATTTTTATTAATTCATTTGAAATTAATTTATGTCATTTGAATTTAATGTAATTTTGTTGTAATATCTAGTATAATTCTTCACTGATATGCATATAAATATATAGCAGTGTAATTTACCCTCATATTTGCATCATATTTAGATCATATGATCCTCCCACATATTTATTCTATAATTTATAATTGAAAAAATATAAAACTATAAATACACATTAAAAAATTATAAAAAAACACACATTATAAAAATAATGGGCGATTAATGCCTTTTGGGATTCAGAGGGTTATATGAAAATTGACAAACGACAATTGTATTACTTATATTATATATATATATATATATATATATATATATATATTACATTATTATTTTATATTGATATAAAATAAATAATATATTTTTTTATACATTATTATATATAAGTAATTCCAGTTTTATTAATGTGTAATTATAGTTTGATATGTTTTCAATTATAAAAACATATTTTATTAAATTAATCAAATTTTCTGGAATATATTTATTATGAAAATGTATATATATATATATATATATATATATATATATATATATATACATATATGTATATAGAATTAATAACATATATACTATGTATTATATTATATAGCTATATACATATATAGTATATAGTATATACATATATACTATATATTATATAGTATATATATATATATATATATATATATATATATTGTTATTGCTATTGTTATTTTTATTTTGTGGAGTCCTTTCATCCATTTACATTTATAGCTATATTATATAGCCTATATATCATATATTATATATGCCATATATAATATATATTATATGGCTCTAATGTCCCTTCGAAGCCCCTCTCATGTTAAGTCATCCATGGTTTTAATGAGAGCTGATCATTTATTTATACACAATTATATAATATCACTTCTAAATAATATTTTAAGACCTATTTTTATGGTCCGGATGGGGCTCGTATCCATGTCCTATAGTATACTGCTTGTGTGTATGACGCATTAGCTAACTGAGCCACACAGGCAGTTATATATATATATATATATATATATATATATATATATATATATATATATATATATATATATATATGTATATCTGATGTATTTCTTTTTCTCAGTATAATATTGGATAATTATTATAAAATAACATATTTATTAATAACTGTTTAAATTAATTATTAATGAATAATTATAATATTATTAATTATTAATAATATTATTAATAATATATAATTATAAGCATAAGATTGTCATCCTATTTAAACGATTTAATTCCATACATAACTATATAGGTTTATATATAGTTATATATATATATATATATATATATATATATATATATATCTTTATATAGTTAAATAATTTAATTCCATATATTTTTATAGTACACATTTTAAATTTTATATTTATATACTATAGTATATTACGATTAGTATACTAATTGTCACGTATACTACAATAATGGTACAAATTATAAGTATGGCACTGTATTCATATTTCATATCACATAATCAAATACAATACTATATATATATATTAAAATATATTACCTGATGTTTGTTCCTGAGTTCTAAGAGTGAGACAATGATATCTATTCCTGAAGCACCGTAACCAATCTATTCCTGCCATTTCATTTTCAATATTGAATCGATGTTCAATACAATTTTTATTTGCCATTTCGTTCAAATTAATCGGCTTACATTTGCATTAATAATGTGAGACATATTAAACTAATTAATTAAAACATAAATTTGTAGCTGAATATAAGTAAAACTAAATGGGATAACGATTACTTATAAATATAATTACTATAAAAGTGCGTGTGTATCTTGATATCTGATAAAATGTATTTTATTTTCCAATTATAAAAATAGTGCGTATTTGAATACATGACGCGATCCTAGTGGCTATTTCGGAACTATCGACCATAATACCCGCACTAGTGTATTTTATCTCTATTTATACGGAAAATTTGCTTTTTAATAAAAATCAAATGACTTGAATACAAATAATTAAATGAGTAAATGTTGATAGCCATTATTTAGAACAACATATTGTAATTGTATATACAACTTATTGGATCATAATATCCAATATTAGTATGATATATTTTGTTTCTTGTAAGGTAATAAAAATATCGGCCATAATACCCTTCCGTCCCCTATATTATATAAATTATATAATATAATAGTGTTGTAATATTTATTAATATAATACTATAAAGGTTAATGAAATTGTAAATTGTAAAATGGAAAGTATTCTAATAAATGATTTATATTATTATAAATAAATATAAATAATTAATATATATTTGAAATATAATTGAAAAATTATAATTGTAAAAAATATAAGAAATCTGATAATCCTTGGTTTAACGACGACCTTAAAAAACACCGTAAATTAAAACAAAAATTATATATCAAATATATAAAAAATAAAAGTCCCGAAAATCTATCAAATTATAAAACTGTGAAAAGAGAATTCCAATTAAATATTAAAAAATATAAAAAAGAATATTATCACAATCTTTTACATACTTGTAATAATTAAGGAAATTAAACCACTCAATAAGTTTAAAAATAAATTAAAAAACTATCTCATCTTAAATTAGTATATTTTAATATTTGTATCTATATTTTTTCAGTATTAATGGTCTAGTATATATCACTTATAGGGTTTATATGACTTTTTATCATAACTTTTAACATTTCTTCAGTATTATTGGTCTTTTATTTTCATAATTTTCATAATTCTTTTAGTTTTTATATATTAGAAAAACATATTTATTATAAATTTTTCACAATAACATATTTTAATGTACATGACTTTTTATCCACATTTCTTCAGTATTATTGGTCATTTATTTTCATAATTCTTTTAGTTTTTATATATTAGAAAAACATGTTTATTATAAATTGTACACAATAACATATTTTAATGTACATTGTTTTTAAATTTCTAAGTCTTTTAGTTCTTAATCTGATTAGTTTCTTATTCTATTAGTTTTTATTCTTTTAGTTTTATTTTTATTTAATAACATACTTATTTTCAATTTCGTTACAATTTCTTCTCTTATATTACTATTATATATGACTTTTTATCTATATTTGTTCGGTATTCTTGGTCTAGTATATATCAATTATAGAGTTTATATGTATTTTTTACCATATTTCTTCAGTATTATTGTTTATTTATTTTGTTCATAATTATTTTAGTTTGTATATATTTGTAAAACATATTTTTTTTAAATTTTACACAATAACATATTGTAATGTACATTGCTTTTAATTTCCAAGTCTTTTAGTTCTTAATCTGCTTAGTTTCTTATTCTATTAGTTTTTATTCTTTTAGTTTTATTTTTATTTTACATTCAATTATCAATATACTTTATTTATTTATTTATCCTTTTTTGGTTAATTGTTTTAAATAATTGAAATGGTATAATCGTTAACGGTAATATGATGATTTTTTAAACAGTTCAAATTTTATTATTTTATTATTGTAAATAGGAAGTGAAAACTTATTATTGTATTTATGAACAGTTTAAAATTAAAATTAAAATGGGTATACCCATCTATAGATAACTAGAAAAGCCGCAAAGGCTTCTTTATCTTCCCTGGGGTTTACCCGAATCTGATACCATACTATACCATACCATAAGTATATGTATACACTTAAGGTGATCCCGCACATAACACACAATTTGTTTCGTGTATAAATAGATAGGAAAAATATAGGTCCACTAAAAAAAAATAGAACTGATATTCTATTCATTCAATTGACCTACTTTTTTGTATTGTATTCATAACATATACATGCTTAGGAATATAGAAATTTATTTTTAATATTATTATTTATTATATTATATATATTTAAATTAAAAATTAGCAATAATAAAATTATGGTATTTCTATATTACAAAAAACGCAATATACCATAGTACTAACGTCCCATCTGCATTTACATGTATAAGCCTAGAGAGTTGATGTTGGTGCATTTTTTTTAACACACCAATGTCTATAGTACCAACATCCCATCTATATTTATATGTATAAGAATACATGAATAAACCCTCTCTATATCGATGGATGGTACATTGGTACTATGGTACTATGATATGTCGGGATGGGACGTCGAAAAGTTAGTACCAACGTACCATCTGATATTACATGTAGAAGCATACAGATGGGACTGCGGTACTGAGGTACGTTACAAAATATACACCCTTAGTTATATAAATGTTGATAGATTGTATTATTACTTATTAAAGTTATTAATATATTACATTCTATAAATTATTGCCCAACATTTACCATAATATATTTAATAATGTATATTATATATATATATATATATATATATATATATATATAACTACATTATTAATCTTAAATCTTACAACCTAAATAGATCATCCTCTGTTAAATTCTGTGATTTCTCTTCTGATCCCCGTCCTCTACTTTATGGTGTCCCACAATGTTATGTGCTAGACATACTTCTATTCTCCATATATAGCACCTATAAGGTCTATTATATCCAAATTTCCTAGCGTTTTCTATCATATATATGCAGCTGATATCTAACTCTACTCATTCCTCTCTACTTCTACTCCATATAATTCTCAACTAATTGCGTGTGCCTCCTCTATTAAATACTGGCTTCTTTCCAATAACCTTTTACTAAATACTTCAAAAACTGCCCTCCTCAATATACCTACGAACTCCCCATCGTTCCCTTCTTTTTACCTTGACAAGATTCTTATTTCACCTTCCAACTCAGTCATGAATCTTGGTGTTATTTGTGACTCTGATCTATCTTTTTCTAGCCATATTGCTAACATTTCTAAAGCTGCTAATTATCATTTATTTAGAATCAGATGTATCCGTAAACATATTACTCGTCCCCTATGTGCTGTCCTTATTAATTTACTTGTAATTTCTCGTATTGATTATTGTTCTTTATTATATATCCTTCCTGCTTCTTCCATTTCCCCATTAAATAGAATCATCAGATCATCTATACGATCCATTTTCAATATTAAACTATCTGACCATTCCTCTACTGACTCATTTCAAATTATACCAAACTGGTTTCCCTATAGAAAACGATCCCTAATTAGACTCCTTTCTATTACCCATAAATCTATATATTTTTCCATTCCTTCATATATATCTGACCTTCTCTTAATTCGCTCCACCACCCACACAACTTCCAGTATTAATCTCATTATCCCACAGCCATCCTCCCTTAAATTCCAGAAACTATCATTCTCCTACATTGTCCCATCTATCTGGAATGCACTCCCTTCATCTATAAGATATATTCAATCTCCCACCTCCTTCAATGCTCATCTCAAGTCATATTTATCCAGTATCTAATTTCATTATATTATTATTAAATTATATATGTCGTTTTATTACTTTCACATTGTTAGTTAGTTTATTTCACTTTGTTGTTATTGTGGTTGTTGTATTTTATTTGTATTATTTATTTTACGTGCACTTACGAGGAGTGTTATCACTTTGTAACGGTGCCTAAGAGAACAGCATTATAGCATTAAGAGCATTAAGAGTATAGACAATTATATAAGAAATTAAAAATGGAAATATATTAAGGTTTGTATTATTTAATTGATATACATAACATTGATTATACTAAATCTTATAAGTTATTAAGAGCCCAATATGTATACTGAACCTAAAGCACTATCAGATCTAATAGAATCTGATTCATGACAATAATTCATTGTACGTAACTAGTAGTTGTGATGTATTTAATTATTATAATGTAAAACATATTTCTGATTATTGTTATTTATTATTATTATTTATACATATTTGTTTATACAAAAATATATACCTATCATACTTTAATAAAATTATAAATTAAATAATTCTTTATTATTATTTACTGTCTATTTTAGTCTATTATTATAATCATTTTTAATTATATTAGATTATAATAGTTGAATGAGGTAAACTATAAACAAATCCAATGTATAACATGGTAGCCATGAAATCTACATGAGTAAAAAATACACATTTATGTTACATTTTTTGTATTAAATTACATAATATATATTTAAATTAAGTACATAAAATAAGTTTATATGTTAACTAATTTTATAAATAGTATCTATATTAAAATTATAATAGAATTATAATATAATAAATAAATTAATTATAATTATTAGTAAATAAAAGTATATGATTTATACTAATTTTGTAATTAGAAAATGATAAGTGTAGGTATTACAAATATTAGTGTATTACAAATTAATTATAAATATTTAAAATCTATATTATATGTAAAATTAAGTAGAATTCTGGCCAATTATTTAAAAAAAGAATCACTGTGTCCGAATTAAATAATTGCCAATTGATTTAAAATTGCATCAATTGGTTTAAGGTAAATCATGAACTATTGATTCAATAATGAATCAATAGTTCAGTGTACAATTAATAAATTAAATGATAAAGTTGATTATCAGACATGTATAATTTTAAATTTAACAAAGGAAAATAATATATTTAAATAAACAATTAGCAATAGTCAAATACAAAATAATAATAGTATTGGTATCAGAACAATAACTAATACACTTAAGGATATAGATAATAATAAATATATAGCTAATACTATAATATTTACCAAACAAATATAGATTCTAATTTATAAACTGATTTTAATAATACCAATAATTTTACATATTTTATAAATACAAAATTGGATACAAAGTTATCATATAATAATATTTTAAATATACATACATTAAATACTAATAACAATAACAAATCTGAAACTGATGATCAATCAGATGATATAGATTGTACTAAATATATAATTAAGTTAGATAGTTTAGAGACAAAATTAAACATATTTAAAATTAAAAATAAACTATTTGATACAAAAATATATATAAGCTAGCAATTAACTTTCAATACACATAAAATATTTTATAAAACCTAACAATTAAGAAAAGCAGCAAAAATAAATAAAACTTGGATTTATAAAGATACTGTATATATTAATACTAATAAAGAAGATTTATAATCAATAATCTCAATTAATAATATTAATCAATTGGATAAATATTAATCACATTTTTTTTTCTTCATTAATTATATGGCATTTATACTTTATATTTAATTTATAAAAATTATATTCGTAAACACAATCTTCAACTAACTTATAATATAATCGATAATATAAATAAAACTTTTGTACAGTGTAAATATTATGATAATTTATCAAATTTAAATATATATCGTAAATTACCTATTATTCATTTTAATGCTTGGAGTATTCCAACAAATTTCGATTCTATTAGTGATTACCTTTTATATTTAAAAATAAACTTTACGATTATTGTAATAACTGAATCATGGCTTACTACATCTAATAAACACTTATTTAATATTCATAAGTATTCATCTAAACATATATTAAGAAATAATAAGAGTGGAGTTGGATTTTCCATTTTCATTAATAATAATATTAAATATAAATTAATTGATAATGTATCATTATCTGTCAATGATGCTTATGATATGGTTACGATCTCATTTATATACGAACATATTAATTATTTACTTTCAGGTATATATAAAGCACCTATATAATTGAATTTACTGATATTATATATAATACATTTAATCGTCATCTAAATAAATTATTAATTTTTAACAGGCGATTTCAATTTAAATATAAATAATCATAATTCCCATACAAGTACTACATTTGTTATTGATACTCTTTATTCCCTAAATTTCATAGCGACAATCACAACACCAGCTCATATAACTAATCAAACAAATTCTATTATCGATAATATTTACACACATTTATTAAATTTCCCACTTTTTAATGGCGTTCTCTTGACTGATATCAGTGATTATCTACCGATATTCTGTATTTAAAAAAAAAATATTAATACAAAAACAAAAAACTCTTATAAATATTTTATGGATAATTCAGTTCAAAATATTTTAAATTTTAATAATAATCTGACTAATATAAATTGGTCTTTCATTTTAACTCAATCTGATATTCATACATATTTTACAAATTTTATTTCTACATTAACTAATGCATATAATATATGTTGTCCATTAAAAAAAGTTAAAATTAAATCTGGAGTTTTTGATAAACCATGGCTAACCCCTTCCATCATTAAATGTATAGGTAAAAAGAATAAAATGTATAAAAAATCTTTAAATAATCATTCACTAATAAATGTATATACAAATTATAAAAATTTCTTAATGGGATAACGCCTTTAAAATCGTTCATTCAATAAATAATTATAGTAAATACATTACTCCCTATAAAGCTCCGCATAAAAAATCTATTCAATAAATTTTATTGATTTTTTGTGTGTGATATATAGAGGAAATATAAAGCTACAATAATATGTTAGCTTATTTTTACATTTCAATATAATTCATACATAAAAGTATAAATTATTTGTATTATATAATATTACATATGAATAGCAATTATATAGAATTTTCTAATACATTATTAAAATTATGGCAACATATTATGTTGCGCATGTATGATATTTATATATAGCAAACAAATTAATAAGATTGCTATACTAGTTTTATCTGTGAGGTTAATTTAATATATGAAATATGTGTAAATAATTATTATGTGTAAATCGCATTTGAAATTTCACTAATTAAAAATCAATATGAAAAGTACAATGTATACATATACACGTTTATCTAATATATTATATAATTGCATAGAGCAATCATGAGTTATAATCTAGACAATATATTTAGAGATGTTTACATATATATATATATATATATATATATATATATATATACTATTTTATTGATTATATATTTATAAAATTCTATAAGTTTACTATATTATATAGTTTATTTTTGAAATATGTATAATATAAAATGATTTTTATGCTATTTCTAAATGGATTTAATTTTTATTTTTTTGACATAAACTAAATAACACTACATTAATTAATATTCCATCATAATTTTTTTTTGTTTTTTTTTGTAATTTAACATATTCTATTATGCGGTATCCCCTTAATGAAAATATTAAAATTTATAGAGAAAAAATATTATGAAAATAAAATAAAAAATAATAATATTAAAAATACTTGGCGTACTTTAAATATAGTTATAGGAAATAATAAAAAAGCAGGAACTATTATTGATAATAAATTAACAGATTTACAAAATGTTAATATTTTCAATTCATATTTTTCAAATATAGGTGTTGAATTAAATAAAAATATACAATACTCTAATCATATATGAAAATGTTACTAGTAATAAGAGTTCAATTTTTATAAAGCCTGTTTCATCAATAGAAATTGAAAATATTGTTTATAATTGTGATTCAAAATATAGTACTGATACCTATGATTTTAACCTTTGTTTAATACGTAACATTATTTTTTCCATTAGTAATATTTTATCAATTTTATTTAATAAATGCATTTAAAATGGTGTTTACCCTGATCTACTTAAAACATCTAAATTTATAATTTTATATAAAAAAGGAAATACAAATTATTGCTCAAATTATAGGCCACTATCATTAACAACACAATTTTTAAATGTTTTAAAAAATATTAAAAGTAAGAATTTTTTCATTGTTAGATACAAATTCTTTAATAAATAATTCTCAATTTGGATTTCAAAAATCTATATTAACATGTGATGCTTTGATAAATGATATTGATTACTTGAATATCAATCATAAATTATTCATATCCACAATATCGATTTATTTAAAAAAGGCTTTCGACACTATAAATCATGACATTTTATTAAACAAATTATACATATATGGTTTCAGAGGTATCACTTTGTCATTATTAAAAAGCTATTTGATAAATAGGTATCAATACGTAAGCTATAATAATACCAATTATAAAATACTTCC
Organism: Osedax fenrisi; assembly: GCA_964019155.1. Lineage (NCBI taxonomy): Eukaryota > Metazoa > Annelida > Polychaeta > Sabellida > Siboglinidae > Osedax > Osedax fenrisi. The sequence continues at coordinate 45,837,945 of OZ025243.1, forward strand.
GATTAAATATGGTATACCACAAGGTTCAGTTTTGGGACAGGTATTATTTGTAATGTACATAAATGATTTACCTAATATAACTAATACATGACATTTTACTCTTTTCGCTGACGATACCACTTTATAAAGTCTTATAAGTCTCATAATTTATATGATCTATAAAATGAAATGAAGTCTACTCTAGTTTTAATATGTGACTGGCTTTGCGATAATAGCTAGTTCTTAATATTGATAAAACAAAATTAATTTTATTCCATCGCACAAGAGTTATACATTGAACATCAAAATAAATAATATAGTCATAAAACAATCAATTACTTTTAAACTCCTTGGCATTTTAATTGACGAAAATCGTAATTGGGAAATGCAAATAAATAATATTAAAAAAAACTGTACTATGGACTTAGTTTACTACATAGATATAAATATAAATTTAATATTAATACTTTAGTTATGCCATGGCATAAAATATGCGAGAAATATGCATATTTTTCTTTTTTTCATAGTCATATTAATTATTATTCTATTATATGGGGAAGTACTTACCATATCAATATAAAATGCATTCAAATTTTACAAAATAAATGTATGAGAGCAATATATAAACTTGAAAACAAAACCAATATTGATTAAATTTATTAAGACATAACATTCTTAAATTTAAAGATATAATAAATAGATCTATTTATAAATATATGTTTAGAATATATAACAAGCATTATTTGCATAGTTCAATTTGTAAGTTATTTACATATAATTGCTCCTTATATACTATTCAGTTAAATAGAACATTCTTAATAGCACAAATAAGATTTGGTCATGAGAAATTTAGTATTCGTTACAAAGTCGCATGTTTATTGAATTCTTTAAATACAACAATATCATCTTTAACGAATTTGAGTACTTTACAATGCATATTAAAAACATGCTTTTAAATAACTATATCCAATATTTTACACCTTATCTGTATTATTTGTTATTTTATTTACATGGTCATCTTTTCTTCTTTTTAGCTCTTTTAAATTGTTCGTATTGTATACATATTTTTTATCTTTGAAGCCTTACTTTGGTCTCTCGTTTTCTTTTATTTTTTATAGTTTAACTTATTTATTATTTTAGTAGTTTTTTACATTTTTAAATATGTTATCATATATTTTATTATTATCTTATTGTTATATATATATATATCATACATATATATCATACATCATGTATACATGATGATTTCTTGGTATTGAGAGATAGATTTAATTTTATTGTATTGATTTTTGATGAGACAGAACACGAATCAAAAAAATATAATTGCAAAATATTTATAATCTTTATATTTATTCGTTTTTGCATTAATTCTCTCATTACCAAGAGCAGGTTGGTATATCGATTATCTCAATAGAACTTCTATACCATACCTGGTTGTTTTTTTTATCTCGGTCATCAACTGAATCTGATATTATTATTATTATATACATTATCATACATTATCATATACATTTTCATATACATTATCATATACATTAGCATATACATTATTATGTGTGGTGTCTGGTGACAACTCCCATCCACCAGCTCCCCAGGTTGCGGATAGGGGAATGACCATTAGATATAGTGGTTATCTACGAATAACCAATATGCAGTACTGGACATTTGTTGTATTAATTAATAAAACAAATAATATTAATATTATAACAAATGCGATTTTTATGAAAATCAGAATAGTTCACATGGTGCGCGCTGATTGCAATCAAATAACCATGGTTATGCATTCATAATTATGTCCGTATTAAGACATCTAGTTATTTATGTAATAGGGATTTATATGACCTTTAGATATATGCTTATAACTTAATTAATATTTGCTATAAAATATAGAAACTATGTATTTAATCTTTAGAATGATTTAGTTAATAATATCATGTTATAGTTTATATCGATAAATTTGTATATTCTTGAGAAGATTTTAAGTTGATATTTATTATATAAATTTAAAAACGTAATAAACATTTTTTTTATTTGATATATCAGCAATATTTTGAATTATTAATAAATTAAAAATACTTATTTAGACTATTTATATAATTATATAAGATACTAGAAAGGGTCGATACATTTAAATATTTAGTAGAACATTATCTAAAACGGTAAAAGTGAATCTGAGATAAATATAAGAATGGCCACTACTACATCGGCCTTAGTAATATTAAAGACTATATGGAGAAGTAATAAAATCTCCATCCAGACAAAAATACTCCTATATAAATCACTAGTCTTCTCAATTATGCTATACGGATGCGAAACATGGACATTGCCAGAAGATCTAGAAAGAAGAAAAATTGCTTTTGAGATAAAATCATAGAGACATTTCCTTGGTATATCATATAGAGAACATAAAATAAATGTATTTGTATACAATACGATAGAAGAAATTGTGGGAATAATAGAACATATTCTAACGATGATCAAGCGAAGAAAAATGAGCTGTTTCGGACATGTGATGAGACATGATTCTCTCCACAAAACTATCCTATAAGGATCATCAAGAGGGAAGAGAGGAAATAGACGACCTCGGAAAGTAATATTGGAACAGTAATATTTGTAAATGGTATGTCAAAGAGAGATCCTAGATGCTTCTCACAATCGGAAAAATAGTGAAGGGCATGCATGTTGACGTGAAGTCATGTCCCCCCTAAGATCAACAGGTCAATGGACTAATTAAGTAAGTAAGTATATAATTGTTTGTTTCTGGCATATTAAAATCTGTATACCCTTATCTTCCAGATATATTACTTACTCAATCATATGAGTGATCTCGTAAATTCGCTATCAGTAAACACTATCTTATCAATGTATATGTTAGCCAATGTATATTTGCTATAGTTTCGGCTTTTGTATTAGTTATTTCGTATATTTCTGTAACTTCAGGGTTTTCTTTGTCATACCTATATGTGGATTTTTATTCGTATATGGAAAGGTTTGTAATATAATTAATTATTAATTTATAATAATTATAATCATGAAATATCCTGTGTGTCGCCGAACATTATTTTGTAGCAACCATCTATTTTTTAAATAATATCTCTTAATATTACATATGCAAATAATTCAAGAATTTAGTTTTTAATTTGTCATGATAATAAATGCCTGATTTCTTAGTATTGTCAGTTATCATTTTTTCCTAATTTAATAGTTTGAGGAATTTACTCTAAAAATGTTGTTTACAACTACAAGCTATGTTTTCTTATAGCTTATCTTATATAAGTAAATATAGTTAACATAATAATTTTATTATTTTTTATATATATACCAAATCATAATATCTTTAATGTTATTTATATTCTCCGCTTCAATTGAAATAAGAACCATATTATAATTGTCGTATATGTATATCTATTAGTATATCATTCAAATTCATTCTTTCAATTTGAATTAACAGTAATCATAAATGCTATGCAATTATCACGATTAGTTATTGTATAATGTTTTATATAATATACGCAAACGGCGTTTACATTTTATATATATGATACAAATTAATTTATTTATTTTAGAAAAATAATTAGGTTACTTACTCTAATAATAACTCTAATAATTTACATATCTATATTATATTATTATACTCATATAATATATTGCTTCTACTTGCAATTTAACGGTCTTTCAGTAACTATATAAAACTCCTATTTACTTACAATATTCGCATTATAATTAAGTAATTTCAAACTTAATATTTATAATATTATCGAAAATAAAGTCAAGAAAAATAACATTTGAATTGCGTGTGTTAACTAAAAGTAACGCCCATTTAAATCTGATTGGATATCGGATATTAAATAATATATGGTATATCTAAATACAGATATATTTATGGTGTCGATAGTATGTGTAAAGGTGTCGATATTCGAGACAGTGCACGTAATATAGACACCCATTTTATTTTAGAGTTAAACAAATTAAATTTCATTTTAAAATAGCTATTATATATATATATATATATATATATATATATATATATATATATATATATATATATATATATATATATATATATATATATATATATATATATGTATATATATCCCCTATAGAGGAAAGTAACCGAATATGGACAGTGCCCGAACAAGGAAACTCTATGTATCTCAGAAACCATAAATCCTACTAAAAAATTTTTAAATACTAAAACATTCATAATTATATAAATAGTCTAAAAAAGTATTTTTTATTTTTTAATTATTCAAAATTTGATAATATATCCAATAAACTGATTTTTTTAGTATGTTTTTAAATTTATGAAAAAAAATTTCAACTTTCAACCTTCTCAAGAATATACAAATGTATCGATCTAAAATATAACACTCTATTATTAAAAATAAAGAATTCTAAAATATTAAATATTATAAATATAATTTCTATATTTATTATCAAATATTCATTAAGTTATAAGAATATATCTAGAGGTCATATAAGTCCCAATATGGACATTCTAGATGTCTAAATATGGAACCCTATAACCAATTAGCGCGTAAAGTATAAACTATTCTGATTTTCATAAAAATCGCATGCGTTATAATATTAATACCACTAATAAAGCTAAATCTAAATTGTATTATTTAGATATTTAAATTGTATTATTAATTACAAAAATAATAAAAATAAATACATTATTAATTAATTAAATTAGAATACATTGTTCATAAAACTAAATATATTTATATTTACATTATAATGTAATTGTAATTTATCTGATTGATTTATCAATACAATATAGTTTATTTAGTGGTATATAAGGTATCCGTATTCGGACATAGGTACCGAATACGGACACCCCCGTTATCTATGGAATTAAAAGGTTAAATAAAATGTTTAAATCACAATAATATCTATAATCATATAATATTAATATATTGTATTTTTTGAATAACAATAATGAGTCATAAAATTTTAACTCCTTTTATTGTTAAAGTTAATACTTAAAAATAAAATTTTGAAATATTGAATTGATAAATAATAAAGTGATGGTGATTTATTGTTAGGGTGTCGGTATTCTAGTACTATCCCCTATATTGACTTTGAGTATTACCATAACCACAATATTGTCATTTAAGCGGTAATACATTCGGTTTATTATTTCATCTTTTTAACTTATATGCGATGTATGGAAATTAATCTCGTCCTCTTCATTTCTACTCTTTTAATTTAGTATCTTCACATCCTAATTATATATAAGCATATAAGTAATATAGTATATGCTTTCTCGTATGATATTATATTTGAACATAGAATATATATATATATATCATTATCATTATTATTTATAATATAATTCGATAATAATCAGATAAAATATGTATTTTTATATAAATATATATAAATATATATATATTACAATTGATGTTCCTGATAATATTTAGAAACGTTTTATATAAATGAGAAGATAGCGATACAAATATATATTTTGTATTAGTATACTTATTATGGAAATATTGAACATTGGTAATATAAATAGGATCTTGTACAGATTTAGATAAGGAGAGGATGGAGTTTTAATAGTATTTGTTATTTTACATTCTGTAAATATGTACGTTATATACAAGCCTATTTCATTGTTAATAATGATCAGTTAATATTTATAATAACTTATATAATTAATCAGTTAATATTTATATTAACGTATATAATTAATCAGTTAATATATTCAAATATTTAAAGATATATATATCATTAAATATTTGAATACTATATATAGTGGTTACAAATAGCTAGTTATGTATTTATTAAAAGTGGCATATAAAAATATAGTATAATATTAAATATTTATTAAGAAAGAATGATTTTTGAACCATAATCAACTATATATAGTTTAATATAGTATAATAGTACATGTGCATACTATAAAACTTATACTTATATTTTAAATCTACTAATGAGACTATATAAATGTCATCATAAATCGTCATAATAAATCATTATCATTTAAAGGCCCTAAATTATGGAATAATTTATGTCTAAATAAATTATTAATTACAAAAATGTATATAAAAAACTTCAAAAAAATATTTAAAAAACATCTTTTATCAAAAAATGAAATCAATTAAACAATTAATTATCTAATTTTATTATTTTTTGCGGTTATTATTTATTAAACCTTCAGATTGTTTGTTTTAGTTTTTATTTTTTTTCATTTGTATTTGTTTAGCTATTCTATTTTTTTTATAGTTTGGCATTTATAATTAAAACTCGTTTCTGTGATTTTTTATATAACTTTACATCTTGATTCGGGTGATTATTAATAACATAAAATATTAGAATATTAGCATTATTATAATAATTCATACTATCATTATATACATTATTATCATCAATAAATATTATAATAATGTAACTATTTATATGAGATTAAATAAATGAAAACAATCAATTGGTGTGGATTAATAATTAACAATTTGCGTGTTAACACTATTAACGTATGAACTATAATGCACATATATATTTTTTATTTTATTATTATCAGATTTAATGCCAAGGTAATTGTAGAAGCAATTTTGCCTATCGAGGCAATTACACCTTTATTAACATGATAAGTTTCATTATAAATAATAGTTATAAATAAATAATAATTTTATAATATTATAAGATAATATAAGATACATTTTATTATTGCAATCATTTCAAGAGAGAAAAAAACAATAAAAGGACAAATAAAATAGTCAGAAGACTTCCTGTTTACATATACATGTATATGATAAAAATAAATAAAATATATAATAAAATATAATGAAACTTATCATGTAACTAAATGTAATCATCATATAATAATGTAATCATGTAATAATATAAATAAATGATAAAAGTATAAAATTAAAAACTAATAAATACATCAAGTATTAAATAATATAAATTGAAATATAACATAGTAGAACTAAATATGAGTATGCCAACATTTAAAAGTAAAAGAAACAAGAGAAAAAAAAGAGAAGAAATAAGAAAATATATTAAATAAATATAGGTTAATAATATTCGATGTACATACAGAAAAATATATAACCTAAAGTAATTTATTTAATGTCAAAAAATTTAAAAATAAAATAAAAGATAATACAATCTTAAAATCATATATAATAATTTTTAAAAAGTCAGTTTTTTATAGTGTCAACATTTAATATAACGTCAGTATTTGTATAGTGTCAAATAAATAAAATCAAAATTTAAATAAATTAAAAAAAAATATTATCATAAGTCAAATATATTAAATAAAAATTTAAACTAAAAATAAATGCATTAAAATAGACTAAGTATTATATAAAATTATTTTAAGATTTGTACAGAATAATGATAAAGAATTTGACTTTCTTATATCTAATCTTAGATCATTCCAAATTCTTGGTCCGAATGTAATTTAGGTATTATTCATATAATTATATTTAAAATAAGGTTGAATAAAATCATAGTTAAGTATTATATAATCCTACTCCTGGTATTAAATATTTTTTTAGATGTCAATGTAAAATGATTCAAAATAATAGGATGGCACAATTTATTGAATATTTTATAAATGTGAATGCAATTCTATATACTTACAAATATCATATAAAGATAATATTTTATTTTCCTTAAATAAAAAAACAGTTGAAAAATCATTTGGTTTATTAAAAATTATTTTTAATATCTTTTTTTGAATTAAATATATGCTATTTATGTTTAATAAATAACCATAACCCCATATTTATATACAGTATTTTAATGTGGATAAAATAAAGCATAGTATAGTTTGATCATGGCAGATGTATTTACAAAGTATGAAACATTTTTTATGATCAACAACATTTTTAATAATTTATTTTTAAGATAAGCCAAAGACATTTCCAATTTAAACAAGTATCTAGATTTATTCCAAGAAATTTTGTAGAAGTTACTTGAGATAAAAATGTATTATCTATATTTATATTAAATATTATATCATTTTTAAATGACATACAATGCGTTTTATCTATATTTATAGATAATTTATTAAGTCTAGAGTCTAGACCATAGAAAAATGTCATCACATACTAACTGTAATTTATAATTTAGATTAGTAGATGATTTATCACTAATAATTACATTAGTATCATCAGCAATATATATATATGTGTGTGTGTGTATGTGTATCATGATATAAGGAAATAATATGTACAATTTCACATAAATGGAATTAGTATTACATATTCCCGAGTTAAGGCATAAAGTATATGGGTTTTCACGATATATTGAAATAGTATACCCCTTATATCCATATATGTGATATATCACGATTTAATGCAATAGTATACTATTGGGGACATAAACCACGATATTCCAAAATCTTAAATATAGAGTAAATCACAGCCTATAGGCTCCAATCTATATATATATATATATATATATATATATATATATATATATATATATATATATATATATATATATATATATCTCCTGATCCACCTCATATGGGTTATCCAATATATAACCCGAGACCTCCGATCATAATCAGTGTTATCCCTATGGTGGAGATGAGTGTTCTGATCTTTTTTTCTGTTGTTTTTATTTTATTTCATATATATTATGTTCTGCATGTATAACCAAATGCATTTTGTTATTATATGTAAACCCAATGTTAATTTTGGTACCATGTCATTAACCTAACGTTACCCTAACATTAACCTAACTTTACCCAAACTTTACCCGAACATTGACCTAACGCTAACCTACCTTTACCCTAACTTTACCCTAACTTTACCCTAACTTTAACATAACTGTAACCAAACTTTACCCTAACATTAATCTAACTTTAGCCTAATTTTACCCAAACATTAACCTAACATTAACATAAGTTTAACCTAACGTTGCTCTAGCTTTATCCAAACATTAACCTAACGTTAGCCTAACATTAATCAAACTTTAACCTAATATTAACCTAACTTTACCCTAACTTGACACTATTAAATACTATTAAATACTATTAAATACTATTAAATACTATTAAACAATATTAAATACTATTAAATACTATTAAATAATATTAAATACTATTAAATACTATTAAATACTATTAAATACTATTAAACAATATTAAATACTATTAAATACTATTAAATAATATTAAATACTATTAAATACTATTAAATACTATTAAACACTATTAAAAACTATTAAATACTATTAAATACTATTAAATATTATTAAATACTATTAAACACTATTAAATACTATTAAATACTATTAAATACTATTAAATACTATTAAATACTATGAAATACTATCAAATACTATTAAATACTATTAAATACTATTAAACACTATTAAATACTATTAAATATTATTAAATACTATTAAACACTATTAAATACTATTAAATACTATTAAATACTATTAAATACTATTAAATACTATTAAATACTATTAAATATTACCGTACTTTAGGTAATATGATATGATGTTACAGATGGTTGGACATAGATAAGCTGAGTAAAATGTAATAATAGTTAGTATAACATTATTGGAGGTCTATATCGGACGTAGGAGTTTAGATATGAGAGATATATGTAGCGCACGAACAACACTTAAGAAAGCAGATATATGTTTAGTAAATAGATTTAATGATAGTTGGCAGTAGGTTTATGGTTCTTGATCTGTATTATGATGAAATCAATCTTATTAGAAAATGACGTGGAGAAGAGATATCCTAATTGTAATGTAGACATTGTATTCATAGATAGTAGTAAGTAGGTTTTGGGGGAGATTCAAACTTATAAGTTTAATTATATAATTATATAATAAGATAATTATATAATTATCAATCATTAAAAGATTACTATTTTATTAAATTTAACATAAAATATATGAATATATATATATATGATGATGATGATATTCGGTTTATTAAGCACTAAAATATGGTTATGTAGACACCCTCGCTAGGTCAGGAATAAAATAATAATAAGATATTAATAATACGATAACAATTTAATAATAATATACATTGAATATAGCACGGACACAAATAATAAGTGTTATATGGAGTGTTATATACTACAGACTGCATTGGTATAGTGGAGTATTATATACAACATACTGCATTGATAGAGTGGAGTGTTATATATTACAGATTGCATTGATATAGTGGAATGTTATATACTACATACTGTATTGATATAGTGGAATGTTATATACTACATACTCTATTGATATATTGACAGACTACTTCATGAGACCCCTTCGCTCGTGCGGGAAGAAAATAATATAATAATAATACCATAACAATTTAATAATAATACGTTGAATATAACAGGGACAAAATAATAAGTTGGATGATTTAATGATTAATGATGAGGTATAGAGAAGAGAAGACGTAAGATTTATAAATCTTTTATTGTATCTAATAGAACGAATGGTAAGAGGGAAGGAATTCTATAGGGTGGGACCGGAATTTTTAAAAGCTCTATAATTTAGGGAAGTTTTACTATAGTCATGGGAGATAAGGAGAGAAGCATTTTGGTAATGAAGAGAAGGTAATATTGTACATTTTTTTAATTAGATCAGAGATATAGCTAGGGGTGAAAGAATATATTGATTTATGGATTATAGATAGTATACGTAATTTATACCTGAGGGAGAAGGGTAGCCACATACGAGATGATTGATGTGATGTTGTAGTAGAGTGATCCAGTCGAGTTATACAGTAAGAGTACGTAATGAGAGTATAATTTTTCATAAAATACTAATCCTAGGATTTTGGAGGAATTGGAAGGAAAAATAATCATATTATTTAGAGTAACGTTTAGAAAAGAAGTATCAGAAGTAGATATGTTTTGTAGAGTAGTCTTAGCGAAATTAATTAGTTGTTTATTGGAGAGGATCTATAATCGTATGCAGTTAGCAATAAAAAACTTAATTCATAGTCAATGTTATTATGAGAATATATAGAGAAAAATGTAAACAGTTGAGTATCATTAGCAAATATATGGTAGTGTATGTTTGGATAGTTCTTAATTAGATCAGCAATAGGGCGGATAAAAATAGTAAAGAGGGATGGACCTAAAACGGATACTTGGGGAATCCCGTCATTAAGCGGAAAAAGTGGCGAGTAAGATTTTTAAATCATAATAAATATATTGTGGTTTGTCAGATATGAAGTAAACCATAATGCTAAGCCAGATATATCCATCATAGTAAGCCGCGAGAGTAATATGTTATAGTCGAGGGTATAAAATCAGATGAGATATCAAGTAGGATATATACATATTATGTGTATTATAATATTTCATAATTATTATTACTTTATAATATCTTGATACAAATATTAAATTAATTAATATTGAATAACATAACAAAAAGAATATTGATGTTCGATATGATAAAATAAAATATTGATTATGAAATACTATAGTATATTTATATATATAACTTTATAATTAAATTCATAAAAAGTCAAAATACCGTAGTGCGTACTTTAAATGATAAGATAATAATAATTATTTAATATATTTTAATAATTATTTAATAACAGTTTTTACTATCTTTTACTTTTAAATGTAATTTATATATATTTATATAATATATATATATATATATATATGTAATATTTAAATAGTATTTGAAAATGAAAAATAATATTTGTTATATATATAGCAAAGTAGGTCATCACGTACCTATATTACACGATATGCTCGCTACACATAGCTTGTATCAATCATTTGTTAAATGTACACTGTACTGTAATATATTACTCAATATAACGGTTCGAAGCATTCAAACTCATGAAGAATTATTCATATCATCATTAATCGTACGCACCTCGCAGCGGATTTCTTGATAACTCATTCATTCACGGTTTCAGACTCGCTATAGCCGTAATAAAGAATGCGCGCGTGTGTCTACGTGTAAATGTCACACATACGCACACACATACGCGCACACATACATTGTTTCGTGTAATTACTACATACATATGTGCAAGATGATGACGGCCTGCGTGATACCTCTCACATAACTACTATGTATATCATACGTGACTATCGACTATACATTCAATACATTATTATATCTAAATATATATATATATATATATATATATATATATATATATATATGTATGTGTGTATAGTGTAACACTTAGTTATTACATTAATGCAATAACTAATTTTATATATTTAATTATAAGTATTTAATGCATTTAATAATAATAGAATACGTATATTTGTGTATATTAATGCCTTTTCTAGTAAGTGCCTCATATAGGAAAGGCTAAACTATATATTGCTGTGATGATCTCATTCATTGTTTTGTTATCGGATATTAGCTCACTTTGATGACAACATTTCTAATATTGTTTCTATTATCCCCACTTCATTTACTGATTTTCTCTTTAGTTCATCCATTATTCATGAATCTATTCGATTTGAGTATTATTGTCTTGCTAAGTTTTCTCATATTCTCATATTAATGCAGTTATCTAAATCTTCTTATGTTTCCGTTCCTCGTTCACTTGTTCTTTTTCATAATTTATTTTAAGATTACACATATTTTATATTGAACATCATAAATAATCCCTTAGTTAAGGTTATCGTGATAATACTTTTACATGTGTAATAATTAAACCTATTCTAATCTAAAACTACCTGCTAGATAATATTCAACTGAGTAATCGCCTATTTATATGTTTCAATTATATCTATAATTATGAATATTATCGTCTCTAATCTATCACTTACTATATCGAGACTAACTTAATTATTTATAATAATCAAAGTACGTATATAACATATCACAGTACTGCACATATACGTGTTCCCGATGTTCGTGCTTGTCCTAACCATCTCGATTATAGGTTATAGCGTAGAACACAGTTATAATAGGATTTATTCTATGCGAATCAATAATAATTATTCTTTTTCAACAAATATTAAGCATAGACTCGTTCCTTGAACTTTTTTATCTATGCATATAAATATTTGGTTATATATATATAATACAATCGTACATATACGATTACATATATTCCCTCTCATATATTCAAATATATGTACAATATTATAAATGCATATATATTTAAAACATATAATATGCCTTTATAAATGATTGATATATATATATATATATCAATATATATGTATATTCGTATATGAGTATATGCGATACAGTGTATATATGTATGTATATATTAACATGCATATGAGTATACATGAATGTGCATACATGCGGTGTAATAATCATATATATTAGAATCACTTAATTGTAATTTCTATACAATTCCCCTAAATGTATTAGCTTACACTTAATTAAGAAATAGTTTATTAAGAATAATCATATGATGCATATGACAACAACTCACATGTTAAATAGTTATTAACTGTATTCGATTGTTCCTTCTATAACTATTAACTATATTATTATTATTCCAACTAATATTAATGCAACTAATACTATTATAGCAGTTGTAGTCTAGTTAATAGTCTTTACAATTAATCTACACGAATATTATACAGGATTACGCGCTATAATCTGTAGTATTCGATGTAGATAACTTATTCATCATTTTACATATATCATTTTAACTATATTAACTAAATTTTAAATTTTAGAAAAATAATCAAATATTTATATTTATCAAATATAAAGTAGATTATAGAAATATCTAGGTTTTTATATATATCGATGATATAGGTCGTATATAATCTTGAAGTAAAAACTATGGTTGAACTTCTGCAGTTGATGACGATGTTTCACCAGAGTTACTTCCGGATAGCTTAATTTAAAGTATTTGCAGGGACGGAGGCTCTCGAACCTTCTAATCGTTAACCTTATCTCAGTTCCAGCTATGTAAGTTCATTATAGTATAACGCTTTATGAGTTATCGTAAGTAGCTTATACGCTATAATCTGTTTAAAAGTGAACTACTTGAGATATGTCATCACATTGAGATATGTGGATGACGAAGTATCGTCACAAAGAATCTTAATGCACTCTATATTGTTTCACATGTTAAACTATGAATATTAGTGATATTGATTAGTAAATATTTACAAGATATCGAACGTGAAAAAACTAGAGAGTGTGTCATAATATTATTTGAATGAATAGTTAATTATTTTCTAATTGATCGAATATTGTTAAAATGTAAGTTATCCGAACGAATGATATTAGAAATATGAGATTAATAATTTAGAGATGAATTAAAAGTACTTCCTATAGTCTTAATTTAAGATGGAGATGGAATGGCAGTTAGAAGTAAAGTGTTATAATGAATTAACTATTTAATTTTTAGTTTTAAATTTAATAATTATAGAAATATTTGTAATAGAATATCACATAATTCATCACATATAAGTAATAGTATTTAACAAATATCGATTGGAAAATGAATTTTTTCATTTAATTATAAAAATATATAAATATAATATACTATTTTTTACTTTCTATATATTATAAGAAAAGTATAAATATTATAATATAAGTTAAACTTTATAATTCAAATCGTAAGTAATGTATTGTCTATTGATAAGTCTACTTATATAAGTATAGTTAATAGTACATAATGTACATATCCTTATACCTCACTTTACCTAAATATTACCCCATATTAGCACGAATTATAAGTTTAAATAAATGTCACAAAATCTAGCAATAACTAATAGTCACACAATATATACATATATATTATAATTTAGTTTATAATGCATAAATAATGCCATTCTAAGAAACTCTCGTAAATTACTACCTACTTTATAAAAAGTTTAATAAATATCACATAATTAGTAATACGCTAATATAATTAGTTCATATGAGAACATTAATATACATATGTATCATTAATAAACCATATATCATTTAATTCATCATATATATATATATATATATATATATATATATACAAAATAATTATACTGAGAAAATGTAAATTATAAAACCTGTAATAACGTGTATTTATAAATTATTTTATATATATATATATGAATTATATAATGTTAATATATTGTTTTACTATATAATAATAAATAATATATAAATTATAATACTATATAATAGATAATATAATATATATATATATATATATATATATATATTAAATCACTTTATTTACATACATATATTTATTTATATCATATAAATTATATGTTTTATAAATAATATCATTTATACATTAATTATATATTACTAATTAATAAATAGTTTAAATGTATTAATATATATATGTATGTGTGTGTGTGTGTGCGTGTGAATTATTGTATATATGTATATTATATTAATAAATATAACTTAATATATTCATTTAACTAGTTTATTTAGATACTAAAACATAGTTCATATATACTATTACTATATATATATATATATATATATATATATTACTAGCTAATATACTATCTAGACTCTACAGTTAATAGTATTACTTTATAGGTATAATCTAAATAAATACTATACAACAAGAATGTAAAGAATGTGAGCGTAACGTTTATATATGCATGCTTGAAATAAATATAATGAACATTGAAATCACCCAGGGTAATCACTATTAATGTACCTTTTAATTATGACCTTATTAATACTTAATATTTAACATTTGTGTATTTTTTAGTATAATAAATCATATTAATTAATCGTTAATTTGGCATAGCAATTAATTTGTGAATGATTCAGTTAACAGGTTAATGTGTTAGTGAGATAGTTAGTGCATGGCTGGCTGGTTAGTGGTTATTTATTATTCGGTATTTATTCACGTTATTCATGTTTATTTCCTTTTCTAGGTTATGTTTCTTAAGTTACTTAAGTTGTTAATGTAATATGCAACATTACGTTCAGTACATTGCTGTTTGTTGTAGCTAGGTGGTATACCACATCCTCGAATAGTAGCAAATCTGACCTATGTGAACACTCTTTATTCGAGTGTCTACTATATCACGACTACCCTTACTAATTAAATCATTGAAAAGTAATGTTAAAAGAGAGTAATCCTCATATTTAATATCATACATGTGTCCAACAATTCAGAAAACTGTTCGCTATTGCCACTCTACTTATACGGTCATTATCATTAACCTGTCCTATATTTGTAACTCGATTTAAGTTTATTTTATTTATTTGAATGACATTTTGCGTCAGAACGATCAAACGTCGAATTAAAAATAAATGTTATAATTCAAACATTAAAACGGAATATAAATGAAAAAATAAAATAACTAATAAGGAATAATAACGAACAATAAGGAACAATAAGTAATAACGGGTTTACTATATATTAATAAATGTTTATAAATATTGATATAAATAGCGAGCAGTAGTTAATAAATGTGTTTTTAATAGAGATGTAAATGATATTTGCTTGATTACCTATCCCGTATACGGTATCAGTATCTCTACGCTATAGCGTTGAGCCGTAGACAATACGGCGTAGAGGTACTGATGATTTTCTCACAATATGTCTCCACTTTACTCTGCCGCTTGTCACTCGCGTTGATTAACAAGGATTGATGCCGGTCCAGTGTTGTATGTTATCAGATCATTTCATCCTTGGACGTCCTCTTCTTCTTGTACCATTTACGGTACCTTGAAATATGACTTCTGACATCGAATTGTTGTTGCGACTTACGTAAACCAAGTATGGACCAAATAAAACACAATTCAGTGAACCAAGTACGGACAAAATATGGATCACAATAAAATGTAGTTAAGATATAATAGATTTATTAAAAATATAAAGTTAATAAATTAATAAATTATTAATATAGGAAAAAATATATTATAAGTTAATAATACATTAAAAACGAGTTTGTATCTAATATATAGTTGACACTGCTTGATTTTGCTACTTGATCTAACTTGAACTTTACATTGACCTTTAAAATAAATAAATTATTAAGTATTATTTATAATTTAAGTAATATAATTCAATGTATATATATATATATATATATATATGATTGGATATGCTTGAGTCATTGGGTGTATTAGGGATGTATAGTATGCATCGGGAAATAAGGATATCAGCGTTTACACCTCTGGCAATGGTGTAATCCCTAATGATATAGGATTTGGAGCACCCTTACCTGAAAGTTGATGTTCTACGCATCCTGGGTATACTCGGTGGCAATGGTATTATCCTTTGGTGTACTTAATAGCAGCCTTATATCTAGTATTGTTTTAAATTTTTTTAAATTTGTGTTTATTTAAAAAAAAATTATGTTTATTTCATTTATATTTAATTTAATAGTATTATAGATTGATTGTTTGTAATATTTTATATTATATACACTTTATGTAATACATTTTTAATAAAATCTTATTTTTATATATTTTTATATATATATTTTATTTATATATTATCGTTTACTAATATACTTCTCGTAATTTCGTAAATAGGTGAATGACCAGACAAGCTTTTGCTTTTTCATTCATCTAGGCTTTTAAGCCAAGTCTGAGTATTATTATATATATATATATATGTTATATGTAATTCTTAAGTTGACAAATTTATAAATATAGTAAAAAAGAAATAGATATTTTTATTATTTAGTATAACATAAATATATATTGGGATGTAACAAATTTACAAGATTTAAAATTGTGAAAAATGTGGATTAATAATAATATTAATTGCACCCAGATTAACTTATAGGTTAATAGCTATAGCTGTTAATCGTGTAATATTAAACATATACTAAAAACATTGGTATTTTAATATGGATATGGATTCCTTTTTATTTACAATTTAGTTATATCAACTATTTTTAAACTAATTAATACATATAAAATTGCAAAACAGAAAACATGAATTATTTACATCCCAACTAAATAGATAATATATATATATATATAATTCAGATATTATATTATATAATATATAGAGAAGACAACTATATATACTACAGGCAAATGTTAGTCTTTATGAGTTAAACCGAATTAAGTCGCTAGATAAATACAAGACGATATATCTGTAGAAATATTATTTAATATATAAATAAATATAATTAATTAAATTAATAAAACTAGATATACTTGAAACATATATATATATATATATATATATATATATATATATATATATATATATATATACAAGTACATATATATAAGTATTTTAATGTCTATCGCATTAAATATTTTTCTAATATGGCTAGTCGTTTGGAGAAGACAAATATATACTAACAGGTCAAATGTAATCTTTTAGAGTTAAATTGAGTTAAGTCGCTAAATAAAGACAAGTCGATGTATCTGTAGAAATATATTTAAAATAAAAATAAATATAAGTAATTAAATAAATAAAACTAGATATACTTGAAACATATGTTTAACATATGTGAACAGCGCTTTAGAATACAAAATTATTTCATAATAAAATGACCTTTAATATAATATAATTATTATAATAATATTATATATAATTTTTCAAAAAATGTAATATATTATATTATCGCCTCTTTATTTAAAACTTCATATTAATATATATTATTTACCTTATTAATAAATTAAATATTATTACATTAATTATGTTTATATATACATAATATTTAATTAATATAAACTTAATAGAAATTATATATTTGCAATATTTGCGATTATGAGTAATAAATGAAATAACCAAAATTGAAAATAGTAATAATTGAATTAATGCGCGAATATCGAAGAAGGCCGCAGATATTATTATTTCTTTATATTCTAATTATCTTTATAATTAAATCAAAACTATATACACGAGCGATACGAGCGCTATGAACTCTATTAGTGTGTCCTGGTCGAGTTAGAAGATGTAAAATAGCTCTTGAAATAGCGTTAATAAGCGAAAATTTAATTCAATTTGATTTTGAGAAATACTTCTGAATAACTTAGTCAAAGCTTTACCAAATAGATTTCTACACATTTTCGATACATGTTTTCTTACGTGAACTTTAGAATAAAGTATATCATTCATTTTAGGTATATTAAAGTTAGAATAAATAAAAGGTCAAATTTATCTAGTGAATAATCTAAAATAGTTAGCATCTGTGACATATTTAGCCATTTATAATTATGGTTACGAGTTAAAAATATTATTATTACATGATTGGCAAAAATATCTATTATAAGACTCATAATACGCATCATGAGTATTTTCATTGCGGAATTTATGAAAACTCACATTGTGCGTCGTACACACCAATATATATATATATGTATATATATATATATAAAATACGATTATAAAATAAAGATAATATTAAATATAAATATAAAGTAAAATAGTTTTTTCAATTCTTTAGAAAATTGATAGAGCGTGACATTACATTTATTAGCTTTTTTAATTTATGTTTAAACATTAAATAATGCATAAATTGTTATATAAAATAAATATACATATACACAAATACACACATACATTTATGTATGAATAATTATATAAATATATATACCACGTATAATAATAAATATGTATATATATATTTATATATAAATAAAAATACAAATATATATAGGTCCGTAAATATAAAAATTCCAATTACTCGTAATATAAATAAAAAATAAAAATATATAAATAAAAATACAAATATATATAGGTCCGTAAATATAAAAATTCCAATTACTCGTAATATATACACAATAATCTATACACAATAAGCTATACACAACAAATTGTATAAAACTAATATAAATTAAAAACAAAAAAATATATAAATAAATAATATGCTCAATATATATATATATACTTATTTTGAGATCATACGTGTTGAATATATTGAATATTCTAAAGGATAGTTATACATTGTTATACATACTAAAATTGAATTGAATTGAATTGTTTATTTAAACACCAATATAGCGGGTTCCCTCTCTGGTGAATAACAATAATGAAAAATAATAAAAATAAACGAATAGTAAATACAAAATAACAAACATTTTAATTAAATTAACTTAGATATAAAGATAAAATAAAGCGTATACAAAAATAAATTAATAAATGTTTAAATAATGTTTTAGTTTCTTTCTAAAACAATATAAGGATTGGACCTTTCAAATATTAGTTATATAAAATATATAACTAATGTATACACATATGTATGCAGTCCGTAAGCTAGAATTCAATTGTATAGAATTCTATGATAATTCACTACGTAAAAAAATACGTCTGCAATATACGAAAAATTCAAATATGTTAATACACCTAATAAATATCGACTTCAACGTAATCATTACTACCCATCAACCTAGTAAGCCTGACCTAGCTAAGAATGTGTATGTATATTATGTAGGTATATCGTGTATTATATAAAACACATCAAAGTGATCACTCAAGACACACCTACAGTGTCCTAGACTATAGTCTAGCACTATAGTTAACAACATAGGTCCTACACTAGTTAATTAATACACATATAAATAATTACGATAAGAACTTTAATATTTAGTATATTGATTACTCATTCTATATACACATTCAATATACGTGAGAATGTATGTTTACCACATTAGATATGTACTACATAGAGCATTAACTCTAAAATATAACAAATATATAAAATAAATATAAATATATATTAAATTGCTTTTTATTACGTAACGTAAATATAAATCACATTTTATGGACCGTGAGTAAAATTATCCCGACCCCAAGTCATCATCATCATCATCATCATCAACCTCATCATCATCATCAACCTCATCATCATCAACATCATAATCATCAACCTCATCATCATCAACTATGTTTATGTATATGTATACTATACACTGTATAGGTATACATTCATTTAAACAATTAATCTTTTATTAATTAATGAGTATATTATTAATTATAATGACATGCATGTTAAAATTAAACTTTATATATATATATATTTATATATATTATAGTATTAACCTTTATCATTATTATGATATTATACTTTTCAAATACCTCATTTTACGTATACTCAATGTAACCTTTATATAATTATATTATATTTTATATCACGGTTTTTCCTATACCATTTTAATATATATATCACTATAATGACATTATATGTATACGAATAGATAAATTATTTCATATAACATTATTATTATACTTATTTATTAAGTTATAATATATCCTATATTAATAAATATACTCTAACTATATTATATTTTTTAATGTAAATTATTATATAATAAATATATATTTTTTAACAATAGTGTGTTAATAAGTTTAAAAATATTTATTTAAGGGTGTAGTTGAGTTTAAATAAACCATTTAAATGTGCGATTAAATTTTAATTCTACTATAGATTAATATATTTTTTGAAAAAAGTCTAATATATTTTTTGAAAAAAGTCTAATAAATAATTTAATTATATAAATAAATTTTGAGTTCAGGTTCAAGTATATATTATATAATAGTCAACTTTCTATTATATGTATTATATAACTCCTGAATTGTTAAATATACTGTATTATTTAAGATACAGTCAACATGAAACAATAAGTTGTATTAACCATTATACATGTATATTGTAAGATATGCATACCTATGTATAATGTACATTGTACATTGTAGGTATACCTGTTGGTGAATGTATTGTAATTAACGTAATACATGTGTGCTTATCTATGACTATTTAAAATATATATTATTTCTATTCGGTTAATAATAGAATCTGGATCAAGAATCTTTTAATTAAATGTACTCGAATAGAAATAAATTATCAACACTGTAATACTAAATCTTGTATTAATGAATCATGTATTAATGTATTAAACTCGTGAATTATTGTATAATTATATTTAATATAAATTTGTATCTACATTATTTTCATATATGTAAGCAAATTATATGATAATTTCTGATAATATGGGCCTGATAATAAATAAATACTTTTGTTTCCTAGTCTAATTCGCTGTTGATACCGATACTACATGAATATTTTGATTCTCGGTAAACTGAACCTATTCTTTCCACTTAATTCTAAAATCAATATTCTTTTTAACATAAGAATGCATTGTGGCATATGGAAATCAATACGTTTAAAAATAAGACTGAGACTGAGACGATGCTTCCAAGATAATCATCGTTTACATCACTATTACGTATACCCCATTACGTATACCCCATTGTGTATACCCCATTACTCCCCTTACTCCCCACTAATATTCTCTCATAATATCGGCACAATAACTGTGAAATAAATCACCATATAATCTTACCTACTTTTACCCGTCTTTTTAAACCCGTCACTCGCAACTCGAAGGCACATTTGACTTTGAAACACTTTTTCTCCGTCCGTCTCGATCATGTACAACATTTACCAAATCATTAAATCCACCGTAGTCCACTCTGATTGGTTATCTATAAATAGGCTATAGCCATTGCTGTTCGGGCGTCCTCGTTTACGTACTCCTTTAACCACGCCTTGCGTTATAATGTTGCAGAGGCCGTCATGTACAATGTACATTGTACATGTGTGGTCACTAGATCCCTTATTCTTCTAAATATCTACATAAAACACCTATATGTATCAATTATTATCACACATCACTATATATCTATATATATATATATATATATATATATATATAATACTATATGTTATATAATGTAATCTTTTTTCCTTGTCATTAGACATTATTTATAAACAATAACTTATATGTTCCATCGTATTGATCGCCTTTGTATTGGAGTGTATTGTTGACGCTCGCAAGGAAGAATGCATGGCTTCTCTGTAAACAGCGAGTCTTTAAAATAATTATTACATTTATTAAATCACTCGAAAATATACTATATATATATTATATTATATCGTATATATATAGTGTGTATAGTATAGTATATTATATAGCCTATATGGTGTATACTATACTACACAGAGGTGCAAAATATGCATTGATCACAATATATATATATATATATATATATATATATATATATATTGTATACAACTGGGTAAATATGAAAACAAACTTAACATTCATATTTTATATGTTATATATTATTCTACGTGCCTTTAGACATGGGTAGGACACCTATATATATATATATACATTTATATTACATAAATACATTAATATGTTATCATTGCATATCGAATTACGTTGATTAAAATTGCATATATAAATATATATATATATATATATATATATATATATATATATATTATTATATTATATAATATTTAGAATGATAATATATAATAATTATTAAATATGTGAAGTCTAATTTTAATCATAACTATTATATTTATCATTCGAGCAATTAAATTTACATATATGTTGTATACATTTAAAACATAAATAAATACATTATATGATATGTATAAAATAAGGTAACAAAGACACTACGATATTTTAATATATGGATATGATAATTAGGTATACCTAGTTGAATATATATATATATATATATGTGTTGAATTAGAAATATTAGAAATATGTATAATACTTATTTCATAGAATTAATTATATATATATATATATCATAAGTGGTTAAAGATACTTCTATGTAAATTTCTTAACCAGTTATATATTTATTTTATATTTATATTTTTATTTTATTTTAACATTTATATATATATATGTAATTTATAGACAAAGTGAAACAGTTAAACGACTAAATAAGCATCGCGCTTCTTCGTTTACCATAGTCATGACTAAATTATAATATATATATATATATATATATATATATATATATATATATATATATATATATATACTAAACCATATATACCCTAACTCTATATTGGTTAATATATCCTCTAGTTTTCTTAGGTTCATTTACCTTATAATATATATTATATCAAAATATGTTATAAATTATAATAGAATATCAGTGTTGAGGAATTTAACATTGATGTATGATATTTATACTAACTTTATAATATATATTATAACACATTAATAACCGGCGTGGTCTAGAATATTCTAAGGAGAACGTGTAGTGCGGTGCACGTAGTGCATTTTCTTCTTAGAATATGTTAGATCACATGTGCATTTAAAAAAACTGAAATATACTTTATTGTATAATTTATTATAGACATTTTTTAATAAGTATACGAAAAATTAAATAACTAATATATATATATATATGGTTAAATAATGAATAAAATATATTTTATAATTTGTATTAAATATTATTTTATTACATTTACTTCACCTATGAATAAATAATCTAAAACAGTTATGTGGTAACTCCCTGTAATCAACAACATTATGTAGGTATACATTATGTAGGTATACATTATGTAGGTGTACATTATGTATGTGTACATTATGTAGGTGTACATTATGTAGATGTACATTATGTAGGTATACATTATGTATGTATACATTATGTAGGTGTACATTATGTAGGTATACATTATGTAGGTATACATTATGTAGGTGTACATTATGTAGATGTACATTATGTAGGTGTACATTATGTAAACTTTCTTCTATTAATGTTATCTTCTTTTTAATTAACCGATCTCCCAATACTAATATTTGACCTTTTTTCAATGACTTTATTGATATTATTCATTCTATTAATAATACCTATTTTCTTATTGCCGGTGATTTTAATTTCCATTTTGGAAACCCTCTCCCTCCACATTCTTCTTTTAGTGAATTACTTGACTCTCTCTCTCTCTCATTAGTACATAATGTAAATTTTCCAACCTACATAAGTGGCAATACGCTTGACTTAATCATAACTCCTATTCTTAATAATTTTATTTTTGCTAACCTTCTCATTATTCTCTCATTACTGATCATTACACTATTACATTCTTACTTATTACAACTTCATTACCTACTTCCAAATCTAAAATGCACTATCGTAAAACTATCTAACATTAATTAGTATAATTTACTCTCTGATTTATCTTTATATTTACCCCCTTTCCTACCTTGCATTGGTACTCTCAATAACGTCCTTATTATGGCACTAAATACCCTTGCACCGATAAATACTAAATATCTGTTAGTAGTACTGACTTAATACATCTCAATACCCCTTGGTATAATAGCGATCTTCCATCTCAAAAACGTGCCCTTCGACATAAAGAACGAATATATGTGAAGTGTCCTACATCACTGAATCACGATACATTTAAGATATATAGATCAATGTATAAAGTGCAATGAACAAGGTAAAGTCTATTTTCTACCAAAATAAAATTAATGAATATTCCCGGTCACCTCGTCATCTTTTTAAACTAACTTCATCTCTAATGGGCACTAGTAAGAAAATCTAATATCCAAATATCCCTGCTTACATTCTTTGTACCCAGTTCTAAATTCAACTTAATGGTAACTCTTTAAATACACTTATATCTATAGTATTAAATATGGCAGTTATTTCTCCTCTTTTCTCCAATTATGATATAAATGTCTTCTCTTTACCTTCATCTTGTTCCTTTACCAGTTTTTTCAGTACTTCTTTAACTGAGATTATATCCTTATTAAACACTGTTAAATCTACTTCCTCTGTAGATCCTATCCCCCAATCATTTTTTTAAAAATCTATATATTTTATTTCAAATCAACTACTATCCATATATTCTCACTCTTATATATATGGTATATTTCCGGCATTTTTTAAACGATCTCATATAAAACCTATCATTAAAAATAATAATCTTGATAAACCAGTTTTAACTAATCTTAGACCAATTTCTCAACTTTCTATTATGAGTAAGATTCTCGAAAGAATTATTTCTAAGCACATTTTTAATTATATTTCTGTCAATAATACCATCGACCCTCATCAGAGTGCATTCAAGATACACCATTCTACTGAGACTGCACTAACATATGTTCTAAATTACTTACTTACTACTCTTGATAATAAATAATTCGTACAGATGGTTCTTTTAGGCCTGTCATCTGCTTTCGATACTATAAATCATGATATACTTATAAATAGGCTATATTATTTAGGTATAGCTGATTCTCCTCTAATTTGGTTTAAATCTTATCTTTCTAATCGTTCCTCCTCTGTACAAATTGTGAATAGCTCTCTCCGCCTATACCAGTTAGGTAATTAGGTGATCTTTACCTACTTGTAGAGTATCATAGGGGTCGGTGCTAGGTCAGTTATTTTACTTTATATACTTCCACTATCCAAACTAATTCAATCCTTTTCTGATATATCTTATCATATTTATGCTAATGATATTCAGCTTTATATAAAACTACCTATTAACTCCAGCCCTGACTCTAATTCATCTCTTTCAAAGTTCAATAGTCATATTCACTTTTGGCTACTAACAAATGTTCTTCTATTAAATGAAACTAAGACTGAACTCATAAATATTCCTTATGCTCTATCCACATTTCCTCCTCTGTCTGTAAATAATTCTTTAATTCAACCTTTCATTCAAAATCTCGGCTAAATCTCATTTATCTTTGACACTAATCTTAATCATGACAGACATATATCTAATATATGTAAATTATCTAATTTACATATATATATAAAATGCACTCTATTCGAAAATTTATAACTAAAAATGTTTGATATATTCTTATAAACTCTCTTATTTTTCTCGTATTGACTACTCTAACTCTCTCCTCTGTTATATTCCTTCTATATCAATATCTAAAATTGAGAGTAGTATTCGTTCTTCTACTAGACTTACTTTTAACTTATCTTATTCTGATTATACTACCCCTATCTCTTCACTTCTTTCCTCACTTAAATTGTTAACTTTAAAAAATTGAAGCCTATGTAAATTTCTATACTTCATTCACAAATTATTACTTACACACATCTAATTTACATTTATAACCTCTTATAACATATTAATCCTCTCCAATCTCTTAGGTCTACTAGAGCCATTCGACTAAATACTTTTCCCTACGACAAAAAGATATTTGGAGGTAGATTTTGTATATGTATGTCCCCTATAAATTGAAATTCCATTCCAATCAATATAAGGAATATACAAAACAACTCCACCGGTGAAACCTATAAAACTAGATTAGAAATATTGTTATTACGTAGGAAGCCATATTACCATTATTGTTGTATTATCGTTCGTTATCGTTTCTTGTTCTCGTTATGTTTATTATTATATATATTTATACTCATCAATAGCAACTGTTTTGCTGATTATTTGTATATTGTCTATACACTTTTGATATATATCTAATTTATAATCGAAACAATTAACTATTACTATTTGTATATTATATATATATTAGTTATAGATCTCATATATAACTATCCACCTATTTGTATCCTCCTAAAGTAACAACCGTTATAACGGTATATATATATATATATATATATATATATATATATGTATATATATATATATATTGATTAATAGCAATTCGTGATTGTTCATGTATGATGAATTGTTATCTAAATAGATCAATATTATTTATATTATAATCTATAGATTATCCTATGCGTTAACACATATTTAACTAAACCGTTAGGCATATTACAGTAGTAATATACACACATAGTAATATATACAAACTTATTAGTTTTAAATATTCAAATTATTAGTGTTTTTATCAAAGCTTTATTGCTATTTCATTATAAAATAAATGGCTTTAAAAAACCTTTAATTATCGATAAATTACATTTAATATGATTTAATAACAGTATTTATATAGTATTAAAATGAAATATATATATACAAATGTGGAAAATATACATATATGTACTACAATGATTATATAAATTACAAATATTGTATTATATTAACGTTTATGAATTATATGTATTATGTTAATACGTATTGTAATATAATTAATTAATTCCTATTAAAATATTTCTATATTAGTTAGTATTTATCTATAAAAATGTATATTTAATTAACTTAAATATGTATTTTTTTTAATTTAAAATAATTGTATAGGTATTTTAATAGGAGAAATAATAACATTATTAGATTGTTAAACTAAATTTGAACAACTTTAAATAATATTTATGTAATATATTAGTTATATACACGCTAAATTAATGACATTTTTAAACATGTACGTTTGTTAATAATATAATTATCTAAATAGATATGCAAGATAATAATATGTAATAAATAATAAAAGTTCAATATAATTTGTAGTTATACATTTAGGCTGTGAAATTATACTTGAATTAGTGATAAAATTACTTTTAAAATATTATATTTAGGGGAGACGTAATATATAGTTATAATATAATTTTTAATATTAAATATATTATATTTAATATGATTGCATAATGTAAGTTATATAATGTAATACTTTGTATATGTATCGTATGATCTTATACTGTGTTTATTATAATACTACTGTATACAATTATATTATACAGTTACCTACGTTGTTATATGACATATATATATATATATATATTGTTATTGTTATTTTGTTTTTTTATTTGGTGGAGTTCTTTCATCCCATCCAGGAACTTAGATGAAGTTTTCACGTATAACCATATATGGCTCTCAAGTCCCTTCGAAGCCGCTCTCATGTTAAGGCATCCATGGTTTTAACGAAAGCCGATCATTTATTTATACACAATTATATAAGATCACATCTAAATAATATTTTAAGACCCATTTTATCAAATTAATTAATGGTCCTGACGAGGCTCGAACCCGTGTCCTACTGCTTGTGTGTCTGACGCCTTAGCCACTGAGCCACACAGGCAGTTAAATCTATATATATATATATATATATGTGTGTGTGTGTGACTGTATTAGATAGTAAATATGTATTATAATATAAATTATAGATTTATTTATTTATAAAACTTAAAGAATATATTATATAAGCAAGCTATAATTTATCTAAGTCAAGTTGGCATTATACATTATATAAGCTTGACTCACAAAACACACATTTAACATAGTATATCCATGAATTATTATTAAGTATGTGTATAGGTGAATATATGAATATATGAATAGGTTCAAATGTGGTGACATTTATTAACGCATAAAATATTTTTCAAATTAAATAATAAGTTATTTTATCAGTCGATAAGTACGTATTACATTCATCTTATCTCCATAACTATAGTATAACAGGGTGCTTAATTCAACCTTGTCCATGTGATTTATCTCTCAAATATATTTTCGTACCCTATTTCAGTTTCGTCTAGTTTTAGACCAATATATGTTGCATTGTAATATTTAGTTGATTTTCTAGATTTTATTTATAGAATTATAGATTATTATTGCATATATGTAGCTTCGCAAACACGTTCCGATGTAACCTGTAACACTTTTGTGTATATGCTTATGTATAGTTTCATAATACTTCTAAATGATTAAATATGCAAATCTATATAGAGATATGCCAAACTCTTTAAACAATATACCATATAGGGAAAAGTAACCTAATACAGACACTTTAACAATAAATTGTTTTAACTTAGTTAATTATTTAACTTTATTGGTGGTATTAATATTATAACGCACGCGATTTTTATGATAATCAGAATAGTTCATACGATGCGCACTGATTGGTTATAGGGTGTCCGTATTAAGACATCTATAGTATCCGTATTAGGGACTTATATGACCTCTAGATATATAACTTAATGAATATTTGATAACAAATATAGAAATTGTATATATAATTTTTAGAATGCTTTATTTTTTAATAATATAGTGTTATCGATACATTTGTATATTCTTGAGAAGATTTAAATTGACATTTTTTTTTCATAAATTTAAAAACGTAATAACAAAATAAGTTTATTGGATATATCATCAATATTTTGAATAATTAAAAAATAAAAACTACTTTTTTAGACTATTTATATAATTATGAATATGTTATTCATTAACATTTTTTGTAGGATTTAGTGTTTCTGAGATACCGAGAGTGTCCGTATTCGGTTACTTTCCCCTATATATATCTTCCTTTTTCATGTTTAACAATAAATAATTATTCATTGTATTATTATATATATTTGTAAGCATTCATTAATATATGTATACATAATATATTCTGAATACATATATATTGGGTAAAGTAACCGAAGATATATCTTTCTTATCATGTAATTGTCTATAGACAGTGCCCGAATACGGACACCCTCAGTATTTCAGAAACTATAAATCCTACAAACAAATGTTAATGAATAAAATATTCGTATTATATTAATAGTCTAAATTATAATTTTTAATTATCTAACAAAATTCTGATAGATCCAAAAAAACTATTTTTTTTATTACGTTTTTAAACATATGAAAAAAAATAAACTTCAAATCTTCTCAATCATATACAAATTTATTAATATAAAATAACAATCTATTATAAATATCTAAAGCATTCTAAATATTAACTACATAATTTTTATATTTTTTATAAAATATTAATTAAGTTATAAACATATATCTAGAGGTCATATAATTCCCTAATACGGACACTCTAGATGTCTTAATTCGGATACCCTATAGGGTTTATATTATATATAATCAATAAGCGCACAACATGTGATTTTCATACAAATCGCGTGATTTATAATATAAATACCACCAATGAAGCTACATCTAATATTTGGTTAATACTAGATGTATAATATTCACCGTATTCGGGCATGGGTATCGAATATGGACACCCCAGTTATCTATTGAATACAAATATAATATAAAATTTTAAAATCACAATAATATCTATATTCATATAATATAAATATATTTTAATTTTCGAATACAACTATTAAGTAATAAAATGTTAAGACCATGAATTGTTAAAGTGTTCGTATTATGATTCTCTCCCATATATATATATATATATATATATATATATATATATATATATATAATAAATCATAATATTTCTGCTAATCTAATTAAATTAAGTAAATTAAGGCATTCAATTCATAATAATATACCATTAATTTAATATGTGTATATTGGAATATTAAACATATTAATTTATAGTCAATTATTGAATTAATAGTATAATATTATACCCAAATTATAATAAAATGTGTATAATAATTATAATAAATACAAATAATTTAAAATTAAAGATACTCTATAGATGATATATCATAAATTAAGGCTAAATATATATTTTTTTTAAATGTTATATCATTTATTCATAAATATTTCATAAAAATTCATATAATAAAATTTATAATTATAACATTTTAATATATATTTAATTAAATAAATTATTAAATTTGTTAAAATAATTAATCTAAATGAATATTAGAACAATGCGTATACAATATAGTATGCGAATTATATAGATACTGTAATATATTATATTATAAATATATTATATTGTAAATAAACGATATAAGTTTGATAGTTGATATTTTATATAAATTTTATATAAACTATAGTTTATATATATATAGGTATACCTTGTATACCATATATATATAGCATAATATTTACTAAATATGTTGAAGCCCGAGCTAAGCCTCTCGTTGATTAAAGGTGTTATCGGTAAACTCCGTAAACAATCTAGTAATCAAGTACACCGCTAGGTTCGCTATCGTACTCGGACTGCGGTGATCTACGGATACTGGCTATGCTTTTAAATCCGCTGCGATGATCACGTGTGAGTGAGTCACGTGCAAGTCAC
Source organism: Osedax fenrisi (assembly GCA_964019155.1). Lineage (NCBI taxonomy): Eukaryota > Metazoa > Annelida > Polychaeta > Sabellida > Siboglinidae > Osedax > Osedax fenrisi. Next base: position 45,869,409 of record OZ025243.1, read on the forward strand.
GTGAGAGCTATCGAGTTATTGTCACGTGATTGATGGCCGTACACGTTAATTAGCGACTATATCGGTGTATCGAGTGTGCCAGCTTACAGTGTGCACTGCGCGTGTCTATTTATAGATCACAGAACGCGTAACAGTGATCACCTCTCGTGTATCTGATGTAAACAGCACGTGTGGCAATGACTTTCATATCGGATATGTTATGTTTATATATATATATAGAAATTCAATAAATCAATCCATATATTAATATTAAGTGACAACCTATAATACTCTTTTATTACTTTATATGTTTTATTTCCGGTTTATTGTGTTATATCTGTATTACCTACTTTTATTATGCTTTATTATTAGTGCGACTATGCGGAATCGTGTGTGATTTATTGAGATGTTTAAATCATCATATCTATTATACACTATATACACTATAGTATACCTATGGGTAATATATTACACATATTATACACTACATATAGTATACATGATACATATATATATATTAAACTATATAATAAACAATATAATGTTATGTACATTTTACTGTGTATACACAATGTATATCCATAGATATTATATTATGAATTATAATTTATAATATATCATTATAATATAATTATAATGATAACGTATACATGTATATTCACACTATATATATTGTTATTGTTATTGTTATTTTTATTTGGTGAATCCTTTCATCCCATCCAGGAACTTAGATGAAGTTTTCACTTATAACCATATATGGCTCTAATGTCCCTTCGAAGCCGCTCTCATGTTAAGGCATCCATGATTTTAACGAGAGCCGATCATTTATTTATACACAATTATATAAGATCACTTCTAAATAATATTTAAGACCCATTTTATAAAATTAATTAATGGTCCGGACGAGGGTCGAACCCGTGTCCTACTGCTTGTGTGTCTGACGCCTAAGCCACTGAGCCACACAGGCAGTTATATATATATATATATATATATATATTACAACTATTATAAACTATATTTTAAGTTCACACTAGAGGTCACCACAGGAGTTCGGTGAATATATGTATACAATATGAAGGTGTACCTATTGTACACTGTAAATTGTACATTGTACACTGTACAATGTATTATAGTTTATACAGTGTACATTATACACTGTATAATCTATATATTATATTTGACTATGCGCACTTTGTAGTATACAGTTTACATTCCATATTAATGTCTGAACATATTACGGAACATATATTGCATAATTGCATACACATATACGGACATATTCTCTCTAGAGAGGCTCACTTAGGTTCTATATCAATTGATAGACGTGTAATATTTAAATATTATACGTCTACACAATTATATAAGATCACTTCTAAATATTATTATAATATCTATTTTATTGGTCCGCAGACACTGATCTGAACAACTACCTGTGTTTCTGACGTATTAGCCAACTGAGATACACAGGCAGTTAATATACTATATCAATGTATATATTAATATTATATATATATATAAAAATTATAAATATATACTAACTAAAGTTAGCCTTGACTTTATAAGTAATGTATAACTTCATAGATATCTTCTTTTATTAATTATTACTCATTATCAAAATGTTAAAAATAAAGATTATTGTAGTAATCTTTATTTGTATATAGTTATACTAAATATAAGTATAGTAGATCGGTAGTAGTTATAAATGTAGTATTATTAGGTATGTATTCTTGCTAAATACAACGAGAAATGTAAATTGTATTCGTAGAATATATCATTATATTCTTAACTATAGTTGTTAAATATAAATAAGGAACTATAATTAATGAAATAAATAGAATATATATAAATAAGAGACGAGGGTGTTTGCGTACTAGTAAGTGTGACGCATCATTAGGTAATAGTCAATGACGTCACACTCGTGGCAGGGCTATTAAGTACACGCTTTACGTGGTTTCCGTCGACTTTTTATTTGCCTTTATTTATTAAAACTCACGATGAAAATCAAACCGTGATTTGCATTTATTGCGAATTCTAAATTAACGAAAACCTCGCAGCGCACACGCAGTTCTATGTTCACTCATGCGTCACCCGATGAATCATCACGCTTACGATGTTGTTCTTAGGTTGCAAACTTAAATAGCATTATTTATATGTTTACGTGCGACTTCGTAACTATCTATTACAATAACAACATATATGCTATGATGCATAGTATATGATACAGCATATATATGTATATATATATATATGCACGATATGCATATATGCACGATAATAAATAGTAGATAATAGAGATTATAAGATAATAGCGATGTATAAATAATACAAATAATATATCATCACTACTACTATATTATTACTACTACTACTATTACTACTACTACCACCACTACTACTACCACCACCACCACCACTACTACTACTACTACCACCACCACTACTACTACTACCACTACTATAGTATACAGTGTTAGTAGTATACTACTACCAATACTACTAATACCACCACTACTACTACTACTACTACTACTACTACTACTACCACTACTACTTCTAATAATATTATTATTATAGTGAAGGGTTATTATAGGAATAGTTATTTATATAGCGAATATATTTATCTCTTAATAAAAATAATAATGTTTAAATTTGTTTAAATATATGTTTTTGAAAATATAACTAATGATAAATATTATTTCATTTAGTAATTATGTAATCAAATGCTAATATTCTTTTGTTCACTCGATTCATTACTTGACTCTTATTATATTTTAATAAGTATATATTAATTACCTGTTTTAACAAATTGTTAGGCTTTATCCTAAACGTGTAATTTATTTAATAATTGAATATTAAATTAAATATTGAATTATTTAACGGTTGTAAATTATGATGATTATGATATTTGGTTTATTAGGCACTAAAATATGGGCATGTAGACCCCTTCGCTCGTGCCGGAATAAAATAATAATAAGAGATTAATAATACGATAACAATTTAATAATAATATACATTGAATATAATAACGAACACAAATAATAAGTGATATAGTGGAGTGTCATATACTACAGACTGCATTGATATAGAGGAGTGTTGTATAATAATAAGATAATAATAATACGATAACAATTTGATAATAATATACGTTGAATATAACAACGGACAAAAGACACAAGTCAACTTATTACTTATAGCCACTATTGTGATAACATAAGAAACCTTTGTTTATATATTATTATTATTATTGTTATTATTATTATTATTATTTAAGATTTAGGTTTACACCCGGATGCTTGTAGAATCTAAAGCTTATCGATACAATTACTCTTTATTTTAAAGTAAGTCCAAATAAACTATATAACTATAACTATATATAGCTAGTATCAATATATCAGGTTACGTGAATACTATTAGGCCGCTGTGAATACGTCCCCAGGCCATTAGAACGGGTATACTTTTACATTTGGTTCCAAGAATATTAATTGTATATAATACGGGTGTATTTGATAAATAAACATCATCGATCACTCAATCAACTATACCTATAGGCGCACGTGTGCAGTGTCTGCTTACATCCGGTTTACGACTCGCGTCTACTTCGCGTTCATTGTTATGCAATACCGCATGCGGTAATAACTTCGTAACTCTATTGTGTTGCGATAACTTACGATATTGTTGAGATATGTATTCAACTACACACCTATATATATGTGTGTGTGTGTAAGTGTGTGTGTATATATATATATATATATATATATATATATATATATATTATATATATATATATATATATATATATATATATATACATAAATGTAGTAGATAGCATAATAACATAGGTCGTTAGCACATATCGCACTGTTACGTTATTGACATATCTCCTGCCGAGTTCACTATAGTTCATTATAATGAAGTACAGCTATAGGTATAAGTCATCGATATACTGAATATCTAGTTGTACCACTAGCTTCTCCTGGTATCAACATTGCGAACTGTCTAATTTATTTATATTTATTAAGTACGTATGTATCCTGTTCATATGATTCTGTTCAGTTTGTATTGTAATTAATTATAAGTGGAATTCACTGCGGCTATCTATTAGATCCACCCGATATTATAACGCATTTAAAACAGTATTCCAAATATCGATAGCAGGTGGGAACCATCGATATAAAGAAATTGGATAAGCAATTGACGCACGCAATGCATGTTAAAGATAGATACGTGAATGACACTTTTATCGATAAATTAACAATATGGTATCAGTGATTTTGATTGGATATTAGTCATATTATATATGTCAAATCTTAAAACAGTAGTCTTTTCGTCGAAATAGATTAAAGTAACTTCTATCTATATCAATGGATTTAAATTATAAATATCAATAAAATCAATAAAACAGTATTATAACTTCAATTTAAATACACAAAATTACGAGGAATGTTGATATTATGTATTTTAAATATATAATTTTATTTTGAGTATAGATAGTACATTAAAATTGGTAGTAATTATCAATATATATATTATAAATAAATATTATTATAAATAAAAAGTAGTGGGCCAGATAGTGGGTTTCGACTGCAGCGCCCGTAGCGGATAGTGCCATACACTACATTCAATTGCTTATCCACTTTCTTTATATCGATGGTGGGAACTTGTGATATGTATCTTATTTTTCAATTATAATTTTTTCTTTTATTTTCGATTTATTTAATTATGTTTACATCATGTTTATAAATAATCATCATCATAAGTGAATATATATATATATATATATATATATATATATATATATATATATATATATATATATATATATATATATATATATATATACATACATTAGTATTATGTGTAACTCACTAAGCGCATTCGTTACATAAGAACACGTAACATGGGTAATCCATGGGGTAACATGTGACATGTCGCGTGGTATGTGACTAGTATAGTAATGTAACGGAACATGTAGAGTTCTACGTGGTTTTTCTATAGTCCGACGTGTAGTGAGAATAATTTCTTGGAAATCCAGTAATAATATAGTGCTCGTTAAATTGATGATAATTTATCTAAAACGCTTTATCACCCATATATTTTCTATAGTCCGACGTGTAGTGAGAATAATTTCTTGGAAATCCAGTAATAATATAGTGCTTGTTAAATTGATGATAATTTATCTAAAACGCTTTATCACCCATATAAATTATCTTATAAATTATAGAACATTCCCAACGACCGTGCACCTGCTTAACTTACTATATCTAGGCCAATCAAAGATCTACAGAGTATCTGACATATATATATATATATATATATATATACATATATATATATATATATATATATATATATATATATATGTGTGTGTGTGTGTGTTATATGTGTAATACATATATGTATTACATGTTGTATACGACAATTAACTATAGTTAATACAATATAGAATGTTCGCCGTTCTCCTTCGCTTACGCCAGAATGTACTCGTAACATTACAATCAAGAAGTGCGGTAACATAGCATAATCAATGAATACCTCAGTACATCTCATTTAGTTTAATATATCGAATAGCATTAGTCAACGATGCATGTGCACTCGAGAGATCAAGAAGGATCGAGTAGCGAGGAATGTTATTGTTTCGTTATTACGTAATAGCATTACGTAATAAGGTCACGTGCAGTCTCCTGATGAGTCAGATAAGAACACGATACAGAGCTGTAGAGGTGACCGTGATGTATTATGTTACGTAATAAGTATGTGTGTGTGTATGTGTGTGTGTGTATGTGTGTGTGTATGTGTGTGATGCTGTATAGTGGGTTGTAAGCATTACATAGGCATTACTGTACTATTACTACTCACCGGGACATGTGATACGTTTCTAATTTACTATTGTTATTTTTATATGTGTACTGTTTACGTTTCGTTGTCGTATTGTGAATTTATTACTAAATATTGTTATATATTATTACTAAATCGAACTTGAAACATTCATAATAAATGAATCCATTCAATTCAATATTATGCACTGACATCTATTGCTGTTATACCGTAGTCTCTTGAAGATGTTTTATTCTCGTATGTGTTAAGTTTGGGTATAAGTAAGTTTCTGGTTATATTTCAGAAGTTTCTAGAATTTTGTGTTTGTTTATGAATCAAACATTAGAAAATAACATAAAACTTCTTTTAAATATATATATTAGTATAATTTGACTAATAATATTATTATATATTAATATTAAAATATATGCCATAATAATTGATATTAATAAAATTTCTTACGAATATATAAAATGTATATATATATAATATTAAAGATAAGTGTATACCTAAATTAGTTATAATCACTTTCTTAATAGTTTATTTACCAAGACTCAATGTAACCTTAAGTCTTATAGTTGTGTGCTCGTGTTTTACTTATTTCGTCTTCAAGTTTCATTATTCAATATCTATTTCCTTGTGTTATTTCATATGTTCGTCTTTTTCTTCTTATATATCAGGTATACTTAAGAGTATACTATTATAGCATGTATATCAAATGTGTTTCCTTCTGACTCTATTGTATACCAGTGTAGCTAAGTATTCTAAACATACTTGTTCTTAACTTTCTTGGAATTTCTTTACCGCTTATCGCATGCTCCTTGTAGATTATACAGATTGAGTGTTTTCGTCTAACAAACACATACACTCTTAAACGTGGCTCTAATGTAGGGTACATTAGGGTATATTATCTGTTTACGGAATCCTATGTATAACGATCATTACGTTAAGTATGTTATTATTGTTCTTGAATTCAGTATATATATCTTAGACACACGTATGAAATATTAGAAATACTCTACTACGATTAAATTTATCTCTTTCATAATTAACATACATCTATTCCTATATCGGATCAAGGTATATCAACATTTCGTGTTAATGTATTGATTGTTTTAAGCAAGTTCTATCTGCATACCTTAATGTATATGTTACACCTATGCACTCTTCAGTGTGTTTGTCATATCTTGGCCAGTACATGACTTCCGAAAGTCGTATTTGGCATGCAGTTATTCCATTATTCTGTGTACGTGTGCGATTATGTGTGCGATGTGTGCGATTATGTGTGCGATGTGTGCCGTGTGTGTGCGATGTTATTCAATGATTTATGTTCTCATTAAACTATTATTACTTATTATTTATCTTTACATATCATTCCTCCTATACCTGTGATATTATGTCTATTACTATCACACATTTGTTAACGTTTTTTTTCCATTTAAAAAGTGTTTAAATAAAATGTAATAATAATAATAATACGATATATTATTATATTCAACAGTATTACAATGTTATCTATATTATATTACTATATTAAATTTTCAATCGTATTATTGTCTGTCCTTATTTTTAGTTTCTATCAATTTATAATCAGCTATAGTCACGAATGATATAGATTGTGCTTCAAGTATTCTGTATTATATTGATTATGGGCTCTATTTAGAGTGTATATAATTATCAATTCTTTTCCAGTCTTTTACTCGAATATAAACCATATTTGTGAATACATTTCACTTTTCTATAAACTCCAACCTTGGCTCATCTTTAGTTCGTGAGTTCACCTTATCTCTAATAATGTCTATCTCTCTGTGATATTCTTAACATTTGTCTATGTCATTCTTAATTCTATAATATATGTTCTCCTAGATTAGTTATCTTCTTAGTTTATTTGATGAAGCGTGTATCTCTTTCGTGTGGTACACTAATTTTATAGATTCATTTTCTATACATATTTATCAAATACATTCTTTATTTTTATTATATCTTCTAATATTTCCAACGTAAATGATTCATATATATATATATATATATATATATATATATTATTGCGACCTACAGTATGTAATACTATTGATACGTGTATTTTATATTTCTATATGTGCAATATGTTTAACACTAGTCCAATTCCTATGCCTTCCAGTATAACACAGCTTAGAGATATTCAATATCAAACTTTTCTGGTAAGTTACTTATATCTAATATAACAATAATATATGTAATACATATTTCTAATAACTATATTATTATATGGTATACCACTAAAGTGAATGCTGTATAATTGACTCCACAATGCGTAAAAAAATGGATGGTTGTTATACCAGTCTACTTAAAATGGCCACAAATATAACATGGAAAGATAAGGTCACCAATACAATACTATACTATACAACTGCACATGTACCGGGTACATTGTACCCTCCATAGGAATAACAAAGATCTCTGAGGTTATAAAACAAAGAAGATTGCGACTAGCTGGTCATTGCATAAGGCACACCGACGAACTAGATAACAACCTAATGTTACAGAAGCCAAATAACAGCATACGAAACAGAGGGAGACAACCCAAGACATTCATAGACATCTTAAATAACGACTTCGATTGTGAAGAGGAACACTGATGATGAACAGAGAAGAATGGATATTAATTACAATATCTGGTAGAGTGATACTCGACTAAAGTATATAAGTAAGTATATTTGTAATACTATTTCACCATAAATATATACATAACAAATACTAAATATATAATATATATTTCATATGCTATTGCATAATATATATATATCTAAAAAAATACTGTATAAATATTTATCTTTCTAAAAATATACCATTATGACTATATATAGTCTTATACGCTTACCATTAGTAGCATATGAATAAACGAATTTGTATTCAAAATCAAAATTGTATAAACTATTAAATAATATTTTATTATAATACGTTTTTGAATACGAACAGCCGCTATCACTATGCGATGTTTTCATAGTGGGAGGTGTAAAGTGGGCGTATATGTTAGTATTGTCGGCCTTCCTATAGTCAATGTTATGTGTGGTTTGTTTACATAAGGGGACGGTCGACGTCAGTGCTATAAATAGATGTTTACATGCGTAAGATATATGACAAATGTTATGTGTTTACACACTACTTTATATAAGTATTTTTTATTCAATAAAGATAAATATCTATGTTCTGTATTGAATAATATGTATTCTATTCTTTAAACATTAATCCTGATTTTTAACTAATTATTTTTTTATTTAATATCATAATTTATTTTTAATTAACTGTATGTCCGGTATAATTATTAATGATTTAAACATAAAAATGTATATATAAATTAATATAAATAATTTATTATCTTTATATTACTGACAATTTTAATAAAATACATATTACATTTTTTTTAAATAGTATGTGTTTTACCATATATGGTATGCGAAAAATAAATGTATAGAGTAAATCTAGAGTAAATCTAGTTCTAAGTTAATAGATATATTTTCACTAATATTAAAATCTATACTATTTAGAAAAATAATATAAATAATAATATAATTATAGAAAAGAAAACATAAATATACGAGCATATATGTATTATACGTATACATATATGTGCAAACGTATGCGTATTATAAGAAATATCGGGGGTGTGTCATGTGATGATGATCGCTGTCAATCAAAAAATACAATATATCATCGTAATTTAATAATATTTTAAATATATACTTATCTATTATATCATTAATATATATATATATATATATATATATATATATATATATATATATATATATATATATTACAGTAAGTGTCAATTAATAATATATATTAGCTATTACCTATATATGTATACCTTATAGGGAACCCTTTTATTGTTTTAGTATATTTATCATATTATATCATTTACAATTATATTTCGTATACAGACTTACTTATATATATACACTAATAGTATAGTATAGTATATACTAATATATGAAACAATTATGTGGGTAATATATTAAATAATTATAGAAATTCTAAGAATATATGTACGCTTTAGTACGATGAATAATTTCCCAGTTATATTTCACATTTGAAAATTCGCGCGTTAGTGACATACCGGTATCAATTTCTCTAAGAACATATGTTATGTCCTTACAAGTAGGTATCGATAACCGTTACATTTCCGAGTAAACAGTCACGTGATGTTTACTACGAAACACACGTAACGCGCGACCTAGACCGACTGACGCACGCCACGCCCCTAATCACACACGCGATGGCTGAGAGATGGGGCTCTCGCCGAGTATAAAAGTCGTCGCCCTAATGAAACGATAATCATTGTGGTCGAGATAAGCGTCGTTCACTTACGTATTCACTAATACCTTACGTAACCACCCAGTATTACGTAATAGCATCATAACAATCAAGCTACCTGACGTTATCTCACCACATCACGCGCACAACAATAGATAACATGTCGACCGTCTCGAATACGTCAACTGATAACTCCGATATCGTGCAGGTAACATTCACTGATAACAACAACAACACTAATGTGTAAAAGTATGACACATTATATTAATACATACTGGATATATTCGTATACATTTTTAAATTGTCTATTATTCAACATATATGTTGTACCTGTTAATAGAGGTATACCTGTTAATATAAATAAATATATATATATATATATATATATATATATATATATATCTATATACGATTATACATAGTATGCTCTTAATCATTGCGGTGTTATAACAAGATTTACAAATATATCCATATATATATATATATATATATAATTATTTCGTAATATTTATTAACATTAATTATCTACGCATGTTGTACAATGTACAATTTACATTGTATATTGTACACTTTACCTACTAGTTTAGTAAACATCTATGTATACTTTAGTATATTTGTACAATAGTTCAATATATTCAATAGTTCAATTATTTTTATTTTTAATATTATATTATTATTAATTGAATTACACGGAATTATAGTTTCGATTAATATATACGTATATGTAATTCAAATGTATTCAATTGATATTTCAGTATTAAATATAACTAATTATATAATTAATTTATATATAAATATATCCTAAAATTTGTTTTTTTACTTATTAAAGATATATATATATATATATATATATATATATATATATATATATATATATATATATATATATATATATATATAGATATATACACACACATATATTTATATATATATATATCTAAAATCTTCTGACTATTTTATTTGTCAGTTTATTGTTTTTTTTTATAATGATTACAATAATAAAATGTATCTTATCTTATCTTATATATATATATATGTATATATATATATATATATATATATATATATTATTAGAAAAAAGAGAGGAGGACATTTAAACAATGGTTCGTAAAGTATTTCCTCGAAGGACAGAACCTTCACAACAGTAACATCGGCCGCATGGAGGACATAGACGAACATAACTGGATAGAACACGTGTACAACAATCATCGTAAGCTTATCGGCATCCTACTTCCGGTGATATTCGTACAGGTTATTACGTAATAATGCAGGCGAACGTTACGTAACGATAGGCGAGTGTGGAGTGTGGAGTGTGGAGTGTGGAGTGTGGAGTGCGGGTGGGTAGTGGGTAGCAGATGGATAGTATAGACATCATTTGTGTCATAGAAGTGAAAAACTTAAACTAATAATCTAATATATAAAAATTATTAATATATATATATATAATTATGTTTATTATTGTGTAGATATAGATGTGTTTACCTAAATAGTATACTATTAGTATACATTTGCAGAGCAGCTCGACATGGTAAGGTAAGGTAGGTGTACACTGTACATTAGATAATACTTCCGCATTTAAATTATTTGTTATTAAACAATAAATAATAGTGCAATTATTTAATAAAACAACTTATTCATTAATATATATATATATATATATTGTTGTATGAGAATATATGCATGGTATACAGTGGGTCTCGCGGTGTGGTATACACGTGTTTGGGTGTTTACGAGTTATAGGGTTAACAAAACAAGCACCCTAAGTACAATAAGGGTAACGTTAGATCGCCTGCGGTCATCGTTATAAGTTAAGCGCGCCATCAATACACAAGTTATGTTGTTCGGTCACCTCGTAAGGTTACGTCATTGTGACTATTGTTACGATTGCATAACGAGCTCGGGTCACCCGATATGGCTATGTAGCATGTAGTTATCATTACATATGTAATACACATATATTTATAAATATTATAATTATGTATATGTTCGAATGATATAAATAGATGTATGTTTCCGGTGTTTTAGATATTACATAATCGTGAAACTTAATTCCTAAGTATTACATAATATAAGTATTTCATAATTTGTGCACTCTCTCTCTCACTCTTGTGTCTTACAAATATATAAACAAACTTGAAATTAATACTAAAATGAAAAATATTTACTATAATTCAGATTTTCTTTTTTTTATAAATGTTCAAGTTTGTATATATATTTGTAAGACAGTGTGAGAGGGGTTACACATCATGTATACTAACATAATGATGGTTTATATGTAATCATTAATATGTATATACAATATGTACAATATATATATATATATATATATATATATATATATATATATTATTCAGTAATACTTCCGCATTTAAATTATTTTGTATTAAACAATAAATAATAGTGAAAATATTTAATAAAACAACATATTAATATATATATATATATATATATATATATATATATATATATATAGTTGTATGAGAATATATGCGTGGTATAGAGTGGGCATCACGTGTTTGATTGTATATATATATATATATATATATATGTGTGTGTGTATGTGTATGTATGTGTGTAATACACACTGTGTATGTATGTATGCAGTCATGTATGTGTATATTCCATATACCTAATTAAAGTCATGCATGATTGCAGTTCCTCTACTGGTCAGCGTTCCTCAGTTACAGCAACTGGCAAGTTTGGAACGAGAAGTGGGTGATGAGTCTAACGATGATAGCCGGAGCTTTGTTTGCAGGTTAGCATTCACCCGTGTTATCAGTGCTATCATTAGTGTGTGGCTATTGGTAATTAGCCTGTTTCTCACCGAACTACTTTAATGATGCGTATTTATTTATAACCGATTCGAGTTACGAATTGCGATTTCGACATTAATTATATCGTGTTCTATTTATAAAATAGAGATATGAATCAGAAATAATTGTTAGAATCATTTTCCATTTGGAAAATTAGTGTACTTATTTCTACCATAGAAACTATAGTTTCTATATATATTACATATTGTGTTAATAATTAATATTACTGAACATGATATATAATACACATAATGTTATAATACATTTTTTATTAAATGTATTAATGGAATTTGTTATTTCATTAACTGAAAATAATAACTTATAATATAAAGTATGATGATAATATGGTCAATATATTAATTAAATTCGATCAGAATACTATCACTATTATTATATGCTTTATAATTAATATTATTAATTGTTAAATTCATTTAAATATTTATCATTTCGTACAAATGTAATTACCTCAAACTTAAGTGCAAACTTAAGCGTTATTCTTAGTAGTAATTATTACGTATCATTATATAATATTTATTAGCTAACTTAGATAATTATAATATAGTTTCGCCTGCTATATTATATAATATACTGCAATAAATAAAATAATAGCAATTAGCTTTTATAAAAATGATTTATAAAATTTATAAAAAAATTTATAAAAAATGATCGTGGTTTTTTATATTGCGGTTTTTCTATAAATCAGTTAGGTGTGTGCACACATGTGTGTGTGTGTGCGTGTGTGCGTGTTACTTCGAAGTACTGTTATCATCAGTGGTTCAGTGTGTGTTCGGTATGTGTTCAACTTTGAGATCTATTCTTAGTCGCCGGAATTAGTCGCTGACATCAATCGCATACTATTATTAATTACATAACTATTAGTCGACGCGTTAAGCGCACGTTTAATGTCGTTACCGTAGCTATGATGGCGTGTGAATTCAGATTTAGAATATAATATGTACGATATTAATCCCACTTAGTAAACTCCGATATATGTAATAATATATATATGTATATATATATATATATATATATGTATAACTGCCTGTGTGGCTCAGTGGATAAGGCGTCAGACACAAGCAGTAGGACACGGGTTCGACCCTCGTCCGGACCATTAATTAATTTTATAAAATGGGTCTTAAAATATTATTTAGAAGTGATCTTATATAATTGTGTATAAATAAATGATCGGCTCTCGTTAAAACCATGGATGCCTTAACATGAGAGCGACTTAGAAGGGACATCAGAGCCATATATGGTTATAAGTGAAAACTTCATCTAATTTCCTGGATGGGATGAAAGGACTCCACCAAATAAAAATAACAATAACAATATATATATATATATATATATATATATATTAACACGTAGTTTAAGCTTAAATGTAAGCTTGAGTTGAACTTAAGTTTTTGATGTTATTACTTAAGTTGAATTCTGGGTTTAATTTTATTTTATTAAAATGCCTTCATATTATAGTCAAGAAAACAATTCAGGATTAACATACGAGGCGCACGTGCACATGTAATAATGTACTTAACAGGAATGACCAGCGAAGGCGGTGGGGCTGTGGCATTTCCGGTAATGACTCTGATTCTGGGGGTTAAACCCTGGATTGCTAGAGATTTCTCAGTCATGGTTCAGGTAATTATTATTGATATTGTATAACTCACTAAACTGTGCATAGTAATAGCTTATACGTAAAACTATAGTTCATAATTAATAAATATACAGAATATAGACATATATAGACATAAACTATATATTTATTTTAATATTTCAATTATAGACATAAACAATTTTTTATTAAAAAAAATAACTGTATACCAATAATACTATAACAATAATTTTACAATTGTGTCACATACATTATGTATTATTTGTTTCAGAGTATTACAGAATGGAAAGTATCATTACATATTAATAGTTCGGCATAATTTTATTTTAATATTTATATAATTACAATACATTGAATTGCGCATATTTCACGTATATAACATACGTTCGTGAAGATGATACTAGTAGAGTAATCACCATGACAACCGTATCAGGCGTGTGGAATGACTACAGCATCTATGTCGATCATTATTCAAGGAATAGCCGTCGAGACGAGCGCCATCTTGTTTTGTTCTATCGGAGGAATAGCTGGAGTGATTACAGGTTTAATAGAATACCTAACAATTATAACAATAGATGGAATAAAACGAATAATAGACAAGAGTTATATCATATAATAGTTTATAGTCATATTTACAAGAACATTACCTATAGATGAAAGCGTTATATTAGCGTGTGCTTCTAATATCATTATAATGTCACGTGACTTACTGAATTGTAAACACATTAGTACGCATACGTATATATAGGCGTGTATATATATATATAATAATTATATCATATGTTGATATCTTACAATACCAAGTGTTAACATAGCAATATTAAGTTAGCCAACACATACCGTGTCGTGTAATGTTAATGTTAACTCTAGCAGCTGTTGTTACTGTTACGACTAATTGAAGGACAATAAGAGTGATTTAATTTTAAAGATCCTAAACCGGCATAGTAGATTCTATAGATATGATGCTCATGATACTATTTTATTAAACCATATTCATTTTGGTTATTTATTGGTGGTGCGCCGGAGGTTTTAAAAAACAAAATTATTAAAAAAAAAAAATCTCGAAATGTCGTTATTCCTATGTAATTGTATTGTATATGTTTATAAATAAATGTCCTTGAGGACATTTATTTGAATTCTGTACATTTTATTTGTATTGTATTGTAATGGATAAATATAATAATGAGTACTTTTTTTAAATACTATATTCTTCTAATAGATAACATTAATATATAGTAAATATTATCTATAGTATCCCTAATTACAATATTAGTTATTAGATAATTAATTTAAACAATAAAATAAATTTTATATATATACAAATTTTCTAAAAAATTAGGCCACTTTGACTATTTATTAAAATTATAAAGAGTTATTTTTTTAAATTTATAATACTTGTACGTTAAAATATAACATCTTAAGATGAAGTAGAAAAAAAAAAAAAAAAAAATCTTAAAATGTGTAAAGGTACCAATCCACAGAAAAAATGGTCATTTTTTGATGATTTTTAACAAAATTAAAGAAATACCAGTGTAGTTATTATTTTTTCGGCCAAATTGTAATATATAGTGATTAATTAATTGTTTTTTTTTGTTATATATAATATAAATTGATAAAATATAACAATTCTGTACACAATTATGAGAGGTCAACAAAAATTCTGGAAAATCCTATAATTTAAAAAAAAATCCTAGAAATAAAATTAATTTTGTTATGAATTTATAATATTCAAAGGAACTATACACATTACACATATTCTGAAAATTTCATGATTGTAGCTTAATTATAACTGTGAAAAATATACATATTTATGTTTTTTTGGTATTCTCCTATCTATTCCCATGTTAAATGTTGTTAAATTTGACCAGCCTGGCGCATGTACAATATTGACCTAAATTAAAAAAAAAATTTTTTGTGTATTCTCTATACTCATATTTTGATGTTCCAAATGCCGGTAAGGAATCGATAACCAATAGCATGTTTAAAATCACTCTTAACGTACAATCATGGTTATTTTAGTACTGGGTTTTTACTACCTCTTCTACTACTAATTCTATAACAATACATAATTTAATAGTATTTAAGATGTTATACTCTAGATAGAATACAGATATATCAGTGTTATATATATAGAGTGAGTTATTCACCTTGTGACTCATTTTATTACGTAATATATTAAACCCAATTTAATAAATATATTCACGATTAAATATTCCCTCGCAAATCAGAAATACTAGTATCATATTCATCGTCATTATTAGTATTAGCACTAACATCAACATCATCACCATCACCAACATCATCATTAACACCAACATCACTACTCTAACCAACATCATCATCATCACCACAACCATCAACACCAACATCATCACCATCACCAACATTATCACCAACACCAATATCATCATCACTACCAACATCATAATCATAACCAACATCATCATCAACACCACCACCAACATCATCATCACCATCACTAATATCATCACCTCCATTACTTCAGGTCTGTACACGATAGACATTCACTTCCATCCGCACACTAAGAAGATTGTGTTCGTAAGTGTGTGGTTCTCTTTCGCATTCGCTCTGTTTCTATTGAACCAATACCCCAAGAGGAAAACTTTCAGGAGAATTCACAATCTTAATATAAAAAAGGTATGCAGTTTGTTCACTTCAATTACGATTTGATAAAACAACATACTAACTTAATCATTAATTACTCATTGATTAATAATTATTAATCAATGATTAATTTATAAATAATTATTAATCTTTATTTTATGATATAATTGAAATTATATATATATTTTTAAATTAAGCCTATATTATAATATCCCTATAATATATGTCACTATAATATAATATTACACACTTATTATAGATTATTATCTTAATAATAACCGGTTTCGTTGGTGGAATGTTTACATCGTTTGCCGGAAACGGAATAGATATCTGTTGTTTCGGGTTATTACCTAATATTATATCATATTATATCATTATTAAATAATATTATTGATAGATATTATGCGAATATAAAATATTGATAGTAGTATCATTATAGTATTATGTGTAAAAAATCATAGATTCAAATATAATTATATTATATGTTTGATTACAAATATAAGTATTATCTCTGTATATACATAATTTAATAATTATATATATATAGTTATAAAGTATCATACCTATATATCAATGATACTATTATTAAGTATACATACACTATGTCTTACAGAGTGCTAACTCTCGTGTTCCGGGTTTCAGAGAAGATAGCCACGCCCACTTCCGTTATCCTGATGGCCTTCAATAGGTTTAACCTCCTCACATCTCTAACTTATAATATAATATAACCCATGCTAAATATATATATATATATATATATATATATTATTAATAATAATTCTTTAAATAATATATATTGATGTGTACGCACTAGCCTACCACCCACGTTATACCACACCACACACCATACCCCCCCCCACCACACGCATCACATCACACCACACACCACACATCGTCAACAGCGTGATTACATTCTACTGGAGAGGTATGGTAATGCACGACATAGACCAGGACGCCTATGATTATCTGGCGGTCACTGTTCCCATAGTAACCATAATGGCGCCGGTCGGAGCCACTCTCGCCTCCCATTTCCATCGTCACGTGCTTGCCTTCTTCGTCTACGCCCTGGACACCGCTGCCCTTATAGGTTTAGTTTCCGGCCTTCTCATTGGTCAATAGCCGGTGGAAATTGTATTCGCTAACTTAGCTCGTGTATATTTAAAATTAATGAAAAATAAAATAAAAATAAACGAAGTTTTCGCCCCCCATATAATTAACATATATTATTTAAATCACTCTAAATTTTACAATATATGTATATGTATATAATAATAATAATAATATATATACATATATATATATATATATAAAATATCTTAATTATACGTATTAGTATATATATATATATATATATATATATATAAACATAAAATTACATTCCACAGGAGCATTATCCATAGTTCCCATGACAACGAAGTTGATAATAATCTGCGTCAGCATCATAGTCGGGTGTTTCTCGTTCTTCTACTTCCTAACCTGGGTGGGCGGCAAACTTCTGATATCTTACGAAGAGGAGAAGGCAGAGAAGAGCAAATCTCCCCCTGTCTAATTAGCGATCACTTAGGATGTGATTTTGTAGCCGGACACTCGGTCAGATGTACATATGGACAGTTAATACATATTCGTTATAGCTAATACATTATTAGATACAGTAGTATCATTTCCATATGTCAATCTGTTTGACTATCCGTGCTACAAAACACACCCTACTAACGCATATCTGTCCGTTAGGTGTCACCACCGATCCTAGAATATCTCAATACGTCGAAAATACACTCGACACATTCATCTCCATACCTAGATATATTTACCATTTACATAGAATTATCTTTTAATATTATCGTTTGTTATTATTTTATAACACGTTAACGACGTTCTGTTTTATTTTACGTATATTATGAGATGTAACACTTATATCTCCTATCGTAATATGTTACTGTTAACTAAATAGCATTCGTAGTTATATATAATTATATATAATTATATATAATTACATGTACGTTCTTTATATATACTTATATATAACTAATGTAATTTCAATTAAACATTTCAATTTTTATAATATTTAAAAATGAAATATCATATAATTTATAATATACATTATTCAATATGTGAACTATATTATTCAATAACATTGTAATGCCATCATTATAATATTCTTTAATCAGAACACCTCATTTTATGTATTACAATTTAAATTTATATAGTTATTTTATATCATGACATTGCATATAGGACGACATTGCCTATACCCTTTTTAAATATATCATTATAATGACGTTATATATATATATATATATATATATATATAGATGAATTATTGTATAGGTCATTATTATTATTCTTATATATTAATAAAGTATAAGACAAATACATTCTCTTTTATAGTATATTATTATATTATAAAACTTATTTCTAGAGTGTGATAATGAATGAATAAAGTAACACAATTAAAAGTCGCAACAACATCGAATGTAACTAACTAATTAATATCGAATTGTTATAGAAATGATCTTAACATCATAACTTCTAATCAATATTATTTCAAAACAAAATTCACAAGCATTGCATGCAATATAATCATTAATAAACAATATTACTAATTCTATTGATAAGCATAAGAAAATGGCTGCAGTATGTATTGATACTAAAAATTCTTTTGATTAATTTGATCATATTATTCTATTTATTAAACTCTATAAATATGGAATTATAGGGCATACCCTTAATTTAATTAAATCATATTTATATAACAGAAAACAATCTGTCAGATATAATAATAAAGTATCACCTTTAATTACTGTATATGATGTGGGGTTACCTCAAGGATCTATACTAGGGCCACTACTATTCATTATATACATTAATTACATATCACATTTATTTATTAATTATATTGCTACAAACGTGATATTATATGCTGATACGATGAATAATACAAACAATAATAAAATAAATAATAATCTAGAATGTTCTCATCGGTAAGACAACTGTTTGTGACCTACTTTATTACTATTTATCGCCCAGTCCGTGTACATTTCACGAAACTCCGAGAAGGACGACGTCCGAGATGTACTGGGTCCTAATATTAAAATTCTGGCGTGTAAGTCACGTGATTTAGTTGCAGCTTCTTCCTCCCTCTTGTTCACCGTGCACTTATTGCCTTCCAAACCCAGCATACGTTTAATGGTTTTAAATATGCCCATCTAAATATAAATAATATATATATATATATGTATATATATATATATATATATATATATATATATATATATATATATATGTATATATATATATATATATAAAGTTATCTATATATAACAATAATAATATATTAAGAATAACTCAAATACGTAAGGTGACATTATTCAATGCAATTGATTCAATGGTACATTATAATATACTTTAAATAATATCATAATCTTTAAATATGTGCGAATTATGCAAAGTATTATAATAGGGGAAAGTAACCTAATACGGACACTTTAACAATAATGGTCTTAACATTTTATGACTCATTCTTTTTATTCAAAAATTACAATATATTAATATTATTTGATTATAGATATTATTGTGATTTTACAATTTTATTTAATCTTTTAATTCCATAGATAACGGGGTGTCCGTATTCGGTACCCATGTCCGAATACGGATAACCTGTGTTATAATACGGACACCCTATATACCACTAGATAAACTATATAGTATTGATGAATCAATCAGACAAATTATAATTACATTATTTATAATTAATTTTATGAACAATTTATTCTAATTTAATTAGTTAATAATTTAATTATTTTTATTATTTTTTTAATTAATATTACAATATAAGTATTTAAATAATACAAATTTTAGATTTAGCCTCATTAGTGGTATTAATATTATAAAGAACGCGATTTTTATATAAATCATAGTTCGAATTTTATGAAAATAGTTCATACGCTGTACGCTGATTGGTTATATATAATACGGACACCCTGTAGGGTGTCCGCATTAAGTCATCTAGAGTGTCCGTATTAGGGACTTATATGACCTTTATATATATATGCTTATAACTTAATGAATATTTGATAACAAATATAGAAATTATATATATTATTTTAGAATGCTTTATTTTGTAATATAAAGTTTTATATTTTATATCGATACATTTGTATATTATTGAGAAGGTTTTAAGTCGAAATTTGTATTCATAAATTTAAAAATCAGTTTATTGGATATATCAGCAATATTTTGTATAATTCAAAAATAAAAAATATTTGTTGGATTATTTATATAATTATGAATATTTTATTCATTAAATATTTTTATTATGAATTATGGTTTCTGAGATGCCGAGAGATTCCGTATTCGGTTACTTTCCCCTAGGTCACTATGGGAGAACAGTATAATCCAATCGTATACGTAATGTATATATATATATATATTATATATGTATATACTATATAATATATATATATATATATATATATATATATATATATTATATGTATATACTATATGTATATATGTATATATATATATATATGTATAAAAGGATGTGAATTAAAAAAGATACACTAGAAACGCATTTCTATAACTTTATAAAGTTGCGGTAAATATATAAATATATTTATATATTTAGCGATAGTTACATATATATATATATATATATACAGTAATGTAACTATGTTAATTGACCTTGCAAGCTAACGTCCGATTGTATGGTTATTCGAGCTATTCAAATTTTCAATAATAACACGTATGAGATGCAGATCTGTTCAAGTGTAAGAAATAATAATAACAACAAGTATTTGTTTGTAAATAAATAATTGTAAATAAATAATTAATTTTTAATTTTTAATTTCATATAATTGTTTACTTATTTGTTAATTTAATACATTTAGTATTTATACATTTAGTTTATTATATGTATATTTATATGATAATTAAATGTAGAATACATGTTTAATAAAATTATACAATTCAATTATTTCTTTGATTGTATATAACATATAATATTATATCTTTCATTTTTAAACTTGACTTATGGATACATAGTTTTATTCTTACACTTTAATTATTTATATTTACATTTTGTTTACTCATGAGAATCTAACATATCTAGAATATGAAGATCGGGAAATTCTCGCAAAAAAACAAATACATTTGTTTATTAACTTCGCCATTATTTCATGCTTTACAACATGAAATAATAAATCTGTTTTACTTATATATTTATATAATATATGATGTGTATACACATCTATATTGTCTTCATATGAAATCATTCACTTAGTGCTAATATACAAGTAATAGATTGCATAACTCTATTCATTGGCTTCTCTATTAAAAGCTATTTCTTAACTATTACCTATAGGTATAACTACTACATGTACATCTACCCCTCTCCATGATGGGTACTATTAAACTTATAATAATAACTCGTGTAGTCACGTGCACAAATATTGGTGTTCTTTGTTACCTCCCCTTTTTACCTCATATTTCTTATATTACTAAATCAGCTAATGATTATCACCTTTTGAATCACCTTTATAGAATCCACAGGGTTCGAGCCTAGTCCGACCATTACAATTAAAATTAACATTAAAAGGTATTTAAATAATATTTTTAAATGATCTTATATAATTGTGTATACATAAATGATCGGCTCTCGATAAAACCATGGATATATTAAAATGAGAGCAGCTTCGAAGGGACATTAGAGCCATATATGGTTATAAGTGGAAACTTCATATACATTCCTGGGTGGGATGAAAGGACTCCACCAAATAAAATAACAATAACAATAAAAACAATATATATATATATATATATATATATATATATATATATATATATATAAGTATACCACATATATATTTTATATTATATAAGATATTAAATAAATTAAAATATTAAAATGAAATCACATACAATCAATAAATGATACGGACGTGAAAACATACACCGTATACACTGTAATAAGTAAATGGTTTTCTGCAGTAAAATAAATGGTATTTAAGGTGTGCTTATAATAGAACCCTTTTGATGGTTTTCTGCAGTGAAATTTTTAGAAACCATATTAAGGGTTTTCTATTATCGGAATTAAGAATACCATTTAGATGGTTTTCCACAGTAGAAATTAAGAATACCATTTAGATGGGTTTCCACAGTAGAAATTAAGAATACCATTTAGAGGGTTTTCCACATTAGAAATTAAGAATACCATTTAGATGGTTTTCTGCAGTAGAAATTAAGAATACCATTTATATGGTTTTCTGCAGTAGAAATTAAGAATACCATCTAGAGGATTTTACACAGTAAAAGTTAAGAATATCCCAATATTCAACTTACATCAATAACTTAAGTTGTTGATATAAGTTGAACATAATTGTATATGTAAAATAAATATTAGTATATCAGGGTAGTATTGTAGCAAAATATTAACTTATATATTATATGATTTCATTTAAGTTAGATTTAAAACTTAAATTCAATAATAAAATCATTTTAATATTGAATAAAATATGTAATCAATATGCAATTGCGTTATATTCAATATTGGGCAATTAGTTCAACATGATTTCCATTTATATTATCAATATAATTATGATTACAATTGTAGTTCATGAGTCAACTGAATTATATTATGATAATGTAGCAAAATACATAGGATTACATACATTATTTTAGTTTTTAAAATAATATTTTATTTATTAAAAACAGTATATTTACTTAAATATTAATTTAAAATAATAATTATTAATTGATTTGTATACATAACAAATAAATCAATATTTCAAAATAATTAAAAGGTATAATATTTTATTTTTTCTATAATAAAACAATTATATAAACTTAATAATAATACTTAAGTCGTGTAAAATGCCATATGTTTTGAAGATGGTTTTCCACAGTAGAAATAAGAATACCTTTTATAGGGTTTTCCACAGTAGATATGAAGAATACCATATGGTTTTAAAAGTTTTTTCCACAATAAAAATTAAGAATACCATTTATAGGGTTTTCTACAGAACAAATTAAGAATACCATTTAGAGGGTTTTCCACAGTAGAAATTAAGAATACCATTTAGATGGTTTTCTGCAGTAGAAATTAAGAATACCATTTGTATGGTTTTCTGCAGTAGAAATTTAGAATACCATGTTGAAGGTTTTCCACATTATATATGTAGAATACCATTTAGATGGTTTTCCACAGTAAAATTAAGAATACCATTTATATGGTTTTCCACCGTAGAAATTTAGAATAATATTTAGAGGGTTTTATACAGTCGGTTTCACAGAATACAATTTAGAGGGTTTTAAATAAATATTTTTTTTAAATACCATTTCGATGGTTTTCTGCAGTAAATATCAGTCTAGAAAACCATCATTTTTAACAGTGTACACTATACACATTGCAATGTATGTCATACTTGTATACTTGTCCCATCACTTTATTTATATATTTAACTATAGTAATATATTATATATGTACAATATAAATTTATTTATATATATAAGATATTTCGTATAAGCTAATTTAATATAATTTGTATATACTGATTTATATATATGATGAAGATTTAAAACACAATAATATAAAAGCGAACGTTATTCTAATAAATATATATAATAAAAATAAATAAATGGAATAATTAATATTATAGAATTAATTGTTGTAAGTAAAAATACAATTAAATAAATATTTAATATTTAATAATAAACCATGAGTATATATTAATGGTGTATAATAGTATAATAATAGTAATGCATATGAATAAAAATATAAACCATGAACAAATGAATATTATAAAGATTATTATGATGTATACTTATGTTAAAGTATATATATATATATATATATAATAAATTATAAATTATTGTAGTAATTATATTTAATTATATTATAAATTATTATTTACATTGTATACAATATAAATAATAATTTCATATTCTAATATAGGTATTTAATAAATACTATTTATTATACATCAGTAAATCTATATGACAATGTAAATATGTTAACTGACCTTGAAAGTTCAAGCGATTCAATTTGACCACGTATACATTAATATTTATGTATAGTGTAAGGTAATTAATATGTAAGATGTATAATATAACGTATAATGTAATATATTCAATATATAGATATATTCAAGTTTACGAAATAATAATAATAACAATGTGTTTAATAAATAATTGTAAACAATGATTGTTGTAAACAATGATATTTGATTATTGTAAACAATAATTTTAATTTTTCACATATTTCATGAAATTTATAAATTCATTTATAAATTATAAATTATAATACATTTCGTATATAATTTATTATATGCATATACAAATTAATTATAATATACATATGTAATGCAATTATGCAATTTAATTATTTCTTTTATTGTATATAATATGTAATATTATATTTATCAATATATTATAATATATATATATATATATATATATATATATTATATTATAATATAATCAATATTTTTCTAAGTAAATATATAGGTTTTTTAACATTTACGCGAAATCATGTAATTCGATTTTTTACATACAAATTAATACAATATAATTATATATATATATATATTGTTAATAATTCATATAGTTATATTACTACTGTTCTTCCCTACTGAATTTACTTCCTGATAAAGCTATAGCTCAACTAAATCGGATTATCAGTTCTTCAATACATACTACTTACTGCATAATACAACTGGATCACTCTACTACAACATCACATCAATAATCCCATATGTGGCTACCATTCTCCCTCAGGTGTAAATTACGTATACTATCTATAATCCATAAATCAATATATTCTTTTACCCCTAGCTATATCTCTGATATAATTAAAAAACGTTAAATATTACCTTCTCTTCATTACCAAAATGATCCTCTACTTATCTCCCGGTATTCTAGTAAAATTTTCTAAATTCTAGATATTTTAAAAATTCCTGTCCTACACTATGGAAATCCCTCCCTCCTACCATTCGTTCTATTAGATCCCACAAAAGATTATTAAATCTTACTCTCTACCTCTAATCATTAAATCATCCAACTTATTATTTTTTGGTCATGTTATCTACAATGTATTATTATTATCTAATTGTTATCGTATTATTATTACCTTACTATGAGTATATCGAGATAATTACCATTTTTTATATATAAGGGTACATGGTGTTTAAATGCACTAGGGTATACTAATTATATATATATATATATATATATTATTTATTTAGAAGTATTGTAATTAATAATATATCTATAGATACAATATTTGTTTACATGCCATACTCAACTGATATCGCGAATATTTGATTAATTTCACTCGGGTTCATCGAATAAATCTAGAGTAAGGTACAATGAATACAATTATATTAGGGTATACCCTCAAACAGACTGTATATAACCGAACTATTTATTAAACGGTTATACTCAGTATGTTTGATGGTATACCCATTAAGTATACCCATTTTGTTCATTTACCCATCGTATACGAACATTAAGTTAAGGTATACATTGGTTACTGTATACAGTGCAGACAAATGTAGTAAATAATGAGTATGTACTGGGTACATTGTACCCTAAATAGGGTACATGAGTATACAAATAAAATAATGTACACATATGTCATATTTAGGGTACATTAATCATTTTTCTGGGGTAAATATCAACACATTTAATTATTTGTCTACGTATACCCTAAACAGGGTACGTATATATACATCAATATCATAAGTTTCCTGTAATTAAACCCAATGGCGTATGAGAATAGTACATTTAAATATTAATATTGTGTATTATTATTATTATTATCTAGAATTTTATAATTCAACTATATAATATATAATTTTAGGAATTTTAAACATATGTAATAATTTTGTAAAATGTTAATATTAATATATTATACTAATTATATTAATATATATATAATATTATATACATAGTTTACATATGATATTATAGTCAACTATATTTAATAGATACAATTAATTTAAAGTTAGTTAAATATTTGTATTCACCTTTTTTTTAAATAACTTTAAAAGTAAATTCTAGTATATTAATTATGTGGTATACCTATGTAATATATTACAAATTAAAATTCATATATATGATTATTCAGGTTAATATCACATTTTTTAAGCGGTGAACAAATATGTGTTTGTAATATTATAACCATGGCAAAAATAAAACCTATATTATTTATAAATTTAATTTATGTTTATTAAATAATGTCATTTTAAATCGGGCCAGGCATATATTAATTATAAGTGAGTATCCATATTCTATGTAATATTATAATTTAATTTATATATATATATATTATGAATATATCATAAATTTATTATGATAAATAATTGTATAATTATCTTCTTGTAAACTCTCCATCACGGTTTCACATCGATATAGTATAATGGATAGTACTAAATATTTGTAGAGCTTGTACTTGAGATTGAATTCAATTTTTCTATATTTACAAATATTCTCCAATTTCACCAATTCTGCAGTTGATGTGGCTAGTCTAATTAATATATTTGTCTTGCTCGTTCCATTTTTAGTAAGAATTGCGCCAAGATATTTGAAGGTTTTAACATTCTCAAGCTGCTCTCCATATAAGGTTATATTTGGTCCACATCCATCACCGTTTATGAGTATATTTCTCTTTCAGTGACTTATTTCCATATCATATGATGAAGCACTTTTTTTCTGAAGAGTCTGTTAATGCTTGTAATTAACTTGCATGGCCAGATAGAAGATCAATATCATCAGCGAATCGTAGGTTGGAAATTGATCTTCCTCCTGTTGATATTGTTAACTGGTGATTTTCTAGTGTATCCTGCATTATTATCTCTAGAATAATGAATAATAGAATATTGGAAATAATACTGGAGATAATAGGCAACCCCGTCTTACATATACTCCGTTGGAAAGGAAAGACCAATTTGGTTGGTCAATAAGAATAGAGCTTGATGTATAATCATAAAGTGATTTTATGATGTTGATCAGTTCGATGTATATACCCTTTCTCGTCATGGCATGCCATAGACCATTATGTCATACTCTATCAAAAGCTTTTTTAAAGTCGATGAAATTGTAGTTGCATTTGTTGATCAATGTTTTACTCCATTAGTAGTCTACAGTAATGTATTCAATAGTGTTTCGATTTTTCCTAAAGCCTGGGGGGTTAACCGATTCAATATAATTTTTAGTAGGATTTTTCTCTAGTGACTTATGAAACTAATATTTCGATAGTTTGAGCATTCTTTGAGGTCGGGTTTCTTTGGTAGAGGTATAATCAATGATGTAGTCCATGATGTTGACTATTCCTTTGTAATCCAAATGTGTTGACAGAGTTAAGTAAATATCACAATTATTGACGGTCCACTTTATTTTGTAAGTTCGCTTTCTACATTATCGATTCCTGTTCATTTTTCATTCTTCAGTAAATGTATTGACTTTTAAATTTCTGTTTCCAGTATTTGCAGCGTCTGTCCCATATCAGAATAATGATTTTCGTTTTAAAATGTATCGCAATATGGATTAATTAAATTTATAGAGATCTTTGCAATACTCTGTTCATCTTTCTATTATGGAATTATTATCAGCAAGCGTATACCGTTTTTGTCTTCGATGATTTTCATTTTTCTACGATTCAAATTGGTGATTACTTTAGTGTATTAAATGCTCTTTTTCTATGTATTCCCCTTTTCAGATCATTATCTATTGACTTGCACTGTGAGCTTAGACATTCATTCGTTGCGGCTTTCATACTACTACGTATCATATTATGTATCCGTATGTATTCTCCAGCGTGTTATTCACTTTAATATTTAGTTGTCTTCAAGTTTCTTTTTTGTCGCCTATATTAAGAATATCGTATATAATCTATTTTTATTTCTTATATATGTACTATTCTAAGATGTCTTAGCTGTCGATGTAATTATCTTAGCAATTTGAGTGTATCCTTCATTAATGGATAGTTGGTCTATGTTAATGGATAGCAGTTTATTTTCCAACTCATTATTGTACTCTTTGTTGATTTCTCAATTCATTACATTTTCTACGTCAAATCGTATTCTACTATTCTTGCTATTTTTATGTGTTCGTAGATTTAACTTCATGTTACACGAGATTAAATCATGATCACTGTTGGTATCTGCCCCGGATAGGTTCTAGTTGTAGCTTTACTGTATTCTTGATTTGAACGAATGAGAAATTAAAATATAGTCAATTTGATTACGAGTCAGACCATTATGAGAGTGCAAGTAGATGTATATTGTATTTGTAAGTATGATATTGTTCTTGGTGCAAAATTCAAGAAATCTATTACTTCTTTGGTTAGATTTTCCTATTGTAAATATGCCTACCACATTACTTCAGTTATCATTACAGTCTTCTACGACTGCATTCCAATCACCTTGAATAATTAAGTCATTGTTATGTACTTTATCCATTGTTACCTCTATTTCCTCATAGAATTTTTCAATTGCTTCGTCTTCATAGTCACTGGTTGCATACATCTATGTGAATGTTAAATTCATTGGATGGGATTCTCTCCTTAATGAGATGATTCTGCTAAAGACTGCTATAGTTTAGAATAGCTGAAGTCAGCTCCTTCCGAATAATATAATCCACTCACTGTTGATGGAAATGTTGCGGTCCACTGTAAACTATCTTATGACCTTCATCATTAAGAAATTCACCAGAGTTTTTCCATCTTGTTTCTACTAAATCAATGATTTCCGATTGTAACTATTTAGCTCATTTGTTAGTTCATGATTTTTCCCGAATCCTCTAAATGTGCGGACGTTTCATTTATATATGGTGGCGATACTTGTTGGCAGTTATTTATCTTCTTTGTTGCATCCTTTGATACCGTTATTACTGTTGTTGATGTTGATGTCGTCTTTGTAAATATTATATATAATCCAGATTCTTATTTAACACATCCATCCTATAAATTATTGATGGTATGTGGAGTCGGTGATAATCCGGGCCTCGGACTGATCCATAATCCACAATTATGTAGGCTTGATTATATTTAACGGCACCTGTCTCCTCTCCAAACTGTACGTATCAGTCGACATGTTCTAGATATTAGATCGTCTTCACGCGGTGTACTTAACCGTTGAGATAATATGATCTTTCACTTTGTTTACATAGCAACTAAATTACAGTCGTATTATGTACAACTTAGCTTATAAATTTCCTTTAATTATGTTATTATTATAAAGATAACTACTATTTATGTATATACAATTAATAAGTATAATATTATTATATATATTAATGCATTACTGGTTTAAGATATATTATAGTACTTTTTAAATTATATACAATTCTATTTTATATATATTTATATTAATGTTTGTTATTTTATATATTATAACAATAACAATATTTAAAAAATTAAATAAACAATATATTTATAAGATCGTAGAATTATTTAATTATTATTAAATTGTAGAAGAATAATAATATATATTGTATACTTTATATATGTACATACAATTATTAATTTAAATTAAATTAAAATATTTCATACTATTTATCATCTTCATACACCGGAGATCTCCTCTGGGAGCCGCGCCTTATGTAGTGTCACCTATCTACCTTCAATATAAGGTTAGCTAAAAGTGACTATTAACGGATACATCCTGCTACTCTAATTATTACCCATTTAATTAATCGACAAACGTGGTTTTATCTGGAATACAATTACTGAATACTGTAATACGACAACTGAATACTATACTAAAAGATAACATAGAGTGAATTAGTCATCATCCACGTCATTTGTGATTATCTACTGTCTCGGAGGATCATTCAACAAGCTATAGACAAGTACCAAGTATACTTGGTACTGTTTTCTACTACAGAAATACCTCGATTTACATTCACAATTCATATTATTACTATTACTATGTGTATTACTTATAAGTTACTATATTCATTGTGCCGCTAAACAAAATTAATAATAACACATTACAAGAGAAGTAATTATAAAACTAAATACTATATTATAAAATCAAAATAAAATAATATTAAATTTAATAAAAATTAACTTAGAAAATAACAATATTATAACAAATCTAAATCTAACAATAACATCTAGCACTAATAGCAGCCTAATAACCTCTAGAAATAAAAAAATCAAATAAGTGTTCTAGATAATATTAAAAATCCAAAAGAGCGAACAAATAATAATATTATAAGTTACGCTAACATAACTAAGAAAAATAGAGAAAACACATATTAAATAATTATCATTAAAATAATTAATAGTACTATAAACAAAAGAATTAAAATAGAAAATAATAATAAATCTATAATAATTTACGATATCACAGAGGAACCAAAGCATAATTTCAATTTAATAAATAGAAATACTAGTTAAATAATTAGTGACATAATAGAAACAATGGAAATAAAAATAATTTACAAATCTTGGACAGCTATAGATTAGGTAAATTTAATGAACAAGAAATTAATATAAGAACTTTAAAAATTGTATAAAATAAAACAAAGGATAATTCATATTTCATAAGAAATGCATACAAATTAAAATATAAAAAATATAAACATATAGGAGTGGTAGAAGAATACAATGAAACAGATAAATTGACTATCAATAATTTAAAAATAAATTAAGATTAAGATAATTCATAGAAATATTAGGGGAAAGTAACCTAATACGGACACTTTAACAATAATTGGTCTTAACATTTTATGAATCATTATTTGTATTCATAAATTACAATATATTAATATTATATTATTATAGATACAATTGTGATTTTAAAATTTTATTTAATCTTTTAATTTCATAGATAACGGGGGTGTCCGTATTCGATACCCATGTCCGAATACTGTCACCCTGTTTTATAATACGGATTCCCTATATACTACTAGATAAACTATATAGTATTGATGAATCAATCAGACAAATTACAATTACATTATTTATAATTAATTTTATGAACAATTTATTCTAATTTAATTAGTTAATAATTTATTTATTTTTATTATTTTTTTAATTAATATTACAATATAAGTATTTAAATAATACAAATTTTAGATTTAGCCTTATTGGTGGTATTAATATTATAAAGAACGCGATTTTTATATAAATCATAGTTCGAATTTTATGAAAATAGTTCATACGCTGTACGCTGATTGGTTATATATAATACGGACACCCTGTAGGGTGTCCGTATTAAGTCATCTAGAGTGTCCGTATTAGGGACTTATATGACCTTTATATATATGCTTATAACTTAATGAATATTGTATAACAAATATAGAAATTATATATATTATTTTAGAATGCTTTATTTTTTAATATAAAGTTTTATATTTTATATCGATACATTTGTATATTCTTGAGAAGGTTTTAAGTCGAAATTTGTATTCATAAATTTAAAAATCAGTTTATTGGATATATCAGCAATATTTTGTATAATTCAAAAATAAAAAATATTTTTTGGATTATTTATATAATTATGAATATTTTATTCATTAAATATTTTGTTATGATTTATGGTTTCTGAGATACCGAAAGTGTCCTTATTCGGTTACTTTCCCATGGGTCACTATGTGAGAGCAGTGTAATCCAATCGTATACGTAATGTATAAATATATATATATATATATATATATATATATATTATATATATATACTATATATATATTATATGTATATACTATATGTATATATGTATATATATGTATAAAAGGATGTGAATTAAAAAAGATACACTATATACGTTTCTATAACTTTATAAAGTTGCGGTAAATATATAAATATATTTATATATTTAGCGATAGTAACATATAATATACTTATACGTATATATATATATATATATATATATATATAATGTAATATAACTATGTTAACTGACCTTTCTAGCTAACGTCTGAGTTGTAAGGTTAGGCTAGCGATTTAAATGTTCAATAATAACACGTGTTGTTAAAGATAGACAGATCTGTTCAAGTGTACGAAATAATAATAATAACAAGTATTTGTTTGTAAATAAATAATGTAAATAAATAATTTATTTTTAATATTTAATTTCATATAATTATTTACATATTTGTTAATTTAATACATTTAGTATAGAGTTTATTATATGTATATTAATATGATAATTAAATGTAGAATACATGTTTAATAACATTATACAATTTAATTATTTCTTTGATTTTATATAACATATAATATTATATCTTTTATTTTTAAATTTGAATTATTGATACATAGTTGTATTTCTTAAGCCGAGTTCACACCAAGAATCCGTACGGATATTCCGCACAGATATATATATTTAAAAATAAAATATATTTAATGCATTCATAAATCCGGACAGAAAATCTGAGTATAACGCACGCCGTTTTTCGTGCGTTCAAATTCCTCATATTCTTTCATAATTCCGTTCAGTGCTCGGATTTTATAGAACATGTCGTAAATAAATCCGTACGGATTTATCCGAACATTTAAAATTGACTTCACACCTAAATTAAATTATATTCTCGGATTTTTAATCCGTTCGGGTTATACGTATGGATTTTTGGTGATAACTCAGCTTTAAACCTTAATTATTTACATTTTTTTTACTCATTAGTATCTAATATATCTAGAATATGAAGATTGGGGAAGTTCTCGCAAAAAAACAAATACAGTTATTTATTAACTTCACTATTATTTCATGCTTTACAACATGAAATAATAAATCTGTTTTACTTATATATTTATATAATATATGATGTGTATACACATATATATTGTCTTCATATGAAATCATTCACTTAGTGATAATAGGATATTAATAGATTGCATAACTTTATTCAATGGCTTCTCTATTAAAAGATATTTCTTAACTATTACCTATAGGTATACCTACTACATGTACATCTATCGGTAGATGTACATGTAGTAGGTGCCCCTCTCCTTAATGTGTACTATTAAACTTATAATAATAACCCGTAAAATCGCGTGCACAAATATTGGTGTTCTTTATTACCTCCCCTTTTTACCTCATATTTCTTATATTACTAAATCAGCTCATTTCCACCTTTATAGAATCCACAAGGTTCGAATCTCGTCCGACCATTACAATATATTTATCTATAGATATTTAAATAATATTTTGAAATGATCTTATATAATTGTGTATAAATAAATGATCGGCTCTCTTTAAAATATTAACATGAAAGCGGCTTCGCAGGGACATTAGAGCCATATATGGTTATACGTGAAAACTTCATATAAATTAATGGGAGCGATGAAAGGACTCCACCAAATAAAATAACAATAGCAATAACAACAATATATATATATATATATATATATAAACACATTGTATACAATATAAATAATAATGTCGTATTCTAGTATAGGTATTTAATAAATACTATTTATTATAAGTTAGTAAATATATATGATAATGTAAATATGTTAACTGACCTTGAAAGTTCAAGCGATTCAATTAGACCACGTATACGTTAATATGTATGCATAATGTATGGTAATTGAGATGTATTATGTATAATATAACGTATAATGTAATTTATTAAATATATAGATCTATTCAAGTATACGAAATAATAATAATAACAATGTGTTTAATAAATAATTGTAAACAATGATTGTTGTAAACAATGATATTTGATTATTGTAAACAATAATTTTAATTTTTCACATATTTCATGAAATTTATAAATTCATTTATAAATTATAAATTATAAAACATTTCGTATATAATTTATTATATACATATACAAATTAATTATAATATACATATGTAATGTAATTATGCAATTTCATTATTTCTTTTATTGTATATAATATGTAAAATTATATTTACCAATATATTATAATATATATATATATATATATATTGTTAATGTTGTTATTTTTATTCGTTGGAGTCCTTTCATCCCATCCAGGAACTTAGATGAAGTTTTCACTTATAACCATATATGGCTCTAATGTCCCTTCGAAGCCGCTCTCATGTTAAGGCATCCATGGTTTTAACGAGAGCCGATCATATCACATAATTATAAAAGATCACTTCTAAATAATATTTTAAGACCCATTTTATAAAATTAATTAATGGTCCGGACGAGGCTCGAACCCGTTACCTACTGCTTGTGTGTATGACGCCTTAGCCACTGAGCTACACAGGCAGTTGTATATATATATTGTTAATTAATTCATATTGTTATATTACTACTGTTCTTCCCTACTGAATTTACTTCATGCTAAAGCTACTGATCCACTAAATCATATTATCCGTTCCTTAATACCTACTACTTAATGTTTAACTCGACTGGATCACTCTACTACAACATCCCATCAATCATCTCGTATGTGTCTACTCTTCTCCCTCAGGTGTAAATTACGTATGCTCTCTATAATCCATAAATCAATATATTCTTTTACCCCTAGCTATATCTCTGATATAATTAAAAAACGTTAAATATTACCTTCTCTTCGTTACCAAAATGATTCTCTCATTATCTCCCAGAACTCTAGTAAAACTTTTCTAAATTCTAGAAATTTTACAAATTCCGGTCCCACCCTATGGAATTCCCTCCCTCCTACCATTCTTTCTATTAGAACACACAACAGATTTTTAAATCTTAATTCTTCTTTTCTCTCAATCTCTAATCATTAAATCATGCAACTTATTATTTTTGTATCGTGTTATAAACAACGTATTATTATTATCTAATTGTTACCGTATTATTATTACCTTACTATGAGTATATCGAGATAATTACCATTTTTTATATATAATGGTACATGGTGTTTAAATGCACTAGGGTATACTAATTATATATATATATATATATATATTATTTATTTAGAAGTATTGTAATTAATAATATATCTATAGATACAATATTTGTTTACATGCCATACTCAACTGATATCGCGAATATTTGATTAATTTCACTCGGGTTCATCGAATAAATCTAGAGTAAGGTACAATGAATACAATTATATTAGGGTATACCCTCAAACAGACTGTATATAACCGAACTATTTATTAAACGGTTATACTCAGTATGTTTGATGGTATACCCATTAAGTATACCCATTTTGTTCATTTACCCATCGTATACGAACATTAAGTTAAGGTATACATTGGTTACTGTATACAGTGCAGACAAATTTAGTAAATAATGAGTATGTACTGGGTACATTATACCCTAAATAGGGTACATGAGTATACAAATAAAATAAGGTACACATATGTCATATATATGACATATATATAAATATTTAAGGTACATAAATCACTTTTTCTGAGGTATATATCAACACATTTTATTACTTGTCTACGTATACCATAAATAGGGTACGTATATATCAATAGCATAAGTTTCCTATAACCCAATGATGTATGAGAATAGTACATTTAAATATTAATATTGTGTATTATTATTATCTAGAATTTTATAATTCAACTATATAATATTTTATACTTATGTAATCATTTTGTAAAATGTTAATATTAATATATTATACTAATTATATTAATATATATATAATATTATATACATAGTTTACATATGATATTATAGTAAACTATATTTAATAGATACAATTAATTTAAAGTTAGTTAAATATTTGTATTCACCTTTTTTTTAAATAACTTTAAAAGTAAATTCTAGTATATTAATTATGTGGTATACCTATGTAATATATTACAAATTAAAATTAATATGTATGATTATTCAGAGTAATATCACATTTGTTAAGCGGTGAATAAATATGTGTTTGTCATATTATAACCATGGCAAAAATAAAATCTATATTATTTATAAATTTAATTTATTTTTATTAAATAATGTCATTTTAAACCGGGCATATATTAATTATATGTGAGTATCCATATTCTATGTAATATTATAATTTAATTTATATATATATATATATATTATAAATATATCATAAATTTATTATGATAAATAATTATATAACTACATAGAATTATTTATAAATTGTAATATTGCAGTAATTTAATACATAGATGTATTTATATAATATAGAAGGTGGTAGTATCTAGAATATATTTACTAAGTACTAATCTATATAACTGTACTCATTTTAACTTAAGATAAGTTATATTTTAATAAGCATTACTTAGTTACTTAGTCCCGTGACGATGTCGAGGTAGGGGCATTATGTGATATTGACGAACACGACTACCTCCATTATTCACGATCAGCAGTCTTAATTAGGAGTTCGCGAAAGTGGAGATTTGACCAGTCCAAGATGTCATCCACCAAGTTTCTCTATTGACGACTTCTCTTTCTACTAACTAAACATTGCAATATCAACTTAACTAGCGATTCATGTTCAAACAAAGTATTTTTCTATGTCCCTTCTTATTTCGGTGGATACGTTGATATTAGTTGTCCTTTATGTGTATGTGATATTTAAGAGTCTTCTATACAATATATAGCTATGAAACCTGGAGTTTGTTGGAAGAGTCTAAAAATAATATTCGCATGCACGTATCTTCTTTTAGACTCTCCGTCACGGTTTCACAGCCATATAGTAAAATGGATAGTACTAAATATTTGTAGAGCTTGTACATGAGATTGAATTCAATTTCTCTAGATTTCCAAATATTCTCTAATTTCACATTGCTAACTTTAATGTGGCTAGTCTAATTAATATATTTGTCTTGCTCGTTCCATTTTTAGTAATAATAGCGCCAAGATATTTGAAGGTTTTAATATTCTCGAGCTACTCTCCATATAAGGTGATGTTTAGTAAATATCCATCACCGTTTATGAGTATCTTTCTCTTTCAATGACTTATTTCCATATCATATGATGAAGCACTTTTTCTGAAGATGCTGTTAATACTTGTAATTAACTTTCATGGCCAGCTAGAAGATCAATATCATCAGCGAATCGTAGGTTGGAAATTGATCTTCCTCTTATTGATATTATTAACTGGTGATTTCTAGTTATCCTGCATTATTATCTCTAGAATAATGAATAATAGAATATTGGAGATAATACTGGAGATAATAGGCAACCCCGTCTTACATATACTGCTGTTGGAAAGGAAATACCAATTTGGTTGGTCAATAAATATATATTGATATTATGTTGATCAGTTCGATATGTACTTATACCTATATCCATTTTCGTCATGCATGCCATATACCATAATATCACATTCTATCAAAAGCTTTTTTTACAGTCTATGAAATTGTGATAGAGATGAATTTGTGATCAATATTTTACTCCATTAGTAGTCTACAGTAATGTATTCAATGGTGCTTCGATTTTTCCTAAAGCCCGATTCAACATAATTTGTAGTAGGATTTTTCTCTAGTGACTTATGAAACTAATATTTCGATAGTTTGAGCACTCTTTGAGGTCGCCTTTCTTTTATAGAGGTATAATCAATGATGTAGTCCATGATGTTGGCGATTCCTTTGTAATCCAGATTTGTTGACAGAGTTAAGTAAATATCTCAATTATTTCCGGTCCACCTTCTTTGGTAAATTCGCTTGCTACATTATCGATTCCCGGTCATTTGTCATTCTTCAGGAAATGTATTACCTTTACAATTTCTGTTTTCAGTATTTGCAGCGTCTGTCCCATATCAGATGGATGATTGTCGTTTTGAAAGTTATCGCAATCAGGATTAATTAAAGTTGTAGAGATCTTTGCAATACTATCTTTCTATTATGGATATATCATCAGCAAGCGGTATACCATTTTTGTCTTCGATGATTGTCATTTTTCTACGATTCAAATTGGTGATTACTTTAGCGTATTAAAGGTCTTTTGCTATGTATTCCTCTTTTCAAATCTATATCAATTGACTTGCACTGTGAGCTTTTCATTCTTTGCGGCTTTCATACATCTACGTATCATTGTATGTATCCGTAGGTATTCTTCTGCGTGTTCTTCACTTTGATGATTTAGTTGTCTTCAAAGTTCTTTTTTGTCGCACGTATTAAGAATATCGTATGTAATCCATGGCTATTTGTTATGTACTATTCCAATATATCTTAGCTGTCGAAGTAATTATCTTAGCAATTTGAGTGTATCCTTCATTAATGGATAGTTAGTCTATGTTAATTGATAGCAGTTTATTTTCAAACTCATTATTGTACTCTTTGTTGATTTCTTAATTCATTACCTTTTCTACGTCAAATCGTATTCTACTATTCTTGCTATTTTTATGTGTTCGTAGATTTAACTTCATGTTACACGAGATTAAATCATGATCACTGTTGGTATCTGCCCCGGATAGGTTCTAGTTGTAGCTTTACTGTATTCTTGATTTGAACGAATGAGAAATTAAAATATAGTCAATTTGATTACGAGTCAGACCATTATGAGAGTGCAAGTAGATGTATATTGTATTTGTAAGTATGATATTGTTCTTGGTGCAAAATTCAAGAAATCTATTACTTCTTTGGTTAGATTTTCCTATTGTAAATATGCCTACCACATTACTTCAGTTATCATTACAGTCTTCTACGACTGCATTCCAATCACCTTGAATAATTAAGTCATTGTTATGTACTTTATCCATTGTTACCTCTATTTCCTCATAGAATTTTTCAATTGCTTCGTCTTCATAGTCACTGGTTGCATACATCTATGTGAATGTTAAATTCATTGAATGGGATTCTCTCCTTAATGAGATGATTCTGCTAAAGACTGCTATAGTTTAGAATAGCTGAAGTCAGCTCCTTCCGAACAATATAATCCACTCACTGTTGATGGAAATGTTGCGGTCCACTGTAAACTATCTTATGACCTTCATCATTAAGAAATTCACCAGAGTTTTTCCATCTTGTTTCTACTAAATCAATGATTTCCGATTGTAACTATTTAGCTCATTTGTTAGTTCATGATTTTTCCCGAATCCTCTAAATGTGCGGACGTTTCATTTATATATGGTGGCGATACTTGTTGGCAGTTATTTATCTTCTTTGTTGCATCCTTTGATACCGTTATTACTGTTGTTGATGTTGATGTCGTCTTTGTAAATATTATATATAATCCAGATTCTTATTTAACACATCCATCCTATAAATTATTGATGGTATGTGGAGTCGGTGATAATCCGGGCCTCGGACTGATCCATAATCCACAATTATGTAGGCTTGATTATATTTAGCGGCACCTGTCTCCTCTCCAAACTGTACGTATCAGTCGACATGTTCTAGATATTAGATCGTCTTCACGCGGTGTACTTAACCGTTGAGATAATATGATCTTTCACTTTGTTTACATAGCAACTAAATTACAGTCGTATTATGTACAACTTAGCTTATAAATTTCCTTTAATTATGTTATTATTATAAAGATAACTACTATTTATGTATATACAATTAATAAGTATAATAGTATTATATATATTAATGCATTACTGGTTTAAGATATATTATAGTACTTTTTAAATTATATACAATTCTATTTTATATATATTTATATTAATGTTTGTTATTTTATATATTATAACAATAACAATATTTAAAAAATTAAATAAACAATATATTTATAAGATCGTAGAATTATTTAATTATTATTAAAATGTAGAAGAATAATAATATATATTGTATACTTTATATATGTACATACAATTATTAATTTAAATTAAATTAAAATATTTCATACTATTTATCATCTTCATACACCGGAGATCTCCTCTGGGAGCCGCGCCTTATGTAGTGTCACCTATCTACCTTCAATATAAGGTTAGCTAAAAGTGACTATTAACGGATACATCCTGCTACTCTAATTATTACCCATTTAATTAATCGACAAACGTGGTTTTATCTGGAATACAATTACTGAATACTGTAATACGACAACTGAATACTATACTAAAAGATAACATAGAGTGAATTAGTCATCATCCACGTCATTTGTGATTATCTACTGTCTCGGAGGATCATTCAACAAGCTATAGACAAGTACCAAGTATACTTGGTACTGTTTTCTACTACAGAAATACCTCGATTTACATTCACAATTCATATTATTACTATTACTATGTGTATTACTTATAAGTTACTATATTCATTGTGCCGCTAAACAAAATTAATAATAACTAATTACAAGAGAAGTAATTATAAAACTAAATACTATATTATAAAATCAGAATAAAATAATATTAAATTTAATAAAAATTAACTTAGAAAATAACAATATTATAACAAATCTAAATCTAACAATAACATCTAGCACTAATAGCAGCCTAATAACCTCTAGAAATAAAAAAATCAAATAAGTGTTCTAGATAATATTAAAAATCCAAAAGAGCGAACAAATAATAATATTATAAGTTACGCTAACATAACTAAGAAAAATAGAGAAAACACATATTAAATAATTATCATTAAAATAATTAATAGTACTATAAACAAAAGAATTAAAATAGAAAATAATAATAAATCTATAATAATTTACGATATCACAGAGGAACCAAAGTATAATTTCAATTTAAGAAATAGAAATACTAGTTCTATAATTAGTGACATAATAGAAACAATGGAAATAAAAATAATTTACAAAACTTGGACAGCTATAGATTAGGTAAATTTAATGAACAAGAAATTAATATAAGAACTTTAAAAATTGTATAAAATAAAACAAAGGATAAGTCATATTTCATAAGAAATGCATACAAATTAAAATATAAAAAATATAAACATATAGGAGTGGTAGAAGAATACAATGAAACAGATAAATTGACTATCAATAATTTAAAAATAAATTAAGATTAAGATAATTCATAGAAATATTAGGGGAAAGTAACCTAATACGGACACTTTAACAATAATTGGTCTTAACATTTTATGACTCATTATTTTTATTCAAAAATTACAATATATTAATATTATATGATTATAGATATTATTGTGATTTTACAATTTTATTTAATCTTTTAATTCCATAGATAACGTGGGTGTCCGTATTAGGTACCCATGTGCGAATACGGATACCCTGTGTTATAATACGGACACCCTATATACCACTCGATAAACTATATAGTATTGATGAATCAATCAGACAAATTACAATTACATTATATATAATTAATTTTATGAACAATTTATTCTAATTTAATTAGTTAATAATTTATTTATTTTTATTATTTTTTTAATTAATATTACAATATAAATATTTAAATAATACAAATTTTAGATTTAGCCTTATTAGTGGTATTAATATTAATTAGCTATATCTCTGATATAATTAAAAAACGTTAAATATTACCTTCTCTTTTTTACCAAAATGATCCTCTCCTTATCTCCTAGAACTCTAGTAAAACTATTACTAAATTCTAGAGATTTTAAAAATGTCGGTCCCACACTATGGAATTCCCTCCCTCATACCATTCGTTCTATTAGATCACACTAAAGATTTTTAAATCTTAATTCTTCTTTTCTCTCTACCTCTAATCATTAAATCATCCAATTTATTATGTATGTGTCGTGTCATCTACAACGTGTTATTATTATCTAATTGTTATCGTATTAATATTATCTTACTATGAGCCTATCGAGATAATTACCATTTTTATATATAAGGGTGCATGGTGTTTAAATGCATTAAGGTAAACTATATATATATATAATTATATTGTAAACAAAATCGAATTACACGATTACGCGTAAATGTTAACAAAACACTAATATAATATTGAAGTTGAACACAAAATGCTCTCATCAAATAAAAAATCTTCTTTTTATAATTATAAAACACCAAATTAAATAACAAAAATCTCATACCTCCACTCAGAAATCGAGTCGATCATAATATCATTTATACTAATGACTTTGATAAAGCAGATTGTCCTTCTGACCAATTTTCATCTGTATTTCTCAAGTCACATATTTCTTATGATCCCTCAATAATGAAAGATTCTAGGTTTAATGATTTTCCTATATCTCAGGAAATAGTTAGTAAATTTCTTTGTAAATTACCACCTAAATTTAATTTATCACCTGATGGTTTACCCAAAGGTATGCTTAAGTTATTATCTTATGACATTTCTTATCCATTATCTATTGTTTTTCAACGTATTCTAGATGATAGTCAATGCCCTACTATATGGAAGTTAGCTAATATTATTCCAATATTTAAAAAAGGTGATCATTCATTACCATCAAATTAACGTCCAATCAATGTATTGCCATCCACTCTAATTATTTTTGAAAAAATATTATCTTACTATCTATTATATTATTTAAGATCTAATAAACTATTATGTACTGAACCATATGGATTTTTAGCCGGTAGATCCACGGTACTACAACTTATTGAATTTTATAGAAATATAAGTAGATAAACCACTAACCATTCTTTTAATACTGATATTATATATATCGATATGGCTAAAGCTTTTGATAAAGTTTGCCATTCTAAACTTCTAAAGAAGATGTCTAAATTGGAGATCGGTGGTAATATCCTTAAGTGGTTTAGCTCATACCTTACTAATCGATTTCAAAGAACTATGGTAAATGATGAATTTTCTGATTATATTCATGCAAGTTCAGGTGTTCCTCAAGGTTCCGTTATTGGACCTCTATCATTCTTAATATATATCAATGACCTCCCTTCGATATATACATCACAGCTAACATGCTCTCTTTTTGCCGATAATGCCAAAA
Organism: Osedax fenrisi; assembly: GCA_964019155.1. NCBI lineage: Eukaryota > Metazoa > Annelida > Polychaeta > Sabellida > Siboglinidae > Osedax > Osedax fenrisi. The sequence continues at coordinate 45,913,220 of OZ025243.1, forward strand.
TATCTCTATCGTATAGGAATATTACTGAACGTAATATCCTTCAATCAGGACTTAATGATCTATATGATTGGACAGTAAAATGGAACCTTCAAATAGCTTTTGAAAAATGCGCCTTTATGTCAATCGGAAAATCTGATATATCATTCTATTCGCTAAATAATAGCCTGATTCCTAAATACTCTAATTTTCGAGACCTTGGTATTGTTTTTGATGATAATATTAAATTCAATATTCACATTAATAACATATGTAGATAAGCCTATGTGATCTCTAATATCATTTTTAGATGTTTTACTACAAATAATTCATATTATCTAGTCAAAGCCTATACCACCTATATACGGCCATTACTCGAATATGGTTCTTCTATTTGGAATCCAGGCAAAGACTTTATCGGCCTAAACAAACTTATTGAAAAAGTTCAACATAAATTTACTAAGCGAATTTACTTCAGATGTAACTTTATTAAATCAACTTATGATACTAGATTGTGTTTTCTCAATTTAATGAATTTATCCCACCGCAGATTAAGAGCTGACCTGATTCTGGCTTTCAAGATACTGAACAATCTCGTGTATATTGATAAATCATCGGTATTCACAACTTATTCAACAAGTAATCGTGGACCTCTAATTAAAATACGCAAAGACAAATGTATTAATAAAGCAACTATAAATTCATTCAGCAACAGAGTGAGTACCGCTTGGAATTCACTTCCTCGTTCTGTGGCTTCGTCCAAATATTTAAGCATATTTATTACAAATATAGACACTATTAATTTTAATGGAAATTTTTATTCTCAACATGCTTAAATGTAATGTCATTATTTTAATAATTTTATTGTTTTTCTAGTTTTCGTTTTCGTTTTGTACTTTATTTGGGTATTTGATCTTACAAGCTGTATACTCATTTGATATTCTAGGTGTGGAGAGATGTCAAAAAACCAAAATGCAGGGACCGTCCATCCCTCAGGATGTATGGGCATATAATCCTATATGGGCCTGACCAACCCGAGACCTTTTCCCTAGTTATTTGATGATGTGTTCAGCACGTTTGATCAACATCCCAAATATTGCTTTATTATTATTTTATTTACTTTCGGTGTGTGTAAATCATAACTTATTTATATTTGCTAACTATTATTTATATATTTCTGTCATTATTATTTATTGTTATCCATCGTTTTGAATCTTTTCAATAAACTATTATCTATCTATCTAACTATCTATCTATATATTTACTTAGACAAATATTTATTATATTATAATAATATATATATATATATATATATATATTATAATATATTGGTAAATATAATATTACATATTATATAAAAGATATGGATATACTATAAATTCATTAATAGATAATATATATATTGTAATGTTAATGAAAAACCCATAAGTAACGGGATTATAATTAGTGACATTAGTGACTACTTACCTATTTATGTATATGATAATAATAATAAAAAAATGAAAAAATACTTTAAAAATATAAATTTGTAAGAAAAATAAATGATAAATCGATATTAAAATTTAGAGAAAGTATATCTAAATATGATTGGGATTATATTTATTCTAATAATGATATAAATTCAATATTTAATTATGTCATTGATAACTTAATACAATTATATAACATTCATTGTCCTATGAAAAAAGTTAAAGAAAAGAGTAAAAATAATAAACCATGGTTATATTAGTCTTATTAAATGTATAAATAAAAAAAATAGAATGTATAAGAAATTAATAAAACATTGGACAACGGAAAAATTTAAATTGTATATAAAATATAAAAATATTCTTACATCTCTATTGCGTAGGTCTGAATATTTATATTATTCATTTAAAATAAATAATAATATTAATAATAGTAAATATACTTGGTCTGTAATAAATAAATTATTAAATAAAAAAAAATACAATCTAATGAAGAATTAAATACTCCTTCATCTGAAGAATTTAATAATTATTTTAGTACTATAGGTATAGAATTATCTGATAAAATAAAAACAATTTTATGTGATAATAATATATATATACTACAATGACAAATAATTATAATAATACACTTTTTTTTTACCTACATCAAGTTTTGAAATCAGGAAGAAATTAGTAATTCAAAACTTAAATATAGTAATGATTGTTCAGACATAAATATGTTTTTAATTAAAAAAATTAGTATTGAAATTAGTCCAATTTTATCATATTTGTTTAATAGATTTTTCTGAAGGGGTTTTTCCTAATATTTAAAAAATAGCTAAAGTGGTACCATTATTTAAAAAATCTGATAAGTCTAAACCAGAAAATGATAGGCCAATTTCGTTGTTATCACAATTTTCTAAGATTCTAGAAGAATTAATAAAAAATAGATTATTAAAATTTTTAGATAAATTTAATATAATAAGTAAATGTTAATATGGGTTTAGAAATAAAATTTCAACAGCAGATGCTTTAGTAGATGTTATTGAAACTGTTTGTCAAAAGCTTGAAAATCTAAATAAATATGCTATATTATCGATTGATCTACGAAAAGCTTTTGATACATTAAATCATGATACTCTTTTAAAAAAGCTATATGTATATGGGATAAGAGGTATTTCTTTAGACCTTTTAAAGAGTTATTTGTGTAATAGGATGCAATAGGTATTTAATAAAGATATTAAATCTAATTTAACAAATATTAAGTGTGGAGTTCCACAAGGATCTGTATTAGGACCTATTTTATTTGTATTATATATAAACGATCTACCTAATATATCCTTTATTTTCAAACCTATTTTATTTGCGGATGATACCTTAATTTTTTCGGATACATCTATTTCAAAGCTTGAGAATAAAATGCAATGTGGAATTGACCAATTATATATATGGCTAAATATTAATAAATTGTCATTAAATATAGATAAAACTAATATTTTATTATTCAATAAAATAAATATAAATGATAATGTTAAATTAAAACTTAAAATTGATAATAAAGAAATAGGTAACGTAGAAATGGTAAAATTTCTGGGTATTATTATTGACAATAAATTAGACTGGAATAGACAAATACATTATGTATGCACAAAGTTATCAAGATCTATTGCTATTTTAAATAAAGTAAAATTAAAATTAAATATTAAAGCATTAGTTTTACTTTATAATTCTTTTTTTAATTCCCACTTATATTACTGTGCCCATATTTGGGGAAATACTTATAGTTCGAACCTTCTAAAAATTAACATGTTACAAAAAAGAGCTTTAATAATAGAAGATGTATATGTAATAATGAATTGATGTACAATACATTTTATTTTAAGTATAATAATTTAAAGTTTGATGATATTGTTAAATTGAATACTGTTAAATTCATGTTCAGGGCCAGAAATTATTCTCTACCTTTGAATTTAAAGAATTTATTTAAAATAAATTCTTACAACAATCTGTTATTTCATAGAATAAAAATAAGGACGCAAAGAAAATATTTTTGTATATCCAATATAGGACCACAGTTATGGAATAATTTAAAAAAAGTTTTAAGATTACAAAATAATTTAAAATCATTTAGTATAAATTATAAAAAAGTTTTGATAAGTTTATACTATAACACTTAATTTTAATAGTGCATTTTACAATTGACATTTTAAAAAATTATACTTTTTATTTTATCGCTTTTTTTTTTTACTATTTTACTATTATATACATTGTTTTTATATTTTAGGAAGAGGAAGTGAATTTAATTACTTTAATTTTATTTTTAACTTTATTTATAATTAACTAATGATACGAATTTGACTAATGATAACTGAATTGTGATAACGAATTAATGATAATTATACTAATGATTTTTTTTTGTGATGGAATACCGATAGAGTTTCTAAAAGCAGGAGGAGATGAGGCAATTAGAGTCATGAAAAATCTATGTAATAGCATATGGAAAATGAAGACATGGCCAAATGATTGGAAGAAGTCCATATATGTCCCTATTTACAAGAAAGGAGATAAGAAAGAATGTGGGAATTATCGAACTATTGCCTTAATCTCACATGCTAGCAAAATACTTCTGAGAGTTATACAAAAAAGACTGGAGGCCTTCCTTATCCCTGAACTACCGATCGAACAAGCCGGGTTCCGAAGAGGTAGAGGAACTAGAGACCACAAACCTGAGATGGCTGATGGAAAGAGCTAGGGATAATCAAAGAGAACTATTCATGTGTTTTATTTACTACAAGAAGGCATTTGATTGTGTAGACCATCAACGATTATGGAACACTCTCGAAGGTATGGGAGTACCTGAACATTTGATTGTCATGCTTAGTAACTTGTATACAAATCAGGAAGCGTCTATAAGGACAGAGTATGGAGAGACAGGCAACATACCGATTGGTAAAGGAGTACGCCAGGGTTGCATTCTATCTCCATTGCTATTCAACATCTATGCAGAAAAGATAATGCGAGAGGCTCTAGATAAGTGGGACAAAGGCATTGGCATAGGTGGAAGGAAAGTATCAAACCTGAGATATGCGGATGACACCACATTGATAGCCGGTAATAGAGAGGACCTTATAGAACTTATAGAAAAAGTCAAATCGTCGAGTGAGAAAGCTGGGTTATATCTAAATGTCAACAAAACTAAGGTGATTGCAACAGGAGAACTAGATTCTATAATAGTTGATGGCGAAAATATAGAAGTAGTTGAAAGATGTGTGTTCCTGGGAGCCTTGATAACAAGTGACGGACAAATAGATATGGAATTACGCAGAAGAATTGCAATGGGAAAAAGTGCAATGGGGAGTCTGAGGAAAATTGTTAAAGATAGAGATTTAAGACTCGCCACTAAAGTAAAAATTGTACAGACACTTATTTTCCCGATTATTCTATACGGTGCAGAAACCTGGACTCTAAAGAAGAAGGAAAGAGCAAAAATCGATGCTTTCGAAATGTGGTGTTGGAGAAACCTGCTTGGAGTGACATATATAGATAGGAAGACAAATATAGAAATCATTGCCAGCATAAAACCCAAAAGAACGCTAGAGGCAGAAATACTTCGGACACGTGGTGAGAGCGGACTCGATGGAGCTACAGCTGATGCTAGGAAAGATGGATGGTCAACGGCGAAGGGGTAGGCCACACATAACGTGGCTGAACAATGTGCAGAATTATATAGCCAACGACAACATCATGAAGATACTAGCAGAAGCCAGAAATAGAGTGATATGGAGAGGAACTGTCATGGACGTCGCCAGGGGTCGGTTACGACTCGACGGCACAAGGTAACAAGGTATATACATATATATATAATGTAATGTAACTATGTTAACTAACCTTTCTAGCTAACGTCTGAGTTGTGAGGTTAGGCTAGCGATTCAAATGTTCAATAATAACACGTGTTGTTAAAGATAGACAGATCTGTTCAAGTGTACGAAATAATAATAATAACAAGTATTTGTTTGTAAATAAATAATGTAAATAAATAATTTATTTTTAATATTTAATTTCATATAATTGTTTACATATTTGTTAATTTAATACATTTAGTATACAGTTTATTATATGTATATTAATATGATAATTAAATGTAGAATACATGTTTAATAACATTATACAATTTAATTATTTCTTTGATTTTATATAACATATAATATTATATCTTTTATTTTTAAATTTGACTTATTGATACATAGTTGTATTTCTTAAGCCGAGTTCATACCAAGAATCCGTACGGATATTCCGTACAGATATATATTTAAAAATAAAATATATTTAAAGCATTCATAAATCCGGACAGAAAATCTGAGTATAACGCACGCCGTTTTTCGTGCGTTCAAATTCCTCATATTCTTTCATAATTCCGTTCAGTGCTCAGATTTTATAGAACATGTCGTAAATAAATCCGTACGGATTTATCCGAACATTTAAAATTGACATCACACCTAAATTAAATTATATTCTCGGATTTGTAATCCGTTCGGGTTATACGTACGGATCCTTGGTGATAACTCAGCTTTACACCTTAATTATTTACATTTGATTTACTCATTAAAATCTAACATATCTAGAATATGAAGATTGGAGAAGTTCTCGCAAAAAAAACAAATACAGTTGTTTATTAACTTCACCATTATTTCATGCTTTACAACATGAAATAATAAATCTGTTTTACTTATATATTTATATAATATATGATGTATATACACATCCATATTGTCTTCATACGAAATCATTCACTTAGTGATAATAGGATATTAATAGATTGCATAACTTTATTCAATGGCTTCTCTATTAAAGCTATTTCTTAACTATTACCTATAGGTATAACTACTACATGTACATCTACCGGTAGATGTACATGTAGTAGGGGCCCCTCTCCTTAATGTGTACTATTACACTTATAATAATAACCCGTAAAATCGCGTGCACAAATATTGGTGTTCTTTATTACCTCCCCTTTTTACCTCATATTTCTTATATTACTAAATCAGCTCATTTCCACCTTTATAGAATCCACAAGGTTCGAACCTCGTCCGACCATTACAATATATTTATCTATAGATATTTAAATAATATTTTGAAGTGATCTTATATAATTGTGTATAAATAAATGATCGGATCTATTTAAAATATTAACATGAAAGCGGCTTCGCAGGGACATTAGAGCCATATATGGTTATAAGTGAAAACTTCATATAAATTCATGGGAGCGATGAAAGGACTCCACCAAATAAAATAACAATAGCAATAATAACAATATATATATATATATATATATATATATATATATATATATATATATATGTATAAACACATTGTATACAATATAAATAATAATGTTTTATTCTAGTATATGTATTTAATAAATACTATTTATTATAAGTTAGTAAATATATATGATAATGTAAATATGTTAACTGACCTTGAAAGTTCAAGCGATTCAATTTGATCATGTATACGTTAATATGTATGTATAATGTATGGTAAGTAATATGTATGATGTATAATATAACGTATAATGTAATTTATTAAATATATAGATCTATTCAAGTATACGAAATAATAATAATAACAATGTATTTAATAAATAATTGTAAACAATGATTTTTGTAAACAATGATTTTTGATTATTGTAAACAATAATTTTAATTTTTCACATATTTCATGAAATTTATAAATTCATTTATAAATTATAAATTATAAAACATTTCGTATATAATTTATTATATGCATATAAAAATCAATTATATTATACATATGTTATGCAATTATTCAATTTATTTATTTCTTTTATTGTATATAACATGTAATATTATATTTATCAATATATTATAATATATACAATATATATATATATATATATATATATTGTTAATTAATTCATATTGTTATATTACTACTGTTCTTCCCTACTGAATTTACTTCCTGCTAAAGCTACTGCTCAACTAAATCGGATTATCCGTTCCTCGATACATACTACTTACTGCATAACACGACTGGTTCACTCTACTATAACATCTCATCAATCATTATATATACATGGTTATACTTCTCCCTTAGGTGTAAATTACGTGTGCTATCTATAATCCATAAATCAATATATTCTTTTACCCCTAGCTATATCTCTGATATAATTAAGAAACGTTAAATATTACCTTCTCTTCGTTACCAAAATTCTCCTCTCCTTATCTCCCGGAACTCTAGTAAAACTTTTATAAATTCTAGAGCTTTTAAAAATGCCGGTCCCACACTATGGAATTCCGACCCTATGGAATTCCCTCCCTCCTACCATTCGTTCTATTAGATCACACAACATATTTTTAAATCTTAATTCTTCTTTTCTCTCAATCTTTAATCATTAAATCATTAGATCATCAACTTATTATTTTTGTATCGTGTTATAAACAACGTATTATTATTATCTAATTGTTACCGTATTATTATTACCTTACTATGAGTATATCGAGATAATTACCATTTTTTATATATAATGGTACATGGTGTTTAAATGCACTAGGGTATACTAATTATATATATATATATATATTATTTATTTAGAAGTATTGTAATTAATAATATATCTATAGATATAATATTTGTTTACATGCCATACTCAACTGATATCGCGAATATTTGATTAATTTCACTCGGGTTCATCGAATAAAACTGAAGTAGGGTACACCGAATACAATTATATTAGGGTATACCCTCAAACAGACTGTATATAACCGAACTATTTATTAAACGGTTATACTCAGTATGTTTGATGGTATACCCATTAAGTATACCCATTTTGTTCATTTACCCATCGTATACGAACATTAAGTTAAGGTACAATGCAGACAAATGTAGTAAATAATGAGTATGTACTGGGTACATTGTACCCTAAATAGGGTACATGAGTATACATATAAAATAAGGTACACATATGTCATATTTAGGGTACATAAATCACTTTTTCTGGGGTACATATCAACACATTTTATTACTTGTCTACGTATACCCTAAATAGGGTACGTATATATCAATAGCATAAGTTTCCTATAACCCAATGATGTATGAGAATAGTACATTTAAATATTAATATTGTGTATTATTATTATCTAGAATTTTATAATTCAACTATATAATATTTTATACTTATGTAATCATTTTGTAAAATGTTAATATTAATATAGTATACTAATTATATCAATTATATATATAATATTATATACATAGTTTACATATGATATTATAGTCAACTATATTTAATAAATACAATTAATTTAAAGTTAGTTAAATATTTGTATTCACCTTTTTTTTAAATAAGTTTAAAAGTAAATTCTGGTATATCAATTATGTATACCTATGTAATATATTACAAATTAAAATTCATATATATGATTATTCAGGTTAATATCACATTTGTTAAGCGGTGAACAAATATGTGTTTGTTATAGTATAACTATGGCAAAAATAAAACCTATATTATAATAAATTATAATAAATATATTTATAAATTTAATTTATATTTATAAATTTAATTTATATTTATTAAATAATGTCACTTTAAATCGGGCCAGGCATATATTAATTATATGTGAGTATATATATATATATATGATATGCACAGGAAACAATCCCGATCCGGTAAAGTTAGGTATCCATATTATATGTAATATTATAATTTGATATATATATTATGAATATATCTTAAATTTATTATGATATATTCATAATATATATATATATGTAGTTATACAATTATTTATCATAATAAATTGATGATATATTCATAATATATATATGTATAGAATTCTATAGAATTATTTATAAATAGTAATATTGCAGTAATTTAATAAATAGATATATTTATATAATATAGAAGTATTAATAATATCTAGAATATACTAAGTACTACTCTATATAACTTTACTCATTTTAACTTAAGATAAATAATATTTTAATAAGTATTACTTAGTTACTTAGTCACATGACGATGTCCATGTATGATCATCACGTGATATTGACGAACACAACTACCTCCATTATTCACGATTAGTATTATTATCTAGGAGTTCGCGAAAATCTAACTAAAGATTTGACCTGTCCAAGATGTCATCCACCCATGGGTGGAACTGAAGTTTCTCTATGAACGACTGTCTACTAACTTCAACTGAATCTTGCAATATAAACTTAGCTAGCGATTCATGTCTACATATACACCACAACAAATTCATTTTACTACGTACCACCATGTCTATTATAAGCACATAGTTTCCTATGTCCTTCTTATTTCGGTGGATACGTAGATATTCGTTGTCCTTTATGTTTTTGTGATATTTAAGAGTCTTCTATACAATATATAGCTATGAAACCTGGAGTTTGTTGGAAGAGTCTAAAAATAATATTCGCATGCACATATCTTCTTTTTAGACTCTCCGTCCAGGTTTCACATCGATAATGTATAATGGATAGTACTACAGATTTGTAGAGCTTGTACTTGAGATTGAATTCAATTTCTCTAGATTTCCAAATATTCTCAATTTCACCATTGCTGCAGTTGATGTGGCTAGTCTAATTAACATACTTTTCTTGCTCGTTCCATTTTTAGTAAAATCGCCCAAAGATATTTGAAGGTTTTAACATTCTCGATCTACTCTCCATATAAGGTGATCATTGGTCCAAATCCATCACAGTTTAAGAGTATATTTCTCTTCCCGTAACGTATTTCAATACAATATGCTACATCACTTTTTTCGGAAGAGTCTGTTAACGCTTGTAATTAACGTTCATGGCCAGCTAGAAGATCAATATCAGTAGCGAATCGTAGGTTGGAAATTGATATTTCTCTTGTTGATATTGTTAACTGGTAATTTTCTAGTGTATTCTGCATTATTATCTCTAGAATAATGAATCATAGAATATTGGAAATAATAGGCAACCCTGTCTTACACATACTGCCATTGGAAAGTATATACCAATTGGGTTGGTCAATAAAATAGAGCTTGATATATAATCATATTGTGATTTTATTATGTTGATCAGTTCAGTGTGTATACCCATTCTCGTCATGCATGCCATATACTATCATGCAAAATTCTATCAAAAAATGTTTTAAAGTCGATAAATTTTAATAGAGTTGAATATGTTGATCAATGTTTTACTCCATTAGTAGTCTACAGTAATGTATTCAATGGTGCTTTGATTTTTCCTAAATCCTGGGGGGTTAACCGATTCAACATAATCTTTAGTATTGATTTTTCTCTAGTGACTTATGAAACTAATATTTCGATAGTTTGAGCACCTTTTGAGGTCACCTTTCTTTTGTTGAGGTATAATCAATGATGTAGTCCATGATTTTTGCCATTCCTTTGTAATCCAGATTTGTTGACAGAGTTTAGTAAATATCACAATTATTGCCGGTCCACAATCTTTGGTAAGTTCGCTTGATACATTATCGATTCCCGGTCATTTGTCATTCTTCAGGAAATGTATTGCCTTTACAATTTCTGTTTTCAGTATTTGCAGCGTCTGTCCTATATCAGATGAATGATTGTCGTTTTGAAATGTATCGCTATCAAGATTAATTAAAGTTATAGAGATATTTGCAATACATATATACCATTGTTGTCTTCGATGATTGTCATATTTCTACCATACAAGTTGGTGATTACTTTAGTGTTTTGAATGCTCTTTGGCTATGTATTCCCCTTTTCAGATCATTATCTATTGACATGCACTGTGAGCTTAGCCATTCATTTTATTATTTGTTTAATTAAGAGTACAATTTAAGTAACTATATAATACAAATTTTAGATTTAGCTTTATTGGTAGTTTAATATTATAAAGCGCGCGATTTTTATGAAAATCATAATAGTTCACACGCTGCACGCTGATTGGTTATAGGGTGTTGTTTATTCCAAATTATATACATATATATAGACTGCTTCTATTCAACCTAATAATATAAATGTCACTCTTGTTGTCAACTATAGAAGTCCTGTCTCCAATGAATATTATATCTTATGAATATAATAACTTTATATACACTATATTAGTAACATTAATAAAAATATAAAATCTATGGAGATTTTAATGATATCACTAAATATAATAGTGATTTATAAATAAATATTATGTCAATGGGATTGTATTCATTAATTAATTACCCTAGTAGAATAACAAATAATAGTAATTCTATTTTAGATAACTTCTATATTAATGTTAATACTGACAGTTTAATATAAATTATGAAATTATAGACCACCTACCTATTTTAATATAAAACTAGAAAACATATAGAGAAATTATTGAACTATTATTTAAAAAACAAAACGTTAAACAAAAATAACATTGATAAATGATTTATCGTTTATTGAATAGTAATATTTATATAACTCAAACAATATCAAATTATGGTTGATATATTTATAAACACGTTCTTTAAATAGTTATAATCGGTGCATACCATTACAAATAGTACACATAGAAAAAAAAATAAAAATTGTTCTAACTAATAAAATAAAATATGTATTAAATAAAAAAATAAACTGTATACAATATTTCTGAATAATAAAATAGACATAAACTAGGAAATTTATAATTCAATTACAATTTCAAATACACTATAAAAAACAAAAAACATTTCTAAAACAGGGTACAAGATGAAGAATTCTATAAAGTTAAAGTAGAAATTGAATATTTCGATGCCACTTACAAAATAATGTATTTTATTTCTATTTTCGATTATTTACGCTATCTTTTATTTCTATTTTGATCATTTTTCGTTTATTTTTACTATATGATTTATTTCTACTTTCGATTGTTTTTCGTTTATTTTTACGGTAACTGTAAAACGTTTTAATTTCCTTAATTTTTTAATTTCGTATTATTCTTTATTTATTTCTATAACGTATGTTATCGTTAGCAAATATTTATACTTTATACTTTCGATTATATTTTCGGCTATGTATTTGCTTAAATAAATTATCAATCAATCAATCTAATTATTATTTAACAAATCAAACAACATAAATAATAAATGGAAATTTTAAATATATTACGCATAATAAAAAAAAATTTAGACAAAATAAACTATTTTGTTTATACAAATAATGATGCTATATATATATATTATAATAATGTTGGGAATGAATTTAATAAAAAAATTGCTAGTATGGGTCAACATATTTATAATAGTTTTGATAACTTCTATATGGATAATAATTTAATAAATACTGATATAAATTAAATATATATTAATGAGACTAAAAAATACATCATATAACAAACTATTCATACATAATTTACTGACACCTATTCAGATCCGCCAAAAAAACATTTATTACCATGCAGTTAAATCTGGGAAACTGGATGGTTACAAATGCGTTTTAAATCTAAAGAATGATACCTACGAATTACGACTTAGACGTACAGATAACACGACTGACTGGAAAAACAAACCACTGATACCGACTGACACACAAAAAATTGAATGGCAAAATTCCCTAAACTCATTTAATTTGATCAAACAAAAAATACGAACAAAACGACATGCCTATCATCCAATGCAAACTTACTGACCACACTGATAAATGCTAGATCTATATCAAAAAATATTGACTTAATAATTTCATACATATCTAGTAAACCTTACAATATTATAGCTTTGACTGAAACTTGGCTGAATGCTAAAAATAAAATAATCCCTGCCGAACTTGAAAATTTAGGTTACACCATGATATCAAAAATAGAGATGATGGAATAAATGCCGGTGGTGTTGCTTTGTTAATACAAAAAGACATCATCGTCACATCATCCAAAGTATACCAATCGACTAACTGTGACTTACTACTTACAAAAATAAAACATAACAATCTTTCACTGTCCCTACTTCTGATATATAGACCACCAAATAATGATTACCGTTCCTTCATTACTGACTTTACTGACATTATACATGACCACTCTACCGAAAATGTTTAATACTTGGAGATTTTAACTTTCACGTAAATACGGACTTACTACATCACTATAAATTCAAAATGACTTACAATGAACTAAACCTCACTCAACATGTAAACTTCCCAACGCACATTCATGGAAATACCCTTGACTTAATTCTAACCTTCACTGACTCTAAACTGTTAAACAAACCCCCTGTCAGACATACTTTACTTACTGACCATTATTCCATTGATTTCACCATTACAATGCCATACTCTACACCTAAACGAACAACAATCACATACAGAAACATCAACAAAATAAACTATGATGACTTTAAAAATGATATAAATAAATCAGTTATTGCATGTCACTTAACAGCCTACTCACTAACTGAAGTACTAACAGACTTACTCAACAAACATGCACCACTTAAAACTAACTACTTAACCAAACACGATAACCAGCCCTGGTTTAACTCAGATCTAGGGAAATTGAAACATATTTTTAGAACTCAAAATAAGAAATATTTAAAACACCCAACAATAATTAACCGAACTAAACTGCAGAAATCCAGATACACTTACAGAACATTTTTAAATCAAACCAAAACAGACTACATTAAAAACAAAATAAACCATTCACAACATGACTACAAGAAACTATTCAACATTACCAAAACACTTTTAGGCAAGAAAAATAAAATAAGTCTTCCCACTGCAAATCTAGATAAAACACTCTGCACTAGATTTGGTGATTTTTTCTCTGAAAAAGTAGAAAAACTTTGCTATAATCTAGATTTACAACGACAATTACTACCAACTGATACGACAATCCTAACTACAACCTGCAAACACACATTTACAGAATTTGAACGACCTACTATAACTGATATCTATAACTTAATTGTTACAGCAAAGACAACATCTCCTTCTGACCCTATTCCACTGAAAATGACTAAAATACTGGCTTCTACACTAGCTCCCATTTATAAACAGATAATTGATACTTCATTAATGACTGGTGATATACCCAATAATTTAAAATACGCAATTATCAATCCTTACTTAAAAAAACCAGATTTAGATGTTGAAGTACTGAGTAATTATAGACCAGTATCTCAACTTCCATTACTTTCTAAAATTCTAGAAACAATTGTAAACAAACAAATAATATCATATTTAAATACTTACGACTTACTAGACAGAAGACAAAATGCATTCCGCAAGAATCACAGTACAGAAACGACACTACTATCACTATTTGACGACTTATACAAATCACTAGACAGCAACTTACCGATACAACTGATACTACTGGACTTATCTGCCGCTTTTGACACTATCGACTTTGACATTTTAATAGAAAGACTTAGATCTATCGGTATAGGGAAGGTACCTATCAAATGGTTTTCAAATTTTATCCGGGGTCGGAGTTTTTCTATTAAAATAAACGAAACATTGTCACAACCTTATGCTATTAAATATGGAGTCCCACAGGGTTCCACTCTTTCTCCCATACTATTTTCCATTTATTTACTTCCACTCAACAAACTACTGACTAACTTCCCACACGTGAACTATAATCTTTACGCTGACGAAATAGAATTACACGCCCAATTCATTCACTCAATTAACTTACAATCATATTTAACCTCACTGCAAATTTGGCTTACAAAAAATAATTTATTACTAAATCCAACAAAAACTGAACTAATCAACTTTATAACCAATTCCACGATCAATACTACAGTTCCACTAATAAATATAAATAACATAAATATAATACCGACTGAAAATACAAAATACTTAGGTTTCCACTTTACTAACAAACTCGACTTTACTAAACATATCAGTAAAATGAAACAAACTTCTTCCTTTCATATATATAATTTAAAAAAACTAAGACCATACTTAACCAAACAAACAGCTATAATTCTATCAAATTCACTGATAATGTCTAGATTTCTATACTGTAACTCTTTACTGGCCGGAGAAAACAAAACAGTTACTAAAAATATTGACCGATTAGTAAATAGAACTACTAGAATTATTTTTAATCTAAAAAACACAGATTACACTACTAGCATTACGAACTTACGGAAATCACTAAACTGGCTACCTACAATTGACAACATCAACATTAAACTACTAACTATACTTTACAAAACTACAAAAACAACTCAACCTCATATTTTACATACTTTACTTCACAAACAAACCACTAACAGACAACTGAGATAAACATATAGACTTGACATACCGACTACACGACTACGAAAGTACGGTAACAAACGATTTAGCTGGAGAGGTGCAACTCTCTGGAATAAACTTCCCCAATCCATACGCAAAGAAGATATCTCAATCACCACTTTCAAATATAAACTCAAGGAGCTATTTAAACGTTCCCCACTAAAATACCACATATCTAACCCTGATTTGAAATGTAATCGTGTTATTATATTATTATTATATTATTATATTTAAGAATGTTATTTTATTTTATTATATTATTTTTACGGATGATCGTTAAATCCACACCTGTAAACTGTTCGACAAACAGTAAAACACATTGTAGAATATTATATTAATCTTTGTGTATAAATAAATACTATTAGTAGTACTACTACTACTTCAGAACTAGAAATCATTAATATCATTAACAAAATGGACTCTAAATGCTCCAAAGATCATGATGATATAGATTTTAAATTAATAAAATAGGTGAACCCTCTATTCAAATCTGTACTCCATTTATTTTATTTTATTTTAAATAACTCCCTTTAGCCATCGAATATGAAAATATCAGTAATTATACAGATTCATAAGAATAATAATAATGACAGACCTGTAAGTAATACCGCAATTCTCAAAAATTATTGAAAAAATAATTATAAAGAAAATAAATAATTATAAAGAAAAACATAACATCATAACTTCTAATAAATATTATTTCAACAACAAAATCACAACCATTAAATGCAATATAATCATTATAATGTTATAATCATTATAATTAACAATATTACTAATTCTATTGATAAGCATGAGAAAATGGCTGCAGTATTTATTAATACTAAAAATGCTTTTGATAAAATTGACCATATTTTTCTATTTATTAAACTCTATAAATATGGCATTATAGGGCATACCTAAATTTAATTTAATCATATTTATATAACAGAAAACAATCTGTCAGATATAATGATAAAGTATCACCTCTAATTACTGTATATGATATAGGGTTACCTCAATGATCCATCCTAGGGCCACTACTATTCATTCTATACATTAATTACATATCACATTTATTTATTAATTATATTGCTACAAACGTGATATTATATGCTGATACGATGAATAATACAAACAATAGTAAAATAAATAATAATCTAGAATGTTCTCATCGGTAAGACAACTGTTTGTGGCCTGCTTTATTACTATTTATCGCCCAGTCCGTGTACATTTCTCGGAACTCCGAGAAGGACGATTTCCGAGATGTACTGGGTCCTAACATTATAATTCTGGCGTGTAAGTCATGTGATTTATCTGCAGTTTCTTCCTCCCTCTTGTTCACCGTGCATTTATTGCCGTCCAAACCCAGCATACGTTTAATGGTTTTAAATATGCCCATCTAAATATAAATAATATTTATATATATATGTATATATAAAGTTATCTATATATAACAATAATAATATATTATTAAGAATAACTCGAATACGTAAGGTTACATTATTCAATACAATGGATTCAATGGTACATTATAATAGACTTTAAATAATATCATAATCTTTAAATATGTGCGAATTATGCAAAGTATTATAATAGGGTAAAGTAACCTAATACGGACACTTTAACAATAATGGTCTTAGCATTTTATGACTCATTATTTTTATTCAAAAATTACAATATATTAATATTATATGATTATAGATATTATTGTTATTTTACAATTTTATTTAATCTTTTAATTCCATAGATAACGGGGGTGTCCGTATTCGGTACCCATGTCCGAATACGTATACCCTGTGTTATAATACGGACACCCTATATATACCCCACTAGATAAACTATATAGTATTGATGAATCAATCAGACAAATTACAATTACATTATTTATAATTAATTTTATGAACAATTTATTCTAATTTAATTAGTTAATAATTTATTTATTTTTATTATTTTTTTAATTAATATTACAATATAAGTATTTAAATAATACAAATTTTAGATTTAGCCTTATTGGTGGTATTAATATTATAAAGAACGCGATTTTTATGAAAATCATAGTTCAAATTTTATGAAAATATTTCATACGCTGTACGGCGTACAGTGTACGCTGATTGGTTATATAATACGGACACCTGTAGGGTGTCCGTATTAAGACAACTAGAGTGTCCGTATTATGGACTTATATGACATTTAGATATATGCTTATAACTTAATGAATATTTGATAACAAATATAGAAATTATATATATTATTTTAGAATGCTTTATTTTTTAATAATATAGTTTTATATTTTATATCGATACATTTTTATATTCTTGAGAAGGTTTTAAGTCGAAATTTTTATTCATAAATTTAAAAATCAGTTTATTGGATATATTAGCAATATTTTGTATAATTCAAAAATAAAAAATATTTGTTGGTTTAATTATATAATTATGAATATTTTATTCATTAAATATTTTTTTATGATTTATGGTTTCTGAGATACCGAGAGTATCCGTATTATGTTACTTTCCCCTAGGTCGACCTAAGTGGTCACTATGGGAGAACAGTGTAATCCAATTATATACGTAATATATATATATATATATATATATATATATATATATATATATATTATATGTATATACTATATGTATATATGTATACATATGTACAAAAGGATGTGAATTTAAAAATATACACTGTATACGTTTCTATAACTTTATAAAATTGCGGTAAATATATATATATATATTTAGCGATAGTAACATATAATATACTTATACGTATATATATATATATATATATATATATATATATATTATATATATATTATATATATATATATATATATATATATAATGTAACTATGTTAACTAACCTTTCTAGATTACGTCTGAGTTGTATGGTTAGTCGAGCTATTCAAATGTTCAATAATAACACGTATGAGATGCAGATCTGTTCAAGTGTATGAAATAATAATAACAACAATTATTTGTTTGTAAATAAATAATTAATTTTAATTTTTAATTTCATATAATTGTTTACTTATTTGTTAATTTAATACATTTAGTATACAGTTTATTATATGTAATTTTATTTATATGATAATTAAATGTAGAATACATGTTTAATAAAAATATACAATTTAATTATTTCTTTGATTGTATATATAACATATAATATTATATCTTTTATTTTTAAACTTGAATTATTTATTCATAGTTTTATTCTTACACTTTAATTATTTATATTTACATTTTTGTTACTCATGAGAATATAACATATCTAGAATATGAAAATTGGGGAAGTTCTCGCATAAAAACAAATACAGTTGTTTATTAACTTCGCCATTATTTCATGCTTTACAAAATGACATAATAAATCTGTTTTACTTATATATTTATATAATATATGATGTATATATACATATATATTGTCTTCATACGAAATCATTCACTTGGTGATAATAGACAATTAATAGATTGCATCACTCTATTCATTGGCTTCTCTATTAAAAGCTATTTCTTAACTATTACCTATAGGTATAACTACTACATGTACATCTACCCCTCTCCATAATATGTACTATTAAACTTATAATAATAATCCGTAAAGTCGCGTGCACAAATATTGGTGTTCTTTGTTACCTCCCCTTTTTATCTCATATTTCTTATATTACTAAATCAGCTAAAGGACTCCACCAAATAAAATAACTATAACAAAAAAAAATATATATATATAAGTATAAGTATACCACATATATATTATATTTTATATAAGATATTAAATAAATTAAAATATTACATAAAATCAAATACAATCAATAAATCAATATGTATAATACAGACGTGAAGACATACACAGTATACACTATACACATTGTAACGTATATAATCATACGTGAATACATGTCCCATAACTTTATTTATATAGTTAACTATAGTATAATATTATATATGTACAATATATATTTATTTATATATATATAAGATATTACGTATAAGCTAATATAATATAATATGTGTATACTGATTTATATATATATATATATATGATTATGACGATTTATTAAACACAATAATATGAATAGCGAACGCTATTCTCGAATGTGTACATGAACAATTATATTAAAACTAATGATAAATAAATATATATATATATATATATATATATAATAAAAATAAATAAATGGAATAATAAATATTATAGAATTAATTGTTGTAAGTAAAAATACAATTAAATAAATATTTAATATTTAATAATAAACATGAGTATATATTAATGGTGTATAATAGTATAATAATAGTAATGCATATGAATGAAAATATAAACCATGAATAAATGAATCTTATAAATATTATTGTGATGTATACTTATGTTAAAGTATATATATATATATATATATATATATAATAAATTATAAATTATTGTAGTATACTAGTATAATTATAAGTATATATAATTATATTATAAATTATTATTTACATTGTATACAATATAAATAATAATTTCATATTCTAATATTATATTAAATATAGGTATTTATTATACGTCAGTAAATCTATATGACAATGGAAAGGAAAGACCAATTTGGTTGGTCAATAGAATAGAGCTTGATGTAGAATCATAAAGTGATTTTATGATGTTTATCAGTTCGATGTATATACCCATTCTCGTCATGGCATGCCATAGACCATCATTTCATACTCTATCAAAAGTTTTTTAAAGTCGATGAATTTGTAGTTGCATTTGTTGATCAATGTTTTACTCCATTAGTAGTCTACAGTTTAGAATGTGTTCGATTGTGCTTCGATTTTTCCTAAAGCCTGGGGTAGGGTTAACCGATTCAAAATAATCTTTAGTAGGATTATTCTAGACTGACTTATGAGACTAATATTTTGATAGTTTGAGCACTCTTTGGGGTCGCCTTTCTTTGGTAGAGTTATAATCAATGATGTAGTCCATGCTTTTGTACATTCCTTTGTAATCCAGATTTGTTGACAGAGTTAAGTAAATATCTCAAGTATTGCCGGTCCATCTTCTTTGGTAAGTTCGCTTGCTACATTATCGATACCCGGTCATTTGTCATTCTTCAGGAAATGTATTGCCTTTACAATTTCTGTTTTCAGTATTTGCAGCGTCTGTCCTATATCAGATAAATGATTTTCGTTTTAAAATGTATCGCAATATGGATTAATTAAATTTATAGAGATCTTTGCAATACTCTGTTCATCTTTCTATTATGGAATTATTATCAGCAAGCGTATACCGTTTTTGTCTTCGATGATTTTCATTTTTCTACGATTCAAATTGGTGATTACTTTAGTGTATTAAATGCTCTTTTTCTATGTATTCCCCTTTTCAGATCATTATCTATTGACTTGCACTGTGAGCTTAGACATTCATTCGTTGCGGCTTTCATACTACTACGTATCATATTATGTATCCGTATGTATTCTCCAGCGTGTTATTCACATTGATATTTAGTTGTCTTCAAGTTTCTTTTTTGTCGCCTATATTAAGAATATCGTATATAATCTATTTTTATTTCTTATATATGTACTATTCTAAGATGTCTTAGCTGTCGATGTAATTATCTTAGCAATTTGAGTGTATCCTTCATTAATGGATAGTTGGTCTATGTTAATGGATAGCAGTTTATTTTCCAACTCATTATTGTACTCTTTGTTGATTTCTCAATTCATTACCTTTTCTACGTCAAATCGTATTCTAATATTCTTGCTATTTTTATGTATTCGTAGCTTTAACTTCATGTTACACGAGATTAAATCATGATTACTCTTGATATCTGCACCGGGTAGGTTCTAGTTGTAGCTTTAATATATTCTTTATTTGAACGAATGAGGAATTACAATTTTGTCAATTTGATTACGAGTCAGACCATTATGAGAGTGCAAGTAGATGTATATTGTATTTGTAAGTATGATATTGTTCTTGGTGCAAAATTCAAGAAATCTATTACCTCTTTGGTTAGATTTTCCTATTGTAAATCTGCCTACCACATTACTCCAGTTATCATTACAGTCTCCTACGACTGCATTCCAATCATCTTGAAAAATAATAAAGTTATTTGTATATACTTTATCCATTGTTACCTCTATTTTCTCATATAATTGTTCAATTTCTTCGTCTTCGTAGTCACTGGTTGGAGCATAAATCTATATGAATGTTAAATTCATTGGATGGGATTCTCTCCTTAATGAGATGATTCTGTTAAAGACTGCTATGGTTTGAATATCTGAAGTCGGCTCCTTCCGAACAATATAATCCACTCACTCTTATTGTATTTGTAAGTATGATATTGTTCTTGGTGCAAAATTCAAGAAATCTATTACCTCTTTGGTTAGATTTTCCTATTGTAAATCTGCCTACCACATTACTCCAGTTATCATTACAGTCTCCTACGACTGCATTCCAATCATCTTGAAAAATAATAAAGTTATTTGTATATACTTTATCCATTGTTACCTCTATTTTCTCATATAATTGTTCAATTTCTTCGTCTTCGTAGTCACTGGTTGGAGCATAAATCTATATGAATGTTAAATTCATTGGATGGGATTCTCTCCTTAATGAGATGATTCTGTTAAAGACTGCTATGGTTTGAATATCTGAAGTCGGCTCCTTCCGAACAATATAATCCACTCACTCTTGATGGAAATGTTGCGGTCCACTGTAAACTATCTTATGACCTTCATCATTAAGAAATTCACCAGAGTTTTTCCATCTTGTTTCTACTAAATCAATGATGTCCGATTGTAACTATTTAGCTCATTTGTTAGTTCATGATTTTTCCCGAATCCTCTAAATGTGCTGACGTTCCATTTATCTATGGTGGCGATACTTGTTGGCAGTTATTTATCTTCTTTGTTGCCTGCTTTGATACCGTTATTGTAGTTGTCATTACTGTTATTGATGTTGTCTTTATCAATATCATATATAATGCAGTATCTGATTTAACACATATATCCTGAAAACATTGATGTTATACGCGGTCGTTGTTAATCCGTGCCTCGGACCGATCCATAATTGTTAACTTGATAAGGTGAATCATGTGTTCTTTCTGTAGGATTGATTACATTTAGCGGCACCTGTGTCCTCTCCAAACTGTACGTATCAGTTGACATGTTATAGATATTAGATCGTCTTTACGCGGTGTATTTAACCGTTGAGATAATATGATCTTTCACTTTGTTTACATAGCAACTAAATTACAGTCGTATTGTGTACAACTTAGCTTATAAATATCCTTTAATTATTTTATTATTATAAAGATAACTACTTATTTATTTATATACTATTAATAATTATAATATTATTATATATATTAATGCATTACTGGTTTAAGATATATTATAGTAATTTTTAAATTATATATAATTCCATTTTATATATCTTTATATTCATTTTTGTTATTTTATATATTATAACAATACAAATATTTAAAAAATTAAATAAACAATATATTTAAAAGATCGTAGAATTATTTAATTATTAAATTGTAGAAGAATAATAATATATATATATTGTATACTTTATAGTTCATTTATGTACATACAATTATTAATTTAAATTAAAATATATCATACGATTTATCATCTTCATACATCGGAGATCTCTTCTGGGAGCCGCGCCTTAGGTAGTTTCACCTACCTACCTTCAATATAAGGTTAGCTAAAAGTGACTATTAACGGATACATCCTGCTACTCTAATTATTACCCATTTAATTAATCGACAAACGTGGTTCTATCTGGAATACAATTACTGAATACTGTAATACGACAACTGAATACTATACTAAAAGATAACATAGAGTGAATTATTCATCATCCACGTCATTTGTGATTATCTACTGTCTCGGAGGACCATTCAACAAGCTATAGACAAGTACCAAGTATACTTGGTACTGTTTTCTACTACAGAAATACCTCGATTTACATTCACAATTCATATTATTACTATTACTATGTGTATTACTTATAAGTTACTATATTCATTGTGCCGCTAAACAAAATTAATAATAACACATTACAAGAGAAGTAATTATAAAACTAAATACTATATTATAAAATCAAAATAAAATAATATTAAATTTAACAAAAATTAACTTAGAAAATAACAATATTATAACAAATCTTAATCAAACAATAACCTCTAGCACTAACAACACTAATAGCAGCCTAATAACCTCTAGAAATAAAAAAAATCAAATAAGTGTTCTAGATAATATTAAAAATCCAAAAGAGCGAACAAATAATAATATTATAAGTTACGCTAACATAACTAAGAAAAATAGAGAAAACACATATTAAATAATTATCATTAAAATAATTAATAGTACTATAAACAAAAGAATTAAAATAGAAAATAATAATAAATCTATAATAATTTACGATATCACAGAGGAACCAAAGCATAATTTCAATTTAATAAATAGAAATACTAGTTAAATAATTAGTGACATAATAGAAACAATGGAAATAAAAATAATTTACAAATCTTGGACAGCTATAGATTAGGTAAATTTAATGAACAAGAAATTAATATAAGAACTTTAAAAATTGTATAAAATAAAACAAAGGATAAGTCATATTTCATAAGAAATGCATACAAATTAAAATATAAAAAATATAAACATATAGGAGTGGTAGAAGAATACAATGAAACAGATAAATTGACTATCAATAATTTAAAAATAAATTAAGATTAAGATAATTCATAGAACTATTAGGGGAAAGTAACCTAATACGGACACTTTAACAATAACTGGTCTTAACATTTTATGAATCATTATTTGTATTCATAAATTACAATATATTAATATTATATTATTATAGATACAATTGTGATTTTAAAATTTTATTTAATCTTTTAATTTCATAGATAACGGGGGTGTCCGTATTCGATACCCATGTCCGAATACTGTCACCCTGTTTTATAATACGGATTCCCTATATACTACTAGATAAACTATATAGTATTGATGATTCAATCAGACAAATTACAATTACATTATTAATAATTTATGTTATGAACAATTTATTCTAATTTAATTAGTTAATAATTTATTTATTTTTATCAAAATTTATTTATTTATTTTTAATATATATATATATTGTATTACTAATCATATAATCATTATGTGTAGACCCATTCAATATTAATAATACTTTTAATAATAATAGTTAAATGTTATTTAAAATTATTTTAATATTATAATTATTTGTTATATTATATAGTTAGAAATATTTTGTATTACTCTATTTTATTATAAATTATACAATAGTTGTTATACCATATAATTAAAATAAGATATATAATTTAATTCATTTTAAAAATTAATAATTGTCATGCAAAATACACATTTTTGTTAAGTTTTCAGCTCAAATTTAAATTATAAAATAATTAGATATATTATTTAATTATTTAATTAATTAATTTATTAATTAATTAATTTATTATATTAATTAATTTAATTATTGCCTTATAACATTTATTATTTATAATAAGATATAACTACCTTTTTATATCTTTTGGGAAACTTGTATATGTATATTTTGTCAAATTTGAATATGCGTGATTTTAAATGCAGCTCATATTGTATCAGCTTATTTAAAAAAATATAGACAAAATAAACTATTTTGTGTATACAAATAATGATGCTATATATATTATAATAATGGTGGGAATGAATTTAATAAAAATGTTGCTAGTATGGGTCAACATATTTATAATAGTTTTGATAACTTCTATATGGATAATAATTTAATAAATACTGATATACATTAAATATATATTAATTAGACTTCAGAACTAGAAATCATTAATATTATTAACAAAATGGACTCTAAATGATCCAAAGATCATGATGCTATAGATTTTAAATTAATAAAATAGGTCTCACCCTCTATTCAAATCTTTACTCCATTTATTTTATTTATTTTAAATAACTCCCTTTAGCCATCGAATATGAAAATATCAGTAATTATACAGTTTCATAAGAATAATAATAATGACAGACCTGTAAGTAATACCGCAATTCTCAAAAATTATTGAAAAAATAATTATAAAGAAAATAAATAATTATAAAGAAAAACATAACATCATAACTTCTAATAAATATTATTTCAACAACAAAATCACAACCATTAAATGCAATATAATCATTATAATGTTATAATCAATATAATTAATAATATTACTAATTCTATTGATAAGCATGAGAAAATGGCTGCAGTATTTATTAATACTAAAAATGCTTTTGATAAAATTGACCATATTATTCTATTTATTAAACTCTATAAATATGGCATTATAGGGCATACCCTAAATTTAATTAAATCATATTTATATAACAGAAAACAATCTGTCAGATATAATGATAAAGTATCACCTCTAATTACTGTATATGATATAGGGTGTAATATAATATATATAATTAGACACGCCCACATTATTAGTGATAAACACTTCACTTGTATCTTAGCAGTCAAACCAATAGCACTTACGTAAATCTATAATAGATAATACTATATACCCCAAACCACGAAGAATCATCTGCAGAGTACTCTGGCAGATATCTTGAAGCTACCCAAAGGTAATATATCCTACATATAATAGTATACCCAATACATATATTATATATATATTATACATTATATATTTAGGATAAGATTATCATAATCTTAATATATAAGTTATAACTCTATAGACGAACCAATTGATATATAATAACATATTACATGGTGACAGCGGTTGTTCTTTAACTAGATAGTTAAATAGTGATATTAGTTACGTGGTATTAAGATTTGGGATTAAAATCATAATTATAAGGCAAGCTTATTATTAGATTCGACATACATTAAGTACAGTGTACTTAGATTATTACATAACAAGTTGTTATTGTAAATTAATTAAAAATTAATTAGAAAAAAAAAAAAAAAAAAAAAAAAAAACTAATTAAAAATTAATTAAATATATAAAAATATACATTGTATATTTATTACATAATAAGTTACTGGATATTATTAATTGTTTATTTTAATAGTGTATATAACTATCTTATGGGTAATTAATTTAATACCATAGAATAGGTTGTTTAATATATATATAAATATATTTATATTCACACAGAATTTACAGAAATAACATAATATTAGTACATTTATTATAAAAATGAGTGAATGTAGAATCCCAGAAATATTAATTGTAGATAAAATCAGAGGGGCCGAAATATATAAAAGATGGATACAATCTTATGAAATTTATGAAAATGCTAGAGAATTGGAAAACAAATCAGAAAAGTCACAAGTCGGTATATTTCTAAATACAATAGGATCAGATGGCGTAGATATATACAATTCATTTGAAGATGAAACTATCGAAGTAATGATAGATGAAAAAAAAACAAAATCCTCTGGTAAGAAAAACTTAGAGTGGATAAAAGAAAAGTTTAAAGCGTATTTCATTCCAAAAAGAAAC
Source organism: Osedax fenrisi (assembly GCA_964019155.1). Lineage (NCBI taxonomy): Eukaryota > Metazoa > Annelida > Polychaeta > Sabellida > Siboglinidae > Osedax > Osedax fenrisi. The sequence continues at coordinate 45,940,351 of OZ025243.1, forward strand.
TTGACATATGAAAGATATGTATTTTTTAAACGTGATCAATTTGAAAGCGAGAATATTGAATGCTACTATGCTGAATTACGAAAACTGGCTATGACTTGCGAATTCAAAGATTTGAAAGATTCATTGATCAAAGATAGAATCATCATAGGCATGATTGACAATAATTTACGCCAGAGATTCCTACAAGAAGTTAAAGGTAAAGAAATTACAGCCGAAGAGGTAGTCCAAGCTACAAAAATAAAAGAAACAAGTAATAACCAAATGCAGAAAATCAATAATAAAGAATACGAAAATATTGATTATATTAACAAAAAAATCAATAAATATAAGAATAACGAAACTTATAATAAACCAAGCCAAAAGTTTAATAAAAAAAAATGCGGCAGATGTGATCGAATACATGAACCAAGGTCATGTAAAGCATTCAACACAAAATGCAATATCTGTAACAAGTTAGGACACTGGGCAAAGTGTTGTAAATCAAGGAGTGATAACTACAATCAGCGAACATACGAAACAAATGAAATTTGTTGTTCAAAAATAGACGAAAATTTTATATTTTTAGGCGAAATTAAAACTAACATTGAACAAAATAAATGGATAAAAGATTTAACAGTAAATTGTGAACAATTCGAAAAAGTTATTAAGTTTAAGATAGATACAGGCGCAAGCGTATCCGTAATGCCATATAATAAGTTATTACCAATTTTAAAGAAGACTAATATAATATTAAGAGGACCAAATAATACTGAAATTAATGCTAAGGGATACTTAGAAGCATTGATTACATATAAAGGTAAAACAATAAAAGAGGACATATTCATTTTAGAAAAACAAATGACAGGTTTACTCTCGAGAAAGGCATCAATAGAATTGGATATTGTCAAATTAGTAGATGCGCTAGATTGCCAGCTGGATCCTAAATTATTTGATGGATTAGGAAGTATTAATAGGAAATACAAAATTGAAATAAAAGAGGGAATAAAACCATATTCAATTAATGTACCAAGACCAGTTCCAGTACATCAACAAACGGAAGTCCAAAACGAACTACAGAAAATGATCGAATTAGGAGTAATCGAAGAAGCATGTGGTCCCACAGAATGGTGTAGCCCAATGGTTATTGCAAAGAAAGGAAACGGTAAAATAAGAATTTGCACAGATTTAACGAAGTTAAATGCAGCAGTGAAACGAGAGATACATCCTATGGCAACGGTCGAGGGTAGTCTAAGTAAAATCAAAGGAAACATTTTTTCAAAATTGGATGCAAATTCAGGGTTTTGGCAAATTCCATTAGAAAAAAAATGCTGGGCATTGACAACATTCCTAACGCCATGGGGGAGGTATTATTATAAAAAATTACCGTTTGGCTTAACCTCAGCTCCCGAAATATTTTGTAAAGAAATATCTAAAATCTTAAAAGACTGCAAGGGGCTAATCGTACACGTGGATGACGTATTAGTAATGGGAATGGATGCAGACGAACATGATAGAAATCTAAAAACAGTACTCAATAAAATAGTAGAATCAGGATTGACATTAAATAAAAATAAATGTGTATTCCGTAAAGAAGAAGTAGATTTCTTAGGGTTTAAAATTACCAGTAAAGGAATTAAAGCTGGACAAAAAGTCCAAGGAATCATAGATATTCCAACACCAACTAGCGTAAAAAGTGTCAGGAGTTTTCTTGGGATGATAAACCAATTTTCTCGATTTAACCCAAATATATCCGAATACAGTGCTCCATTAAGAGAATTGCTTAGGAAAGATTGTTCTTGGATTTGGGATACGAAGCAAGAAGAAAGTTTCAGAATATTGAAAGAAGAGTTACAGAATACGAAGACATTATCGTATTTCGATGTTAACAAGAAAACAATATTGACAACAGACGCATCGGATCACGGTATAGGTGCGATACTAACACAAGAAGACGAAAACGGAAACCGAAAAATGATTGGAGCAGCCAGTAGATCCCTAAGTGATACTGAGAAAAGATACGCAACTATAGAGAAGGAAGCGTTGGGCGTAGTATGGGCTCTTGAAAGATTTAACTATTATATAGTAGGTGCACCCATATACGTAGAAACCGATCATAAACCTTTAATAACTCTATTAGGAAGCAAAGAAATAGAGAAGGTGCCTATAAGAATCCAAAGGTACAGAATACGATTGATGAGATATGCCGTAAACATGAAATATATACCCGGTAAAAACAATATCATTGCCGATACATTATCAAGATACCCTTCGAAAGATACAGGGTGCGACCTATTAGAAATCGAAACCGAAGAGATGGCAAGTAGTGTTTTCGTACCTGGGGAATCATGTAAAATACAATCTATAATCAAAGCTCAGAATAATGATCCAGAGATAACATGGTTGAAGAAGAAGATTATTGAAGGATGGACAAAATCAGATTTGAAACATAATTTAGGTCGAAAATATTATAATAGCCAACAATATTTATCAACGATTCAAGGTTGCTTAACGTACCAGAATAGAGCTATTATACCTGTCAGTATGAGAAAAGAAATGTTAAGAAATATCCATATAGGACACTTAGGAATCACGAAATGTCTAGAAAGGGCAAAAAAGAGTGTGTTTTGGTTTGGTATCTCAAACGATATCGACAAGGAAATAAGGGAATGTATAAACTGCAATATAAATGCAAGGACTCAACGAGAACCTGTAAAGATAGTACCAGTACCTTCCAAAGCTTGGGAAACAGTAGGCTCAGACTTATTTCAATTCAAGCAACAAAAATACATTATAGTGGTGGATTATTATTCCCGATATATTGAAACGATGTTATTGAAAGACATGAGATCGATCACAATAATTTCGTCATTAAAATCAATATTTGCACGACACGGTATTCCTGAGAACATGATCTCAGATAACGGAACTCAATACAGCAGCGAAGAATTCAAAGAATTTTCCAAAACATACAAGTTTAAACATTTAACATCATCACCAAAATATCCAAAAGGCAACGGAGTAGCTGAAAGAGCTATACAAACGCTAAAGCAGATCATGGAGAAATCTGAAGACCCATATTTAGGTCTATTGTCATATCGAAATACACCATTATCTTTCGGTAGATCCCCAGCTGAGTTGTTAATAAATCGTAGATTAAATACGACATTACCAGATCTACTAAATCAAAATATGATGCTCGAAAAAGATCATGTTGAATTCAAAAAGAAGGTCATGGAGAAGAAACTCAAGGAAAAACAGTACAGCGACAACAAACTATCAAAAACTAAAAGAAGATTGGCACTGGATGAAGATGTCTATATTAAAGACATGGACAGAATGGGAACCGTAATACAATTCGATGATAACAATGAAAGAACGTACACAATAAAATCAAATGACAACACAATCAGGCGTAATAGGATAGATCTAGTACCAGTTGAAAAAAACACAATTGTTACAAGATCAGGTAGGGAGGTTAGACCACCTCAACGCTTGATTGAACAATGAGGAGCCATATGCCTCATGGGATTTAAGGTGTAGAAATTTTAGATTAAAAATTTGGTATAAGGGTGTAATATAATATGTAACAAAATATATAATTAGACACGCCCACATTATTAGTGATAAACACTTCACTTGTGATTATTTAAGGTGTATAAATTTTAGATTAAACATTTGGTATAAGGGTGTAATATAATATATATAATTAGACACGCCCACATTATTAGTGATAAACACTTCACTTGTATCTTAGCAGTCAAACCAATAGCACTTACGTTAATCTATAATAGATAATACTATATACCCCAAACCACGAAGAATCATCTGCAGAGTACTCTGGCAGATATCTTGAAGCTACCCAAAGGTAATACATCCTACATATAATAGTATACCCAATACATATATTATATATATATTATACATTATATATTTAGGATAAGATTATCATAATCTTAATATATAAGTTATAACTCTATAGACGAACCAATTGATATATAATAACATATTACATAGGGTTACCTCAATGATCCATCCTAGGGCCACTACTATTCATTCTATACATTAATTACATATCACATTTATTTATTAATTATATTGCTACAAACGTGATATTATATGCTGATACGATGAATAATACAAACAATAATAAAATAAATAATAATCTAGAATGTTCTCATCGGTAAGACAACTGTTTGTGGGCTGCTTTATTACTATTTATCGCCCAGTCCGTATACATTTCTCGGAACTCCGAGAAGGACGATTTCCGAGATGTACTGGGTCCTAACATTATAATTCTGGCGTGTAAGTCACGTGATTTAGTTGCAGCTTCTTCCTCCATCTTGTTCACCGTGCACTTATTGCCGTCCAAACCCAGCATACGTTTAATGGTTTTAAATATTCCCATCTAAATATAAATAATATATATATATATATATATATAAAGTTATCTATATATAACAATAATAATATATTAAGAATAACTCGAATACGTAAGGTGACATTATTCAATGCAATTGATTCAATGGTACATTATAATATACTTTAAATAATATCATAATCTTTAAATATGTGCGAATTGTGTAAAGTATTATAATAGGGGAAAGTAACCTAATACGGACACTTTAACAATAATGGTCTTAACATTTTATAACTCATTATTTTTATTCAAAAATTACAATATATTAATATTATATGATTATAGATATTATTGTGATTTTACAATTTTATTTAATCTTTTAATTCCATAGATAACGTGGGTGTCCGTATTCGGTACCCATGTGCGAATACGGATACCCTGTGTTATAATACGGACACCCTATATACCACTAGATAAACTATATAGTATTGATGAATCAATCAGACAAATTACAATTACATTATATATAATTAATGTTATGAACAATTTATTCTAATTTAATTAGTTAATAATTTATTTATTTTTATTATTTTTTTAATTAATATTACAATATAAATATTTAAATAATACAAATTTTAGATTTAGCCTTATTAGTTGTATTAATATTATAAAGAACGCGATTTTTATAAAAATCATAGTTCGAATTTTATGAAAATATGACAATGAAATAATTACACCCTATAGGGTGTCCGTATTAAGTCATCTAGAGTGTCCGTATTAGGGACTTATATGACCTTTATATATATGCTTATAACTTAATGAATATTTGATAACAAATATAGAAATTATATATATTATTTTAGAATGCTTTATTTTTTAATATAAAGTTTTATATTTTATATCGATACATTTGTATATTCTTGAGAAGGTTTTAAGTCGAAATTTTTATTCATAAATTTAAAAATCAGTTTATTGGATATATCAGCAATATTTTGTATAATTCAAAAATAAATAATATTTTTTGGATTATTTATATAATTATGAATATTTTATTCATTAAATATTTTTTTTATGATATATGATTTCTGAGATACCGTTAGTGTTCGTATTCAGTTACTTTCCCCTAGGTCACTTTCCCACTATGGGAGAACATTGTAATCCAATCGTATACGTAATGCATATATATATATATATATATATATATATTATATATGTATATACTATATGTATATATGTATATATATGTATAAAAGGATGTGAATTAAAAAAGATACACTATATCCGTTTCTATAACTTTATAAAGTTGCGGTAAATATATAAATATATTTATATATTTAGCGATAGTAACATATAATATACTTATACGTATATATATATATATATATATATATATATTTCATCTTTAGGACGTTTCAAAAGCAAAGTTAAAGATTTTATTATTGGTAATTTTTAATATTCGTATATTTTTGTTATATTTTTTTATTTTTTTGTTCACGTTTATTATTCTAACAATCCTATTTTTTTCTACTTATATACTATTTTATCGCTTATTTATTATTATTATTTTTGTTGTTGCTAAAACACAAATGAGAACAATCGTTATATTTGTGTCTAAATAAATCATCTATATATCTATCTATTAATGCTGTAAAATTTCAAATCTCAAATATCAAATCTCAAATCTTTTTTTTTCGGTTCGGTTCAAATCTTTAATTTTCGGGTATTTGGAAAGATTTGATGGTCTCAAATCTTTATTTTAAATTTAGTTTCGGTTCGGGTATCATGTCGGGTAATTGTTCGGGTAACGATCGATTAACATAATTATGTAATAAGTTACTTTCAATTATTTTAAAATATCCATTAAAATGTATAGATAGGATATCCTACTATTAATTCGATCATCAGTTATGCCACCTATATGATAATATATTTAAAATAGAATAATGTATTCAAGGACACCGTTTCCTTGATTTATTATCCATTAATGACAATATTTAAAAATTAATACGCATATTCTGTAGATTTATATATTAATACAGAGTATAAATCATTTAAACTTAATCTAATGATATTCCTTCAGGAATAATCCATATATGGTGTATATAGTATATAGGATTCCTCCTACACCTTTACTAAATACTATATACTGATATATATATATATGATTATTAGAATAGTAACATATTCAATGATTCGAGAAATTAATAATTATTTATTGTACATTATTCAATTATAATTTATTAATTAATAATTATTTATCAAATATTATTATTAATTAATATAATTAATTATATATTATTTTAATAATTATTAATTATTTAATTATAATTTATTAATTAATAATTATTTATAAATTAATTATTATTATTATTAATTAATAATAATTATTTATTAATTAATAATTATTTATTAATTATTATAATTAATGATTAATTTTATTATTTATTATTATTAATAATTAATTAATTAATATCTTATTTTTTTCTTCGTTAACTTATTTTAAAATATTATTAAAAGATTTGAAGTTCTCGAGAACATACCTAAATATGAGAGATTTGAAGTTCTCGAGAACTTGATATTTTTTTAAAGATTTGAAGTTCTCGAGAACAACAATTTTAAGATTTGAAGTTCTCGAGAACAACCAAGTATTTGAAATTTTACAGCACTACTATCTATCTATATATATATGTATATATATATATATATATATATATATATACTGTAATGTAACTATGTTAACTTACCTTGCAAGCTAACGTCTGATTGTATGGTTATTCGAGCTATTCAAATGTATAATAATAACACGTATGAGATGCAGATCTGTTCAAGTGTACGAAATAATAATAACAACAAGTATTTGTTTGTAAATAAATAATTGTAAATAAATAATTTATTTTTAATTTTTAATTTCATATAATTGTTTACTTATTTGTTAATTTAATAAATTTAGTATACAGTTTATTATATGTATATTTATATGATAATTAAATGTAGTATACATGTTTAATAAAATTATACAATTTAATTATACCTTTGATTGTATATAACATATAATATTATATCTTTTATTTTTAAACTTGACTTATTGATACATAGTTTTATTCTTACACATTAATTATTTATATTTACATTTTTTTTACTCATGAGAATCTAACATATCTAGAATATGAAGATTGGGGAAGTTCTCGCAAAAAAAAACAAATACATTTGTTTATTAACTTCACCATTATTTCATGCTTTACAACATGACATAATAAATCTGTTTTACTTATATATTTATATAATATATGATGTGTATATACATCTATAATGTCTTCATATAAAACCATTCACCTAGTGCTAATAGGTTATTAACAGATTGCATAACTCTATTCATTGGCTTCTCTATTATAAAAGCCATTTCTTAACTATTACCTATAGGTATAACTACTACATGTACATTGTACATCTATCCCTCTCCATAATGTGTACTATTAAACTTATAATCCTTATAAGGCTTATACTAACAACTCGTGTAGTCACGTGCATAAATATTGGTGTTCTTTGTTACCTCCCCTTTTTACCTCATATTTCTTATATTAATAAATCAGCTAATTTGTACCTTTATAGAATCCACAAGGTTCGAGCCATGTCCGACCATTAAAATAATATTTTAAAATATCTTATATAATCGCGTATAAATAAATGATCGGCTCTCGTTAAAACTATGGATGCCTTAACATGAGAGCGGCTTAGCAGGGACATATGGTTATAAGTGAAAACTTCATATACATTCCTGGGTGGGATGAAAGGACTTCACCAAATAAAATAACTATAACAAATATATATATATATATATATATATATATATATATATATATATATATATATATATATATATATATATATATATATATATATATATATATATATATATATAAGTATAAGTATACCACATATATATTATATTTTATATAAGATATTAAATAAATTAAAATATTACATAAAATCACATACAATCACTCCATAAATCAATATGTATAATAAAGACGTGAAGATATACACAGTATACACTATACACATTGTAACGTATATAATCATACGTGAATACATGTCCCATAACTTTATTTATATAGTTAACTATAGTATAATATTATATATGTACAATATATATTTATTTATATATATATATATATATATATATATATATATATATATATATATATATATATATATATATATATATGTATATATATATATATATATATATATATAATTATAATAATAATAATAATAATATTTATTAGAATAATTTTAATACATTTTTTTTCTGTTGAATTATAATATGTTTATAATATTTTCTATGTTATAATATGTTTATAATATGTTTATAATATATATATATATATATATATATATATATATATATATATATATATATATATATATATATATATATATATATATATATATATATATATATATATATATATATATATATATATATATATATATATATATATAGATAGATAGATAGATAGATAGATGATTTATTTAGACACAAATATAACGAGTGTTCTCATTTGTGTTTTAGCAACAACAAAAATAATAATAATAAATAAGCGATAAAATAGTATATAAGTAGAAAAAAATAGGATTGTTAGAATAATAAACGTGAACAAAAATATAAAAATATAACAAAAATATACGAATATTAAAAATTACCAATAATAAAATCTTTAACTTTGCTTTTGAAACGTTCTAAAGATGAAACCATTCTTAATTCTCGAGGTAGACCATTCCAAAGTACGGCTGCCGAATGCCGAAAACATCTTTTTCCATGTCTAGCCAGCCTGAACTTGTGGTACTGAAGTACCTTGCTGAAAGACGACCTAGATATTCTCGACTCAGTGCGGTAAATCAGCAAATCTTTCAAATATTTAGGTGATTTACGATATAGGCATTTATATACAATCATTATAATTGTATATATAGAACGCTGTTTAGCTGATAACCATTTCATAGAGTACAATTTATCAGAAGTGCATGCATGATTAGACAATTGTATGCGATATAGTAAGCGTACAGATGACCGTATAACTCTATTTAAACAATTTGTAGAAAATAAAGGAAGTCCGTGATATAAAGAATTACAGTACTCTATACGAGATAGTACTGTAGATTCAATAAGGAGCTTACAAATGTTATCAGGAACATAATTTCTAATTGTTTTTATTTTGTGTAAATTGAAGAAAGATGATCGACATACACTAGAGATCTGGTCGATAAAATTTAGCTTACTATCAAAAACAAAACCAAGATTTTTAACAGAATTTGTAGGCGAAATATATATATATATATATATATATATATATATATATATATATAGTATTATTATAATATAATATATATTTGTCTAAATAAATATATAGGTTTTTTAACATTTACGCGAAATCATGTAATTCGATTTTTTACATACAAATTAATACAATATAATTATATATATATATATATATATATATATTGTTAATTAATTCATATTGTTATATTACTATTGTTCTTCCCTACTGAATTTACTTCCTGCTAAAGCTACTGCTCCACTAAATCGGATTATCCGTTCCTCGATACGCATTACTTACTGCATAACACGACTGGTTCACTATACTATAACATCACATCAATCATCTCGTATGTGGCTACCCTTCTCCCTTAGGTGTAAATTACATGTGCTATCTATAATCCATAAATCAATATATTCTTTTACCCCTAGACATATTACTATTTTTCTGGATTTTCTTAAAACTCACCCGTTCTCTATTATATGTCTTACAGAAACCTGGATAAGTCACTGATATATTCTCCTTATGTAGCAGTGCTAATTATAATCTTTTCCTCAACCCACGCACTTCTGATCGTGGTGGTGATGTTGGTATATTAGTGCATATGGATTAACAATCTTCATCTATATATCCCATTGCTCTATAGTTTTATCTTAAGGTGAATGTATTTCGCCTAATTTTAGACTCAAATTTAATTCAATTCATATAATCGTTATTTACTGTCCATCTAAGGCTGATTTCCATATATTTTATGATGAATTCCATGATCTTATTAACGAAATATCATTATCCTCATTTTCACCTCTAACGACACCCCAACTTTCATTTCTTTCTGTTCTCGCTCTGACATTCTTACTGATCACTATCTTTTTCATACTTCGATTCTCATTAAGAGGCCCTCATCAACTAAGTCAATAATGCATTATAGAGATTTAAAAAATCTAAATTATACGGATATTTGCTTGTTTATCTCCCACATGTTATGGAATATACTTCCATATACTAATATATCTTTTGACAACCTTAATGTATGTCTTTCTTCCTCCCTTAAGCATTATCCCCCATCAAATCTCGTTATTTTACCCCCCATATTTCCTCTACTTGGTTCACCTCCCATCTAGCTACGGTAAAACGCTCTCTCAGGAAACTTGAGCGTAAGATTCACATGTCCCCCTTTCACAAATCTAAATGTCTGATAGCGAGGAAAGCCTATAAACTTGAATTAAATCTCCATAAAAAGTCCTACTATGAATCAAAACTTAATACTTGTGGAAATGACACTCGGACAATTGTTTAAATGGCTAATAAAATCCTAGGTACTAACATCAAATCTAAGTCTACCTCACTGCCTGATGGTGTTCTGTATTCTTCTATTGTCTCCTCCTTATCTACTAAGCTCTCCCGTATCTCTGACAACATCAGCTCTAAATTGGCTCAATCACCGATTACACTTTATGCTCCTATAACGACTAACCCTATATCTTGTAAACTCTCTTGTTTCACTCCTCCTTCTTTTACTGAAATCCGTAACTTGATTCTCAATGCTAATTCCATTTCCCCTATTGACAGATTACCACTGGTCATTTTCAAGAACATTTTCCATATAAATGAAAATGCGATAGTTTACTTGATCTCTCAATCACTTGACTATGGAATCATGGTAAGATCCCTGAAATATGCCATCATTAAGCCCATCCTTAAAAAATCTCTTGATACAGATGTATTTACCAATTACCGACCGATCTCACAACTTCCAATAATAAGTAAGATAATGGAACGTGTGGTCAGTCGTCAGCTCATCAATTACCTTGAAAATAACAATCTCTTTGATTACTTTAAAAGTGATTATAGAAAATCTTTCTCTACTGAGACTGCCCTCACCCATGTCACTGACCTGATTCATAACTCGCTTGACGCTTGCGTACAACTGCTCCTGATTGACCTATATAGTGCCTTTGACATGCTCAACCATTCGATCCTAATTAACCGTATCATTTAACTTGGTATTGAAGTTTCCCCCCTTAAGTGACTGATGTCGTTCATCACTGATCGAACTTCGTCTGTTAAAATCAATGATTTCATATCACCTCCTACCAAAATTCATAAAGGAGTTCCTCAGGGATCAGTTCTTGGTCTATTCTATTCTCTATATACTTATCTCTAATATTATTCGCAAATACCATAATATATTACCACATCTATGCTGATGACATTCAACTACTACTAAAACTGCCCATTGAATCTATGAATTCTAACTCTGAACTGTCTGATTATACCTCTGATATTACTAACTGGTTACTAACTAATTTCCTCCTAGTCAATACTTCCAAAACTGAACTTCTTAACATCTCGAAGGTACTTGTAACATTCCTACTCTGTCAATTGACTGTATAATAATTAAGCCTTCTGAATCTATGCGCAATCTTGGTGTTTTAATTGATGGTACTCTATTGTACGGTGCTCATATCAATGAAATCTCTAAATCCGCTAATCTCTATTTAAGAAAAATTTACCACATTAAAAAATATTGTTCGCCCACCATGACTAAGCGCCTTCTCAATGCCCTAGTACTATCTAGAATAGACTAGTGTTGTTCTCTTTTCTACGGAATTAAGAACTCTGAAGTTAAGTTATTCATAGGCTTAAGCGATGCGATCATGCTTTAACCGACACCCACCAATGCAATATGAAATGGCTATCGTTTAGAAAACGGTGTCAATTTAGGCTTCTTTGCTTAACACAGAAAACACTATTCCTAGGCAGACCTGCATACTTACGTGGATTGCTCACTCATCGCAACATCCTGCCACATCTGCGCTCGTCTGATGCCACACTACTTGACTTACCAGTTACTCGTGATGCGTTCTCGCTCCTTTACAAGCATGGCTCCTACTGCATGGAATTTGCTGCCTTACCGCCTATGTAAATTGAAGTCGCCTCAAGTCTTTTCTAATAGTCTCGAAGACTATTTAAATTTAAAATTATAGTAACCCTTTCATTGATGTTGATCTGGTTCCATCTCTATTCTTATATATTGTATTGATACATTATTTACTGTTATTGTTTCGCTTTATTTGTTCGTTTCCAACACCAGTGAGGGTAGTCGCTTTTTACCATATTTGGTGTATAAATAAACCATCCTATCCTATCCTATCCTATCCTATATATATATATATATATATATATATAATTTATTGGATATAAGCTAATATAATATAATATGTGTATACTGATTTATATATATGATGATGATGATGATTTATTAAACACAATAATATAATAGCGAACGCTATTCCTGAATGTGTAAATTATATTAATACGAATGATAATTAAATAAATATATATAATAAAAATATTATTATAGAATTAATTGTTGTAAGTAAAAATACAATTAAATACATATTTAATATTTAATAATACACAATTAGTATAAATTAATGGTGTATAATAATAGTAATGCATATGAATGTAAATATAAACCATGAATAAATTAATATTATAAAGATTATTATGATGTATACTTATGTTAAGGTATATATATATATATATGTTATAGAGTGATTCATGATAATATAAACCTAGACACACGTGTATTGCAATTAAAACCATAATGATGCATTCGTTATGTACACGACCACTATATTGTGTTCGAGAAACACACTAATGCATTCGGGTTATGTGCACGGCCACTATGCTTTGTTAGAGAAACGCACTGATGTGTAACCGAAATCATTAAACGTATTCTGTTATAATTCGCCTGCATCAGTTACACATCAGACATTAATAGGGATGTAAATGATGCTCAAATCTAAAGCATGATGCAGTCTCAGTCTCAGTTACCCAAAGCATCGATGCAGTCTCAGTCTCGGTCACCTAACGCATGATGCAGTCTCAGTCTCGGTTACCCAAAGCATCGATGCAGTCTCAGTCTCAATACCTAAAGCATCGATTCAGTCTCAATGTAAATAACAATAGCATCGTTTAAGCCTCAGAATGGGTTACCTAAAGCATCGATGCAGTCTCAGTCTCTATAAAATGCATTGCTATTAAATCATGCTTATTAAAGGCATCATTCAAGTGTTAGTCTCAGTTTTCATAAGCTCAATATAGTTTCAGTGTCAGTTACCAGAATTATTGTTTTGTATATCAAACGAAAATAATTTCATTACAAACTATAGACAAGTATCATAAATAACTACCAGGAGTGTTAATTGATAAGAATCTTAATATGTTCATAAACACAAAAAGTCAAATCAGCCAACTATCAATTGCATTATATTAGAATTATAAGAACAAATATAAATTGTAATACATGTAAATTGCTAAATCAAATCTTTATTGGACTATTGTAAGTTACAATTTGTAACATACTTTTAATTAATTTACCTCCTCATTAGTTATTGCCATTAAATAAAATAATTCGATCGTCATTAGCATATTATATAAATTACTACCAAAATCAATAGACGATCAGTATAACTGAACTGATGCGAGAACCACACCTACTATCAATTAATTTTCACATTATTTATAAATTACTGGTAACTACACATTTTGCATATCAGCACAAGACACCAACATAGGAAACCTACCTCGCGAAATTAATAAAGCCATATTCAAGTCTGAGAGTACAGAGACTTATTTTTTGAAATTTTTAAAATATTCGTATACTAAACGAACATTTGAGTATATTATAAACAAAATAGCCACCTATCGATACATATAATTAATATTATGTCACATGAAATAGGAAACATTAATAACAATATGGATAAATATATAAAAATTATGTTTAAAATGTAACATCAAAAAGCATCATTTCGGCTCGATTATGTTTTGTAAGAGTCTCATTTCGGCTTGGGATCGTTTGACTAGAGTCTCGGCTCGTTTTATTAAAGTCTCGGCTCGGCTTGGGCTCGTTTAGCTAAAGTCTCGGTTCGGCTCGGGCTCATTTGGCTAGAGTCTCGGCTCGGCATGGGCTCATTTTTGTTCCGAAAATGAAAGTCTCGGCTCGGCATCAAAAACCAATAGTCTCGGCTCGGCATCAAAAGCTCGGCATCATTTACATCCCTATACATTACTAGTGTACGTTTATTCTTGATATCATATTATACGAGATTCGTCGAACCCAGATATACGGTTATTATAATTATTATTATTATTATGATTATTATTACTATATGTTATTCCCTATATCAGGTTGATCTAATTGAAATAAAGTTGAATAATATAAACACACTTGTGGATCATTTGTGTAAACATAACGAGACGACGCATTGATGAAAGTGCTCGTACAACATATATATATATATATATATATATATATATATATAATACATTATAAAGTATTGTAGTAATTATATATATACACATTGTATACAATATAAATAATAATTTCGTAATCTAATATAGGTTTTTATTATACGTCAGTAAATCTATATGACAATGTAAATATGTTAACTGACCTTGAAAGTTCAATTATTCAATTATACCACGATACGTTAATATGTATGTATAATGTATGGTAATTGAGATGTATTATGTATAATATAACGTATAATGTAATATATTTAATATATAGATATATTCAAGTATACGAATTAATAATAATAACAATGTGTTTAATAAATAATTGTAAACAATGATTTTTGTAAACAATGATATTTGATTATTGTAAACAATAATTTTAATTTTTCACATATTTCATGAAATTTATAAATTATAAATGTTAATACATTTCGTATATAATTTATTATATGCATATAAAAATTAATTATATTATACATATGTAATGCAATTATTCAATTTAATTATTTCTTTTATTGTATATAATATGTAATATTATATTTACCAATATATTATAATATATCTATATATATATTCGTCTAAACATACTTTAATTAGGTGGTGCGCGGCGGGCTCGTACCCACCTCTACGTTAACAGATAGGAAAATAATTTTTTTAAATTTAGGTGTGATTTTTTTTCAAAATTTTTCAAAATCTCTTGCCCATAAAAGTCTTTTTCCGTCATAAATCTCAACAAAGTGTATACTTAAATTCAAATAATGCTCTATTTTAAATTTTTTTTTGCCAATGTATATATATGAGGTTAGCTACTCGAAATATATTTAGGAATACATAGTATGCGCACACTCATTTTCATCTACGGGCAATATTTCTGGTAGTATTTTAGGTTTTAATCGTTAAAATTTAATATTTAATATTTTGTATAAATTCAAATAATTAAAATTCGCCGTAAGGAAAATGTAAGGAAAACGTCAGGAGATAAAGTGGGGCAGCGGGGGTAACATGAATGATTTACTTTTTTGAATATGTATTCACGCGATACCAATAATCGTTGAATAGTGTCATTTTTTGATCGATTTACGTAATCGAAAAATTTAAATTCGACGCAAATTTTTAATAACAAACATTATCGTGGAGAATTTTATCGTAAATAATTTCGTAAAAATGAGTTTCTTTAATTTCGAATACATTACGTAGATTTACGAAATGGTACTTCCGGTTTGAATATCGAAATAACAATTGGTAAATCGGAATTTATTTACCCGTATTATTGAGAAAAAGTTCACGAACGAGTAAAATCGAGTTAATAGTGTTTACGTTACGAGTTTATATTAATTATTTCCTATCTACGACATGTAAACATAAATTATTAAACATAGGTGATGTAAAAAATCAAAATCTACAATAATTATTCGATTTCAATAATTTTAACTTTATTAAATAGTTAATTAAAATAGAATATACTTTGATAAATTGTGACTTCTTAATATTCTTCGAGCTACGGCCGAAAAAGTGAAAAATACATGATTTTAGAAGTCTATTTGACCGACTTCCGGTAAATTTTTCGTATAAATTATGAATTCATCAGATTAGGAGTACGAAATTACATGTAATAAAATTAGAAAAATTATGAAAATATGAATAATAGGGTTTACATCTCTGTTTTAATATTTCGCCATATGGTCAAAGAAAAAAATATAGATTTATAAAAAATATTTTTTCTAAAATATATTCTATAATTATATATGCATTAAATACCGAGTGAGTCTATATAAGTATAGGTTTGTGTTGTGGTTAGGTTGGGTTAATTTTTAATATAGGTAGGTTTTGTTAGCTGTATTACATCCCAAGTGAGCATATAAATGCATATTGAAATATGTATATGTGTGGTCATTGATATTTAGATATGCATTACATTCCGAGTGAGCCTATAAAATCATATTGATAATTGTGTATGTATGGTCATTTGTTATTTGAATTTTAGTTATTTTCAATGTTGTGATTAGGTGGGTTAAGTTTTAATTTGTGTAGATTTTTTTTAGCTGCATTACTTCCCGAGTGAACCTATAAAAGCATATTTATTTATATTGTTATTTTCACAGTTGTGGTTAAGTTGGGTTAAGTTTTAATTTGTGTAGGTTTTTTTCGATGCATTACTTCCCGATTGAACCTATAAAAGCATATTTATTTATATTGTTATTTTCACAGTTGTGGTTAGGTTGGGTTAAGTTTTAATTTGTGTAGGTTTTTTTAGCCACATTACTTCCTGAGTGAGTCTATAATAGCATATTTATTTATATTATTATTTTCACAATTATGGTGATTTGGGTTAAGTTTTAATATTGGTAGGTTTTTTTTAGCTGCATTACTTCCCGAGTGAGCCTATACAAGTATATTTTAACAGTTGTGGTTAGGTTGGGTTAAATTTAATTTGTGTATGGTTTTTTTAGCTGCATTACTTCCTGAGTGAGTCTATAATAGCATATTTATTTATATTATTATTTTCACAATTATGGTGAGGTTGGGTTAAGTTTTAATATTGGTAGGTTTTTTTTAGCTGCATTACTTCCCGAGTAAGCCTATGAAAGCATATTTATTTATATTGTTATTTTCACAGTTGTGGTTAGGTTGGGTTAAGTTTTAATTTTTGTAGGTTTTTTTAGCCACATTACTTCCCGAGTGAGCCTATAAAAGCATATTTATTTATATTGTTATTTTCACAGTTGTGGTTAAGTTGGGTTAAGTTTTACTTTGTGTAGGTTTTTTTTTAGCTGCATTACTTCCTGAGTGAGTCTATAATAGCATATTTATTTATATTATTATTTTCACAATTATGGTGATTTGGGTTAAGTTTTAATATTGGTAGGTTTTTTTTAGCTGCATTACTTCCCGAGTGAGCATATACAAGTATATTTTAACAGTTGTGGTTAGGTTGGGTTAAATTTAATTTGTGTATGGTTTTTTTAGCTGCATTACTTCCTGAGTGAGTCTATAATAGCATATTTATTTATATTATTATTTTCACAATTATGGTGAGGTTGGGTTAAGTTTTAATATTGGTAGGTTTTTTTTAGCTGCATTACTTCCCGAGTAAGCCTCCGAAAGCATATTTATTTATATTGTTATTTTCAAAGTTTTGGTTAGGTTGGGTTAAGTTTTAATATTGGTGGGTTTTTTTTAGCTGCATTACTTCCAGAGTGAACCTATACAATTATATTTTCACTGTTGTGGTTAGGTTGGGTTAAGTTTTAATATTGGTAGTTTTTTTTTAGCTGCATTACTTCCCGAGTGAGCCCTACAAAAGCATATTTAATTATATTGTTATTTTCACTGTTGTGGTTAGGTTGGGTTACGTTTTAATTTGTGTAGGTTTATTTTAGCTGCATTACTTCCAGAGTGAACCTATACAAGTATATTTTTACTGTTGTGGTTAGTTTGGGTTACGTTTTAATTTGTGTAGGGTTTTTTTAGCTGCATTACTTCCCGAGTGAGCCTATACAAGGATATTTTCACAGTTGTGGTTAGGTTGGGTTAAGTTTGAAATTGTGTAGGTTTTTTTTAGCTGCATTACTTCCCGATTGAACCTATAAAAGCATATTTATTTATATTGTTATTTTCACAGTTGTGGTTAAGTTGGGTTAAGTTTTAATTTGTGTAGGTTTTTTTCGATGCATTACTTCCCGATTGAACCTATAAAAGCATATTTATTTATATTGTTATTTTCACAGTTGTGGTTAGGTTGGGTTAAGTTTTAATTTGTGTAGGTTTTTTTAGCCACATTACTTCCCGAGTGAGCCTATAAAAGCATATTTATTTATATTATTATTTTCACAGTTGTGGTTAAGTTGGGTTAAGTTTTACTTTGTGTAGGTTTTTTTTTAGCTGAATTACTTCCTGAGTGAGTCTATAATAGCATATTTATTTATATTATTATTTTCACAATTATGGTGATTTGGGTTAAGTTTTAATATTGGTAGGTTTTTTTTAGCTGCATTACTTCCCGAGTGAGCCTATACAAGTATATTTTAACAGTTGTGGTTAGGTTGGGTTAAATTTAATTTGTGTATGGTTTTTTTAGCCGCATTACTTCCTGAGTGAGTCTATAATAGCATATTTATTTATATTATTATTTTCACAATTATGGTGAGGTTGGGTTAAGTTTTAATATTGGTAGGTTTTTTTTAGCTGCATTACTTCCCGAGTGAGCCTATAAAAGCATATTTATTTATATTGTTATTTTCACAGTTGTGGTTAAGTTGGGTTAAGTTTTACTTTGTGTAGGTTTTTTTTTAGCTGCATTACTTCCTGAGTGAGTCTATAATAGCATATTTATTTATATTATTATTTTCACAATTATGGTGATTTGGGTTAAGTTTTAATATTGGTAGGTTTTTTTTAGCTGCATTACTTCCCGAGTGAGCCTATACAAGTATATTTTAACAGTTGTGGTTAGGTTGGGTTAAATTTAATTTGTGTATGGTTTTTTTAGCTGCATTACTTCCTGAGTGAGTCTATAATAGCATATTTATTTATATTATTATTTTCACAATTATGGTGAGGTTGGGTTAAGTTTTAATATTGGTAGGTTTTTTTAGCTGCATTACTTCCCGAGTAAGCCTATGAAAGCATATTTATTTATATTGTTATTTTCAAAGTTTTGGTTAGGTTGGGTTAAGTTTTAATATTGGTAGTTTTTTTTTAGCTGCATTACTTCCCGAGTGAGCCCTACAAAAGCATATTTAATTATATTGTTATTTTCACTGTTGTGGTTAGGTTGGGTTACGTTTTAATTTGTGTAGGTTTATTTTAGCTGCATTACTTCCAGAGTGAACCTATACAAGTATATTTTTACTGTTGTGGTTAGGTTGGGTTACGTTTTAATTTGTGTAGGTTTTTTTTAGCTGCATTACTTCCCGAGTGAGCCTATAAAGCATATTCATTTATATTGTTATTTTCACAGTTGTGGTTAGGTTGGGTTAAGTTTTAATTTGAGTAGGTTTTTTTTAGCTCCATTACTTCCTGAGTGAGCCCATACAGGTATATTTATTTATATTGTTATTTCCATGGAATGCGTACAACGTGTAAACGCATATGTTCACGTTTATTCGAACGTACTCGACCAAGAAGTGCCGGAATACAATCGTCGATAAGGCAGTACCAGCTGGAGAGAATCGTGGTCAATTCAATGCACCAGTTGACGCTGATGAAATTGCCGTTATATTCGACACGGAAAAAGTTAAGTTTCGTGACTTAATACTCAACTTAAAATGCGAAGTTTTGTTTTAATAAATACATTATGAAATTATCATTGTTTTTTTTCATTAAAATAAAAAAAAGATAAATAACGGCCCACTGACTGCTAGAAAACATTATATAAAAATCTAAAACAGACCCAATGGTCTCAACTAACCCATTACACCCACACCTAAAATAGTCTCATTCACGGGCAACGCCGGCCACCCACCCTAGTCTATATATATATATTCGTCTAAACATACTTTAATTAGGTGGTGCGCGACGGGCTCGTACACCGAGGCCGCAGGCCGAGCCGTCCCCACCTCGACGTTAACGGATAGGAAAATAATTTTTTTAAATTTCGGTGTAATTTTTTTTCAAAATTTTTCAAAATCTCTTTCCCATAAAAGTCTTTTTCCGTCAAAAATCTCAACAAAGTGTATACTTAAATTCAAATAATGCTCGATTTGAAATTTTTTTTTGCCAATGTATATATATGAGGTTAGCTACCCGAAATATATTTAGGAATACATAGTATGCGCACACTCATTTTCATCTACGGGCAATATTTCAGGTAGTATTTTGGGTTTTTATCGTTAAAATTTAATATTTAATATTTTGTATAAATTCAAATAATTAAAATTCGTCGTAAGGAAAACGTAAGGAAAACGTCGGGAGATAAAGTGGGACAGCGGAGGTAACATGTATGATTTACTTTTTTGAAAATGTATTCACGCGATACCAATAATCGTTAAATAGTGTCATTTTTTGATCGATTTACGTAATCGAAAAATTTAAATTCGACGCAAATTTTTAATAACAAACATTATCGTGGAGAATTTTATCGTAAATAATTTCGTAAAAATTAGTTTCTTTAATTTCGAATACATTACGTAGATTTACGAAATGGTACTTCCGGTTTGAATATCTAAATAACAATTGGTAAATAGGAATTTATTTACCCCTATTATTGAGAAAAAGTTCACGAACGAGTAAAATCGAGTTAATATTGTTTACGTTACGAGTTTATATTAATTATTTCCTATCTACGACATGTAAACATAAATTATTAAACATAGGTGATGTAAAAAATCAAAATCTACAATAATTATTCGATTTCAATAATTTTAACTTTATTAAATAGTTAATTAAAATAGAATATACTTTGATAAATTGTGACTTCTTATGTTTAATATTCTTCGAGCTACGGCCGAAAAAGTGAAAAATACATGATTTTAGAATAGTCTATTTGACCGACTTCCAGTAAATTTTTCGTATAAATTATGAATTCATCAGATTAGGAGTACGAAAATACATGTAATAAAATCAGAAAAATCATGAAAATATGAATAATAGGGTTTCCATCTCTGTTTTAATATTTCGCCAAATGTCATCATATATATGAAAAAAATATAGATTTATAAAAAATATTTTTTCTAAAATATATTCTATAATTATATATGCATTAAATACCGAGTGAGTCTATATAAATATATATATATATATATATATTGATATTTGTAGTTATATTTATTGTCACTTTTGTGTTTAGGTTGGGTTAAGTTTTAATATTGGTAGATTTTTTTTAGCTGCATTACTTCCCGTGTGATCCTATAAATCATATTCATTTATATTGTTATTTTCACAGTTGTGGTTAGGTTGGGTTAAGTTTTAATTTGTGTAGGTTTTTTTTAGCTGCATTACTTCCCGAGTGAGCCTATACAAGGATATTTTCACAGTTGTGGTTAGGTTGGGTTAAGTTTTAATTTGTGTAGGTTTTTTTAGCTGCATTACTTCCCGAGTGAGCCTATAAAAGCATATTAATTTATATTGTTATTTTCACAGTTGTGGTTAGGTTGGGTTAAGTTGTAATTTGAGTAGGTTTTTTTTAGATGCATTACTTCCCGAGTGAGCCTATACAAGGATATTTTCACAGTTGTGGTTAGGTTGGGTTAAGTTTTAATTTGTGTAGGTTTTTTAGCTGCATTGCTTCCCGATAGGCATATAAAAGTATATTCGACTGTTATGGTTAGGTTGGGTTAATTTTTAATTTGTGTAGGTTTTTTTTAACTGCACTACTTCCCGAATGAGCCTATAAAAGCATATTTATTTATATTGTTATTTTCACAGTTGTGGTTAGGTTGGGTTAAGTTTAAATATTGGTAGGTTTTTTGTAGCTGCATTACTTCCCGATTGAGCCTATACAAGGATATTTTCACAGTTGTTGTTAGGTTGGGTTAAGTTTTAATTTGTGTAGGTTTTTTTAGATGCATTACTTCCCGAGTTAGCCTATACAAGGATATTTTCACAGTTGTGGTTATGTTGGGTTAAGTTTTAATTTGTGTAGGTTTTTTTAGCTGCATTACTTCTCGAGTTAGCCTATACAATTATATTTTCACTGTTGTGGTTAGGTTGGGTTAGGTTTTAATTTGTGTAGATTTTTTTAGCTGCATTACTTCCCCAATGAGCCTATAAAAGCATATTTATATATATTGTTATTTTAACAGTTGTGGTTAGGTTGGGTTAAGTTTTAATTGTTGAAGGTTTTTTTTAGCTGCATTACTTCCCGAGTGAGCCTGTTATTTTCACAGTTGTGGTTAGTTTGAGTTAAGTTTAAATATTGGTAGGTTTTTTTTAGTTGCATTACTTCCTGAGTGAACCTATAAAAGTATATTTTCACAGTTGTTGTTAGGTTGGGTTAAATACTTTTACTCATTAGTAATAGTAGACCAAAGTAGTTAAAGTTTTGTTTTAATAAATACATTATGAAATTATCATGTTTTTTTTTCATTAAAATAAAAAAAAAGATAAATAACGGCCCACTGACTGCTAGAAAACATTATATAAAAATCTAAAAAAGACCCAATAGTCTCAACTAACCCATTACACCTACACCTAAAATAGTCTCATTCACGGGCAACGCCGGCCACCCACCCTAGTGTATATATATATATATATATATATATATATATATTATTATAATATAATCAATATTTGTCTAAGTAAATATATAGTTTTTTTTAACATTTACGCGAAATCATGTAATTCGATTTTTTACATACAAATTAATACAATATAATTATATATATATATATATATATATATATATATATATTGTTAATTAATTCATATTGTTATATTATTATTGTTCTTCCCTACTGAATTTACTTCCTGCTAAAGCTACTGCTCCACTAAATCGGATTATCCGTTCCTCGATACGCATTACTTACTGCATAACACGACTGGTTCACTCTACTATAACATCACATCAATCATCTCGTATGTGGCTACCCTTCTACACATACGACAAAAAGTAGACGTGTTTATAATTTTGGAATTCATATTCGATTATTGGCCGACTAATCGACTTCAGAGGATCTCCCTTTGAAGATATTTGATAGAGTAGTCGGCTGACTACTCACTCTGCTTATAAGTTTAGTTAAACTTATTTCTAAATCATATTTAATTGATATTTATTACATAAATATTATTAAATTCCTTGGAATCAATCTGTCATGACCTAATTCTTGAACCAATCAAATTACTGGCAAAATCACTGATTTATATTTAGATATGTTTGAATCTAATCAGTGATTGCACGCACGCAATTTTATATTGTATATAATTTGATTAGCATTATACTGATATGCATTGATAAATATATGTATTATACTACTAATATATATATACTAGGCGGTCGGGGCCCGGCTTCGCCCGTGTTCGCGCGTAACGTTTACTTGTTGATGTAATGTACTCGGGAGGTGATGTAATGTACTCGGGAAGTGATTCAGCTAAAAAAATCACCGATATTAAAACTTAATCCAATCTAACCACAACAGTAAAAATATACTTTTATTAGCTAACTCGGGAAATAATATAGCTAAAAAAAACCTACACAAATTAAAACTTAACCCAACCTAACCACAACTATGAAAATATCCTTGTATAGGCTCACTCGGGAAGTAATGCAGCTAAAAAAACCTACACAAATTAAAATTTAATCCAATCTAACCACAACTGTGAAAATAACAATATAAATGAATATACTTGTATAGGCTCACTCGGGAAGTAATGCAGCTAAAAAAAACCACCATCATTAAAACTTAACCTAACCTAACCACAACCGTGAAAATATACTTGTATATACTAACTCGGGAAGTAATGCAGCTAAAAAAAACCACCAAAATTAAAACTTAACCCAACCTAACCACAACAGTGAAAATATACTTGTATAGGTTCACTCGGGAAGTAATGCAGCTAAAAAAGCCTACAGAAATTAAAACTTAACCCAACCTAACCACAACAGTAAAAATATACTTTTATTAGCTAACTCGGGAAGTAATGCAGCTACAAAAAATACTACACAAATTAAAACTTAACCCAACCTAACCACAACTGTGAAAATAACAATATAAATTAATATACTTTTATAAGCTCACTCTGGAAGTAATGCAGCTAAAAAAAACCACCAATATTAAAACTTAATCCAATCTAACCACAACTGTGAAAATAACAATATAAATGAATATGCTTTTATAGGTTCACTCGGGAAGTAATGCAGCTAAAAAAAACCTACACAAATTAAAACTTAACCCAACCTAACCACAACTGTGAAAATAACAATATAAATAAATATGCTTTTATAGGTTCACTCGGGAAGTAATGCAGCTAAAAAAACCTACACAAATTAAAACTTAACCCAACCTAACCACAAATGTGAAAATATAATTGTATAGGCTCACTCGGGAAGTAATGCAGATAAAAAAAACCTACAAAAATTAAAACTTAATCAAACCTAACCACAAAACTGACAATATACTTTTATAGGCTCACTCGGGAAATAATGCAGCTAAAAAAAATCTCCACAAATCAAAACGTAACCCAACCTAACCACAACTGTGAAAATATAATTGTATAGGCTCACATGGGAAGTAATGCAGCTAAAAAAAACCTCCACAAATTAAAACTTAACCCAACCTAACCACAACCGTGACAATATACTTGTATAGGTTCACTCGGGAAGTAATGCAGCTAAAAAAACCTACACAAATTAAAACTTAACCCAACCTAACCACAACCGTGACAATATACTTTTATAGGCTCACATGGGAAGTAATACATCTAAATAAAACATACAAAAATTAAAACTTAACCCAACTTAACCACAACAGTGAAAATATACTATTATATGCTAACTCGGAATTAATGCAGCTAAAAATACCTACAAAAATTAAAATTTAACCCAACCTAACCACAACAGAGAAAATTTACTTTTATAAAATCACTCAGGAAGTAATTCAGCTAAAAAAACCTACACAAATTAAAACTTAACCCAACCTAACTACAACCGTGACAATATACTTTTATAGGTTCACTCGAGAAGTAATGCAGTTAAAAAAAATCTACCAAAATTAAAACTTAACCCAACCTAACCACAACATTGAAAATAATCTTTTATAGGCTCACTCGGGAAGTAATGCAGCTAAAAAAACCTACCAAAATTAAAACTTAACCCAACCTAACCACAACATTGAAAATATACTTGTATAGTCAAACTCAGGTAGTAATGCAGCTAAACAATACCTACAAAAATTAAAACTTAACCCAACGTAACCAAAACTGTGAAAATAAAAATATAAATAAATATACTTTTATAGGTTGACTCGGGAAGTAATGCATCTAAAAAAACCTACATAAATTAAAACTTAACACAACATAACCACAACCGTGCCATATACTTTTATAAGGTCACTCGGGAAGTAATGCAGCTAAAAAAAACCTCCACAAATTTAAACTTAACCCAACCTAACCACAACTGTGAAAATAACAATATAAATAAATATGCTTTTATAGGTTCACTCAGGAAGTAATGCAGCTAAAAAAAATCTACCAAAAATAAAACTTAACCCAACCTAACCACAACATTGAAAATATACTTTTATAGGCTCACTCGGGAAGTAATGCAGCTAAAAAAACCTACCAAAATTAAAACTTAACCCAACCTAACCACAACAGTGAAAAGCTACTTGTATAGGCAAACTCTGGAAGTAATGCAGCTAAAAAAAACTACCAAAATTAAAATTAACCCAACCTAACCATAACTGAAAAAAACAATATAAATAAATATGCCTTTATAGGGATCACTCGGGAAGTAATGCAGCTAAAAAAACCTACACAAATTAAAACTTAATCCAACCTAACCACAACTGTGAAAATAACAATATAAATAAATATACTTGTATAGGCTCACTCGGGAAGTAATGCAGCTAAAAAAAACCTACACAAATTAAAACTTAACCCAACCTAACCACAACTGTGAAAATAACAATGTAAATAAATATGCTTTTATAGGTTCACTCGGGAAGTAATGCAGCTAAAAAAAACCTTCACAAATTAAAACTTAACCCAACCTAACCACAACCGTGACAATATACTTTTATAGGCTCACTCGGGAAGTAATGCAGCTAAAAAAACCTACACAAATTAAAACTTAATCCAACCTAACCACAACTGTGAAAATAACAATATAAATAAATATACTTGTATAGGCTCACTCGGGAAGTAATGCAGCTAAAAAAAACCTACACAAATTAAAACTTAACCCAACCTAACCACAACTGTGAAAATAACAATGTAAATAAATATGCTTTTATAGGTTCACTCGGGAAGTAATGCAGCTAAAAAAAACCTTCACAAATTAAAACTTAACCCAACCTAACCACAACCGTGACAATATACTTTTATAGGCTCACTCGGGAAGTAATGCAGCTAAAAAAACCTACACAAATTAAAACTTAATCCAACCTAACCACAACTGTGAAAATAACAATATAAATAAATATACTTGTATAGGCTCACTCGGGACGTAATGCAGCTAAAAAAAACCTACACAAATTAAAACTTAACCCAACCTAACCACAACTGTGAAAATAACAATGTAAATAAATATGCTTTTATAGGTTCACTCGGGAAGTAATGCAGCTAAAAAAAACCTACCAAAATTAAAACTTAACCCAACCTAACCACAACTGTGAAAATAACAATATAAATAAATATGCTTTTATAGGTTCACTCGGGAAGTAATGCAGCTAAAAAAACCTACACAAATTAAAAATTAACCCAACCTAACCAAAACTGTGAAAATAAGGTTCACTCGGGAACTAATGCATCTAAAAAAAACATACAAAAATTAAAACTTAACCCAACCTAACCACAACTGTGAAAATAACAATATAAATAAATATGTTTTTATAGGCTCACTCGGGAAGTAATGCAGCTAAAAAAAACCTACACAAATTAAAACTTAACTTAACATAAACACAACTTTGAAAATAACATTATAAATAAATATGCTTATATAGGTTCACTCGGGAAGTAATGCAGCTAAAAATACCACAAATATTAAAACTTAATCCAATCTAACAACAACAGTGAAAATAACAATATTAATAAATATGCTTTTATAGGCTCACTCGGGAAGTAATGCAGCTAAAAAAAAAACATACAATAATTAAAACTTAGCCCAACCTAACCACAACCGTGGACATATACTTTTATAGGCTCATCCGGGAAGTAATGAAGCTAAAAAAAGCCTACCAAAATTAAAACTTAACCCAACCTAACCATAACTGTGAAAATAACTATAACTAAAAATATCAATGACCACATACATATATATATATATATATATATATATATATATATATATATATATATATATATATATGCTTGTATAGTCTCACTCGGTATGTAATTCATATATAATTATAGAATAGATTTTAGAATAAATATTTTTTTATAAATCTATATTTTTTTTCTTTGACCAATATATATGAATATATTTGGCGAAATATTAAAACCGAGATGGAAACCCTATTATTCATATTTTCATGATTTTTCTGATTTTATTACATGTATTTTCGTACTCCTAATCTGATGAATACATAATTTATATGAAAATATGACCGGAAGTCGGTCAAATAGACGACTCTAAAATCATGTATTTTTCACTTTTTCGGCCGTAGCTCGAAGAATATTAAACATAAGAAGTCCCAATTTATAAAATTATATTCTATTTTAATTATCTATTTATTAAAGTTAAAATTATTGAAATCGAATAATTATTGTAGATTTTGATTTTCCACATACCGTATCGTATCACCTATGTTTAATAATTTATGTTTACATGGCGTAGATAGGAAATAATTAATATTAACTCGATATTACATATTAGTAAATTTCACCTCAATAATACGGGTAAAAAATTCCGATGCAACAGTTGTTATTTAAATATTCAAACCGGAAGTACGATTTCGTAAATCTACGTAATGTATTCTAAATTAAAGAAACTAATTTTTATGAAATTATTTACGATAAAATTATCCACGATAAAGTTTGTTATTAAAAATTTGCGTCGAATTTAAATTTTTCGATTACGTAAATCGACTAAAAAATGACACTATTTAACGATTATTGGTATCGCGCGAATACATATTGAAAAAAGTAAATCATCTATTAAAACCCCGCTGCCCCACTTTATCACCTGTGGTTTTCCTTATGGAAAACGGATCTCGCGTTCGCGAGATCCTAATACTTACACACACACACACACAGACACACAGACAGACATTTTCGCTAATATAGTATAGACTAGGCGGTCGGGGCCCGGCTTCGCCCGTGATCGCGCGTAACGTTCACTTGATGATGTAATGTACTTGGGAATGTTTATTAATATGTTTATACAGCTAAAAAAAACCTCCACAAATTAAAACTTAACCCAACCTAACCATAACCGTGACAATATACTTGTATAGGATCACTCGGGAAGTAATGCAGCTAAAAAAAACCTACCAATATTAAAACTTAACCCAACCTAACCACAACAGTGAAAATATACTTTTATAGGCTCACATGGGATGTAATGCAACTAAAAAAACCTCCACAAATTAAAACTTAACCCAACCTAACCACAACAGTGAAAATATATTTTTATAGGCTCACTCGGGAAGTAATGCGGCTAAAAAAACCTACACAAATTAAAACCTAATCCAACCTAACCACAACTGTTAAAATAACAATATAAATTAATATGCTTTTATAGGCTCACTCGGGAAGTAATGCAGCTAAAAAAAACCACCAAAATTAAAACTTAACCCAACCTAACCACAAACGTGAAAATATACTTGTATATACATACTCGGGAAGTAATGCAGCTAAAAAAAACCACCAAAATTAAAACTTAACCCAACCTAACCCACAACTGTGAAAATAACAATATAAATAAATATGCTTTTATAGGCTCACTCGGGAAGTAATGCAGCTAAAAAAAACCTACACAAATTAAATCTTAACCCAACCTAACCACAACTGTGCAAATATAATTGTATAGGCTCACATGGGAAGTAATGTAGCTAAAAAAAACCTCCATAAATTAAAACTTAACTCAACCTAACCACAACTGTAAAAACATAATTGTATAGGTTCACTCGGGAAGTAATGCAGCTAAAAAAACCTACCAAAATTAAAACTTAACCCAACCTAACCACAACTGTGAAAATAACTATATAAATAAATATACTTTTATAGGTTCACTCGGGAAGTAATGCATCTAAAAAAAACCTACCAATATTAAAACTGAACCCAACCTAACCACAACTGTGAAAATAACAATATAAATAAATATGATTTTATAGGTTTACTCGGGAAGTAATTCAACTAAAAAAAACCTACACAAATTAAAACTTAACCCAACCTAACCACAACTGTGAAAATAACAATATAAATAAATATGCTTTTATAGGTTCACTCGGGAAGTAATGCAGCTAAAAAAAACCTACCAATATTAAAACTTAACCCAACCTAACCACAACAGTGAAAATATACTTTTATAGGCTCACATGGGATGTAATGCAACTAAAAAAAACCTCCACAAATTAAAACTTAACCCAACCTAACCACAACAGTGAAAATATACTTTTATAGGCTCACTCGGGAAGTAATGCGGCTAAAAAAACCTACACAAATTAAAACCTAATCCAACCTAACCACAACTATTAAAATAACAATATAAATTAATATGCTTTTATAGGCTCACTCGGGAAGTAATGCAGCTAAAAAAAACCACCAAAATTAAAACTTAACCCAACCTAACCACAAACGTGAAAATATACTTGTATATACATACTCGGGAAGTAATGCAGCTAAAAAAAACCACCAAAATTAAAACTTAACCCAACCTAACCCACAACTGTGAAAATAACAATATAAATAAATATGCTTTTATAGGCTCACTCGGGAAGTAATGCAGCTAAAAAAAACCTACACAAATTAAATCTTAACCCAACCTAACCACAACTGTGCAAATATAATTGTATAGGCTCACATGGGAAGTAATGTAGCTAAAAAAAACCTCCATAAATTAAAACTTAACCCAACCTAACCACAACTGTAAAAACATAATTGTATAGGTTCACTCGGGAAGTAATGCAGCTAAAAAAACCTACCAAAATTAAAACTTAACCCAACCTAACCACAACTGTGAAAATAACTATATAAATAAATATACTTTTATAGGTTCACTCGGGAAGTAATGCATCTAAAAAAAACCTACCAATATTAAAACTGAACCCAACCTAACCACAACTGTGAAAATAACAATATAAATAAATATGATTTTATAGGTTTACTCGGGAAGTAATTCAACTAAAAAAAACCTACACAAATTAAAACTTAACCCAACCTAACCACAACTGTGAAAATAACAATATAAATAAATATGCTTTTATAGGTTCACTCGGGAAGTAATGCAGCTAAAAAAAACCTACCAAAATTAAAACTTAACCCAACCTAACCACAACTGTGAAAATAACAATATAAATAAATATGCTTTTATAGGTTCACTCGGGAAGTAATTCAACTAAAAAAACCTACACAAATTAAAACTTAACCCAACCTAACCACAACTGTGAAAATAACAATATAAATAAATATGCTTTTATAGGTTCACTCGGGAAGTAATTCAGCTAAAAAAAACCTACCAAAATTAAAACTTAACCCACCCTAACCACAACCGTGAAAATACACTTTTATAGGTTCACTCGGGAAGTAATGGAGCTAAAAAAACCACCAATATTAAAACTTAACCCAACCTAACCACAACTGTGAAAATAACTAACACTCACAATATCAATGACCACACAACATAAATATATCAATATCTTTGTATAGGCTCACTCGGGAAGTAATTCAGCTAAAAAAAACCTCCACAAATTTAAACGTAACCCAACATAACCACAACCGTGACAATATACTTTTATAGGCTCACTCGAGAAGTAATGCAGTTAAAAAAAACCTCCAAAAATTTAAATTTAACCCAACCTAACCACAACTGTGAAAATAACAATATAAATAAATATGCTTTTAAAGGCTCACTCGGGAAGTAATGCAGCTAAAAAAAACCTACACAAATTAAAACTTAACCCAAACTAAACACAAATGTGAAAATAACAATATAAATAAATATGCCTTTATAGGGATCACTCGGGAAGTAATGCATCTAAAAAAGACCTACACGAATTAAAACTTAACCCAACCTAAACAAAAATGCGAAAATAACAATATAAATAAATATGACTTTATAGGGATCACTCGGGAAGTAATTCAGCTAAAAAAAACTAACAATATTAAAACTTAACCCAACCTAACCACAACTGTGAACAATTAATAATAATCTAAATTCAATGACCACACACAGACATATATCAATATACTTTTATAGGCTAAACTCGGGAAGTAATGCAGCTAAAAAAAACTACCAATATTACAACTTAACCCAACCTAACCACAACTATGAAAAATTACTAATACTCTAAAATCAATGACCACACAAAGACATATATCAATATACTTTTATAGGCTCACTCGGGAAGTAATGCAGCTAAAAAAAACCTCCAAAAATTTAAACTTAACCCAACCTTACCACAACTGTGAAAATAACAATATAAATAAATATACTTTTATAGGCTCACTCGAGAAGTAATGTAGCTAAAAAAACCTACACAAATTAAAACTTAACCCACCCTAACCACAACCGTGACAATATACTTGTATAGGCTCACTCGAGAAGTAATGCAGCTAAAAAAAACCTACACAAATTAAAATTTAACCCAACCTAACCACAACTGTGAAAATAACTAACACTCACAATATCAATGAACACAAACACACACATATCACTATACTTTTAAAGGTTCAATCGGTATGTAATACATATATAATTATAGAATAGATTTTAGAAAAAATATTTTTTTATAAATCTATATTTTTTTATTGACCAAATATATGATGACATTTGACGAAATAATAAAACAGAGATTGAAACCCTATTATTCATATTTTCATGATTTTTCTCATTTTTTTACATGTATTTTCGTACTCCTAATCTGATGAATCCATAATTTATACGAAAATATTACCGGAAGTCGGTCAAATAGACTACTCTAAAATCATGTATTTTTCACTATTTCAGCTGTAGCTCGAAGTATATTAAACATAAGAAGTCACAATTTATCAAAGTATATTCTATTTTAATTATATATTTAATAAAGTTAAAATTATTGAAATCAAATAATTATTGTAGATTTTGATTTTTTACATAACCGTATCGTATCACCTATGTTTAATAATTTATTTGTACATTGCGTAGATAGAAAATAATTAATATTAACTCGATTTTACCCGTTCGTGAACTTTTCTCAATAATACTGGTAAATAAATTCCGATGCAACAAATGTTATTTAAATATTCAAACCGGAAGTACCATTTCGTAAATCTACGTAATGTATTCTAAATTAAAGAAACTAATTTTTATGAAATTATTTACGATAAAATTATCCACGATAAAGTTTGTTATTAAAAATTTGCGTCGAATTTAAATTTTTCGATTACGTAAATCGACTAAAAAATGACACTATTTAACGATATTTGGTATCGCGCGAATACATATTCAAAAAAGTAAATCATCTATTAAAACCCCGCTGCCCCACTTTATCACCTGAGGTTTTCCTTACGGAAAACGGATCTCGCGTTCGCTAGATCCTAATACTTACACACACACACACACAGACACACAGACAGACATTTTCGCTAATATAGTATAGATAGGCGGTCGGGGCCCGGCTTCGCCCGTGTTCGCGCGTAACGTTCACTTGTTGATGTAATGTACTCGGGAGGTGATGTAATGTACTCGGGAAGTGATTCAGCTAAAAAAAACCACCAATATTAAAACTTAATCCAATCTAACCACAACTGTGCAAATATCCTTTTATAGGCTCATATGGGAAGTAATGCAACTAAAAAAAACATCCACAAATTAAAACTTAACCCAACCTAACCCCAACTGTGAAAATATAATTTTATAGGCTCACATGGGAAATAATGCAGCTAAAAAAAACCTCCATAAATTAAAACTTAACCCAACCTAACCATAATAGTGAAAATATACTTGTATATGCTTACTCGGGAAGTAATGCAGCTAAAAAAACCTCCACAAATTAAAACTTAACCCAACCTAACCACAACTGTGAAAATAACAATATAAATAAATATACTTGTATAGGCTCACTCGGGAAGTAATACAGCTAAAAAACGACCAATATTAAAACTTAACGAAATCTAACCACAAAAATTGAACACATCAATTGTATTACCTATCTTCAACATTTATTTTTTTCGTACGTATTTAGATTAAAGCCCTCATGCCACGTCAAGGCAACATACATATGAAGGACCCTGAAAAATAAGTTGTAAATATTAATTATATAATTAAATAATAATGTAATGATAGAGTAGACATTTTTAATATAAATAAATATGATAGAATTATATAGATGTACTAACCTTAGATTTTATTTAATAATTCAAAACAAATTCGTACGTATTTAGTTTAAAGCCTTCATGCCACGTCAAGGCAACGTACATATGAAGGACCCTGCGTAAAGAGTAATGATGTGTTATATAGTGTATATACTAACTTTATTTACGCAGGGCTTCTTTATATACGACATTTTTCGTTCTTCCTCCTTCAGATAATATATACAGATTATCTCCATTTGTTACTCTCGAACATCCCACATATAATTGACCATGCGAAAAACAGCTAGTAGATAAGTCCAATCCCACAACTTTTAATGTCTGACCCTGTGATTTGTTGATGGTCATCGAAAAACTTAATCTAACTGGAAATTGAAGTCTTCTAAATTCAAATTGATAATTTGAAGTCGTCATTGGAATCTTAGGTATGAAAACCTCTTGTCCTTTAAATGTACCGGTAATAATAATAGCTTCAATCACATTTGTATACATATATTTTATTACTAACCTGGTACCATTGCATAACCTAGGAGGTTCAATATTTCTTAATAGGATAATCGAAGCACCTCGCTTTAATTTTAAATTGTGAGGAGGAAATCCGGAAGGTTGCAATGAATTTAAAAATTCCGTCGAGTAATTAATATTATCTTCTTGATTAGCTAAATTATCAATAGATTTATAATTTTTAATTTCCTCCGGAATTTCATTTAATAATTGTTCATTAATTTTGTAAACAACTTCATTAATTGGTGCCAGAATACATCTTTCAGAGAGCCATTCTTTATTTTCATAATTTACCTGGAAATCTGGATAAACATTATTTTTTAATTCTATAGAATTACTAACCATTTTTCCAACCGGTAATTTAATTGAGTTATCTATTGAATTTACATTAATATTTCCATCTCCGAGCATGATTAAATTATTTGAAAATTCTGAAGCATCCGAATCTTCATTTAGTGATAATCTCATATTTCTAGTTAACGACAATTTAATAATTTTATTCCATAAATACGAATATTTTAAACAGGCATTAAGTTCATCTATTTTTGTACCATTAGGAATAATAGGTAATATCTGACGGAAATCCCCTGAAAATAATACAGTTATACCTCCCATTAATAAATCATTATTTCTAATATCTTTCAGTAATCTATCTACAGCCTGAATTCCTCCTTTATGAGACATGGTGCATTCATCCCATACTATGAATGAACATTTTCTTAATAGATGGGCTGCACCACTATTCCTAGATATATTACATGTTGTATTCTCTGTGTCAGATAAATCAAGAGGCAATTTAAACGTTGAATGTACAGTTCTTCCGGATTGCAGTAGAGTCGAAGCAATTCCAGAAGATGCTACTGCTATAGCAATATTCTTCATGGAGCGTACTTTTGATAATAATAAATTAATTAAATATGTTTTACCTGTACCACCTGCTGCATTAAGAAAATATATATTTTCTTTTTTTTCATTAATACTCTTTAATATTAATAAATAAATTTCTTTTTGTTCATCAGTTAATCTATTTTCATTTTCATTAATAAACATATTTAATTCTTCCATATTATATGATGTTTCTCTAATAACATCGTTACTGAGTGGTGACATATCATCTCTTATCGTTGCAGGTAATCCATAATGTACTAACTGTCTTCCCCCGAGTTCTTGTAGTTTATCTTCGATATATATTAGAGCTAAATTAAATAGAGTATCACTGTAAATAGCAGAGGGATTAATATGTTTAGCTTTAAATAAATAATCTTCAGTGAAATCTTCTTTATATTTATTCCATATCCTAAGGGGATTAGACACATTACACATATTAATCATTATAGCAAATAGATTTCTTAATTTTGTTGGAGACTTTAATAGAACAGCATCATTAATCGTATTATCCCATTGGTTATCATTTTCTAGTAGACCATGTATAATACAGGCTTCTCTAAATGTTCCGCATATTATATCGTTAACAGTTCTTAAGTAGTCGAATGAAGTAGGTCCTTTAATATGAAATAATAATAGCCGCATATAAAAACATTCAGCATTAGAAAAGTGTATCGTATATACTCTACCAAACTCTTTACCTTTCCTGATGTCACCATAACCATCAACCCTTGTACCTTGCTTTCTCTTTTTCCATGTATGCGAATTCCATGTATAATATGAAGCTACTTCTTCATATAATAACGTACTCGCGAATTCGTCCTCTCTACACAATTTAAAAAATGCCGTTAACGTAGTTTCATTAGGATTATTAATTCTATTTAAAATAGTATTACTATTAAAATACACCCTTTGCCCATTTTCTAAATGTACAGCCAAATGTATAATTGCAGGAAATCTTTTATGTATTGGAAATTGCATTAGTCTCCAAAATGCCTCGTTAGATCCTACGTATCTTCCTAATTGGTAATCCGAAATTTCGTCTTTACCTCCGTTTTCTCCTTCTAACGCTACCATCGACATGTCGGAACCCTTATTAATATATTTACATATATATTTAATACTTTTAACTGAATTACAAAATTCTACATTAATATGAGCTTTAAATATTTTAGATAATAATGGGCAATATGGAACAACCCATCTATTATCAATAATAACTTGCATGTTGTTTCTTTTGATAGTAAATTCTTCTCCTCCATCTTCTAATCTTCGACGTCTGCATTTAGGATATCCATCCTCTCCAGCCTGAGTAAACCTTGAGAAATCTTTCGGAAATCTCTTAGTACACCTACTATCTTTCATACATGGTGAGTTATTATTAATAATACCGCATGGACCATGAATCATTTGAGTAGTTACTACATCATATAATTCTTTATCCAGTGATTCATTTGGAATTTCAGCAGAAATAAATTCATCAATTTTCGAAGCATGAATTTTGTTCACTAACCATATCAAAATATGTGCGTGGGGTAAACCTCTTTTCTGCCATTCCACGGTGTACATAAAGCATCGTACTTCTCCAAATACCTGCGCTTTATTAAATAAATGCATTAATTTAACTAACTTTTGCTGGAATATTCTTGCAATAATATCGTGTCTATGCGTAGTCTTCTGATTATTTTCCAATTCTTTCGTGATTTCGATCCATTTAGGATTGCAAGTGAATGTGATGAATAATTCCGGTGTTCCGAATTTCCGTACATAAACCATCGCATCTTGTGTTCGTTGTTGCATATACCGAGGACTGCCTGTAAATGATGAAGGTAATATGATTAACTTACCCATTTCTTCCAAATGTCCGTCGTTTTGAATCGCGTCTTTTAGATGATCGTAGTTTTCAACTCTTAACTTCCTTTGATTTAATCTTATATATAACAATCTTTCAGTTTCAATTTTCACGTACATATCAACAATAAATTGATTAAGTAATTCCCTAAATTGATGAATATAATTTATGGAATTAATTCTGATCATAATATAATAACAATACATTTCTCTTGACGTTAACTTGGTAATGTTGTCCCTGTGTTTTAGTAAAATATTATACCCGTCTTGTCCTTTCCAGAAAATCAATGGATATTGAAGAGCATCGTATGATCTGTGTAATTCATTTATCCTTTGCATGCCTTCCTCTTTGTGCTGTAAAATAATATCACGATTACAACATTGTTCACCAACCACTAAAACTGCGACGTCGTCATTAGTCGGTTCATTGAATCTTCGTTCGTGTTCTCCGGTTGGTCTTTTCTCAGCATTTATAACAACTTTGTAGTTTTCTTTAACCTGTTGTTGGGCAAACTTAAAAGTCTGGATTAAATTATTATGATTATGCAGCATATGTTGTAGATTTAATACAATAGATGTATCTAATTTTCCTGAAGATAGATGATCGATTCTTCTTTTCGTTTCATCTTCTGTATCTCCCATGAAATACATTTGAAGATATTTCGGAGTTTCATTTTCCTGTACATTCAACGGACCTAAGAGATGGTAAACCTGACCTTGTATTTTAAAGTGAGTATTATATCCTTGAATGGGTAATATTTTATGTGCTCCAAATGATGTCATTTGAAACGCAGAGTTATAATTTCTAATATTATTTAAGAATATTTTAGATTGTAATGAATTAGAATATAATAACGATTTTAATGGTTCCGGCGCGTCTTCTATCAAGGGTAGTTCAACTTTTCCATTTGAACAGCATAATCCCGGTGCTTCATTTTTGTATTTTTTTGCGTTACAATATACGCAAATTACATTCATATCCCCAACTGTAATTTGCGTATCTTCTGCATATTTCGCTAACGGGTCATAATTAAATGCG
Organism: Osedax fenrisi; assembly: GCA_964019155.1. Taxonomy (NCBI): domain Eukaryota; kingdom Metazoa; phylum Annelida; class Polychaeta; order Sabellida; family Siboglinidae; genus Osedax; species Osedax fenrisi. The sequence continues at coordinate 45,978,695 of OZ025243.1, forward strand.
GCATTTCTCCATATAATTATGTCCGATCGCCATGCATTTAATCGTTCAGATCTATCTTCATCTGTTTCTATTGATCTTAGCAATGCCCTATGCATAGCATCATTTTCCCTGCGAATGGCTATCTCGCTATCACTCTCGGATGCTCTGCTCATGCGAGTACAATCTCTATTATTTACATTTCTAGTAGCTGTTTCGCTATCACTCTCGGATGCTCTGCTCATGCGAGTACAATCTCTATTATTGACATTTCTAGTAGCTGCCTCGCTATCACTCTCTGATGCTCTGCTCATGCGAGTACAATCTCTATTATTGACATTTCTAGTAGCTGTCTCGCTTTCACTCTCGGATGCTCTGCTCATGCGAGTACTAACTTGGTCATTGGATTTTCTTGTAGCATTTTCGATATCGCTCTCGGATGCTCTGCTCCTGTTGGTACAATCTTTGTTATTGCTATTTCCTGTAGATGTTTCTTCTTGCGATTCATTTTCCCTGTGAAATGATGTAGATATGTTATTTGCAATGTTTCTTATAGTTGTTTGTTCTGTCGTTTCATTTACTCGGCAGGTCGATGTCGATGCGCGATTATTTGCATTCCTATTATATTTATCTGCTGGATTTTCATGCTCCCTTGCATTATCCGTGCATATCCTATTTAATTTCTTTCTGGCATCTGTTTCTTCTATATCTTGTTGACTTATTCTTACATTATTAAATCTTACTTTCTTACTTGTTTTTGATAAATTCGATTTTCTTTTCGGCATATGGTATACGCATGTATGTATATTAGTTTAATATTAAAGAAACAATATATTTGTTACGAAATATATTAATATATTCGATGTAAAGAATTATTCAAAATGTACGTGTGAACACAATAGGTTTTAATAAATGAATGCTATAAATAAATGTAATGCTACAGAAATAATAGTAAATAAAAAAATTGACCAATCACAAATGAATATTTATAAATTAGCCAATCACAAATAATTAAGATTTAGGTAATAATAGTAAATATTTAATATCTAAAATAATTAATAGGTAATAATAGTAAATATTTAATATCTAAAATAATTATATATATATATATAATAGTAATATACTATGTTAATATATTTACGCGATATACACAATCACATATACAATATATTATATATATACTCCTATTTATTAATTTACGCTAATAAATGTATACTATACATTGGTTATTTAACTTTAATCATTATTAATTAATTTATTGGTAATTAAATTTATGATACTATATATGGATGTGTTAATAAAATATACATAGTGGAATATACATATATATATATATATATATATATATATATATATATATATATATATATATATATATATATATATATATATATAGATAGATATATAATTTATTGGTAATTAAATTTTATGATACTGTATATGGGTGTGTTAATAAAATATACATAGTCATGTGATATATATACACACACACACATATATATATATATATATATATATATATATATATATATAATAGTAATATACTATGTTAATATATTTCCACGATATACACAATCACATATATAATATATTATATATATATATATATATGTATATATATCTATACTATATATATACTCCTATTTATTAATTTACGCTAATAAATGTACACTATATATTAATTAATTAACTTTAATAATTATTAATTAATTGATTGGTAATTAAATTTATGATACATATTATTGGTATGTTAATAAAATATACATAGTTATGTGGAATATATACACTCATACATATATATATATATATATATATATATATATAATATATTGAGTATATATAAATATATATATATATATATATATATATATATCTATATATAATTTATTTAGTATATATATATATAATTTATTGCTAATTACATTTTTACAATACTTTATATGGGTGTAGTAATACAATATACATAGTAATGTGGCATATATAAACATATATATATATATATATATATATATATATATATATATACATGTATTATATACATACGCTACACTTATATTTAATAAGAAGAAAAATATGATTATTCAATTACGTATATAGGTACTATTAATACATGACGTATTCGAATATTAACTCGATATTACATATTAGTAAATTTCACCTCAATAATACGGGTAAATAAATTGCGATGCAACAATTTGTATTCAGATATTCAAACCGGAAGTACGATTTCGTAAATCTACGTAATGTATTCTAAATTAAAGAAACTCATTTTTACGAAATTATTTACCATCAAATTCTCCACGATAATGTTTGTTATTAAAAATTTGCGTCGAATTTAAATTTTTCGATTACGTAAATCGACTAAAAAATGACACTATTTAACGATTATTGGTATCACGTGAATACATATTCAAAAAAGTAAATCATCTATTAAAACCGCGCTGCCCCACTTTATCACCTGTGGTTTTCCTTACGGAAAACGGATCTCGCGTTCGCGAGATCCTAATACTTACACACACAGACACACACACAGACAACTTCGCTAATAAATATGACTTTATAGGGATCACTCGGGAAGTAATTCAGCTAAAAAAAACTAACAATATTAAAACTTAACCCAACCTAACCACAACTGTGAACAATTAATAATAATCTAAATTCAATGACCACACACAGACATATATCAATATACTTTTATAGGCTAAACTCGGGAAGTAATGCAGCTAAAAAAAACTACCAATATTACAACTTAACCCAACCTAACCACAACTATGAAAAATTACTAATACTCTAAAATCAATGACCAAACAAAGACATATATCAATATACTTTTATAGGCTCACTCGGGAAGTAATGCAGCTAAAAAAAACCTCCAAAAATTTAAACTTAACCCAACCTTACCACAACTGTGAAAATAACAATATAAATAAATATACTTTTATAGGCTCACTCGAGAAGTAATGTAGCTAAAAAAACCTACACAAATTAAAACTTAACCCACCCTAACCACAACCGTGACAATATACTTGTATAGGCTCACTCGAGAAGTAATGCAGCTAAAAAAAACCTACACAAATTAAAATTTAACCCAACCTAACCACAACTGTGAAAATAACTAACACTCACAATATCAATGAACACAAACACACACATATCACTATACTTTTAAAGGTTCAATCGGTATGTAATACATATATAATTATAGAATAGATTTTAGAAAAAATATTTTTTTATAAATCTATATTTTTTTATTGACCAAATATATGATGACATTTGACGAAATAATAAAACAGAGATTGAAACCCTATTATTCATATTTTCATGATTTTTCTCATTTTTTTACATGTATTTTCGTACTCCTAATCTGATGAATCCATAATTTATACGAAAATATTACCGGAAGTCGGTCAAATAGACTACTCTAAAATCATGTATTTTTCACTATTTCAGCTGTAGCTCGAAGTATATTAAACATAAGAAGTCACAATTTATCAAAGTATATTCTATTTTAATTATATATTTAATAAAGTTAAAATTATTGAAATCAAATAATTATTGTAGATTTTGATTTTTTACATAACCGTATCGTATCACCTATGTTTAATAATTTATTTGTACATTGCGTAGATAGAAAATAATTAATATTAACTCGATTTTACCCGTTCGTGAACTTTTCTCAATAATACTGGTAAATAAATTCCGATGCAACAAATGTTATTTAAATATTCAAACCGGAAGTACCATTTCGTAAATCTACGTAATGTATTCTAAATTAAAGAAACTAATTTTTATGAAATTATTTACGATAAAATTATCCACGATAAAGTTTGTTATTAAAAATTTGCGTCGAATTTAAATTTTTCGATTACGTAAATCGACTAAAAAATGACACTATTTAACGATATTTGGTATCGCGCGAATACATATTCAAAAAAGTAAATCATCTATTAAAACCCCGCTGCCCCACTTTATCACCTGAGGTTTTCCTTACGGAAAACGGATCTCGCGTTCGCTAGATCCTAATACTTACACACACACACACACAGACACACAGACAGACATTTTCGCTAATATAGTATAGATAGGCGGTCGGGGCCCGGCTTCGCCCGTGTTCGCGCGTAACGTTCACTTGTTGATGTAATGTACTCGGGAGGTGATGTAATGTACTCGGGAAGTGATTCAGCTAAAAAAAACCACCAATATTAAAACTTAATCCAATCTAACCACAACTGTGCAAATATCCTTTTATAGGCTCATATGGGAAGTAATGCAACTAAAAAAAACATCCACAAATTAAAACTTAACCCAACCTAACCCCAACTGTGAAAATATAATTTTATAGGCTCACATGGGAAATAATGCAGCTAAAAAAAACCTCCATAAATTAAAACTTAACCCAACCTAACCATAATAGTGAAAATATACTTGTATATGCTTACTCGGGAAGTAATGCAGCTAAAAAAACCTCCACAAATTAAAACTTAACCCAACCTAACCACAACTGTGAAAATAACAATATAAATAAATATACTTGTATAGGCTCACTCGGGAAGTAATACAGCTAAAAAACGACCAATATTAAAACTTAACGAAATCTAACCACAAAAATTGAACACATCAATTGTATTACCTATCTTCAACATTTATTTTTTTCGTACGTATTTAGATTAAAGCCCTCATGCCACGTCAAGGCAACATACATATGAAGGACCCTGAAAAATAAGTTGTAAATATTAATTATATAATTAAATAATAATGTAATGATAGAGTAGACATTTTTAATATAAATAAATATGATAGAATTATATAGATGTACTAACCTTAGATTTTATTTAATAATTCAAAACAAATTCGTACGTATTTAGTTTAAAGCCTTCATGCCACGTCAAGGCAACGTACATATGAAGGACCCTGCGTAAAGAGTAATGATGTGTTATATAGTGTATATACTAACTTTATTTACGCAGGGCTTCTTTATATACGACATTTTTCGTTCTTCCTCCTTCAGATAATATATACAGATTATCTCCATTTGTTACTCTCGAACATCCCACATATAATTGACCATGCGAAAAACAGCTAGTAGATAAGTCCAATCCCACAACGTTTAATGTCTGACCCTGTGATTTGTTGATGGTCATCGAAAAACTTAATCTAACTGGAAATTGAAGTCTTCTAAATTCAAATTGATAATTTGAAGTCGTCATTGGAATCTTAGGTATGAAAACCTCTTGTCCTTTAAATGTACCGGTAATAATAATAGCTTCAATCACATTTGTATACATATATTTTATTACTAACCTGGTACCATTGCATAACCTAGGAGGTTCAATATTTCTTAATAGGATAATCGAAGCACCTCGCTTTAATTTTAAATTGTGAGGAGGAAATCCGGAAGGTTGCAATGAATTTAAAAATTCCGTCGAGTAATTAATATTATCTTCTTGATTAGCTAAATTATCAATAGATTTATAATTTTTAATTTCCTCCGGAATTTCATTTAATAATTGTTCATTAATTTTGTAAACAACTTCATTAATTGGTGCCAGAATACATCTTTCAGAGAGCCATTCTTTATTTTCATAATTTACCTGGAAATCTGGATAAACATTATTTTTTAATTCTATAGAATTACTAACCATTTTTCCAACCGGTAATTTAATTGAGTTATCTATTGAATTTACATTAATATTTCCATCTCCGAGCATGATTAAATTATTTGAAAATTCTGAAGCATCCGAATCTTCATTTAGTGATAATCTCATATTTCTAGTTAACGACAATTTAATAATTTTATTCCATAAATACGAATATTTTAAACAGGCATTAAGTTCATCTATTTTTGTACCATTAGGAATAATAGGTAATATCTGACGGAAATCCCCTGAAAATAATACAGTTATACCTCCCATTAATAAATCATTATTTCTAATATCTTTCAGTAATCTATCTACAGCCTGAATTCCTCCTTTATGAGACATGGTGCATTCATCCCATACTATGAATGAACATTTTCTTAATAGATGGGCTGCACCACTATTCCTAGATATATTACATGTTGTATTCTCTGTGTCAGATAAATCAAGAGGCAATTTAAACGTTGAATGTACAGTTCTTCCGGATTGCAGTAGAGTCGAAGCAATTCCAGAAGATGCTACTGCTATAGCAATATTCTTCATGGAGCGTACTTTTGATAATAATAAATTAATTAAATATGTTTTACCTGTACCACCTGCTGCATTAAGAAAATATATATTTTCTTTTTTTTCATTAATACTCTTTAATATTAATAAATAAATTTCTTTTTGTTCATCAGTTAATCTATTTTCATTTTCATTAATAAACATATTTAATTCTTCCATATTATATGATGTTTCTCTAATAACATCGTTACTGAGTGGTGACATATCATCTCTTATCGTTGCAGGTAATCCATAATGTACTAACTGTCTTCCCCCGAGTTCTTGTAGTTTATCTTCGATATATATTAGAGCTAAATTAAATAGAGTATCACTGTAAATAGCAGAGGGATTAATATGTTTAGCTTTAAATAAATAATCTTCAGTGAAATCTTCTTTATATTTATTCCATATCCTAAGGGGATTAGACACATTACACATATTAATCATTATAGCAAATAGATTTCTTAATTTTGTTGGAGACTTTAATAGAACAGCATCATTAATCGTATTATCCCATTGGTTATCATTTTCTAGTAGACCATGTATAATACAGGCTTCTCTAAATGTTCCGCATATTATATCGTTAACAGTTCTTAAGTAGTCGAATGAAGTAGGTCCTTTAATATGAAATAATAATAGCCGCATATAAAAACATTCAGCATTAGAAAAGTGTATCGTATATACTCTACCAAACTCTTTACCTTTCCTGATGTCACCATAACCATCAACCCTTGTACCTTGCTTTCTCTTTTTCCATGTATGCGAATTCCATGTATAATATGAAGCTACTTCTTCATATAATAACGTACTCGCGAATTCGTCCTCTCTACACAATTTAAAAAATGCCGTTAACGTAGTTTCATTAGGATTATTAATTCTATTTAAAATAGTATTACTATTAAAATACACCCTTTGCCCATTTTCTAAATGTACAGCCAAATGTATAATTGCAGGAAATCTTTTATGTATTGGAAATTGCATTAGTCTCCAAAATGCCTCGTTAGATCCTACGTATCTTCCTAATTGGTAATCCGAAATTTCGTCTTTACCTCCGTTTTCTCCTTCTAACGCTACCATCGACATGTCGGAACCCTTATTAATATATTTACATATATATTTAATACTTTTAACTGAATTACAAAATTCTACATTAATATGAGCTTTAAATATTTTAGATAATAATGGGCAATATGGAACAACCCATCTATTATCAATAATAACTTGCATGTTGTTTCTTTTGATAGTAAATTCTTCTCCTCCATCTTCTAATCTTCGACGTCTGCATTTAGGATATCCATCCTCTCCAGCCTGAGTAAACCTTGAGAAATCTTTCGGAAATCTCTTAGTACACCTACTATCTTTCATACATGGTGAGTTATTATTAATAATACCGCATGGACCATGAATCATTTGAGTAGTTACTACATCATATAATTCTTTATCCAGTGATTCATTTGGAATTTCAGCAGAAATAAATTCATCAATTTTCGAAGCATGAATTTTGTTCACTAACCATATCAAAATATGTGCGTGGGGTAAACCTCTTTTCTGCCATTCCACGGTGTACATAAAGCATCGTACTTCTCCAAATACCTGCGCTTTATTAAATAAATGCATTAATTTAACTAACTTTTGCTGGAATATTCTTGCAATAATATCGTGTCTATGCGTAGTCTTCTGATTATTTTCCAATTCTTTCGTGATTTCGATCCATTTAGGATTGCAAGTGAATGTGATGAATAATTCCGGTGTTCCGAATTTCCGTACATAAACCATCGCATCTTGTGTTCGTTGTTGCATATACCGAGGACTGCCTGTAAATGATGAAGGTAATATGATTAACTTACCCATTTCTTCCAAATGTCCGTCGTTTTGAATCGCGTCTTTTAGATGATCGTAGTTTTCAACTCTTAACTTCCTTTGATTTAATCTTATATATAACAATCTTTCAGTTTCAATTTTCACGTACATATCAACAATAAATTGATTAAGTAATTCCCTAAATTGATGAATATAATTTATGGAATTAATTCTGATCATAATATAATAACAATACATTTCTCTTGACGTTAACTTGGTAATGTTGTCCCTGTGTTTTAGTAAAATATTATACCCGTCTTGTCCTTTCCAGAAAATCAATGGATATTGAAGAGCATCGTATGATCTGTGTAATTCATTTATCCTTTGCATGCCTTCCTCTTTGTGCTGTAAAATAATATCACGATTACAACATTGTTCACCAACCACTAAAACTGCGACGTCGTCATTAGTCGGTTCATTGAATCTTCGTTCGTGTTCTCCGGTTGGTCTTTTCTCAGCATTTATAACAACTTTGTAGTTTTCTTTAACCTGTTGTTGGGCAAACTTAAAAGTCTGGATTAAATTATTATGATTATGCAGCATATGTTGTAGATTTAATACAATAGATGTATCTAATTTTCCTGAAGATAGATGATCGATTCTTCTTTTCGTTTCATCTTCTGTATCTCCCATGAAATACATTTGAAGATATTTCGGAGTTTCATTTTCCTGTACATTCAACGGACCTAAGAGATGGTAAACCTGACCTTGTATTTTAAAGTGAGTATTATATCCTTGAATGGGTAATATTTTATGTGCTCCAAATGATGTCATTTGAAACGCAGAGTTATAATTTCTAATATTATTTAAGAATATTTTAGATTGTAATGAATTAGAATATAATAACGATTTTAATGGTTCCGGCGCGTCTTCTATCAAGGGTAGTTCAACTTTTCCATTTGAACAGCATAATCCCGGTGCTTCATTTTTGTATTTTTTTGCGTTACAATATACGCAAATTACATTCATATCCCCAACTGTAATTTGCGTATCTTCTGCATATTTCGCTAACGGGTCATAATTAAATGCGGCATTTCTCCATATAATTATGTCCGATCGCCATGCATTTAATCGTTCAGATCTATCTTCATCTGTTTCTATTGATCTTAGCAATGCCCTATGCATAGCATCATTTTCCCTGCGAATGGCTATCTCGCTATCACTCTCGGATGCTCTGCTCATGCGAGTACAATCTCTATTATTTACATTTCTAGTAGCTGTTTCGCTATCACTCTCGGATGCTCTGCTCATGCGAGTACAATCTCTATTATTGACATTTCTAGTAGCTGCCTCGCTATCACTCTCTGATGCTCTGCTCATGCGAGTACAATCTCTATTATTGACATTTCTAGTAGCTGTCTCGCTTTCACTCTCGGATGCTCTGCTCATGCGAGTACTAACTTGGTCATTGGATTTTCTTGTAGCATTTTCGATATCGCTCTCGGATGCTCTGCTCCTGTTGGTACAATCTTTGTTATTGCTATTTCTTGTAGATGTTTCTTCTTGCGATTCATTTTCCCTGTGAAATGATGTAGATATGTTATTTGCAATGTTTCTTATAGTTGTTTGTTCTGTCGTTTCATTTACTCGGCAGGTCGATGTCGATGCGCGATTATTTGCATTCCTATTATATTTATCTGCTGGATTTTCATGCTCCCTTGCATTATCCGTGCATATCCTATTTAATTTCTTTCTGGCATCTGTTTCTTCTATATCTTGTTGACTTATTCTTACATTATTAAATCTTACTTTCTTACTTGTTTTTGATAAATTCGATTTTCTTTTCGGCATATGGTATACGCATGTATGTATATTAGTTTAATATTAAAGAAACAATATATTTGTTACGAAATATATTAATATATTCGATGTAAAGAATTATTCAAAATGTACGTGTGAACACAATAGGTTTTAATAAATGAATGCTATAAATAAATGTAATGCTACAGAAATAATAGTAAATAAAAAAATTGACCAATCACAAATGAATATTTATAAATTAGCCAATCACAAATAATTAAGATTTAGGTAATAATAGTAAATATTTAATATCTAAAATAATTAATACGTAATAATAGTAAATATTTAATATCTAAAATAATTATATATATATATATAATAGTAATATACTATGTTAATATATTTACGCGATATACACAATCACATATACAATATATTATATATATACTCCTATTTATTAATTTACGCTAATAAATGTATACTATACATTGGTTATTTAACTTTAATCATTATTAATTAATTTATTGGTAATTAAATTTATGATACTATATATGGATGTGTTAATAAAATATACATAGTGGAATATACATATATATATATATATATATATATATATATATATATATATATATATATATATAGATAGATATATAATTTATTGGTAATTAAATTTTATGATACTGTATATGGGTGTGTTAATAAAATATACATAGTCATGTGATATATATACACACACACACATATATATATATATATATATATATATATATATATATATATATATATATATATATATATATATATATATATATATAATAGTAATATACTATGTTAATATATTTCCACGATATACACAATCACATATATAATATATTATATATATATATATATATATATGTATATATATCTATACTATATATATACTCCTATTTATTAATTTACGCTAATAAATGTACACTATATATTAATTAATTAACTTTAATAATTATTAATTAATTGATTGGTAATTAAATTTATGATACATATTATTGGTATGTTAATAAAATATACATAGTTATGTGGAATATATACACTCATACATATATATATATATATATATATATATATATATATATATATATAATATATTGAGTATATATAAATATATATATATATATATATATATCTATATATAATTTATTTAGTATATATATATATAATTTATTGCTAATTACATTTTTACAATACTTTATATGGGTGTAGTAATACAATATACATAGTAATGTGGCATATATAAACATATATATATATATATATATATATATATATATATATATATATACATGTATTATATACATACGCTACACTTATATTTAATAAGAAGAAAAATATGATTATTCAATTACGTATATAGGTACTATTAATACATGACGTATTCGAATATTAACTCGATATTACATATTAGTAAATTTCACCTCAATAATACGGGTAAATAAATTGCGATGCAACAATTTGTATTCAGATATTCAAACCGGAAGTACGATTTCGTAAATCTACGTAATGTATTCTAAATTAAAGAAACTCATTTTTACGAAATTATTTACCATCAAATTCTCCACGATAATGTTTGTTATTAAAAATTTGCGTCGAATTTAAATTTTTCGATTACGTAAATCGACTAAAAAATGACACTATTTAACGATTATTGGTATCACGTGAATACATATTCAAAAAAGTAAATCATCTATTAAAACCGCGCTGCCCCACTTTATCACCTGTGGTTTTCCTTACGGAAAACGGATCTCGCGTTCGCGAGATCCTAATACTTACACACACAGACACACACACAGACAACTTCGCTAATATAGTATAGACTAGGCGGTCGGGGCCCGGCTTCGCCCGTGATCGCGCGTAACGTTCACTTGATGATGTAATGTACTTGGGAATTTTTATTAATATGTTTATATAGGTAAATTAAAACTTAAGCCAACAATAGTTAAAATATACATATATAGGTTCACTCGGGAAGTAATGCAGCTAAAAAACCTACACAAATTAAAACTTAACCCAACCTAACTAAAACTGTGAAAATAAAAATATAAATAAATATACTTTTATAGGTTCACTCGGGAAGTAATGCATCTAAAAAAACCTACACAAATTAAAACTTAACCCAACCTAACCACAAAAATGAAAATAAAAATATAAATAAATATGCTTTTATAGGTTCACTCGGGAAGAAATGCAGCTAAAAAAACCTACACAAATTAAAACTTAACCCAACCTAACCACAACTGTGAAAATAACAATATAAATAAATATGCTTTTATAGGTTCATTCGGGAAGTAATGAAGCTAAAAAAAAACTACCAAAATTAAAACTTAACCCAACCTAACCACAACTGTGAAAATAACAATATAAATAAATATGCTTTTATAGGTTCACTCGGGAAGTAATGCAGCTAAAAAAAACCTACCAAAATTAAAACTTAACCCAACCTAACCACAACTGTGAAAAATTACTAATACTCTAAAAGCAATGACCACACAAAGACATATATCAATATACTTGTATAGGCTCACTTGGGAAGTGATGCAGCTAAAAAAAAACACCAATATTAAAACTTAATCCAATCTAACCACAACTGTGAAAATATACTTATATAGGCTCACTCGGGATGTAATGCAGTTAAAAAAAACCTACACAAATTAAAACTTAACCCAACCTAACCACAATAGTGAAAATATACTTTTATAGTCTCACTCGGGAAGTAATGGAGCTAAAAAAAACCTAAGAAAATTAAAACTTAACCCAACCTAACCACAAAAATGAAAATAAAAATATAAATAAATATGCTTTTATAGGTTCACTTGGGAAGTGATGCAGCTAAAAAAAAACACCAATATTAAAACTTAACCCAACCTAACCACAACTGTGAAAATAACAATATAAATAAATATGCTTTTATAGGTTCACTCGGGAAGTAATGCAGCTAAAAAAAACCTACCAAAATTAAAACTTAACCCAACCTAACCACAACTGTGAAAATAACAATATAAATAAATATGCTTTATGGGTTCACTCGGGAAGTAATGCAGCTAAAAAAAACCTACCAAAATTAAAAATTAACCCAACCTAACCACAACTGTGAAAATAACAATATAAATACTATGCTTGTATAGACTCACTCAGGAAGTAATGTTGCTAAAAAAAACTACAAAAATTAAAACTTAACCCAACATAACCACAACTGTGAAAAATTACTAATACTCTAAAAGCAATGACCACACAAAGACATATATCAATATACTTGTATAGGCTCACTCGGGAAGTGATGCAGCTAAAAAAAACACCAATATTAAAACTTAATCCAATCTAACCACAACTGTGAAAATATACTTATATAGGCTCACTCGGGAAGTAATGCAGTTAAAAAAACCTACACAAATTAAAACTTAACCCAACCTAACTACAATAGTGATAATATACTTGTATAGGCTCACTCGGGAAGTGATGCAGCTAAAAAAAACCACCAATATTAAAACTTAATCCAATCTAACCACAACTGTGAAAATAACAATATAAATGAATATGCTTTTATAGGTTCACTCGGGAAGTAATGCAGCTAAAAAAAACCTACACAAATTAAAACTTAACCCAACCTAACCACAACTGTGCAAATATAATTATATAGGCTCACTCGGGAAGTAATGCAGCTAAAAAAACCTACACAAATTAAAACTTAACCCAACCTAACCACAACTGTGAAAATAACAATATAAATACATATGCTTGTATAGACTCACTCAGTAAGTAATGTTGCTAAAAAAACCTATCCAAATTAAAACTTAACTTAACCTAACCAAAACTGTGAAAATAACTAATACTCAAAATATCACACACAAATATAATAATACTTTTATAGGCTCACTCGGGAAGTGATGCAGCTAAAAAAAACACCAATATTAAAACTTAATCAAATCTAAAAACAACAATGAAAATAACTAACACTCATAATATAAATGACCACAAACACACACATATCACTATACTTTTAAAGCTTCACTCGGTATGTAATTCATATATAATTATAGAATAGATTTTAGAAAAAAACAAATTTTATAAATCTATATTTTTTCTTTGACCATATATATGATGACATTTGGCGAAATAATAAAACATAGATGGAAACCCTATTATTCATATTTTCATGATTTTTCTGATTTCATTACATGTATTTTCGTACTCGTAATCTGATGAATCCATATTTTATACGAAAATATTACCGGAAGTCGGTCAAATAGACTACTCTAAAATCATGTATTTTTCACTATTTCTGCCGTAGCTCGAAGAATATTAAACATAAGAAGTCCCAATATATAAAATTATATTCTATTTTAATTATCTATTTAATAAAGTTAAAATTATTGAAATCGAATAATTATTGTAGATTTTGATTTTTTAACTCACCTAATTATATATTACGATTGTATCACCTATGTTTAATAATTTATTTTTACATGGCGTAGATAGGAAATAATTAATATTAATTCGGTTTTACATATTAGTAAATTTCACCTCAATAATACGGGTAAATTAATTCCGATGCAACAATTGTTATTTAAATATTCACACCGGAAGTACGATTTCGTAAATCTACGTAATGTATTCTAAATTAAAGAAATTCATTTTTACGAAATTATTTACCATCAAATTATTCACGATAAAGTTTGTTATTAAATATTTGCGTCGAATTTAAATTTTTCGATTACGTAAATCGACTAAAAAATGACACTATTTAACGATATTTGGTATCGCGCGAATACATATTCAAAAAAGTAAATCATCTATTAAAACCCCGCTGCCCCACTTTATCACCTGAGGTTTTCCTTACGGAAAACGGATCTCGCGTTCGCGAGATCCTAATACTTACACACACAGACACACACACAGACAACTTCGCTCTTATAGTATAGATATATATATATATATATATATAAATATATATATTTTCTCTCTAATTCAGTTATAAAGTACGAAGTAAATTATGGCTAATAGATTAATTATAGTAAATGAAGTATTGTGCTTCTGTGTAAATGCAAGAGAAACGATGAATAGAGATTCCATTCAAATGGTATTATCTGGATTTTTCACAACTGATGAACTTTTAAATGCAAAAAAGTGTATTACAGATATAGATTACATTGTAAAGTTAATGGAAACTAGTGAATCTAGGCTCAATGTTAAGCGTAAAGCGCCGAACCTAGCTGAAAAGATCTCTAAAGATCTCGTAGCTATCCTTGATCTGATTGATGAGTTCAATTCTCCATCCATACCATTATTTGTTGCATCTGATATTAGGAGATTACCGCCAATTGGTGATCAGAATACAAATATGGCTGCAATACATTCAGCTATAATTATGTTGCGAAATAATATTAACCTAATTAATGAATCAATTGCACCACTGCTCGATAAATCTTCAGTAAATCACGTACAGATTAATAATTTATTGGATAATACATCTGATAATATATCCTCAGATAAACAAGTCAATCCTACTGTGAATAATGATCTGAATAAGAACTTGACCTATGCATCAATCGTAAATTCTAAGACTTCTGATGATGGATTTAGACTGGTGAATCCTAAGAAACCAAAGAAAGATAAGGATCGATCTTCACTGAGTACTACACGAAAAAAGCAAGATATCTACGTCGGGAAGGGGTCGTCTGAAGCATTAGGAAAAACTCCTGGTAGGCGTTGTCATTTATTCTTATCGCGTATTAATATTGATGTAACAACAGATGTTTTAAAAACTTATATATGTAATGAATTTAAAATTTCCGATAATGATTGTCAGGTGGAAAATATTAATACTAGACAAAAATTTGTATCATCTTTTAAGGTGAGTTTGATGATTGATAGTGTCCAAGATGCTTATGATGGTAATAGATGGCCAAAAGGAATTATTATAAAGAGATTTTGTATTAGAAATAATAATAATGCTACTAATAATAGTTCATATGCAAGTAATGCATCTGCATCTACATTAAATCAATGAATCTAAATAATAAGCTTAAGTTAATGTCTTTAAATTGTAATGGCATAAAAATTAAAATAGATGAAATATTAGATTTTTATAATAATGTAGATTTATTCTGTTTCCAAGAACATTGGCTTTCTACTGAAGAATGCCTATTGTTCAATACTATAAGTGATATGTTTTGTGGTTATGGTAATGCAGCTTTTGACAACTTTCAATTGAGAATAGGTAGACCGTTTGGTGGGGTTGGGTTTATGTGGAATAAGAATATTGATAGATATGTCTCAATTATAAAATCAGATTATGATTGGCTAATTTGTATTAAAATGTTTAATTTCTATATAATTAATGTTTATATGCCTTATGAATGTCCTATTAATGTAGATAAATTTAATACTCAATTGATACAACTTTTTTTATATTGTGATTGTCTTAATACTAGCAATTATTGTATAATTGGTGATTTAAATTCTAATATTTTGAATTTAAAATCTTTATATAGTAATAATTTAATAAAGTACTGTGAGGAAAAAAATTTGATTATATCTGATAGTTTGCTTCTTGAGCCTAATAGTTATACCTGCGTAAGCTCTGCTTGGAATTCTTTTTCTTGGCTAGACCATGTTATCTCAACAAATGATATGCATATTTCTTTAATTACATTACTATTGATTATTGTTTTATACTCTCGGATCATCATCCGTTATTAATAACTGTAAGACAAGATAATACACATTTAGTAGTTTCAAATGACTCTAAAGTGAATAAGAGGATAAAATGGAATAATCTAAATAAAAAGCAAATATTATTATACAAACAGAATACAAAATTTAGACTCAATAGATTAATTACTTCAATTAATAGTAATAATAATGTTAATTTTTCAGAATCAGTATACAATACACTATTAAGTATACTTTTAAGTGAATCTGATGTATTACATATTAAACTTAAAACTAATTTCAAAAATCTTCGGTCAGAATGGACTAGTGACGTAAAAAAGTATCATTCGATTGCTAGATCACATTATTTAATATGGAGATCAGTAAATAATCCCCGTTATGGTATAGTTTATGATAACATGGTTATGTCGAGGAGAAAGTTCAAATATGAGTTACGCACAAGTAAAGCTTATTATAGCCGAATAAAAGCGAATGATGTTGCATTCAAATTAATAAATGATCGTAATTCATTTTGGAAAATTGTATCTAGTAAATTAAAAAAAAACTTATCAATACAAAATAATATTGATAATGTACATGGCTTATCTGATATTGTAAAATTCTGGTTCAATCATTATAGTTGCATTTTCAATAGATGCAAAGATGGTCATTACCCCTACCAAATAGTGGATATTAATGAAATAGTTTATACAGATAGAAATGAAATATCATCTATTATTAAGACTATTAAAAAAGGTAAAAATGCGGGTCCTGATGGATTATCAGTTGAACACATTAATTATGCAGATAATACTATTATAGATACACTAGTATTACTAATCAATAACATGCTTCTAAATTCTTATTTCCCGAGTAAGTTAATTGAATCATATATTTTACCCATTATTAAAAATAAAAACAAAAGAACTACTGATTCAGCGAATTATAGGCCCATATGTATCTCTAATGTAATTTGTAAGATAATTGAGAAAGTAATTTACAATAGAATATATAAACTATTATCTACTCATGATAATCAATTTGGTTTTAAAGCAAAGCTTGGCACGGAAATGTGTGTCTTTTCCCTAAAACAGTTGATCAATGATTATAAAAATAACAACACAAATATGTTTGTTGCATTTTTAGATGCATCCAAAGCATTTGATAATATAAGTCACAATATACTATTCGAAAGATTAAGGAATAAAAATGTTCCTATATACTTAATTAATTTTCTAAATTATTGGTATCGAAATCAGCGTATATATATTAAATGGGGAAGCTATAATTCTGATACGTTTAGTGTTGCCAATGGAGTGCGTCAAGGTGGGATATTATCACCTTTACTATATAATATTTATACTGATCCAATGATAGGTAATCTGAACTCTATTAAAACTGGGTATTGTATTAATGGAAATATAATAAATAATTTGTGTTATGCGGATGACACAACCTTATTCTCACCCTCGCTATCTGGTTTGCAGCTGTTTATTGATTGTTGTCAGAAGTTTGCAAATAGTAATAAAATAATATATAATATTGAAAAATCTGTTATCCTACCAATTTATTATAACAAATCTCATCATAATCCAATTAAGCTACGTATTGGAAATACATGCTTGAGAGTAGTAAAAGCTTATAAGTATCTTGGACACTGGATTTCTGATAATTTATCTAATGAGATGGATATAAACTGTAATATTAAACGTCTTTACACAACTAGCTATTCTCTATCTAATAGATTTAGAAACTGCTCGAAATATGTATGTATATTGCTTTTTAAAACATTCTGCTCTAATATGTATCTTTGTAGTCTATGGGATACAGATAATGCTTACTTTAAAAAAATTCAAGTAGCATATAATAATGCATATCGCATATCCCTTGGCTATAAACCTAGATGCAGTGCATCCGAAATGTACCTATATGATAATGTCGATAATATTATTATAAAATTACGTAAGTCGTATTACTCACTATATAATCGTGTTAAATTATCTGACAATTCTATTATTAAAATGATATATTTATATAATGTTTCTCGCCCGTCGTCAATATTTAAAACATGGTGTACATCATTGTTTTTTTAACTATATATTATTTGTAATTATATACTTATATATATAGATATGTGTTGTATAGTTGTATTTAATTTTTTTTTTTTTTTGTTTATCTATGGACTGTTTATGTCTGACTCAAATAAATAATAATAATAATATAATCAATATTTGTCTAAGTAAATATATAGTTTTTTTTAACATTTACGCGAAATCATGTAATTCGATTTTTTACATACAAATTAATACAATATAATTATATATATATATATATATATATATATATATATATATATATATTGTTAATTAATTCATATTGTTATATTACTATTGTTCTTCCCTACTGAATTTACTTCCTGCTAAAGCTACTGCTCCACTAAATCGGATTATCCGTTCCTCGATACGCATTACTTACTGCATAACACGACTGGTTCACTCTACTATAACATCACATCAATCATCTCATATGTGGCTACCCTTCTACCTTAGATGTAAATTACATGTGCTCAATCTATGATATAATTAAAAAATGTTAAATATTACCTTCTCTTCGTTACCAAAATGATCCTCTCCTTATCTCCTAGAACTCTAGTAAAACTTTTACTAAATTCTAGAGATTTTAAAAATGTCGGTCCCACACTATGGAATTCCCTCCCTCATACCATTCGTTCTATTAGATCACACAAAAGATTTTTAAATCTTAATTCTTCTTTTCTCTCTACCTCTAATCATTAAATCATCCAATTTATTATGTATGTGTCTTGTATTCTTGTGTCGTGTCATCTACAACATATTATTATTATCTAATTGTTATCGTATTAATATTATCTTACTATGAGCCTATCGAGATAATTACCATTTTTATATATAAGGGTGCATGGTGTTTAAATGCATTAGGGTAAACTATATATATATACAGTCAAAGCTCGATAACTCAACATTGACGGGACTGAATTTTCATGTTGAGTTAGCGAGTATGTTGAGTTATCGGATGTATAAATTAATGACTTAATTAATGTTTTGTTCACATAAATGCATTCAAAATAGTACTCGTATGATAATATAATAATTGTAATTGTATTTTTACGTTTATATATTTATATCCATATATTATTAAATAAAACCATGTTGAATAATGTATGTTGAATTATATTTGTTGAGCAATGTAGTTTTATTACATGTAAAAGATACGAATCCAACAACATATGTTTGTGATATTTTGATTTTTCATAAATGTTGAGTTATCGGATGTATATTTACATGTAATGTATAGGCTAGGATTATAAAAACGATGTTGAGTTATATGTATATTGAGTTATATTTGTTGAGTAATAGGGTTTTTGTTAACATGTAAAAGATACGAATCCAACCAAATATTTGTTGGATGTTGAGTTATCGGCAATGTTGAGTTATCGGCATGTTGAGTTACCGAGCTTCTACTGTATATATATAATTATATTGTAAACAAAATCGAATTACACGATTTCGCGTAAATGTTAACAAAACACTAATATAATATTGAAGTTGAACACAAAATACTCTCATCAAATAAAAAATCTTCTTTTTATAATTATACTTACTTAGTTACTTAGTCCCGTGACGTCGCCATCGTAGGGGGAACACATGATAATGAATAGCACAACTTTCTCCATTTCGAACGATCTTTTGCAATATCTAAAAGTTGCCTAAGAGAAAGATGGGAAAATTCGAATATATCATTCATCCAATTTCTTTTAGGTCTTCCTCTTTTCCTCTCACCTTCGACATATCCATGAAGAATAGTATTAGCTAACGAATCGTGACGAGTTATATGTCCGAATTTGGTCATTTTTCTTCTCATGATAATAACCAGAAGTGGTACATATGGGCCGACTTTTTTATTAATTTCATTGCTTACAAATATATTAGTTTTTCTTTGTTTATAGCTAATATTTAAAAGTCGTCTGTGTGCTTTTGATTCGAAACTACGTATCTTCTTTTTAGATTCTTCTAGTAAGGTCCAGCTTTCGCATCCGTACAACAATGTTGAAATAACTAGAGAGATGTAGAGTCTGTATTTAAGTTTGAAATCAATTTCTCCACTACGCCAGATCTTCTCCAATTTCACAAGGGCTGTAACTGCTGTCGCTAGTCTTATTTGGATTTCTTTCTTTGAATTTCCGGTGTCGGTTAGCATTGCTCCCAGATATTTGAAATTTTGAACATTTTCAAGTTGTTTGCCGTACATAGTGATCACAGGTGGTGTTGAATGATCTCCATTTACAAGAATTTTACTTTTTTCATGGTTAATTTCCATACCGTATGATGTCGAAGCTTTTTCTAGAGAATCTGTGAGGGATTGCAACTCACTTTCTGAACCAGCGATGAGATCTATATCATCAGCGAATCTTAAGTTGTTGATTTTTCTTCCTCCTATTGCTATACTTGACGATTGATCTACTAGAGAGTCTTGCATTATTTTTTCTAGAAATATATTGAATAGAAATAATTATATAAACACCAAATTAAATAACAAAAATCTCATACCTCCACTCAGAAATCGAGTCGATCATAATATCATTTATACTAATGACTTTGATAAAGCAGATTGTCCTTCTGACCAATTTTCATCTATTTTTCTCAAGTCACATATTTCTTATGATCCCTCAATAATGAAAGATTCTAGGTTTAATGATTTTCCTATATCTCAGGAAATAGTTAGGAAATTTCTTTGTAAATTACCACCTAAATTTAATTCATCACCTGATGGTTTACCTGGTATGGTTTACAAAGGTATGCTTAAGTTATTATCTTATGAAATTTCTTATCCATTATCTATTGTTTTTCAACGTATTCTAGATGATGGTCAATGCCCTACCATATGGAAGTTAGCTAATATTATTCCAATATTTAAAAAATGTGATCATTCATTACCATCAAATTATCGTCCAATCAGTTTATTGCCATCCACTCTAATTATTTTTGAAAAAATATGATCTTACTATCTATTATATTATTTAAGATCTAATAAACTATTATGTACTGAACCATATGGATTTTTAGCCGGTAGATCCACGGAACTACAACTTATTGAATTTTATAGAAATATAAGTAGATCCACTAACCATTCTTTTAATACTGATATTATATATATCGATATGGCTAAAGCATTTGATAAAGTTTGCCATTCTAAACTTCTAAAGAAGATGTCTAAATTGGAGATCGGTGGTAATGTCCTTAAGTGGTTTAGCTCATACCTTACTAATCGATTTCAAAGAACTATGGTAAATGATGAATTTTCTGATTATATTCATGCAAGTTCAGGTGTTCCTCAAGGTTCCGTTATTGTACCTCTAGTATTCTTAATATATATCAATGACCTCCCTTCGATATATACATCACAGCTAACATGCTCTCTTTTTGCCGATAATGCCAAAATATCTCTATCGTATAGGAATATTACTGAACGTAATATCCTTCAATCAGGACTTAATGATCTATATGATTGGACAGTAAAATGGAACCTTCAAATAGCTTTTGAAAAATGCGCCTTTATGTCAATCGGAAAATCTGATATATCATTCTATTCGCTAAATAATAGCCTGATTCCTAAATACTCTAATTTTCGAGACCTTGGTATTGTTTTTGATGATAATATTAAATTCAATATTCACATTAATAACATATGTAGAAAAGCCTATGTGATCTCTAATATCATTTTTAGATGTTTTACTACAAATAATTCATATTATCTAGTCAAAGCCTATACCACCTATATACGGCCATTACTCGAATATGGTTCTTCTATTTGGAATCCAGGCAAAGACTTTATCGGCCTAAACAAACTTATTGAAAAAGTTCAACATAAATTTACTAAGCGAATTTACTTCAGATGTAACTTTATTAAATCAACTTATGATACTAGATTGTGTTTTCTCAATTTAATGAATTTATCCCACCACAGATTAAGAGCTGACATGATTCTGGCTTTCAAGATACTGAACAATCTCGTGGATATTGATAAATCATCGGTATTCACAACTTATTCAACAAGTAATCGTGGACCTCTAATTAAAATACGCAAAGACAAATGTATTAATAAAGCAACTATAAATTCATTCAGCAACAGAGTGAGTACCGCTTGGAATTCACTTCCTCGTTCTGTGGCTTCGTCCAAATCTTTAAGCATATTTATTACAAATATAGATACTATTAATTTTAATGGACATTTTTATTCTCAACATGCTTAAATGTAATGTCGATATTTTTATAATTTTATTGTTTTTCTAGTTTTCGTTTTCGTTTTGTACTTTATTTGGGTATTTGATCTTACAAGCTGTATACTCATTTGATATTCTAGGTGTGGAGAGATGTCAAAAAACTAAAATACAGGGACCGTCCATCCCTCAGGATTTATGGGCATATAATCCTATATGGGCCTGACCAACCCGATACTTCTTCCGTAGTTATTTGATGATGTGTTCAGCACGTTTGATCAACATCCCAAATATTGCTTTATTATTATTTTATTTACTTTCGGTGTGTGTAAATCACAACTTATTTATATTTGCTAACTATTATTTATATATTTCTGTCATTATTATTTATTGTTATCCATCGTTTTGAATCTTTTCAATAAACTATTATCTATCTATATATTTACTTAGACAAATATGTATTATATTATAATAATATATATATATATATTATAATATATTGGTAAATATAATATTACATATTATATACAAGATATGGATATACTATAAATTCATTAATAGATAATATATATATTGTAATGTTAATGAAAAACCCATAAGTAACGGGATTATAATTAGTGACATTAGTGACTACTTACCTATTTATGTATATGATAATAATAATAAAAAAATGAAAAAATACTTTAAAAATATAAATTTGTAAGAAAAATAAATGATAAATCGATATTAAAATTTAGAGAAAGTATATCTAAATATGATTGGGATTATATTTATTCTAATAATGATATAAATTCAATATTTAATTATGTCATTGATAACTTAATACAATTATATAACATTCATTGTCCTATGAAAAAAGTTAAAGAAAAGAGTAAAAATAATAAACCATGGTTATATTAGTCTTATTAAATGTATAAATAAAAAAAATAGAATGTATAAGAAATTAATAAAACATTGGACAACGGAAAAATTTAAATTGTATATAAAATATAAAAATATTCTTACATCTCTATTACGTAGGTCTGAATATTTATATTATTCATTTAAAATAAATAATAATATTAATAATAGTAAATATACTTGGTCTGTAATAAATAAATTATTAAATAAAAAAAAATACAATCTAATGAAGAATTAAATACTCCTTCATCTGAAGAATTTAATAATTATTTTAGTACTATAGGTATAGAATTATCTGATAAAATAAAAACAATTTTATGTGATAATAATATATATATACTACAATGACAAATAATTATAATAATACACTTTTTTTTTACCTACATCAAGTTTTGAAATCAGGAAGAAATTAGTAATTCAAAACTTAAATATAGTAATGATTGTTCAGACATAAATATGTTTTTAATTAAAAAAATTAGTATTGAAATTAGTCCAATTTTATCATATTTGTTTAATAGATTTTTCTGAATGGGTTTTTCCTAATATTTAAAAAATAACTAAAGTGGTACCATTATTTAAAAAATCTGATAAGTCTAAACTAGAAAATGATAGGCCAATTTCGTTGTTATCACAATTTTCTAAGATTCTAGAAGAATTAATAAAAAATAGATTATTAAATTTTTTAGATAAATTTAATATAATAAGTAAATGTTAATATGGGTTTAGAAATAAAATTTCAACAGCAGATGCTTTAGTAGATGTTATTGAAACTGTTTGTCAAAAGCTTGAAAATCTAAATAAATGTGCTATATTATCGATTGATCTACGAAAAGCTTTTGATACATTAAATCATGATACTCTTTTAAAAAAGATATATGTATATGGGATAAGAGGTATTTCTTTAGACCTTTTAAAGAGTTATTTGTCTAATAGGATGCAATATGTATTTAATAAAGATATTAAATCTAATTTAACAAATATTAAGTGTGGAGTTCCACAAGGATCTGTATTAATACAGATTACCTAATTAGGACCTATTTTATTTGTATTATATATAAACGATCTACCTAATATATCCTTTATTTTCAAACCTATTTTATTTTCGGATGATACCACCTTAATTTTGTCGGATACATCTATTTCAAAGCTTGAGAATAAAATGCAATGTGGAATTGACCAATTATATATATGGCTAAATATTAATAAATTGTCATTAAATATAGATAAAACTAATATTTTATTATTCAATATAATAAATATAAATGATAATGTTAAATTAAAACTTAAAATTGATAATAAAGAAATAGGTAACGTAGAAATGATAACATTTCTGGGTATTATTATTGACAATAAATTAGATTGAATAGACAAATACATTATGTATGCACAAAGTTATCAAGATCTATTGCTATTTTAAATAAAGTAAAATTAAAATTAAATAGTAAAGCATTAGTTTTACTTTATAATTATTTTTTTAATTCCCACTTATATTACTGTGCCCATATTTGGGGAAATACTTATAGTTCGAACCTTCTAAAAATTAACATGTTACAAAAAAGAGCTTTAATAATAGAAGATGTATATGTAATAATGAATAGATGTACAATACATGTTAAGTATAATAATTTAAAGTTTGATGATATTGTTAAATTGAATACTGTTAAATTCATGTTCAGGGCCAGAAATTATTCTCTACCTTTGAATTTACAGAATTTATTTAAAATAAATTCTTACAACAATCTCTTATTTCATAGAATAAAAATAAGGACGCAAAGAAAATATTTTTGTATATCCAATATGGGACCACAGTTATGGAATAATTTAAAAAAAGTTTTAAGATTAAAAAATAATTTAAAATCATTTAGTATAAATTATAAAAAAGTGTTGATAAGTTTATACTATAACACTTAATTTTAATAGTGCATTTTACAATTGACATTTTAAAAAATTATACTTTTTATTTTATCGCTTTTTTTTTTTACTATTTTACTATTATATACATTGTTTTTATATTTTAGGAAGAGGAAGTGAATTTAATTACTTTAATTTTATTTTTAACTTTATTTATAATTAACTAATGATACGAATTTTACTAATGATAACTGAATTGTGATAACGAATTAATGATAATTATACTAATGATTTTTTTTTGTGATGGAATACCGATAGAGTTTCTAAAAGCAGGAGGAGATGAGGCAATTAGAGTCATGAAAAATCTATGTAATAGCATATGGAAAATGAAGACATGGCCAAATGATTGGAAGAAGTCCATATATGTCCCTATTTACAAGAAAGGAGATAAGAAAGAATGTGGGAATTATCGAACTATTGCCTTAATCTCACATGCTAGCAAAATACTTCTGAGAGTTATACAAAAAAGACTGGAGGCCTTCCTTATCCCTGAACTACCGATCGAACAAGCCGGGTTCCGAAGAGGTAGAGGAACTAGAGACCACAAACCTGAGATGGCTGATGGAAAGAGCTAGGGATAATCAAAGAGAACTATTCATGTGTTTTATTTACTACAAGAAGGCATTTGATTGTGTAGACCATCAACGATTATGGAACACTCTCGAAGGTATGGGAGTACCTGAACATTTGATTGTCATGCTTAGTAACTTGTATACAAATCAGGAAGCGTCTATAAGGACAGAGTATGGAGAGACAGGCAACATACCGATTGGTAAAGGAGTACGCCAGGGTTGCATTCTATCTCCATTGCTATTCAACATCTATGCAGAAAAGATAATGCGAGAGGCTCTAGATAAGTGGGACAAAGGCATTGGCATAGGTGGAAGGAAAGTATCAAACCTGAGATATGCGGATGACACCACATTGATAGCCGGTAATAGAGAGGACCTTATAGAACTTATAGAAAAAGTCAAATCGTCGAGTGAGAAAGCTGGGTTATATCTAAATGTCAACAAAACTAAGGTGATTGCAACAGGAGAACTAGATTCTATAATAGTTGATGGCGAAAATATAGAAGTAGTTGAAAGATGTGTGTTCCTGGGAGCCTTGATAACAAGTGACGGACAAATAGATATGGAATTACGCAGAAGAATTGCAATGGGAAAAAGTGCAATGGGGAGTCTGAGGAAAATTTTTAAAGATAGAGATTTAAGACTCGCCACTAAAGTAAAAATTGTACAGACACTTATTTTCCCGATTATTCTATACGGTGCAGAAACCTGGACTCTAAAGAAGAAGGAAAGAGCAAAAATCGATGCTTTCGAAATGTGGTGTTGGAGAAACCTGCTTGGAGTGACATATATAGATAGGAAGACAAATATAGAAATCATTGCCAGCATAAAACCCAAAAGAACGCTAGAGGCAGAAATACTTCGGACACGTGGTGAGAGCGGACTCGATGGAGCTACAGCTGATGCTAGGAAAGATGGATGGTCAACGGCGAAGGGGTAGGCCACACATAACGTGGCTGAACAATGTGCAGAATTATATAGCCAACGACAACATCATGAAGATACTAGCAGAAGCCAGAAATAGAGTGATATGGAGAGGAACTGTCATGGACGTCGCCAGGGGTCGGTTACGACTCGACGGCACAAGGTAACAAGGTATATATATATATATATATATAATGTAATGTAACTATGTTAACTGACCTTTCTAGCTAACGTCTGAGTTGTAAGGTTAGGCTAGCGATTCAAATTTCAATAATAACACGTGTTGTTAAAGATAGACAGATCTGTTCAAGTGTACGAAATAATAATAATAACAAGTATTTGTTTGTAAATAAATAATGTAAATAAATAATTTATTTTTAATATTTAATTTCATATAATTGTTTACTTATTTGTTAATTTAATACATTTAGTATACAGTTTATTATATGTATATTAATATGATAATTAAATGTAGAATACATGTTTAATAACATTATACAATTTAATTATTTCTTTGATTTTATATAACATATAATATTATATCTTTTATTTTTAAATTTGACTTATTGATACATAGTTGTATTTCTTAAGCCGAGTTCACACCAAGAATCCGTACGGATATTCTGCACAGATATATATTTAAAAATAAAATATATTTAAAGCATTCATAAATCCGGATTATGTATAATATAACGTATAATGTAATTTATTAAATATATAGATCTATTCAAGTATACGAAATAATAATAGTAACAATGTGTTTAATAAATAATTTTAAACAATGATTTTTGTAAACAATGATATTTGATTATTGTAAACAATAATTTTAATTTTTCACATATTTCATGAAATTTATAAATTTATTTATAAATTATAAATTATAATACATTTCGTATATAATTTATTATATGCATATACAAATTAATTATATTATACATATGTAATGTAATTATGCAATTTAATTATTTCTTTTATTGTATATAATATGTAAAATTATATTTACCAATATATTATAATATATATATATTGTTAATGTTGTTATTTTTATTCGGTGGAGTCCTTTCATCCCATCCAGGAACTTAGATGAAATTTTCACTTATAACCATATATGGCTCTAATGTCCCTTCGAAGCCGCTCTCATGTTAAGGGATCCATGGTTTTAACGAGAGCCGATCATATCACACAATTATATAAGATCACTTCTAAATAATATTTTAAGACCCATTTTATAAAATTAATTAATGGTCCGGACGAGGCTCGAACCCGTTACCTACTGCTTGTGTGTATGACGCCTTAGCCACTGAGCTACACAGGCAGTTGTATATATATTGTTAATTAATTCATATTGTTATATTACTACTGTTCTTCCCTACTGAATTTACTTCATGCTAAAGCTACTGCTCCACTAAATCATATTATCCGTTCCTTAATACCTACTACTTACTGTTTAACTCGACTGGATCACTCTACTACAACATCACATCAATCATATCGTATGTGGCTACCCTTCTCCCTCAGGTGTAAATTACGTATGCTCTCTATAATCCATAAATCAATATATTCTTTTACCCCTAGCTATATCTCTGATATAATTAAAAAACGTTAATATTACCTTCTCTTCGTTACCAAAATGATTCTCTCATTATCTCCCAGAACTCTAGTAAAACTTTTCTAAATTCTAGAAATTTTACAAATTCAGGTCCCACCCTATGGAATTCCCACCCTATGGAATTCCCTCCCTCCTACCATTCGTTCTATTAGATCACACAACAGATTTTTAAATCTTAATTCTTCTTTTCTCTCAATCTATAATCATTAAATCATGCAACTTATTATTTTTGTATCGTGTTATAAACAACGTATTATTATTATCTAATTGTTACCGTATTATTATTACCTTACTATGAGTATATCGAGATAATTACCATTTTATATATATAAGGGTACATGGTGTTTAAATGCACTAGGGTATACTAATTATATATATATATATATATTATTTATTTAGAAGTATTGTAATTAATAATATATCTATAGATACAATATTTGTTTACATGCCATACTCAACTGATATCGCGAATATTTGATTAATTTCACTCGGGTTCATCGAATAAATCTAGAGTAAGGTACAATGAATACAATTATATTAGGGTATACCCTCAAACAGACTGTATATAACCGAACTATTTATTAAACAGTTATACTCAGTATGTTTGATGGTATACCCATTAAGTATACCCATTTTGTTCATTTACCCATCGTATACGAACATTAAGTTAAGGTATACCTTGGTTACTGTATACAGTGCAGACAAATTTAGTAAATAATGAGTATGTACTGGGTACATTATACCCTAAATAGAGTACATGAGTATACAAATAAAATAAGGTACACATATGTCATATATATGACATATATATAAATATTTAAGGTACATAAATCACTTTTTCTGAGGTATATATCAACACATTTTATTACTTGTCTACGTATACCCTAAATAGGGTACGTATATATCAATAGCATAAGTTTCCTATAACCCAATGATGTATGAGAATAGTACATTTAAATATTAATATTGTGTATTATTATTATCTAGAATTTTATAATTCAACTATATAATATTTTATACTTATGTAATCATTTTGTAAAATGTTAATATTAATATATTATACTAATTATATTAATATATATATAATATTATATACATAGTTTACATATGATATTATAGTAAACTATATTTAATAGATACAATTAATTTAAAGTTAGTTAAATATTTGTATTCACCTTTTTTTTAAATATGTTTTAAAGTAAATTCTAGTATATTAATTATGTGGTATACCTATGTAATATATTACAAATTAAAATTAATATGTATGATTATTCAGAGTAATATCACATTTGTTAAGCGGTGAATAAATATGTGTTTGTCATATTATAACCATGGCAAAAATAAAATCTATATTATTTATAAATTTAATTTATTTTTATTAAATAATGTCATTTTAAACCGGGCATATATTAATTATATGTGAGTATCCATATTCTATGTAATATTATAATTTAATTTATATATATATATTTTATAAATATATCATAAATTTATTATGATAAATAATTATATAACTACATAGAATTATTTATAAATTGTAATATTGCAGTAATTTAATACATAGATGTATTTATATAATATAGAAGGTGGTAGTATCTAGAATATATTTACTAAGTACTAATCTATATAACTGTACTCATTTTAACTTAAGATAAGTTATATTTTAATAAGTATTACTTAGTTACTTAGTCCCGTGACGATGTCGAGGTAGGGGCATTATGTGATATTGACGAACACGACTACCTCCATTATTCACGATCAGCAGTCTTAATTAGGAGTTCGCGAAAGTGGAGATTTGACCAGTCCAAGATGTCATCCACCAAGTTTCTCTATTGACGACTTCTCTTTCTACTAACTAAACATTGCAATATCAACTTAACTAGCGATTCATGTTCAAACAAAGTATTTTTCTATGTCCCTTCTTATTTCGGTGGATACGTTGATATTAGTTGTCCTTTATGTGTATGTGATATTTAAGAGTCTTCTATACAATATATAGCTATGAAACCTGGAGTTTGTTGGAAGAGTCTAAAAATAATATTCGCATGCACGTATCTTCTTTTAGACTCTCCGTCACGGTTTCACAGCCATATAGTAAAATGGATAGTACTAAATATTTGTAGAGCTTGTACATGAGATTGAATTCAATTTCTCTAGATTTCCAAATATTCTCTAATTTCACATTGCTACAGTTAATGTGGCTAGTCTAATTAATATATTTGTCTTGCTCGTTCCATTTTTAGTAATAATAGCGCCAAGATATTTGAAGGTTTTAATATTCTCGAGCTACTCTCCATATAAGGTGATGTTTAGTAAATATCCATCACCGTTTATGAGTATCTTTCTCTTTCAATGACTTATTTCCATATCATATGATGAAGCACTTTTTCTGAAGATGCTGTTAATACTTGTAATTAACTTTCATGGCCAGCTAGAAGATCAATATCATCAGCGAATCGTAGGTTGGAAATTGATCTTCCTCTTATTGATATTATTAACTGGTGATTTCTAGTTATCCTGCATTATTATCTCTAGAATAATGAATAATAGAATATTGGAGATAATACTGGAGATAATAGGCAACCCCGTCTTACATATACTGCTGTTAGAAAGGAAATACCAATTTGGTTGGTCAATAAATATATATTGATATTATGTTGATCAGTTCGATATGTACTTATACCTATATCCATTTTCGTCATGCATGCCATATACCATAATATCACATTCTATCAAAATCTTTTTTTACAGTCTATGAAATTGTGATAGAGATGAATTTGTGATCAATATTTTACTCCATTAGTAGTCTACAGTAATGTATTCAATGGTGCTTCGATTTTTCCTAAAGCCCGATTCAACATAATTTGTAGTAGGATTTTTCTATAGTGACTTATGAAACTAATATTTCGATAGTTTGAGCACTCTTTGAGGTCGCCTTTCTTTTATAGAGGTATAATCAATGATGTAGTCCATGATGTTGGCGATTCCTTTGTAATCCAGATTTGTTGACAGAGTTAAGTAAATATCTCAATTATTTCCGGTCCACCTTCTTTGGTAAATTCGCTTGCTACATTATCGATTCCCGGTCATTTGTCATTCTTCAGGAAATGTATTACCTTTACAATTTCTGTTTTCAGTATTTGCAGCGTCTGTCCCATATCAGATGGATGATTGTCGTTTTGAAAGTTATCGCAATCAGGATTAATTAAAGTTGTAGAGATCTTTGCAATACTATCTTTCTATTATGGATATATCATCAGCAAGCGGTATACCATTTTTGTCTTCGATGATTGTCATTTTTCTACGATTCAAATTGGTGATTACTTTAGCGTATTAAAGGTCTTTTGCTATGTATTCCTCTTTTCAAATCTATATCAATTGACTTGCACTGTGAGCTTTTCATTCTTTGAGGCTTTCATGCATCTACGTATCATTGTATGTATCCGTAGGTATTCTTCTGCGTGTTCTTCACTTTGATGATTTAGTTGTCTTCAAACTTCTTTTTTGTCGCACGTATTAAGAATATCGTATGTAATCCATGGCTATTTGTTATGTACTATTCCAATATATCTTAGCTGTCGAAGTAATTATCTTAGCAATTTGAGTGTATCCTTCATTAATGGATAGTTAGTCTATGTTAATTGATAGCAGTTTATTTTCAAACTCATTATTGTACTCTTTGTTGATTTCTTAATTCATTACCTTTTCTACGTCAAATCGTATTCTACTATTCTTGCTATTTTTATGTGTTCGTAGATTTAACTTCATGTTACACGAGATTAAATCATGATCACTGTTGGTATCTGCCCCGGATAGGTTCTAGTTGTAGCTTTACTGTATTCTTGATTTGAACGAATGAGAAATTAAAATATAGTCAATTTGATTACGAGTCAGACCATTATGAGAGTGCAAGTAGATGTATATTGTATTTGTAAGTATGATATTGTTCTTGGTGCAAAATTCAAGAAATCTATTACTTCTTTGGTTAGTTTTTCCTATTGTAAATATGCCTACAACATTACTTCAGTTATCATTACAGTCTTCTACGACTGCATTCCAATCACCTTGAATAATTAAGTCATTGTTATGTACTTTATCCATTGTTACCTCTATTTCCTCATAGAATTTTTCAATTGCTTCGTCTTCATAGTCACTGGTTGCATACATCTATGTGAATGTTAAATTCATTGGATGGGATTCTCTCCTTAATGAGATGATTCTGCTAAAGACTGCTATAGTTTAGAATAGCTGAAGTCAGCTCCTTCCGAACAATATAATCCACTCACTGTTGATGGAAATGTTGCGGTCCACTGTAAACTATCTTATGACCTTCATCATTAAGAAATTCACCAGAGTTTTTCCATCTTGTTTCTACTAAATCAATGATTTCCGATTGTAACTATTTAGCTCATTTGTTAGTTCATGATTTTTCCCGAATCCTCTAAATGTGCGGACGTTTCATTTATATATGGTGGCGATACTTGTTGGCAGTTATTTATCTTCTTTGTTGCATCCTTTGATACCGTTATTACTGGTGTTGATGTTGATGTCGTCTTTGTAAATATTATATATAATCCAGATTCTTATTTAACACATCCATCCTATAAATTATTGATGGTATGTGGAGTCGGTGATAATCCGGGCCTCGGACTGATCCATAATCCACAATTATGTAGGCTTGATTATATTTAGCGGAACCTGTCTCCTCTCCAAACTGTACGTATCAGTCGACATGTTCTAGATATTAGATCGTCTTCACGCGGTGTACTTAACCGTTGAGATAATATGATCTTTCACTTTGTTTACATAGCAACTAAATTACAGTCGTATTATGTACAACTTAGCTTATAAATTTCCTTTAATTATGTTATTATTATAAAGATAACTACTATTTATGTATATACAATTAATAAGTATAATATTATTATATATATTAATGCATTACTGGTTTAAGATATATTATAGTACTTTTTAAATTATATACAATTCTATTTTATATATATTTATATTAATGTTTGTTATTTTATATATTATAACAATAACAATATTTAAAAAATTAAATAAACAATATATTTATAAGATCGTAGAATTATTTAATTATTATTAAAATGTAGAAGAATAATAATATATATTGTATACTTTATATATGTACATACAATTATTAATTTAAATTAAATTAAAATATGTCATACTATTTATCATCTTCATACACCGGAGATCTCCTCTGGGAGCCGCGCCTTATGTAGTGTCACCTATCTACCTTCAATATAAGGTTAGCTAAAAGTGACTATTAACGGATACATCCTGCTACTCTAATTATTACCCATTTAATTAATCGACAAACGTGGTTTTATCTGGAATACAATTACTGAATACTGTAATACGACAACTGAATACTATACTAAAAGATAACATAGAGTGAATTAGTCATCATCCACGTCATTTGTGATTATCTACTGTCTCGGAGGATCATTCAACAAGCTATAGACAAGTACCAAGTATACTTGGTACTGTTTTCTACTACAGAAATACCTCGATTTACATTCACAATTCATATTATTACTATTACTATGTGTATTACTTATAAGTTACTATATTCATTGTGCCGCTAAACAACATTAATAATAACACATTACAAGAGAAGTAATTATAAAACTAAATACTATATTATAAAATCAAAATAAAATAATATTAAATTTAATAAAAATTAACTTAGAAAATAACAATATTATAACAAATCTAAATCTAACAATAACATCTAGCACTAATAGCAGCCTAATAACCTCTAGAAATAAAAAAATCAAATAAGTGTTCTAGATAATATTAAAAATCCAAAAGAGCGAACAAATAATAATATTATAAGTTACGCTAACATAACTAAGAAAAATAGAGAAAACACATATTAAATAATTATCATTAAAATAATTAATAGTACTATAAACAAAAGAATTAAAATAGAAAATAATAATAAATCTATAATAATTTACGATATCACAGAGGAACCAAAGCATAATTTCAATTTAATAAATAGAAATACTAGTTAAATAATTAGTGACATAATAGAAACAATGGAAATAAAAATAATTTATAAATCTTGGACAGCTATAGATTAGGTAAATTTAATGAACAAGAAATTAATATAAGAACTTTAAAAATTGTATAAAATAAAACAAAGGATAAGTCATATTTCATAAGAAATGCATACAAATTAAAATATAAAAAATATAAACATATAGGAGTGGTAGAAGAATACAATGAAACAGATAAATTGACTATCAATAATTTAAAAATAAATTAAGATTAAGATAATTCATAGAAATATTAGGGGAAAGTAACCTAATACGGACACTTTAACAATAATTGGTCTTAACATTTTATGAATCATTATTTGTATTCATAAATTACAATATATTAATATTATATTATTATAGATACAATTGTGATTTTAAAATTTTATTTAATCTTTTAATTTCATAGATAACGGGGGTGTCCGTATTCGATACCCATGTCCGAATACTGTCACCCTGTTTTATAATACGGATTCCCTATATACTACTAGATAAACTATATAGTATTGATGATTCAATCAGACAAATTACAATTACATTATTAATAATTTATGTTATGAACAATTTATTCTAATTTAATTAGTTAATAATTTATTTATTTTTATCAAAATTTATTTATTTATTTATTTGTAATATATATATATTGTATTACTAATCATATAATCATTATGTGTAGACCCATTCAATATTAATAATACTTTTAATAATAATAGTTAAATGTTATTTAAAATTATTTTAATATTATAATTATTTGTTATATTATATAGTTAGAAATATTTTGTATTACTCTATTATATTATAAACTATACAATAGTTGTTATACCATATAATTAAAATAAGATATATAATTTAATTCATTTTAAAAATTAATAATTGTCATGAAAAATACACATTTTTGTTAAGTTTTCAGCTCAAATTTAAATTATAAAATAATTAGATATATTATTTAATTATTGCCTTATAAAATTTATTATTTATAATAAGATATAACTACCTTTTTATATCTTTTGGGAAACTTGTATATGTATATTTTGTCAAATTTGAATATGCGTGATTTTAAATGCAGCTCATATTGTATCAGCTTATTTAAAAAAAATATAGACAAAATAAACTATTTTGTGTATACAAATAATGATGCTATATATATTATAATAATGTTGGGAATGAATTTAATAAAAATTTTGCTAGTATGGGTCAACATATTTATAATAGTTTTGATAACTTCTATATGGATAATAATTTAATAAATACTGATATAAATTAAATATATATTAATTAGACTTCAGAACT
The DNA here is from genome assembly GCA_964019155.1 of Osedax fenrisi. NCBI lineage: Eukaryota > Metazoa > Annelida > Polychaeta > Sabellida > Siboglinidae > Osedax > Osedax fenrisi. The sequence goes on from OZ025243.1 coordinate 46,014,670, forward strand.
AGAAATCATTAATATTATTAACAAAATGGACTCTAAATGCTCCAAAGATCATGATGCTATAGATTTTAGTTTATGCTATAGACTCTATTCAAATCTTTACTCCATTTATTTTAAATAACTCCCTTTAGCCATCGAATATGAAAATATCAGTAATTATACAGATTCATAAGAATAATAATAATGACAGACCTGTAAGTAATACCGCAATTCTCAAAAATTATTGAAAAAATAATTAAAAAGAAAATAAATAATTATAAAGAAAAACATAACATCATAACTTCTAATAAATATTATTTCAACAACAAAATCACAACCATTAAATGCAATATAATCATTATAATGTTATAATCAATATAATTAATAATATTACTAATTCTATTGATAAGCATGAGAAAATGGCTGCAGTATTTATTAATACTAAAAATGCTTTTGATAAAATTGACCATATTATTCTATTTATTAAACTCTATAAATATGGCATTATAGGGCATACCCTAAATTTAATTAAATCATATTTATATAACAGAAAACAATCTGTCAGATATAATTATAAAGTATCACCTCTAATTACTGTATATGATATAGGGTTACCTCAATGATCCATCCTAGGGCCACTACTATTCATTCTATACATTAATTACATATCACATTTATTTATTAATTATATTGCTACAAACGTGGTATTATATGCTGATACGATGAATAATACAAACAATAGTAAAATAAATAATAATCTAGAATGTTCTCATCGGTAAGACAACTGTTTGTGGGCTGCTTTATTATTATTTATCGCCCAGTCCGTATACATTTCTCGGAACTCCGAGAAGGACCTTTTCCGAGATGTACTGGGTCCTAACATTAAAATTCTTGCGTGTAAGTCACGTGATGTAACTGAAGTTTCTTTCTCCATCTTCTTCTCCGAGCACTTATTGCCGTCCAAACCCAGCATACGTTTAATGGTTTTAAATATGCCCATCTAAATATAAATAATTATGATATATATATATATATATATATATATATATATATATATATATATATATATATATATAAAGTTATCTATATATAACAATAATAATATATTATTAAGAATAACTCGAATACGTAAGGTGACATTATTCAATGCAATTGATTCAATTGTACATTATAATAGACTTTAAATAATATCATAATCATTAAATATGTGCAAATTATGAAAAGTATTATAATAGGGGAAAGTAACCTAATACGGACACTTTAACAATAATGGTCTTAACATTTTATGACTCATTATTTTCATTCAAAAATTACAATATATTAATATTATATGATTATAGATATTATTGTTATTTTACAATTTTATTTAATCTTTTAATTCCATAGATAACGGGGGTGTCCGTATTCGGTACCCATGTCCGAATACGTATACCCTGTGTTATAATACGGACACCCTATATATACCCCACTAGATAAACTATATAGTATTGATGAATCAATCAGACAAATTACAATTACATTATTTATAATTAATTTTATGAACAATTTATTCTAATTTAATTAGTTAATAATTTATTTATTTTTATTATTTTTTTAATTAATATTACAATATAAGTATTTAAATAATACAAATTTTAGATTTAGCCTTATTGGTGGTATTAATATTATAAAGAACGCGATTTTTATGAAAATCATAGTTCAAATTTTATGAAAATATTTCATACGCTGTACGGCGTACAGTGTACGCTGATTGGTTATATAATACGGACACCTGTAGGGTGTCCGTATTAAGACAACTAGAGTGTCCGTATTATGGACTTATATGACATTTAGATATATGCTTATAACTTAATGAATATTTGATAATAAATATAGAAATTATATATATTATTTTAGAATGCTTTATTTTTTAATAATATAGTTTTATATTTTATATCGATACATTTTTATATTCTTGAGAAGGTTTTAAGTCGAAATTTGTATTCATAAATTTAAAAATCAGTTTATTGGATATATTAGCAATATTTTGTATAATTCAAAAATAAAAAATATTTGTTGGATTAATTATATAATTATGAATATTTTATTCATTAAATATTTTTTTATGATTTATGGTTTCTGAGATACCGAGAGTATCCGTATTATGTTACTTTCCCCTAGGTCGACCTAAGTGGTCACTATGGGAGAACAGTGTAATCCAATTATATACGTAATATATATATATATATATATATATATATATATATATATATATATTATATGTATATACTATATGTATATATGTATACATATGTACAAAAGGATGTGAATTTAAAAATATACACTGTATACGTTTCTATAACTTTATAAAATTGCGGTAAATATATATATATATTTAGCGATAGTAACATATAATATACTTATACGTATATATATATATATATATATATATATATATATATATATATATATATATATATATATATATATTATATATATATATTATATATATATTATATATATATATATATATATAATGTAACTATGTTAACTAACCTTTCTAGATTACGTCTGAGTTGTATGGTTAGTCGAGCTATTCAAATGTTCAATAATAACACGTATGAGATGCAGATCTGTTCAAGTGTACGAAATAATAATAACAACAATTATTTGTTTGTAAATAAATAATTAATTTTAATTTTTAATTTCATATAATTTTTTACTTATTTGTTAATTTAATACATTTAGTATACAGTTTATTATATGTAATTTTATTTATATGATAATTAAATGTAGAATACATGTTTAATAAAAATATACAATTTAATTATTTCTTTGATTGTATATATAACATATAATATTATATCTTTTATTTTTAAACTTGAATTATTTATTCATAGTTTTATTCTTACACTTTAATTATTTATATTTACATTTTTGTTACTCATGAGAATATAACATATCTAGAATATGAAAATTGGGGAAGTTCTCGCATAAAAACAAATACAGTTGTTTATTAACTTCGCCATTATTTCATGCTTTACAAAATGACATAATAAATCTGTTTTACTTATATATTTATATAATATATGATGTATATATACATATATATTGTCTTCATACGAAATCATTCACTTGGTGATAATAGACAATTAATAGATTGCATCACTCTATTCATTGGCTTCTCTATTAAAAGCTATTTCTTAACTATTACCTATAGGTATAACTACTACATGTACATCTACCCCTCTCCATAATATGTACTATTAAACTTATAATAATAATCCGTAAAGTCGCGTGCACAAATATTGGTGTTCTTTGTTACCTCCCCTTTTTATCTCATATTTCTTATATTACTAAATCAGCTAAAGGACTCCACCAAATAAAATAACTATAACAAAAAAAAATATATATATAAGTATAAGTATACCACATATATATTATATTTTATATAAGATATTAAATAAATTAAAATATTACATAAAATCACATACAATCACTACATAAATCAATATGTATAATACAGACGTGAAGACATACACAGTATACACTATACACATTGTAACGTATATAATCATACGTGAATACATGTCCCATAACTTTATTTATATAGTTAACTATAGTATAATATTATATATGTACAATATATATTTATTTATATATATATAAGATATTACGTATAAGCTAATATAATATAATATGTGTATACTGATTTATATATATATATATATATGATTATGACGATTTATTAAACACAATAATATGAATAGCGAACGCTATTCTCGAATGTGTACATGAACAATTATATTAAAACTAATGATAAATAAATATATATATATATATATATATATATAATAAAAATAAATAAATGGAATAATAAATATTATAGAATTAATTGTTGTAAGTAAAAATACAATTAAATAAATATTTAATATTTAATAATAAACATGAGTATATATTAATGGTGTATAATAGTATAATAATAGTAATGCATATGAATGAAAATATAAACCATGAATAAATGAATCTTATAAATATTATTGTGATGTATACTTATGTTAAAGTATATATATATATATATATAATAAATTATAAATTATTGTAGTATACTAGTATAATTATAATTATATATAATTATATTATAAATTATTATTTACATTGTATACAATATAAATAATAATTTCATATTATAATATTATATTAAATATAAGTATTTATTATACGTCAGTAAATCTATATGATAATGTAAATATATTAACTGACCTTGAAAGTTCAAGCGATTCAATTATACCACGTATACGTTAATATGTATATATAATGTATGGTAATTAATATGTAAGATGTATAATATAACGTATAATGTAATTTATTCAATATATAGATCTATTCAAGTTTACGAAATGATAATAATTACAATGTGTTTAATAAATAATTGTAAACAATAATAAACAATAAACAATGATTTATTTTAAATTTTATATTTGATTATTGTAAACAATAATTTTAATTTTTCAATATTTCATGAAATTTATAAATTCATTTATAAATTATAAATGATAATACATTTCGTATATAATTTATTATATGCATATACAAATTAATTATATTATACATATGTTATGCAATCATGAAATTTAATTATTTCAGTTATTGTATATAACATGTAATATTATATTTACCAATATATTAACCTGTCTCAAGACTGCCATAATATCCCCTATTCTAAAAAACAAAACCTAGACCCAAACTCATTTAGCAATTATCGCCCAATCTCCCACCTACCCTTATTAAGTAAAATATTAGAAATAATGTTTCCAAACAACTCATTGCCCATGTAAATAAAAATAATCTTTTCGACCCGTTTCAAAGCGCTTTTCGTAAGGGTCATTCAACCGAAACAGCTCTCCTCCGTATTACTGACACAATATTATCTACCTTAAATAGCAACATGTGTTGCCAGCTAATCCTACTTGATCTCTCATCAGCTTTTTATACCCTGGACCATAACATATTAATCTCGCGACTTACTTTAATGGGTATATCTGGATTAGCATTAAAATGGTTTACTTCATATCTGACTAACAGAAATATCTCTATAATTATTGACAAATCTTACTCACTTCTTTCTCCACTTAACTACGGTATTCCCCAAGGATCCGTTATAGGTCCATCCCACTTTTATATTTATATCCGCCCTATTACTGATCTAATTAAGAAATTTCCAAATATTCACTACCATATTTTTGCTGTTGATATTCAACTGTTTACTTTTTTCCCTATAAATTATCATAATACCATTAACTCTGAATTAATCGAGTGTGCTAACTACATAAGATTATGGCTCCTCTCAAATAAACTACTAATTAATTCCTCTAAGACTACTCTACTCAACATATCTACTTCTGATACTTCCTTTCCAAACTTTACTCTAAATAACATGATTATTTCTCCCTCCCATTCATCCAAAAACCTAGGTTTAGTATTTTATGACAATTATCATTTAAGAATCACATATATCTCTTCAGAATTAAAAAATACGGACATCACTTTCCAGAAACTTTACGAAAACTCTAATAAATTCTCTTGTACTTTTACGACTTGACTACTGTTCTTCCCTACTGAATTTACTTCCTGCTAAAGCTACTGCTCCACGGATTATCCGTTCCTCAATACGTACTACTTACTGTTTAACTCGACTGGATCATGCTACTACAACATCTCATCAATCATCTCGTATGTGGTTACCCTTCTCCCTCAGGTGTAAATTACGTATACTATATATAATCCATGAATCAATATATTATTTCACCCCTAGATATATCTCTGATCTAATTAAAAAACGTACTATATTATCTTCTCTTCGTTATCAAAATGCTCCTCTACTTATCTCCCATAACTCTAGTAAAACTTCCCTTAATTCTAGAGATTTTAAAAATTCCGGTCCAACTCTATGGAATTCCCTCCCTCCTACCATTCGTTCTATTAGATCCCACAAAAGATTTTTAAATATTACTCTCTACCTCTAATCATTAAATCATCCAACTTATTATTTTTGTGTCGTGTTATCTACAGCGTATTATTATTATATATATATATATATATATATATATATATAAATATAACAATAGATAACAATTATCAAAAACATATAGATAACAATTATAATTATTATCGTATTCATATTATCTTATTATTATTTTCTTCCAGAACGAGCGAAGGGGCATATTTATACTACCCTTTTTTAGTTCCTAATAAACCTATATAATCATAATTATCATCAAATATATATCATCATCATATATATATATATATGGACTCCTTTTCTGGATTTAGATAAATGTTCGCTTATAACAAATTACTATAGGTACCTATTGTCTTTTCTATTTACTTATAAGTCGCGGCAATGCATATGTAGATCATATAGGTCATAGTATATGTATTTAGCAATAATAGAACACTTTTCATACCCATAATATTGTCCGACAAATGGAATTATTGTTAGCTCGTATGTTACCCTGTGTATATATTCCTGGTAAATAATTATAAATGCTAAGAAACCCACATATTTCTATTTATGAAATATTTATATGTATTTATCACATGTGCTCCCTGTAGATATGTATGTCGTTATTCTTCTTATCTCTTCGTTATAAGTAGTACACATCGCGTGCTCGTTATCTATTTACAGTATATCTATAGATAAGAATGTAATAGGAACTAGGGCTAATGGAAGTGTATATACTTACATTATATAATATATTATAATGGAATATTACACGTGCACTTTGCAATGTAAATACGTCGTATGTCTTACAATAAAACATTGAATACCTACCTGTTCGTATACTTACATGTGTATATATATACTTAATCCATTACCCACTCTAGTTGTATCATATAACGTTTTTGTATATACCGTCAGTATATACTACTTGTATCATGGATCTTCTGAATATCCCAATATCTTTAATTCTTAGTCATTATTTTCGGATTTATTTTCCTATATATTGGAATATATATATATATATATATATATATATATATATATATATATATGTAATATAATTCATCGAGGTGCATATATTGAATACTTTATATATTTGTTCGTTATTTCAATGTAATATGTTGCCTTTAGATCTCCTAATTCCTTTATATATAATGTGTCTACGTCATTACTTAAATATATAATTACTTGAATTTAAATATCGATTTCATTGACATTAATCCTATAGGTTTATTTTCAATATCGTATATATTTACTATTATTAACCTTCTTTATAATTTACTTTGATTGGAAATATCCTTTTACTTCTAAAGTTTTACTTCTAGGTACAAACAAATGTATAATATTGTCTGTAGTTATGGTAATCCAGAGGTTATAGATTATTAACTATATATAGTTAACATATAGGTAACAATAACATTCTTGCAATATTAATTACACTTCCTATAGGAATGTATACATTTAAACGTATGTAACTCACCTATTCCCAAATGACGAAATATATGGTTTTATTATTAACTTTTATCCCATGATATTGTACTAAGTTCACAGAAATATATCTCAATAATTGTAATTGATCGAGCTGTGTATCGCATTTCTTCAATTTTCATTGTTTTACAGAATATATCATAATTCCCATTTAAATGTATATATATATATATATATATATATATATATATATACATTTAAATGGGAATTAGGATATATTACCCTTATCTGTATATATATATATATGCAGTATATATATATATATATATATATATATATATATATATGCAGTATATGCATTTCATGGTAGGAATTTTCATATTGTATTTACTATATATTGTACACGTTGTATTCATAGTAACACTTGTAGGGGAAAATAACCTAATACGGACACTCTAACAATAAATGGTCTTAACATTTTATGACTCATTATTTTTATTCAAAAATTACAATATATTAATATTATATGATTATAGATATTATTGTTATTTTAAAATTTTATTTAATCTTTTAATTTCATAGATAACGGGGGTGTCCGAATACGGACACCTTGTGTTATAATACGGATACCCTATATACCACTAGATAAACTATATAGTATTGATGAATCAATCAGACAAATTACAATTATATTATTTATAATTAATTTTATGAACAATTTATTCTAATTTAATTAGTTAATAATTTATTTATTTTTATTATTTTGTTAATTAATAATACAATTTAGGTATCTAAATAATAAAAATTGTAGATTTAGCCTTATTAGTGGTATTAATATTATAACGCAATCGACTTTTATGGAAATAAGAAGAGTTAACACGCTACAGAGCGCTGATTGTTTATAGGGTGTACGTTTTAAGACATCTAGAGTGTCCGTATTAGGAAGTTATATGATCTCTAGATATATGCTTATAACTTAATAAATTTAATGAATATTTTATAACAAATATAGAAATTATATATATAATTTTAGAATGATTTATTTTTAATAATATATTGTTATATTTTTATATCGATACATTTATATATTCTTGAGAATGTTTTAAGATAACAACATTTTTCATAAATTTAAAAACGTAATAAAAAAATCAGTATATTGGATATATCAGTATATTTTGAATAAGTAAAAAATAAAAAATACTTTTTTATACTATTTATATAATTATGAATACTTTATTCATTAAACATTTTTTTGTAGGATTTATAGTTTCAGAGATACCCTGAGTGTCCGTATTCGGGCACTGTCCGTATTAGGTTATCCCTATTTAGATTGTAGTTGTATTTCTCTACAGAGAAATAATAATAATATATTATTTCATTTATTTTTCTTTTATTAGTTAATATAGAATTTCTATGATTATTTATTTCTGATTTATATACTTACAACACATTATATAACATTACAATAGGATATGTCAACCTATCCTGATTCTAGCCTCTACTTCTAATAATCCCAATCATATATTAGTATACTAATTATTATTTAATCCTTCCTATCAATACGTCTATCACATGTAAACCTATCCCAGTGTATTGGTAATATATTTAATTCAGTATGAAAAATCTTTATGATGATATTTCTGAAATGTTACGGAATATATATATATATATATATTTCAAAGGTTACATTAATTCATTCTATGAAGTATTTATTTAATTGTTTTTTATACAAGCCATATTTAGGTATTTTATATTCTTCAATTCACCTATATTTCTACTAACCTTCATTTACCAACTTACAAAATTGCAGGAACCAGTGAATGCATGAATGTGATTTATATCATATATACACATTATCAGTATAGATGACTACTAATTAAATATATAATCATAGTGTATACAATATATTTAAATTATAAATATAATTAAATTATTTAATAATATTACTATAATATAATATAGATTTTATGTTATATATATATATATATATAAGTTAAACAAAAAAATAATAATTAAGTTTTATTTAATAAGTAAGTATTAATAATACTCTATTGGTATACCATACTAAAGGTATACCTTTAAAAACGTACAAGGCCAATAGTGGTAATGGAGTATTTGGTAGTAAGTTAGAGAAGTAGTGGATTAGTGAGTATGATTAGTCAAAGTTATCTACAAAATATAATATACGCTTTAGAAATATTTAAAGACAGAGAATCATAAGAAAAATAATAAATTATGTAATTAATATACCTAGTAAGTGAAAGTTTAATTATTTAGTGATCATTGAAATATAGAAAAGTTTCAATTTGTAAGTCATCCGCAAAGAGATGCCATTGGATATATTGGTATTTTTAAATAATATATATATATATATATATATATATATAGATATTAAAATGTAAATAGTTAAATAAATATACAGTGATACAATATTTTATTAATATTGATACTATATTCCAGATTATTGATTCCTTTATGTATATTCTTAATTTTTTAGAGAATTTTGACCATAATTTTCATTGTTGGTAGAAGATCTCGATTCATATTTAGAATCTATTTACATATGTTTTGTAGTTAAATAAATTAATATTTTAATAATATATATACAATATAATAAATACATTTTTTACTTGAACACATCCATAACTATGCACATACATTATCCTATGTAATGTGTACGTCATTTTCATACAAATCCTGGTTTGTATTAAAATGACGTACACATTATTGTTACTTTAATATTATTTAAGATATTTGGTTAACATATAATTTATCAATAAACACAATCATATATATATATATATATATAAACGTGTATGTATATATAGTGTATATATAGTGGAGAGCTGAGTTTCCATGGGATCCTCGGCCCACATTTCTTCATCTATATCCGAAGCGATAAGTGATGAATAGATGTGGTAAGTGGTGACGATAACTCCAATCCACCGGCTCCCCGGGTTGCGGATAGGGGAACGGCCATTAGATATAATGGTTAGCTGCGAATAACCAATAATAAGTGCTGGAAAAAATCCAGGCTGCCCTTTGGCAAGGCATAGTACATGTTATCCACCCGATCAGGGTTACGTGAAGACATTAGAAGCAGGATGTTGGATGTGATAAGGCGGAATAAGTTTCGGCGAGGCACATGATTCGGTAGAGAATACTGTTAACGAATGTATGGAGTGGCGACCGTATTCGTTCCAATAGCCACTGAAAGCAAAATGACACAACACAACATTCATTCATCCCGCATCGATCGTCGCGCGGTTAAACAAGGAGCGCGTCCTGTAATAAGATATCAGGTTACAGACGAAAAATTGGCCACTGAGAAAATAAATAAACTTTTGAAGACAAAGAAAACCACAATATTTGGAACTATCAATGTACAAACTCTAAACAAAGAAGGTAAAATCTCCGAACTCATTGCTTCAGCCATAACAACAAGACAGGATGTTATATCTATACAAGAACACAGAGTCATACACAATGATTTAATAAAAGAAGAAGTGTTCGGGAAATGGAGATTACTGACTTGTTCCGCCTGGAAAAATACTGTAAATGCAGCTAATGGAGGAATTGGAATGCTACTTCGCAAAGATATATACAATACCTTATCCAGTATAAAGAAGATTTCTCCACGTATAATGACTGCAACTTTTCAAGGAAATCCACAAACAACAATAATAACCTGCTATAGTCCGACAAATGTAAGTGATGAAACTGAAACAGAAAGATTTTATGCAGATCTCTCTTCACTAACTAGACAAATTCCGAAACATAATGTTTTGATAATAAGCGGAGACTTTAATGCCCAACTAGGACAAAATGATAACGGGAATTTTCCTTACTCCTTACATCAGAATACAAACAGAAATGGAAATATGCTGAAAAATTATATACTCGAGAATAACCTGATATGTCTGAATACGCATTTCCAGAAACGACGTGGTCACTCATGGACACACACATCTCCAAACGCTAGTAACTCTCAAATTGATTATGTAATCATTAACAGAAAATGGAAAAATAGCGCAATAAACTGCAGAGCCAACAACTACTTTATTAGTGTGGCTACGGACCATCGAATTGTATCGGCATATATAAGATTGAGCCTCAGAGCAAATAAAAGAAGAAAATCCAATCGTAAGAACTTTGAGTGGAGTGAACTGAGAAATAATTCTACTTTGCGTTCACCTTTTGTAATAAAAGTACAAAATCGATTTGAAGCTTTACAAAACACGTCACTCTTACCTACAGCAAACAGTATTTACACAAATTTTGAAATTTCTTGCAAGGAAATAGCAGCTGAAACAATTCCCCTGAAACCGAAAACAAAAAGAAGAATACCTTGGGAAAATCTGAATATAAGAAACAAACGCAAAATATTACACGAAGCAACACAACAAAAAGATAACAATCCTACAATAGAAAATATAAGTAAAACTTGTAATGCACAAAAATAACTCTCACACGCATATGAAACCGAACAGTCTGAATATATCCAAGGCAAAATATATCAAGTTTAAGATGCAGCAAATAATAAAAAGTCAGCACTAGCTTGGAAAATTGTAAATGAGATAAGTGGGAGGAAAAACTCAAACAAATCTAAACTAAAGGCTAGTAATGATGAGGAACGAGTTAAACTTTGGCAGACACATATTGAGGACCTACTAGGTAAACCTCCTAAACCTACAAAAATGGTAACTATCATTTTAAAACCATACTTCATAAATTATACATCAAAATAGGGCCTTTCACAACGAATGAAATTGATATAGCCATTACAAATATCAAAAACGGTAAAGCCACAGGCCTGGATGAAATACCATCAGAAGTTTGGAAGATAAAGGAATTCCAAGACATATTATTAAAATCTTTCAATATCGTGTATAGCCAAGATCCCATAGAGAGATGGACAGAAGGCTGCATTCTACCTTTTCCAAAAAAAGGAAATCTTACCATAACAGATAACCATAGAGGAATAACTCTCATGCCTATTGCTGCAAAAATCTACAACCTGATGATACTAAACCGGATAAGACCATACGTTGATCCTATTCTGAGAAAAAATCAAAATGGGTTTAGAACTAATCGATCAACCTCAGGACAAATATTAGCTATCAGACGGATAATAGAAGGAGTTAAAGCAAAAAATATTCATGCAATATTGTTATTTATTGACTTTTCAAAAGCAGTCCACTCAATTGATAGAGCAAGGATGAGATCAATTATAATTCATTATGGAATACCGGAAGAAACTGTGAACGCAATCATGATGCTCTATAAAAATACACATTCTATGGTTAGATCACCTGATGGAGATACCCCTTTCTTCAAGATAACAACAGGTGTGCTACAAGGAGACACAATTGCACCCTTTTTATTTATCATTTGCCTCGATTATGTACTGAGCAATTCACTAAAGGATATTGACAATCTTGGACTGATAATCACAGAACGCAAAAGTAGAAGATATCCGGCAACGCGCATAACAGATATAGAATATGCTGATGATATTGCTATTACGACAAACTCCATCGAAGAGGCAAACACGATTCTACATTAAATAGAAGAATTTTCCAAAGATATAGGTCTATGTATTAATGTCAGTAAAACGGAATATATGTCCTTAAATCAAGATTCGTCTGAGAGTATGAGTATTAAAAGTTTAAATGGAGAAGCAATCAAGAATGTATTAGATTTTAAATACCTCGGTAGTTATATTGCCCCAACTGATAATGACGTTAGCATCCGAATAGGCAAAGCATGGGCTGTACTGAATAACCTTAATAAAATATGGACATCAAATCTGTCAATAAGACTCAAAAGAAACTTTTTCAGAGCCATCTCAGTCGAATCTGTATTGGTATATGGAGCTATAACCTGGACCCTGACAATAGCCTTGGAGAAAAAAATAAATGGATCTTACACCAGAATGTTACGGGCAGCGCTAAATATTTCATGGAGAGAACATATGTCCAATAAACACCTATATGGTAAAATACCATAGATTACAGACACAATACGCGAACAAAGGTTATGCTTCTCAGGCCATTGCTGGAGAAGTAAAAAAGAAGTTGTTAGCGATGTGCTGCTATGGCTACCCATACATGGACGAAGATCTCGAGGACGCCCCGCCAAAACCTTCGTAGATCAGCTAATGGAAGACACAAGCTGCAACTACGAAGAGCTACCAAACGCAATGATGAATCGAGAGGAATGGAGAGATCGTGTCAATCAATGCCGAGCAAGCTCGACCTGGTAAGGTAAGGTTATTATGTATATGTATATGTATTACATATTATGTATGTGTATGAATTTATATATTTATAATGTATATTTACTTTTCATGTCATTATTTTTTTTTCTCATTTTCATGACATAAAACATAGTCATTGCAAAAGAAGCCGTCATCATTCCGATGGACAGCGCGGTCGACATAGACGTCGCTATATGTGTGTATATGTGTGTGTATGTGTATAAATATATATATATATATATATATATATATATATATATATATGTGTGTGTGTGTAATACAGCATATTAATACATTGTTCATTTAATTAATTTAATTAATTATATTAGATTATTGACAATTATATTACATTATTCCTAAAAGCACTGAATATTTGCAAAATAATATGTATGTCTTAAGGGGGTATTCCACTTTCCAGAAATAATGTCCTGATATTCTTGCTAGAAAACGATTTTCTAGCAATTTGTAGTGGGATTCCCCGTTTAAGTTACTATATTTCCGTCAAGTTTCCGGAAAGTAAGGGATAGAAGATTCCACTACAATTATAGTTAACTTTCTAGAAAATCACTTTCTAGTAAATATTTCCGGACATTATTTCCAGAAATACTGGTAGTGGGGTGTGACCCCCTTTATAATTGTATGTGTTTCAATAATAAAAATAATATATATATATATATATATATATCCTTTATAATTTGGTGTGTTTTTAATTTCTAGCGGGATCTATAGCTGACTATAGTTATTTTATAATTTATTATTCTAATATTTCGTAATTTATTTTCTTAAATTTAAATATTACTAATTATCGTATATAAGGACATTGGCAATAATTTTAAATGATTTTAATATATTGCAACTATGCTAATGTATAGTTAATTAAGAGTAAACGTTGATAGCTATCTTGGAATATGCTAGAACAATGAACTGTTATATAATTCGATAATTCGAGCAGGAAAATAATGTGTGAAATATCAGCTCCATTTTAGTTAATCAGATTTTATTTAACAACGAAATATTAATAATATCGGGGAATTTTATAGGTTTTTGATCTACACATATAAAAGAAAGTCTATTTAAATATTTATTTATTTATTTATTTATTTATTTATTTATATGCGTTCGATGTTTAAGAAAATGGCTCGACGGATTTACAAAATTTAAATTGCTACTAATTCTCTACGAAAAAAGTATTGTGGTTGTTCGGATGAATTTTTTATTTCCGCCTCTACACCGATCATAATTACGTAAAACTGTCCTTTATCGACCTATTTCCCTCTATAGGGAATTCTTTTGATTATAAAAGAAAATATTTAACACATAAAATGTATGCGAATGTGTGGTGTTTCGTAAAAATATAGTTATATTCACTTTACCATAATTAATGCATTCGTAAATGGCAATAAACGGTGATAACGTTTACGTTTTCGATATATTTAACGAAGAAATTTTAAATTTTTCGATAAACAATTAAATTTAAGTGCTTTTGTTATTAATAAATAAATTGTTTTCTATAAATAAATCTTTGTTTACATCTACGTTGATAACGATTAATTACTATTATATCCGGGCAACGCCGGGACGTAACCCGGACAATTTTCAAGCTAATGAAATTAAATTGAATGATGAACAAAGAATAGTTTATAACAAAATCTTACAAAGTGTAAATAACGAAGATGGAAAATTATTTTTCCTAGATGCCCCCGCAGAAACTGGAAAAACTGTTTTGATTCATTTATTGCTAGCTAAAATGAAGATGGCAAATAAAGAACATATTGCCGTAGCATCATCATGAATAGCAGCAACTCTAATATTGAATTGTAGAACATACCATTCCATTTTTAAGATTCCAATACAGTTAAACGAAGATTCCATTTGCAGTATAAAGAATAATTCAAAATCAGGGAAACTATTTAAAAGCTGTACATTTATTGTTTGGGATGAATGCACAATAACTCACAAGCACGAATTAGAATCCGTCGATAGAATGGTAAGAGACATAATAAACAAATATAAGCCGATAGGAGGATATACATTAATACTTAGCTGAGATTTCAGACTAATCCTTCCAGTAGTTAAAAGATGTACAAAGACAGACAACATAAATTCGCGTTTGAAAAATTCAGTAATGTGGAAAAATATAAGATTAATAAAATTAACTAAAAACATGAGAGTATTCTTATCAAACAATCAAGATACAGTCACATTCGAAAATCATCTCTTAGATATAGGTAATGGAATGACGCAGAAAAATAATGGTATGGATATTATCCCGTTCGGAAATTTAAAGGAAAATTAAAATGAACTCATCACGACAATTCATGAAAATGTAGAAGACAATTATTTGGATGAAAATTGGCTTTGCGAAAGATGTATAGGCTATTAACACCTAAAAATGATAATGTATATATAATAAATCAAAATTTACTAAATAAATTTCCAGGAGAGATGGAAGTATATAGGTCCATAGACAGAGTACAAAAGAAAATAAGTTGTAAATTATCCCATAGAATTTTTGAATTTCATTAAACTTTCCGGATTACCAGACCATAAACTAGCACTAAAGTAGGAGCCCCAATCATGCTACTAAGAAATTAAAATCCCCCAAAATTATGTAATGGAATCAGATTGATAATAACTAATTTACAAATAATTTGATAGAAGCCAAAATACTAACGTGTCAATATAAGGGAGAAGAAGTCATGTTTTCCAAAATACCACTGATACCATCAGATTATCTCTTTAATTTTAGAAGACACCAATTTCGAATAAAACTTTGTTTTTACATGACAATAAACACATCTCAATGACAATCTTTTAAAGTCGTGGGCTTAAATCTTGAAACCGAATGCTTCGCCTAAGGTCAATTATATGTAGGCTGTTCAAGAGCACGCAAAGAAAAAAAATTATATATACTGGCAAAAGATTTTCATATATATATATGAAAATATTGTATGAAAAACATATATGTTTTATAAATAAGGAAATATAAATAAAATTCGTAATAATTATAATGTAATTCAAATTTTGATATATTCATGTAAATAGGTAGGGCAACATTTCAGACATTATCATTTCCCACTACAAGTATAATACCCGGGCAACGCCGGGCCGTAGCCATCTAGTTATATTATAATACAGAATTCAGTGAAATTGTTATATATATATATATATATATATTTATAAGTGTGTGTGTATGTATGTGTGTGAAGTGTGATAGGAAACTTTTATTAATATTGTGTATAGTAAGGATAAAGATAAAATAGTAGATGTCCTTGTACCAAGTCTGCTTGGACGCAACAACATAACATTATTGGTATTAATTTGTGGAAATTGATTGTTGACAGGATATTAAATATGATTTAAATAAAGTAGTATAGTTCATTACAGTAATTACAAGTCAGTACTTTAATGATATCGCGCTGAATAGTAAATAGGGGCGTTCGCAATACCCGTCGATATAACGAGGTCAGCTGACACTCGTACCCTATAGGGTGGACGAGGGTGTGCGTGAGATCTAACACTCCAGGTAGGTATCTTGTTCGACGGGTCCCTCCTCGTGTTCGTATCCGTCCGTCGCCTTCTTGATTTCGGCGTGCCGCTTTATCTCGAACATAACGCTACAATGAGTCACCGGTGGTGGTGGTGAGTCATAGGTGTACGTATAGGTATACTAGACATTAGTCATGATACTAGAGTATCGTGTTCGGTACTACGTACTAGTGATGTAAATGATGCCGAGCCGAGAATTTTGGATATTGATGCCGAGTCGAGACTTTGTTATCGGAGAAAAAACGAGACCGAGCCGTGCCGAGACTCTAGCCCGACGAGCCCGAGACGAGTTGAGACTTTGGGTAACCGAGACTGATAGTGCATCGATGCTTTAGACGTGAGTGGTATCGTATACATCACTAGTGCGTAGCGTATACTGTGCGTTAGCTATACGTATGCTCGCGTGTATAGTGGTGTGTATGCTCCGAGAGTTTAGCTCGTAGATAACTAAGCTATGGCTATGTATACATTGGGGACCTTAGTGAGTCATCGGTATATATATCACGTGACATACTATAGTGTCTATTAGTGATGTAAATGATGCTCAAATCTAAAGCGTCGATGCAGTGTCAGTCTCGATTACCTTCATAAGATTAATTTACATAATTATCAGTTAATGCCATTAAATCAAATAATTCGATGGTCAATGCGCGTATTATTATAATAATTATATAAATTACCACCAAGATCAATAGAAGATACAATCAGTATAACTGAACTGGTGTTACAACAACACCTACTACTAGTAGGCTACTAACAATTAATTGCGGCATTATTTATAAATTACTGGTAACACATCTTATAGATATTATATTAATCAATTGATTATAGATTGAGAAAATGGTTATATTTTGTAATTTTAAAAATATGAATGAGACAGGATGAGTATATTATATACAAAATAGCCACCTATCAATACAAATAATTAATAATAAGTCACATAATATAGGAAACATTAATAAAAATATGGATAAATATATAAAAATGGTGTTTAAAATGTAACATCAAAAAAGTATAATTTCGGCTCGATTTGCTGTTTTGTAAGAGTCTCATCTCGGCTCGGACTCATTTGACTATAGTCTCGGCTCGGACTCATTTGACTATAGTCTCGGCTCGGCTCGGACTCGTTTGGCTAGTGTATCGGCTCGGCTCGTTTTTTTTACCGAAAATGAAAGTCTCGGCTCGCCATCATTTACTGCATCACAAGTATAGACATTAGTAACGATACTACCTCGGTGTTGTGTGCAAGTAAGTATGTTCGCTAGTGTAGTGTACTTTAGTATGCGTATATAATAGATACTATCTATAAATAATAACATTCCATACTTTGATATTAACATTCATATTTATTGAAAAAGTCGTATTATATATAAATTATATAACATAATACGATACACCTGTACACGCTAACAACGATTCGATTATCTCTAGAGCTATACACACGTATATATTGTTATTGTTATTTTTATTTGGTGGAGTCCTTTCATCCCATCAAGGAACTTAGATGAAGTTTTCACTTATAACCATATATGGCTCTAATGTCCCTTCGAAACCGCTCTCATATTAAGGCATCAATGGTTTTAACGAGAGCCGATCATTTATTTATACACAATTATATAAGATCACTTCTAAATAATATTTTAAGACCCATTTTATAAAATTAATTAATGGTCCGGATGAGGGTCGAACCCGTGTCCTACTGCTTGTGTGTCTGACGCCTTAGCCACTGAGCCACATAGGCAGTTAATAGGCACTAACCTATATGTGACCGATACCACAGTGACCACTATGAAGAACAGCGATATTATAATGTTCTGTTCGCTGGACACTGTCCATCGTCCGAAGCCGGCTATTCCGGGTCCTATAGCACCCAGTACGTTGGTCAGTCTGTACATGTCGTGACGCTAGTGTATACGGTGCCGGATGACAGGTGTACGGTATCGGGTAATACTAGGGTAACTGGGGCGCGATGCAAGGGTAGTTCGAATAATGAATATATAAATAAGTGCTCAACTGTGAATATTCTAAATAATTTATAAACAAATTTAAATTTTTCGAACGATAAACGCTTTTAAGCGAATTTAAAACGAATATTTTATCATTCGGATCGTTTTAACTATTGAGTCATCGTATACTTATTAATGCGTAATATGCGATTTATTTATCGGTATAAATCTGCTTTCCAACCAAAAAAAGCAGCTCGATATTGATCTATACAAATTATTTATTATTTATTCGTTTTAAAACATTTACTATATTTCGGGTAGATTAAATATGTATATATTTAACACTATTTTTATGTTCGAAGATATCGGGCTGTTTCTATTGGTATACCAATAGAATATATAAACTAAAGCTACTTTCATATATCAAAGTAGCTTTAATTTGTATGCTATAAATTTATATTCCTATCAATGTTTCCGTGGTGTTGTACTACCAATGAATAATACGTTAATAGGTTATAATTAAATATATTAACATACATATATGTAATTATATATAATTAAAAAATATATAGGTAGGTAAGGAAAAGTAACCGAATACGGATACTCTCGGTATCTCAGAAACCATAAATCCTATACAAAAATGTTTAATGAATAAAATATTCATAATTATATAAATAGTCTAAATTTTTATTTTTTATTTTTTTTAATTATTCAAAATATCCATTTAACTGAATTTTTATCACGTTTTTAAATTTATGAAAAAAATGTCAACTTAAAACATTCTCAAGAATGTATCGATTAAAACATAACACTATATTATGAAAAACTAAAGTATTTTAAACATTATATACCTAATTGCTATATTTGTTAAAAAATATTAATTAAGTTATAAGAATATATCTAGAGGTCATATACGTCCCTAATACTGACACTTTATATGTTTTAATACGAACACCCTATAACCAATCAGCGCCCAGCGTGTGAACTATTCTGATTTTCATAAAAATCGCGTGCGTTATAATATTAATACCACCAATGAAGCTAAATCTAACAATTTTATTATTTAGATACTTATATTGTATTATTAATTGATAAAATAATAAAAATTAATAAATTAATTACAATTTAAATTATATTAAATTATTCATAAAATTAATTATAAATAATGTAATTGTATTTGTCTGATTAATTCATCAATAATATATAATTTATCTAGTCGTATATAGGGTGTCCGTATTATAACACAGGGTATCCGTATTCGTATACGGGTACCGAATACGGACACCCCGTTATCTATTGAATAAAATATTAAATAAATGTTAAAATAACAATAATGTCTATAATCATATAATGTTAATAAATTATAAGTTTATAAAAAAAATATTGAGTCATAAAATGTTAAGACGATTTATTGTTAAAGTGTCCGTATTATGTCACTTTCCCCTACCATGATGAAGTACCTATGGGAAGTCTCAGATTACCGATCCCCTCAAAATATCGACCCCCTCTCGTATCTAAGTAACTATAAGATATATTATATATACATAACATATTTGTAATTTAATAGTAAATATGAATAATTATTTAGTTTTTCAAAATATTCAATCTTTCATTTGTTATTTGATAAAATGTAATATTCTTGTTTTACTTTTTAAATATTTGAATTATAACTTTTTTTAATTATTGTATATATTTAAAAGAAAACGTAATTATATGGATAATATTGTAGATCAATTAGGATAAGGGGGTCGGTATTAGGAGAAGGGGTCCGAATTAGGAATAGGGGTCGGAATTAGGAGAAGGTGGTCGGTATTAGATGAAGGGGTCGGTATTAGGAGAAGGTGGTCGGTATTAGATGAAGGGGTCGGTATTAGGAGAAGGTGGTCGGTATTAGATGAAGGGGTCGGTATTAGGAGAAGGGGGTCGGTATTAAGATAAAGGGGTCGATATTAGGAGAAGGGTTCGGTATTAGGAATAGGTGGTCGGTATAGGAGAAGGAGTCGGTATTAGGAGAAGGGGGTCAGTATTAGGTACACGTATCCTACTGTGTACAGTGTACACGTCCCCATTTTATTTTTGTCATTAATATTATATAAAAACTTTAAAATAGCAAAATTATAAATAATTGGCATGATATTACCTACAAAATTTTAAATTTATTGCCATGATATTACCCTAATTACAAAATTTCAAATAAATATATTTAATATTGAATACATTATTACAAATAGTCATTTAGGAGTCGGTCATTGGAGACTTCCCCTACTATAGTACACATAAGGGAGGGTACTCGAATACTGGTACCAAAATAAAAAACAGCCGTAATTAAATATTTCTAAATGTTATATATATTAAGTAGTTACATATAATAGCTATTTTAAAATTTAATTTGTTTAACTCTGAGATAACAGAGGTGTCCATATTATAAACACTATCTCAAATACAGACACCATTGCACATATTACTGACACCCTAAATATATCTATATTTTTAATTATACAAAATATTATTTAATATCCAATATCCAACTTTAGTTTAATTAATATTTATAAATATATTCTTCTGAGAATATATTCTTAATAAAATAAATGTATTCATATTAAAAATCATGAGTTTATCATTATAATAATTAATTATGAAATGATTACAATATACTCACAAGTCAATGACCACAATGTATTCCTAATATGATGACAGGGATGGCATGTCGAATAGACGAGTATCGATTATCTTTAAAGTTTAAATTTTAATTTGAAATTCAAATGTGTCCATATTGAGTGCAATTAGAGTATCAGTATTATGAAAGTGTATGTTGCCTAGAAAAATGTTAATAACTACAACAAATTATGAAAAATATAAAATCTTTATTATAATCTGTATTTTTAATATTTTAAATATCTAGATTCTTAAACGATTGACAATAGGAATTATAGACCTACATATTGTACTTCAAAAATTAATTCAATTTAGAGTCCTAACGAAAATATCAATTTTTTATGATTAAAAAATATAAATATTAAAAAAAAAAGTATACTTCGAAATTATATGAATTAGAATTATTTTAATTAACTTAAATTAACTTAAATTTAATTTCGTAAATTAATTACTTTTTTGGTTGAAATTATATTTTAGGAGATATCTAGGGCACATATATTACGCGCATGTCAGTATTCGATTACTTTCCCCTTGATAGGTTTACTTACTTTAAAAATCCTATTTTGATAATACCACAGATTTTTCTAAGAAAAGTATCTTAAGGGGGTATCCCACTACAAGTATTTCCGGTAACTTGCCGGAAATATTTTAACTTTATAGGGGGTATCCCATTACAAATTGATAGAAAATGGTTTTAGTTGCAATACCGGAAAATCATGTAGTGGGATACCAAATAATTTAAACATTTTAGGCTATTATTTATGCTATTATGCTGATATTATTCGCTCATTTACCCAGAACACAAAGTATCGTCACTTTAAACGCTTTTAGAACGATTTGTCGTCTCTTCGTATCCAATTGTTTGTTCCGTAACCTATAGCTACATTTCTTTAGGTGCAAATGTTCATCAAAGCGACGAATAAATGCCAGAACTTTTAGTAGTTGTGTACATGCATGCGTCCAAAAGCGATAAATAATTATTTGATGGGTATTATTGTACCCATATACATTCCATTTTTATATAGATTATTTTACTTATTACTTCCTTTCCCTAATATATTAGGGAAAGGAAGTAATAAGTAAATATATTATATTTGATAATAACGTACACAGGACTGTGATCATAGTATTCGAGTAAGAGCTTCTTAGATGATATGAGCTAGAATGGATATAATATTATTTTTATAATATTATATTTATCAATTTTGTGAACGTAGTTTTGTATGAAATCTAACTTATTGTTTACGTAAAACAAATGGTTAGCTAAATTGACTTTCCTTTTGAAACAATATAGATCATCACAATACCAAACAACAATACGAGAATGTATATCGTACAAAAGAAATTGCAAATATATTCTAAACGAATAATAAAGATCTCTATATTAAATACTATTTTCTAACTAGATATTTTGATAATATATCAGATATTACAAAATTAATCATATATTATAAGTATTGTATTCAGATTTTAATACAAATATCCAAAGAAGATATACAAGCTTTTTTTTAAGATATTGAACCTATTTAATTATATACATAGGTATATATTTATATAATTTACCTATATATTTATATAATATATAGTAAATTATCAAATAAATAATAACAATTAATAAGAAATATATATGTATACTATATAGTATATACAAATACTTTTCTAATGAAAGATATAACACTCGAAAAACGAAATTGTATAATACTATTTTGTATACAAAAAAATTCAGTGCCACATATATAGGATCAATTTTCGGAACTATATGTTGTTTATAATGAAAATTTGTATCAAACTATGAACTTTTAAAATATAAAATAATATGCTTTAAGTTATTATTTTTAATATGAAAACTAAGGTTAATTACTAATATGTAAAATCGTATTAATATATGTTTATTTTAAAAGTTATAAATATCTATGTTGTTAATAAAAGCTAATTTATATTGCATGTAATTTACTAGAGCAATGAAAACATTGTAGTATACAAATCGCGGCAAACCTAAATCGATTTCGATACTGCTGCTAGTAGCGGGATGTATGAATACTAATCAAGTTGCGTAGATAGGGAGTGTTATATCTTTGCTTCACAAAATCTTTGCTATATATATTGAAATATTATGTTTATAAAGAGAAACTTCAGAGGGTGTGTGATTTTATTCGTTTAAGAGTCGGAAGTAATGACGACGATGATATATAATTAATGTTGTGTCCAGGACATGTTTAATAACAGTAGTGACAAGGTGGCCTATCGTGAAGAGGTTATTATCATCGTAACAAAGATAATCAAATATCACACGTATCGTAGAAGTATCACCTGCGGATAGATAGATACTGAGAACAGCGAGGATAACATACAGTAGAGGCACATTATGGATAGGGAAGGTGTGCAGACTTAAGTTAAAGGAATTTCACGATGTTAGCCGCCCTCATCGATAATATACCTGTTTGCGAACTTTAGCCCGGATTCGTTTAGTAGATCTAGACCAGCTTTCATGCCTATGGGTAGTGGTGGTGGTGGTAGTAGTGGTGTTGGTGGTTATAGTAGTGATGGTGGTGGTAATGGTTGTGTTGTTTCAATAGAAATATCAAATTTATGCATACATTTATTAATAATATTAATATTATTTAGAAATAAGTGCATTATTAATTTAATAAACATCTATTAGGCATATTTCTTGTTATAATAAATTATATTTTTCATAATTATAATTCATAAAAAAATAAATTTGAGCAATCAAATTTTTACTAAATTGTTAATCATAACTTTTGTTTTAATTAAAATTTAAAAAAAATAAGATTGACATATATTATACAATTTACAATAAGCTTCCTAATAATATTAATTTAATACAATAGCATCAATATAAAAATCTCATTATCGTAACTATTAGTTATGTAATTATATATATATATATATATATATATATATATATATATATATATTTATATATATATATAGTGTTATTAATACAGATATATCACATAATTCTGTACTATTTAATATACTTAACATAGAAGAGGTACATAAATAGGGAATATAATTATATTAAAAATACCAATGAAAATAAAACTAAATTACTTAATAATGAGCTGTCCAGTCATAACTGGGAAAATGTATTTAATATATCTTATCCTTCTTTATACTATGATAAATTTATTTTAGAATTCGATACAATAATCAATAAATTCTGTCCTTTGACATATAAAAAAAACATCATATTAATCCATTACTATCATCCAAATTAAAAAATGCTATAAGAAATAAAAATAAACTTTTTAATTTAGATAAAAATAGTAATTTTCCAATAACATTTACTATATATATACAAAAATAAGAAATCGAATTAAAGGGATACGAGCGTTTTGGAAAAAACAGTAAAAAGAAAATGTAAAAAAATACACAATATCATTTCCTTTGTATCATGTTTTTAATTTATGTTTGGTTCACTCATATTTCCATAACAAAATGAAAATGACGATTACAAAACCTATATATAAAGGTAATGACCGAAATAAAATAATAAATTACAGACCTATTTAGTTATTACCGCAAATAGGATAAATATTTTTTTTAATTATTTATAACAGAATGCGATATATCATAATTAAAAAGCTATCATATTTGTTGATCTCAAAAAGGCATTTGATGTAGCAGATCATTCAATTTTGCTAAATAAATTGAAAAAAATTGGATTTAATTGTCAATAAAATCATAACAAAAATTAATAATACTTTATCACCCGAACGTTACATAAGATATGGTGATCCTCAAGAATCAGTTTTAGGCATTTTATATATTATTATTTTTATAAATGATATATGTGATATTCAATGATAATAATATAAATTTATATGCAGATGATACATCATTATCTATATATGCAAATACTGATTATGAAATAAATGAAAGTAATATTAAGTTATTTATAGGTAAACTTGTTCATTGGTTCAATATTAATAACCTAAAATTGAACATAGAGAAAACAAAAATATTGCCTTATTTCAATACAACTATTTTGAATAGTATCAAAATAGATAATGTCGATATTGAGTTAGTAAATTATTATAAATTTGTAGGTATTACTCTCGATATTAAACTTAAATATTCATTACATATTGATTTGTTGTGTTATTAAATTGTGTATCGAAAATTATATATCTTTTTAAAAAATAATTTTTTCTCA
The DNA here is from genome assembly GCA_964019155.1 of Osedax fenrisi. Classification (NCBI taxonomy): domain Eukaryota; kingdom Metazoa; phylum Annelida; class Polychaeta; order Sabellida; family Siboglinidae; genus Osedax; species Osedax fenrisi. The sequence goes on from OZ025243.1 coordinate 46,040,646, forward strand.
AATAAAAAAACTTAATTTTATTATATAATTCTTTTTTTTTTATCTAACATTTCTTATTGTATTAAAATATGGGGTAATAACTATAAAAATAGATTAAATTCATTACTTTTAATACAATAAAAGCTATACGAATAATAAACGACAATATTATTGATCGCAAATTTCTGCCTTTATGGGGATTATCGTTTATCACATACAACTTATTCAAATTACCTATTACCTATTTAAACATAATTATAGTTTAAAATTTGACGACCTATTATTAAGTAGAAATATATTATTTTTCTATAATCTTATTAATGAAAATTTTAATATTGATTTTTAAATCATATTTTATTTTTAATAAAATAAAAGCAAATTTATTTTACCACTCATGAAACAAGCCAATTTCAAAACACTATATTTTAGAGGTCCAAAACTGTATAATATGTTATTGTTGATGTTCATTCAACAGTGCATTTTTTTTCAGTGTCATTGATTTTATTTTTATTTTTTAAATAAAATCGAATTATTATTTTATTATTTGTTATTTTTATCCGAATGAATATGATGATATATTGCACTGCATATATTTTCAAGAGATATCGAATCGATAAATCTTATCGCTTTCACTGATCCTCCTTAGACTTTGTCTATAAACTAATTACATTCATATATATATATATATATATATATACCTTCAAATATAAACTAAAGAAGTACCTCCTTGTCCACGATATCTGAACTTCACATATATTCATTTTCGCCACGTTGTACACTTGTCTGTACTTATTATTACATTTATTTATTATTTTTTATATATTATTGTCACACTACAAGAATTTTATAATTAAATTAGTGTTTAAATAAAATCATCATCATCATCAGCATCATCATCATCATCATCATCATATACAGCTTATATACAATTTATACAAATTGTGTTGTATTCGAATATTTAATTTGAAAATAATTTTAAATTAATATTAAAATATTTATATTATAATACATTATTTTAAGTATTTAACATTATACGAATCTAAAAGTAATTATTTTATCTAATGATTATAAATATTAAACATTAAATGCACTAAATTATCTCTATGTAATAGTATCTATATCGATTGATAATTTATTTAAGAAAATACATAGTCGCAATATATAATCGAAAGTATTATATAATAAATTTAAATAAATTGTATGTAAATAACAAAGATAATTTTAGATAGGACCAATTCAAAGAGGGTGTGTCTTAATAAATCATTAGACCATAAATAAAATGTTTGACAGTTATTCCTTGACTGTGTATCTTGGCCTTAGTATTACCAAATATTTTTCTAAGAAAAGATATAATACTCATGCAAAATCGAGTAATTCGATTTTATATACAAAAACCAAGAGCGCCACCTAAATAGAATATATTTTCGGAATTATGTGTTGTTTATAATATCAATTTTAAAATACACATTTTAAATACAAAGTAATATTTTTTAAATTATGTTATGAAAACAAAGTGTTAACACTGAGTAATGAATTATTACTACTATTATAGTATAGTATAGTCAAAGATTTTGCGAAGCAAAGATATAACACTCCCTATGCATGCAACGTAATTTATTAATACCCAATGCCGCTGCTAGCAGTAGTATCGAAATCACTGAAATAGATTTAGGTTCGGCTATGTTTGCATACAACAATGTTTTCATTGCTCTATTAAATTACATGCAATATAAATTAGCTTTTACTCACTAAATATATACTTATAGCATTTAAAACATACATATCATATTTGTTTATTATATATTAGTAATGAACACTTAGTTTTCATAATATAAATATTAATTTAAATCATATTATTTAACATTTTAAAAGTGTATAGTTTGATATGAATTTACATTATAAACAACACATAGTTCCTAAAAGTAGCCCGCTATATGTTACGCTGTGGTGTTTTGTATACAAATTCGAATTACACGATTTCGCGTAAGTGTTATATCTTTCGTTCGGAAAATCTTTGGTATAGTACTATATACCTAAACAATAGGATATATTGGTTTTAAATGCTATACATATCTATAGATATATGTAATTTACTAGTGAATCGAAAAAATGTGTGTATGAAAACTGCGACAAACCTAACTTAAATTTCAGTTATTTCGATACTACCCAGCAAACAATTAATTCGTCGCTTTGATGACAATTTGCCTAAAAGCGTCGAATTGTTCACTTGTACTTTGGACGCTGTTGCGCCCAAAATTGTAGAATTTGCGACGAATTCAATATGATTCGGAACAGAAGGGCCCAAAGCGTCGAATTTGCGCCTAAAATCCTTTTATACTTTGGACGCTGTTGCGCCCAAAAGCGAATCTATATGATTCGGAACTGAAGCGTCCAAAAACATCGAAAAAACGCCCATAAATTCTCAAAAGCGTCGATAAATTGTTTGCTGGGTAGAGTAGTATATAGTACTATATTAGTATACTTCTAGCAGCGGGACGCCTGAATATTAAACATGTTGCGTGGATAGGGAGAGTTAGGGAATGTCTCCAATTACCGACCCATAAATGAATATTTGTAATCAATTATTATGGCAATAAATAATTTGCTATTTTAAATTTTTGATATAATTATATTGACAAGAATAAACAGGGTATTTGGATACATTACAAAATGCACGAAATTTATTTATTATTGAATTAATTTTTTAATATTAATAATAAATTTATATTTATTATAATAAAATAGTTTATATTATTATTTAATATTTAATAATTAATCAATATGTATATAATCGACTATAATCATGAAACCTTATTCTATGTAAATGATACACACAAAACTTACAACAAATTTTATAGTAAAACAAGGATATATTTTGATTATAAATCAAATGTAGTCGGTATTAGTGTAATTTAGGGGATAAGTTAAAGACAAATGTAATGGGTTACTATAATTAAGATATCTTTGTGAATAGGTATTAAAATTAAATTATTTTTATGATGTTTATAAAAATGTAATTGATCTACAATATTATGTATGGAATTACACTTTATTTTAATTATAATAATGTAACTACAATGATTTAAAAAAAGTTATTATTCAAATATTAAAAAGTAAAACCATAATATTATAATTTATCAAATAACATTTGTAGGATTGAATATTTTGAAAAAACAAAATACTTATTCATATTTATCATTAAATTACAAATATTGTATGTATATATCATTTTTTAACATATCTTATAGGCATTGAGATAGGAGAGGAGTAGGTTGATAATTGGAGACTATTTAATCAATCTATAATAAACAACATGTTTTCAGTTTATATAATCCAATAAAAATTAGTTTGTTTAAAACAAGTAGAATAATTACAACAAATATATATGGTTACATAATATATGTAATTAACATAACATATTTCAAAGACAATTTATAAAATATAATTAAATATATTATTGATTACTCGAAATCAAAATAAATACTTATTCGGATATAGTATACTCGGAATCGATTAAAATCAGATAATATAAAAAACGATCGAAATGAAAATATTTGAAACATCTCGAAAAATACTTATCACGCTTAGTTCACTAGTATGTATCATCGATATAAAGAAAGTGGATAAGCAATTGACGCACGCAATGCATGTAAAAGATAGACACGTGAATGACACTTTTATCGATAAATTTACAAAATGGTATCAGTGATTTTGATTGGATATTAGTCATATTATATATGTCAAATATCAAAACAGTAGTCTTTTCGTCGAAATAGATTTAAGTGACTTCTATCTATATCAATGGATTTAAATTATAAATATCAATAACATCAATAAAATAGTATTATATCTTCAATTTAAATACACAAAATTACGAGGAATGTTGATATTATGTATTTTAAATATATAATTTTATTTTTAGTATAGATAGTACATTAAAATTGGTAGTGATTATCAATATATATATGATAAATACATATTATTATAAATAAAAAGTAGTGGGCCAGATAGTGGGTTTCGACTGCAGCGCCCGTAGCGGATAGTGCCATACACTACATTCAATTGCTTATCCACTTTCTTTATATCGATGGTATGTATACATACATTTATAACATTGCCATATAAAATATCATTTGAAAATTTATTTGTAAAAAATTTAAAATAGTGTATTTGCACTAATTCGGACCACTTATAATGTAATTTATTATTTAATATGAATAATCAAGTTTATTTTATATATTTATTCGTTATAATAAATTATATATATATATATAAATTAAATATAATATTCAATATAAGCATTAATAATAAACATTAAGTAATTGTGAATTAATAGTGAAATATAGGTTATTAGAAGGAAACATTAAAATAGTAATAATATTATATAAATTTACATTCTTACAATTAATTATTACTAAAATATAGTATTTAATTATTTAATAAATATAAATAACTTCTATATTTTTGGTTTTTGCTTAAATGATTGTAAATCTTACTATTGTAGGTAGTCCGAATTTAGGTAGTCTCCCTCATATATATATATATATATATATATATATTATATATAAATTTAATAAATATATTTATAGGTGGTATATTCTATAAGACGACTAATGATTTATTTTGTATACATCTTATAACACAATTCTAGGCCCTTATATATTATAAATCACGTCTACGGGGTTATAAATATCTGGTTAATAACCGTTGTATTATAGCTATCGCGGCCAACCTTCCAGTCTGACCATAGTGGGCAGTGAGATGCTATTATTCTTACAGACATCAATGATTCATTTAGTCATGGTGGCACAGTTCACAATACTTTAGAATAGATTCCACCTGAGGGTTGTAACAAGGGGATAGATTATTATAGCTTTCACATAATTGAGTTTTAGAGCAACAATTGGTATAACTCTACCCCTAATGAGGGTTATATTATTACTTATTACCTTCTCAGGTTACGCGATTATTGTGTTTGATTACATCCGGGCATGAGGGTTATGACATATTATCTCAACTAGGATTTGTTTGGCTAGTCTCAGCTCGATGCAGGCTCATTTTTTTTTCTAGACATCGATAACTAAAAGTCTCGGCTCGGCATCAATTACATTACTATTCAGTAAATACCTAAGTTTGATATAGATAGGAAAATTCTGATTAGTGTATCTTCAAATAAGTACCATTTCGACTCGCGCTCATCTTTTTCCGAAAGTGAGTCTCTGCTCTGCATAATTTACCATATACTAACCAACCAATAATATTAATTCAACAAACCAATATCTTTGTTTTTAATAAATACATGATAATTTACTAAAATATCATTTAATGTTTGACATGTTTGACAACTACCAACAGTGTGTTGAACATTCCCAATGTCATCTGCAATGTTGAAACTTGGGAGAATTTATAAAATTATTTGTACATATTCATTAAGGGTATAATTTCCATCGTTACCTATATATTGATAAACTTGGTGTTTAAAATTATGATTAAAATGTATTCATAATAGAAATATATATATTATTTCATTGATTCTAAAGATTAGTTGAATAAAATTAAATATCATAAATTAATAAACTGATTATCAATAAATTTTGCAGACATCTGTATATCATCGATATAAAGAAAGACATACTTCCTTCATATCGATGCTGTATATTGAAATAACTTTCTAACCGACTACTATACTTACTTTACTAATAATACGATTAATAAAAACAATACATATTGATTTTAAATGTTATGATTTAAGAAGGTATTATATAACCATCGATATAAAGAAAGTGAATAAGCAATTGACGCACGCAATGCATGTAAAAGATAGATACGTGAATGACACTATCGAAGTTAAAAAAATGGTATAAGTGATTTTGATTGGATATTAGTCATATTATGTCAAATATTAAAACGGTATACTTTTCGTCGAAATAGATTAAAGTGACTTCTATCTATATCAATGGATTTAGAATATAAATATCAATAATATAGTGTATCCAAAGATTTTCCGAAGGAAAGAAATCGTGTAATTCGAATTTATATACAAAATACCCTGGTGCCACCTATAGCGGGTTACTTTTAGGAACTATGAGTTGTTTATAATGTAAATTCGTATTTAACTATACACTTTTAAAATATTAAATAATATGCTTTAAATTAATATTTATATGATGAAAACTAAGTGTTCATTACTAATATATAACAAACAAATATGATATTTATGTTTTAAATGCTATAAGTATATATTTAGTAAGTAAAAGTTAATTTATATTGCATGTAATTTAATAGAGCAATGAAAACATTGTTGTGTGCAAACAGAGCCGAACCTAAATCTATTTAAGTGATTTCGATACTACTGCTAGCAGCGGTTGGGGATATTACTAAATTACGTTGCATGCATAGGGAGTGTTATATCTTTGCTTCGCAAAATCTTTGGTATATCTTCAATTTAAATATACGAGTTTTTTTCAAAATTACGAGGAATGTTGATATGATGTATTTTAAATATAAATATTACATTCAAATTTGTAGTAATTATCAATATATATACGTATAAATAAAAAGTAGTGGGTTTCAACTGCAGCGCCTGTAGCTGATAGTGTCCTACACTACCTTCAATTGCTTATCCACTTTCTTTATATCGATGGTATTAACACAGGTTTATAAAATACATTCACAAGGATTATTAATTAATTAATTTTGATATTATATATTATTTAAATTAGAACTTGTTTGCACTTTTTTAATGATGTTACTATTAGTTATTAGTACTATATATTATTTATAAATTGTTTAAATATAAAAACGTTGTCCTTAAAATAAATATCATGGTAATATAATTAGAAACATACCACTAATATCGTAATTTCTATAATTTATTTTATCAGAATTATGCAAATGTAATTCTTTTCAACTATTATATCAAGAAATTTATTTTTAATTAATATATTTAATAAGAATTAGGTAGTATTCAAATTAGTACACGAGATATAAAGATGATATTGGTAGGGAATCTTGAATTAACATGATGATATAGGAAATTTTAAGTTGAATTAAACTTGTATAAAATAAAGTTAATAATAAATTATAATTTTATATTAGGATTCAAATAAAATAATCTCAATAAACTAATAAAAAATATGAATATTTCAATGGGAAAAATTGGAATTCCAGTAAGCAAGATATTATAATAAAGTAGTGGATATAAGTTTGTATTCCAACACTAAATAAATAAAGTTATAAAATGAATTGTTATATTTTTAATAAATTTATTTTTTTATCGATCGTAAAAATAACAATTGGTTTACGTTTGTTTATTCTTGGCAGCCAATGCATCTTCTTTAGCATAGATGAGAAGGGTTTCCTCGCGCTTTGCAGCTTGACGTTCTTCACGACGTTTACGAGCTTCCTTGACCTTATTACGACGAGCTTCAGCTTGGTCACTATAAATATAAATATAAAATTAATTTATATAATTAAATTTATATATTAATTAATTTATATAATTAAATTTATATATTAATTAATTTATAAAATATGTATACATATATCATACCTGAGCATCTTGGCCCTCATCTTCTCGGCCTTCTTTTTGTGGATGTATTCCATAAGAATTCTCTTGTTTTTGAATACGTTTCCCTTGGACTTAAGGTATAACTTGTGGTACCTATTAGGAAAATTGTAATTATAATAATTGCCATATTAATTCTAAAAAATATATAAAATGTATATAAATGTATATCGTTATACCTTGAGGACAGTTCTAACATATTGAAAATGTCAGCACCGAAGACAGCAAACCTTTTATTTACCTCTATTTGCATTCAATTACATATAATTACGATACATGTCTTGCCAAGAATAATAGAGATAATAATAATATATATAAATTAAAATAATGTTTATAACATTATGCATTACTTTACTAATATATATATATATAAACATAATTATATATCGTTATACCTTGAGGACAGTTCTAACATATTGAAAATGTCAGCACCGAAGACAGCAAACCTTTTATTTACCTCTATTTGCATTCAATTACATATAATTACGATACATGTCTTGCCAAGAATAATAGAGATAATAATAATATATATAAATTAAAATAATGTTTATAACATTATGCATTAATTTACTAATATATATATATAAACATAATAATTATATATCGTTATACCTTGAGGACAGTTCTAACATATTGAAAATGTCAGCACCGAAGACAGCAAACCTTATTTACCTCCGTTTGCATTCAAAAAAATATAATTAAAATATACGTCATGCCAAGAATAATGGAGAAAATATTAATTAAATGTAAAATGCATGGTTTATCTCAATCATTATAGTAAAAGATACTAAATCAAGTTTATGGAATATGCAGCTTTCCATCCACACCAGTAAAACCGGGGACAGAATTATTTTACGACAATGTGGAATGGGTTCCACTGAATGAAAATCTAATGATTGTCAGCTCCCGTACGCCACGATGATAGAGCCATGACTTGAGGTGTCTGGTTATCAATGTCGATATATATATATATATATATATTTACACATAATTAAATATCGTTATACCTTGAGGACAGTTCTAACATATTGAAAATGTCAGCACCGAAGACAGCAAACCTCGTTTACCTCCGTTTGCATTCAAAAAAATATAATTAAAATATACGTCATGCCAAGAATAATGGAGAAAATATTAATTAAATGTAAAATGCATGGTTTATCTCAATCATTATAGTAAAAGATACTAAATCAAGTTTATGGAATATGCAGCTTTCCATCCACACCAGTAAAACCGGGGACAGAATTATTTTACGACAATGTGGAATGGGTTCCACTGAATGAAAATCTAATGATTGTCAGCTCCCGTACGCCACGATGATAGAGCCATGACTTGAGGTGTCTGGTTATCAATGTCGATATATATATATATATATTTACACATAATTAAATATCGTTATACCTTGAGGACAGTTCTAACATATTGAAAATGTTAGCACCGAAGACAGCAAACCTCGTTTACCTCCGTTTGCATTCAAAAAAATATAATTAAAATATACGTCATGCCAAGAATAATGGAGAAAATATTAATTAAATGTAAAATGCATGGTTTATCTCAATCATTATAGTAAAAGATACTAAATCAAGTTTATGGAATATGCAGCTTTCCATCCACACCAGTAAAACCGGGGACAGAATTATTTTACGACAATGTGGAATGGGTTTCACTGAATGAAAATCTAATGATTGTCAGCTCCCGTACGCCACGATGATAGAGCCATGACTTGAGGTGTCTGGTTATCAATGTCGATATATATATATATTTACACATAATTAAATATCGTTATACCTTGAGGACAGTTCTAACATATTGAAAATGTCAGCACCGAAGACAGCAAACCTCATTTACCTCCGTTTGCATTCAAAAAAATATAATTAAAATATACGTCATGCCAAGAATAATGGAGAAAATATTAATTAAATGTAAAATGCATGGTTTATCTCAATCATTATAGTAAAAGATACTAGATCAAGTTTATGGAATATGCAGTTTTCCGTCCACACCAGTAAAACCGGGGACAGAATTATTTTACGACAATGTGGAATGGGTTCCACTGAATGAAAATCTAATGATTGTCAGCTCCCGTACGCCACGATGATAGAGCCATGACTTGAGGTGTCTGGTTATCAATGTCGATATATATATATATATATTTACACATAATTAAATATTGTATACCTTGAGGACAGTTCTAACATATCAAAAATGTCAGCACCGAAGACAGCAAACCTTATTTACCTCCGTTTGCATTCAAAAAAATATAATTAAAATATACGTCATGCCAAGAATAATGGAGAAAATATTATTAATCACATATATACTAAACCATAATTGTATTATTTGAAATAATTTATTTCTATAACAACTAATAATAATTAATTATCATCAGAGGTAATAACATTAAATACACACATAATATAATTAAATATATTATGATGAAAATGATGACTGATTTTTGTATTGGAATATAAATCATTAGTTTTTTCTATATTTCAGAATTAATATATACATATATATATATTTAATAGTTATTAATAAATACAAACATGTTACGATCAATTTTCTTGGTAGATCTGTATTTTTTCAATAGTCTGCGAAGTACTCTCATGCGGCGCATCCATATTACCTTTTCGGGCATACGGGCATTTGCAGTACCCTTCCTGCGACCAATACCGGTGTGCCTACCCTTGCGACGGGCAATAATATTCAACCTTACGCGTGCACGGGAATGTACAGCGACTGGTTTACGAATAATAAGACCATCCTTTACCAATTTACGAATGTTTTGACCTGTGTGTAATTGTATTATTTAAAATAAGGAAGTTTTATAATAATTTATAATTAGATTCATAATTTATTAAATTAAAAAATATACTTCTTACATATACTTTTTTACAAATAAAATGTTAATAATAAAACTTATTTGATAAAAACCGTATATTATATATATTTAGATACATATTTATACTGTAGTTTTTATAAATATTACTAAACGTATTTAAATATTGTTGAAACTAACGAGAATTGGCATTTGCAATTTCATTGGTTTCATTGGGATCCAGCCAGATTTTATTTTTACCGCATTTTAAGACCGCGGAGGCCAAACGTTTTTGCAAACGTAGCGTGCTGTAATGTTATATATAATGTAATTATCTAGTATATACTAAGAGATAAATAAAGTTACCCGAATATATTTGTTATTTAAATATAATATATAAAATATACTTAATACATAGATATAATATAAATAATTAAAAGTGTAGTTAATAGTTTAGGTATTCATCTATAACTTGTATTATATTTAATATTATTGTAAGTATATTTACGCATATTTAACATAACAATATTATAATACATCATATTAGAAGTAAAATACGTTATAAATATTTATTTAATTTCAGTTTAATTTAGTTCATTTAATATCTTATTAAAATAATGTTTTTATAATTTATTAAATTATGAATAATGAATATTATTCAGTTTTTTTATTATTTTGATAAATTATTAATAATTATATAATGTATATATTTCTTAATATGTGTATATAACATAAATACATACCATATAATTAATTATATAATTTATAAATATAATAAAAATATGAATTATAATATAATAATTATTATCGTTATACGTTAAAAATTTTAGTTTACGTAAACAATAATATTGAAACATGAATTCAATTTTATATATATAAAATCCATTTTGACGTGATATTATGGTATTCCATTGATTAATATTAACCAAATGTATTTACCAGTATATAATATATCATTTCACAAAATATTATACACATTTATTTACTGAAAAGTTATACTTTTATTGAATTAATAAATATACCTCATGGCGTTTAGCTAGCACGAGAAAAAGAGAGAATTTTTTCTGTTATTGACGGAAATAGATTTATTATTATATTATTGTTTTAAAATTATTATTAAATTATATTATTCAAATTATTTTATTATTATTCTATAATAATTATATTTATAAAATTAAATTAAATATGTTTTAATAATAGTTGTAGATTTAAATTATACTATTTATGAGTATTTATATTTAATACATTAATTAATTAATAAAAGTAGTTCGTAAATATAATTGTTATCAAAGATCATAGATATTTATATTTATCACATACATTATATCCATATATACTTATGTGTAATTTTAGGTACTGTAAATCTATGGTGTAATCCCATTAATGTATTTATTAAATTACTCATTTATGTATTGTACAAGTAAATGGTCCCCATACATAGACATTTGAGTAATACCCTTACTTAATATTTATGTTCCCATAGTATAGATTTAAATTACTTATTAAGATAATCTAAATCTATAACCATTTATGTTTATTTTTTAAATTGTTAGTAAACTATAAATCTATGTCTATGATCCATAGAGCTAGAGAGAACTTTCTCTCTAGCGCTATTCTATGACCCATAGTAGGGTAATATATTTAATGATAATAAAAACTAGATTGAGGCTTCATTCAATATTTGTGGTAATTATTGTTAGCTATATAACATTAGAGGATTACTAATAATTTAAATTAATATTTAATTACAATTTAGAATAAAAAACTAGTTTTTTATATTTTCATTAATTCGAAACCATTATATTCATTACATTAAAAATCATAATTATAAATAATGTATACAATGGTAGTATATACATTTTAGATGAATTATATATATATATATATAAGATAGAAATAAGTCAATATAAATTATATAATATAATAATATGTTCACATATAATTTATTTATTATTTTATCAAATAATATGTAATAGGTTATATCATGGCCTCCTTTAGCTAAAGCTAAAGGAGGCCATGGTTATATACTACTTATATATATATATATATATATATATATATATATATATATATACTACTACTTTATATACCTACTTTATAATTCATTAATATGTATTAATTTTGTACATATATATCACAAATTTCTGATTTAATTGTTACATAAATAATGGTTTGTTTTCATCGACTCTGAAGACATATTTTATTCAATTAGATAGACAGCGTAAAACAACTACTTATTTTTAAAATATTCCCTTATTATATATAGATATTCATATTCCTTTATTATAATTAAAAGATCGCTGAGTTTTTATAATTAAGAAGTAGAACCTAGCCTATATATATACTTATACTTATACATAGATATATTTAGCCGTGTATGGTGTATCCCAGCTAACAATAATAGCATCCTATTAGCAGCATAATAGCATTAATAATAGCCTCTAATTTACATTATGCTATTATGCTGCTATTATCAAGACCTCCGAGCTAACAGTAATAACCTCATAATAGCAGAATAACAGCATATTTAATAGCCTCACATGTTTACATATGTAATACATACACAATATTGTGCTATTATGCTGCTGTTATGTTGCCATTAAAAGTCTATTATGATATTATTGTGCTGCTATTAATTTTAAAAGTCGATTATTCTGCTATTATATAGCTATTCTAATAATAGCAACATAATGACAGCATAATAATATCATAATAGACTTTTAATGGCAACATAACAGCAGCATAATAGTACAATATTGTGTATGTATTACATATGTAAACATGTGAGGCTATTAAATATGCTGTTATTCTGCTATTATGAGGTTATTACTGTTAGCTCGGAGGTCTTGATAATAGCAGCATAATAGCATAATGTAAATTAGAGGCTATTATTAATGCTATTATGCTGCTAATAGGATGCTATTATTGTGATAGCATAATAGACTTTAAATGGCAACATAACAGTTGCATAATATCATAACAAAATAATAGCAGCATTATAGAAATTTAATGGCGACATAATAGCAGCATATGTAAACATTTCAGGATTTTAGATATGATATTATGTTGTTATTATGAGGGTATTAGTAATACTATTACTGTTAGCTGAGTTGAAAATCCGGGAGCGACTTCTGATTAAATTACGTATTCGTTATAATGAACATTATAATAAACATGTAATTTAATCAGAAGTCGCTCCAGGATTTGTATTATAATATGTTAAATTAAACATAATATATTGTTATATTCAGTATATAATATAGACTATTAAATATTTAATAATATTTACATAATCCCCAACCTGGTGCTATAGTAATTGATCAATCGGCGAACATATATGCAGTAGGTATATATAATGAATATAGTTTTATCAACTAATTACTATGCACTTTAAATAAAGTATTTAAATAACTAATGCAATAATATAACTTCTATTATTCTACTTCGCAAATATTTAATTTTATTTATAATACATATACAATATTTAAGAATTCTTTATTAATATACCTATTTATTATTCTGTATTCATAATACCCGAATTAATTGTAAAGGATACTATATTATTTATGTTATAATATTCTATTATACAATTTCTATATCATATATTATATATATAACTTCACATAAATATTCCCATATTTAGTAGGTATTTAATAGGTATTACTCATAATTTCCTTGATATTCTATTGTAGGATATCCTAATGCCTTATCTTATATTTAATATATATAAACTATAAATATATTTATCCTGATAACAAAGATGTATATAACTATAGTATCAATTGATATTAATATATACTATAATCTAGAGTTTATAGGAGGTCTTGATAGTATACTAGTATAAGCTTATAGAGATAGAGTTAAGAGATATAATTAAGAGATAATAGTTATAGAGTTAGAGTACCAGGAATTAACAAAATTAATTTTTTAATTAATTATTAAAACGTTGATTACAACTTTCATGATAATAAATAACGTTTGATGATATTGAAAATTCTCATATTATAAATATAATAATATTTTGAAACTTAATAAATAATTTTTTATAATTTCACTATATAATTCATATTTTCTACAAACAAATTAGTTTCGTACTAATGGAATGATATAAAAATAATAAATTTAGAAAGAAAATATAATACAATCTTATATCAAATAATTTTAAAATATTCTTTTTTGTCCACTATAATATTTATCTTATTCAATAATGTATTCAATATATATATAGTAGTATATATTCCTAATAAATAATAATATGTATATATATAGACTGCATATTGAGTATTGTATTATGTTTAATATAAAATATAAGTAGGTATTTTGTACTATATCCATCGATGTAACTAAAAGTTATTGTATTTACATCGATGACTATATCCTACGGTATTCATCATACATATTGGAATATATTCCAAAAATAGATTATCATAAAATCTATATATAAATATATATATAAATAAAACTAGTAAAATATATAATATATAACGTAAACACAAATATATAGTGTATACAAATATATAAGTAGCCGTAATAATGTTCAGTTTCAGTAAACTTATGAGTACAATTGTATGTTATATTTCAAACAATATTATACTCTAAATAATTTATATAAATGAACATTATACATTTATTTGTATTATATTTTGAAATTAAACTATATTTTCTAAAATTTTTCTATTTTATTTTTAAGAATGATTATATTATATATAAATATATTTATAAATGAAGTAAATAATTCTGTATTTTTATTTTGTAATATATATTAATATACGTTATTTAGTCTAGTGAATTAGGATGAAAAGTATACGTAAATAATATAATATATCATATATGTTCTAATGCATTAGTTATTTTTAATAAGTTAATATATATAATTTTTCTCTTTACTTTTTTTAATATTTAAAAATATAGAATTCAAATTAATCATAGTTATATTTAAAATACGAGTCTGAATAATGCTATATCGTCTAAAATGTTCACATGTATGTGATACATACTTCCATTATAAGAGTAATTATAGAAAACATATTAAATACATATTCTCTCAATTTCTAAGAACACTCACCCCAAACAGAAACAAATTATTGACGAGACTTCAGAAACAGTGTAATATCTATAGATTATATCTCGTATTAACAATACACTTGTGCTTTGATGAATATATATTATAGAATATAATAGGATCGCATAGCAGTTGGAACCTGTACGTCGGGAGGGTCTATATATAGTGCTGGACAACTATTAAAGCTAACCTACATGCACATACTTAGGCTCCCTATGCACTATAGTAATATCATTAATACTTTGTATGACGTTTAATTGTATTTTAAACATAATTTCAGCCACATTTATTTCAGCACTTGTACTTTAGAATCAAATAGTACTCGCAACACTATATAGTGCAGCCACCGTCGCACTGTTCAATATAGTTATAGTTACAGTATAGTTATTACTAGTGAGATGTCAATGATGTTGAGACGAGACTTTTGGTATTGAAAACATTCATTTCAGAAAAAAGCGAGCCTAGCCGAGATTCTTACGAAACGAGCCGAGACTTTAAGAAACTGAGACCGAGACTACATCGATGCCCTAGATGTGAGCATCATTAACGTCACTCGTTATCACAATAGTGCTGTGTGCAATAGTGCTTGTCCACATATCCTAGTATTAGTTATAGGCTGTGCAAACACCGAGGTCAGCGTATCAATCAACATCCGCATGTGATGTATGTCATGAACATTGCATTCTGGGTAAACATAAATAGCGTGAATATCTAATCATGTGATTTATCTATATGGAATTAATATGGCATGGCTCGAGGATTTATTAATTATATTAGTAATGATAAATGTCATATTCACACACCTGTATAATATTTCCTAAACTAGAGAAATCATTTCACTTTATAAATATTCAATACAATATATACATATATAAAATATATAAATAAATTCATTATTAGTAAAATAAAATATATACATTGCACAATCGAAGCATAATATTTCTTTAACAGTTTTAAAATAATATATTATTTTAAGTTCGCGTATAATAATATGCTTATATATATATATATTATAATATAATAAATATGATCACAAATAATAATATTTTGAATATATATCTTTCTCCATCTATAACATGTAACATTGATATAATATTATATTGTTCGTTCTGAAATGATCACATCCAATATCACTCCTATTATCTCTGTATCTGTGTATAGTAGTATTAGTATTATGAAGTATTACAATTATAATGTAGTAGTAAAGGCTATATAATATAATATAGGTTATAGAGGGAGCTGAATCATGGGAATATTACACTGTATTTAACTGTAGACGTGGTTTAATATGTAATACTAAATATGTTCCTGAGGAATGATTTTTATGAGACATTTTGTTTTGGTTATTTTAGAATTTTTTTATAGAATTGATTATTTATTTATTTTTATTATTTATATAATTTTTGCTATTGACATTTTGTATACAAATAATATAGTATTATGGAACATATTTAAAGTTGAATTGAATTTAATTAAATTAAAATTACTTGACTATTGTATTAATTATAAAATCATTTAATATAATTAATAATATAGTTCATGATATATACACAGTATATATATTATTGTGTATTATACACATATTATTGTATATGTATAAGTATTAATTACCAGTATTTCCTTGTTTATTGAATCTGGTCAGTAGGTGTTCGTTGATAAGGTTTCGTAGCTCTTTAAAGATCACTGCAGTCTTAGCACAAGTCTACAACAACACAGAAGTAACTGTTACGTTACACTAAGGCGAGCTCTCTATAGCTTATAGCTAGTGACTATCACACACACTGAATAGGGTGTGTTGCATTAGTTCACTTCAAGTAAACATACTACTTATAATTAGTATATGTGTATGATATTATGCATAGTAGTAGTAGTAGTAGTAGTAGTAGCAGAAGTATATATGTAGAAGTAGCAGAAGTAGTAGCAGGTGTAGTAGTAGTAGTAGTAGTAGTATTTTTCTATGTTTGTCAAGTCGTAATAAATGTATCATTGAAATTAAAATTAAAATATTAATAATTCAAATGTATTGAACATTTGTTATAATAATGCTGTAATACATTTAAATAAATAATATGTAATTTATTTTTCTTTCTAAAGGGTTTCTAATTAAGATGTAAATATTTGTAATTTTGTCACCATCAAATTATGATATAAAATACTTAATTTTACTATAAAGTTTGTTTTAATTACGGTATATGTGAATCACATTAAATAATAATATAAATTATGTTAATAACACATGATACGTACATTTGTATCAGAAATGTACACATTATACAAGGTAACATACACGGAAACAGAAATGTTTAAATGGACTCTTACTAAGTTCACACATATATATCGAGTATTCCATGCATGCATCAACTTGTGTGTGAGGGTGTGAGGGTGGGTAGAGGGGTGGATGTGGGTAGAGAGGTGGATGAGGGTATTAGGATGCGAGGGTGCAATGTTTACCTTGAATGTAGCAAAGTTATCAATCTTGACCAGCATGGACGTGTGTTCGATGTGAATATTACCACCGAACAGTAGGATAGAATAGGGGGAAATCAACGTAGATTGTCGGATGTAGGTCTTTGTAGATTTCATCTGGGCAATGGATCTTGTATTCAGTACGGAGTAACAGTTATATATAAACATTATGTATGTAATTAATATGTTGTAATAATAGTTAAGTTATATATATATATATATATATATATATATATATATATATATTTATATTTATTTATTATTATATATAATTATTTATTATTATATATAATTATTTATTATTATATATAATTATTTATTATTATATATATTTATTTATTATTATATATATTTATTTATTATTATATATATATATATACAAAAACGTATACATCGTTAATAGATTCATGGTCTTTATAATAACAAAATTATGTATAAAGTATAATGTATGATATGTCAAAATATCATATGTTAAAAACATATATAAAGCATAAAAAACATAATTTTATAACAATACTTATTTCTAATAAAATAATGAATAAAAAAATGGCGCAAAAATGACTGTTTACATATATTATAACACTGTTTTTTAATAATTTATGTCAAAATCATGACAAATTATACAAGATATATAAATATTATATAAAAATTATAAGAATTAGCTAAAATAACTTTTACCATAATAATAAGAGTCAAAAAGCAGATAAATAACATAGTCAATCTTCAACATCAATTATCTCAGAATATATTTGTTTTTTTTTGTAATGAAAATTGCTATTTCTCAGTAAATAATTAACTAAACTTAGTTAAATTTCCACACTATGTTTAGTATTATATGTATATTGCAGCTATAGAAAATATTTGTGATTATATATAGAGTTGATAAATAATTGATAATTAAATTTAAAAAATAAATATTTCATTTTGATATATTTTTTACTTTTTAAAATACTGATATTTTCAAAACTAATAATCTAATCATTAAACAATCCTATAGAACAATTAACACAATATATCTTACACAATATATCTGGTTATGAAAATTAAATTATGTGAAAATCTTAATTATTTCGTAAGATTTTTAATTTTCAACAAAAAAAAATGTCCTATCTAATTGCATTGAAATCTAAAGACCGTGAACCCCCTTAAGCATGGCAGTAAGTGTGGCCTAAGTTACCTTTTCGTTGTAAGCGAGCCAGCCATTGTGCGAGAGTTTAAAGTTCACGGAGCCCGGATGACAGCACACCAAACCTTGAGATGTGAGGGCGTTGCACGGCTTACTACTGTTCTGTATATCCTGAGGGCACGACAGAGGGGTGTAAGGCGATGTAGGCGGGGTATTAGTCATCGATGTAAAGTGGGTAGCAATAGACGCGGCACGTAATACGTGTAAACATAGACTGACATGAATTACACTCTGTCGCTAGATACATTACAAAAATGGCATACGTGATTTTGATTGGATATTAGTCACATTATATAGGTAATTTATTATTAAAATAGTGGCTAATAAACCTAGGTTGTTCGTCTAGATATGAGATAGGTATATCAGTTTTATGTAGATCGTAGATATTTATAATGTAATCGTAATTCTATAAATTAATAAATATTCTATACTATGTAGATTTCATTCAATAATTATTGATTAAATCAATAGATTATTAATTAGTTGATATCTATAATATACAGACATGGCGTAGGGATTATAATCATATTATCTACCACTAGGTGGCTATACCTTCCTAGGTTGAGTGATCGCGATGTTAGGGTACAGACTGGCGGCTATCACAGACTTTAGAACCGCTATGATTGGCTTAGAGAGTTTAGATGCCTGAATGGAGGAGAGGATGTCCGTTGTGGAGCTGATATTCACCACGCCATCTGATGGTGGAGGGGAGAGGTAGGGGTAGTGGGGGGGTATAGGGGAGAGGTAGGGGTAGTGGGGGGGGTAGAGGGGAGAGGTATGGGTAGTGGGGAGGTGGAGGGGAGAGGTATGGGTAGTGGGTAGTGGAGGGGGAGAGGTAGTAGTAGTGGGGAGGTGGAGGGGAGAGGTAGGGGTAGTGGGTATTGGTAGTGGGGGTGGGGTTATTGCAGTAGTGATGGGGGGGGAGATAGTGGTTTAGGTTTAAATGGATACACTCACTTGTATTGTCACTAGCAGGATATGGTTGATTACATATGCAGACAAAGTATTATAAGTAGATATGAAATCATGTATGAATGGTTTGTGGCATCTTATCAATGTATTAACTAATAATACCACCTCCCTCTTCTTTTATGACTAAATATATCATAGCTCTAGTAATGTGTATATATCTTAGGGAGATGGTGTAAGGTGATTCTAATGTTTTAATCTGATGTTAAATTTGTACGCTAATTCTTAATAATATATTAAATTATTGATTTATTTTGTGATAAGAATTTATGATAATATAATAACATCGCATTATCAAATCCTATATTATCTGAATGATCGATACGATACAATACAATGTGTTAATACTTGATAGGGGTGGGGTGCAATAGTATTAGTAGCTATACCTTTAACCACATTAGCTTGTCTACTGGTTCGCTTGACCGTTGTGTTCAGCAGGGTGGAGAGGTCCACATCCCCGAAACCCGCTGACTTCAGCTGTTTCTCTAAGTCTTCTGATAGTTTCTGGGCAATAGGTTAGTAGGTTAATAGGTTACTTAGTATACTACCTTACGTTATATCATTATAGGGTACTCGGTCAATATGTCATTATTTAACTAGGTCACGAAATAATCACAGTGAAATAAAAATGCATAAACATATGCTTCCGTGACTTTATCACATTTGACTATATTAGCCTATTCAAACACTATCCCTCTCTCCTTATGATCTCCTACCCCTCTCTCTCACCCTCCTTCCCCCTATCTCTCCCCCCCCTCCTCCCCCCTCTATCTCATACGCTAAGTACCGACCAGTATCTCCTGCAGTGAAGACCTATTCAGGAAGTACTTGCTGATGTACTTCTGTTCTTGTGCTGTTCCCTTCACCAGTGTCCACCTGTGTAACATGTAACGTGTGATGACCTTGATGCGATGACCTTACTTCCATTTAAGTATTACGCATGTTGATAGATAGCAAATTATTACTTCCATTTAAAATTAATGTTATAAAAACTACTATATTAAATGAACTAATTGTATTCATATTATACAAATGAAATATGTTACAATTAATCTATACTCTATTTTAATAACATATAATATATATATAAATAGACATAAATATTTACATTAATTTTTTACAGGTTGGTTGTATTTATATTATTCTATAGAGCTTTCTTTCATGCTATTACATCTAATTACATTCAGTGATGACGACCTCTACACGACCCCCTCCACTAACCCTAGATAAAGCTTATAGCAGGTCAGGTGGTCTGAGTTAGAGAATGCTGCGTCTGCTATTATCGCGTCGGCCTCATTTCTATTATCGGTGGAGATGCTAAATATAGACTTGACTGACATCGACGCTGCTATGATAGCCTACATGAGGAGATCACGTGAGTGATAATCGGGGATATTGCTATTAGTCGTGGTGTTGTATTCGATGATTATTATGGGTTGTCGTACTTTTGTTATTTAAATCACTTATGAATATAACTATAATTTAATCATGATTCCTGAATAATGCTAGTAATGGAATTCTATGATACACCTATATGTGTTACATGTAAAAGATACAAAAAGGACTAGTTTTCATAAATAATTAGCATATCATTTTTTATCTGCAACAATTTTTAATGTATTTTTTATAATTAATATATATATATATTAATAAAGTATATATTTTTAACTTTTAGGAAGTTATGTAAATATATTTAGAAAAAACACGTACACAATTAAAAATTGTTTATTCCAAAATAATTATAAAAAAATGTACGCAATAATTATACATATATTTTTATGTGAATAAATATTTGAAAAATTATTTATTTTGTAGTAATCTAGGTAAATATTCACTATTTTAATGATCAAATAAATTATTTCCTGAAATATATATATATATATATATCATACATATGTTCAAATAAAAATATTTAAAATATATATTATTATATTTATAAAAACTAAAATATATATTAATTATATAATAATAATATAAAATATATATACAATAATATAAAATATATATATATTTTAGACTAAAATTTTTAGTTATTTAATATAATTGTATTAAAATATGTATGACATATTTAAATTATAATTTTAGTGGAATTTTAAAATACTTCTTTTATGAGTTTTATTCCATATAAAAGTAAATTTATGCATCATTTTAAAAATAATATTATACATTTTATTATTAAATTATAAACAAATTTGAAAATAATTTTTATATTGCCATTTTATGTTGTATCATGTGCTCTTCAGTGTTAATTCCATATCTAATTATGTGTTAATTCCAAATCTAATCAAGTGATACCCCTGACTCTAACTAAGTGATACCTCTGACTCTAACTAAGTGATACCCCTGACTCTAACTAAGTGATACCTCTACTCTAACTAAGTGATACCTCTGACTCTAACTAAGTGATACCTCTGACTCTAACTAAGTGATACCTCTGACTCTAACTAAGTGATACCTCTGACTCTAACTAAGTGATACCCCTGACACTAACTAAGTGATACCTCTAACTCTAACTAAGTGATACCTCTGACTCTAACTAAGTGATACCCCTGACTCTAACTAAGTGATACCTCTAACTCTAACTAAGTGATACCCCTGACTCTAACTAAATGATACCCCTGACTCTAACTAAGTGATACCCCTGACTCTAACTAAGTGATACCTCTAACTCTAACTAAGTGATACCTCTAACTCTAACTAAGTGATACCTCTGACTCTAACTAAGTGATACCTCTGACTCTAACTAAGTGATACCCCTGAGTCTAACTAAGTGATACCCCTGACTCTAACTAAGTGATTACCCCTGACTCTATAGAGTTATAACTAAGTGATACCTCTGACTCTAACTAAGTGATACCTCTGAGTCTAACTAAGTGATTACCGTAGCTTGTAGAACTCCGAAGATTGCCCCGAATATTAACATCTTGCCAAGTTTCACGTCTATGGGCAGCAATGCAAGATGATTGCCCAGTGCGGTGAGGAGAGGAGAAGTAGCTGTCGAGGATGTTGTTGTTAGTGAGGTTATGATAGCAGTGATAGCAGTGCAGCAGCCTAGGCTTGTATCCTTTCTCTAAAGCATCTTGCTATTAAAGGGTTCCTTATTTACTTATTATATAACTATATTGTATTGTATACATATTCCGTGTGTATTAATTATTTATTTATATTATATAAGTAATATAAATATTATTCATTCATTGATTGTAGCAAGAGTCTAGGTTAACTGAGTGGGCTTGATGAGGGGTAATCGTATAGAGATTAATGTTATTCATTGATACAAAAATTCACAATTAATGTGCAATATGTAATTGTAATTGTATTTGTATACTATAGGACGATAATATAAAAACTGATATCTAAATTTGAAGTTCTTAGGAAGGAAAAAAGATTGCATCATAAACAAAAAACTTTTACTAAATGATAATTCTTATTATTATTATTTATATATATATATAAAATAAAACAATGCTACTATGCTTACATTTAGCTTAACAATGCTAGACTATGAACTAGACATTAATGAGAGACACACATACACGATACCTTCATCGCTATAGTAACAGGCCCCTACGGTGTACAAGATAGTCATGGCTCTCTTCACGTTCAGGGGTGAAGGTCGATCTAGTGCTTCCTTGAGGAACTCTGCAGGATCCCCATAGTTAGACTTCTGTATGTGTGAAGGTGTGTGTGTGAAGGTGTGTGTGTGTGTGAAGGTGTGTGTGTGAAGGTGTGTGTAAAGGTGTGTGTGAAGGTGTGTGAAGGTGGGTGTGTGAAGGTGTGTATGTGTTAATAGGTATTGTCTAATAATAGTATAGATGTTAGTAAGTTAAACATCTACCTTATATTACAGTTTCTTACTAGAATTATCATCATCGTTTATATATCAATTATACGCAAATTTAATATTGAATATTTTTTAGAAAATTAAATCATTGCATTATTAGGAATATTTATAACTGTATAATATATATAGTATAGATATATGTTGATTACAGTGGTGGTAGTTTAAAGTGTTATAGGGTTACTCAGAATACAGTAATGGTTAGTGGTATAATAGAGCATGTTCATTGTGTGCTATGCGTGTTAACACATGGCATTAGTATACACATGTCTGATTTAAGGGGTTTTATAAATGTAGATAAATAATAAAAATTATTAAAATTATAAAATATTGAATAAATTACCGATTATTTTATTCATAGTATAATTTTTATTTGTATATATATATATAATATATTTAATAGAATTAAATAAATATCTTTATTTATTTACATATTGATAATTTGAAATATAATAGAATTATATTTAAAAAAAATTATAAAATAAATAATAATTTCATTAATTTGATTCGAATAATTATTCATTCACATTCATTAGGAATACATTTAATAGATTTCACATTCTATGAGATGTCCTAGTACTTTTTTTATAGTAAAATAATACATATATATATATAATATCTCATGTACATTTTCTATTATATATATATATATATATATATATATATATATATATATATATATATTCATATATATAAAAACAATTATACAGGTATAATTTTATGACTATTTTGAAACAATTAATTTGTATTTTAATTTTAATTTTTATATTTAAAAATAAAATTGTATTTTTAAATACTAATATATTTAACTTGTTAAACTAATATTTTTAACATATTATATTGTATAAAAATTCTATAAAATAAGTTATAGTTCTATATGTCTAGTTTATGTAGATCGAATAACTCTGGTAATATTCAAAAGAGTGAGGCTTAATATATATGTATACATCTATTTACATATAAATGCTAGTAAAGATGTCACAACTATATAGTAAACATACTGCAAGTTGTGCTACTACTGCAAGTTAACCATGATGTGAAGGCAGAGTTCCTCGAGAGGCACCCGTACAATCTCAGCCAGTGTGAATGCCTTCATCTCATCGTAGCTGTGTGTAATGCATGCATGTCATTATAGAGTGGTGGTTGTTATTTAAGAAAATATACTATCAAAGTATACAAATTAAATATTATGTTTATTTAAATATATAAATAATTATAATAAAATACAAAAAAATGAATGTAAAATTACTTCCAGTGTACATTTAGGCGTGCATTATCTTAATACTAAATATAAAATTGTCATACAATCTTTAAAACTCAGTTATTGAATATATATAATATATAATAAATTGTTTATTTCTATAAATTATTTGTATGTTATCGTTAGCAAATATTTATACTTTATACTTTCGATTATATATTTCTTCTATTTATTTGATTAAATAAATTATAATTTATCAATAAATCAATCAATCAATAAATAAAATATACATTAATATATTTGTATATAACTAAATAAAATATATAAAATGATCATATAACATAAGTAATCGTATTACGAAGTAGACATATCCGCCTATACTACTACACTGGCTCGCACCTACCTCTTCTGGGTGAACATCCGGAAGCAGAAACCGTTCCTAACTCTTCCGGCGCGCCCCTTCCTTTGTTTAGCCGAAGCCTGGCTGACGTTCACCTCTATCAGACGACTCATGTCACATGACTCCATGTATCTAGGGTGGACGAGGGGGTGTTACACTATGGTAAATCTAGTATAACGCATTCATTCGAAAAGCTATATTTTAACCCGATTGTATATAAATAGTTATAACTCTAATTACACATATAATTTATATTTATACGTAATTGTATACTAACAAGATTTTAGATTTTAAAACTATTTATATATATATATTGGTGTGTGCGAGTGGATGTATATTATGATTTCTATTTCCTTGAATATTGTACAAAGATGCGGATATGTAGATGTATCTGAATTGAAGATTAACAGTTACACAGTATTTGATTGACCTATATAATATGATTAATATCTAAACAATATCACAGATTCTATTATTATATCGATAAAAGTGCATTGCCACTATTTATCTTTTACATGTATTATATGCCTCAATAACTTATCCACTTTCATTATATCTATGAGAAATATATATATATATATATATATATATATATATATATATATATATATATATTTATATATACTTATAATAATACTCTTTACGAATAACCATAGGTAATAAAACATAATAAAGTTTTAATATATATCAGTCCATATGTTTTAATTTTATTATACTAAATAATAAATTTCTATTTATGATTTATAATTTATTTAGTAAATATATTAGAATTGTGTAATAATTTATACTTATTCAATTAACTAGTTTTGTATATGTTCAAACTATTTTAATTTAGTGAACTTTATATTTACAGATATACAGGATATATATGTATAATCTATATATATATATATATATAATCTATATATATATATATATATATATATATATATATATATATATATATAATATTTGATATCGTATAATGAGTATATATTTGATATATCGCATGGTTATATCCTATATGTTATTCTATATTTACCATATATCCTACGTTTTAAAGCGTATACTCACATCCCCATACCTACGGTGTATGTCCTATATGCCCACAATAGGCCACCACTCACATCCCCATACCTACGGTGTATGTCCTATATCCCCACAATAGGCCACCACTCACATCCCCATACCTACGGTGTATGTCCTATATCCCCACAATAGGCCACCACTCACATCCCCATACCTACGGTGTATGTCCTATATCCCCACAATAGGCCACCACTCACATCCCCATACCTACGGTGTATGTCCTATATCCCCACAATAGGCCACCACTCACATCCCCATACCTACGGTGTATGTCCTATATCCCCACAATAGGCCACCACTCACATCCCCATACCTACGGTGTATGTCCTATATCCCCACAATAGGCCACCACTCACATCCCCATACCTACGGTGTATGTCCTATATCCCCACAATAGGCCACCACTCACATCCCCATACCCCCTAACACTCCCACCCTCACCCCTACCCCACCCCCACATACCTGGTCTCCTTAACTCTGCCAGTATCGATGACGTACACTATATCGGGTATAGTGATACCAGACTCTGCTATGTTAGTGGCCAGCACAATCTTAGTAGCGCTGCCTGTACTACGGAATGCCTGAGTCTGTTCGTCTGATGTCAGCAAAGAGTGCATTGTGACTATCTTGTATCTGTGTGTGTGTGCGTCGCAGTGGTTACCTTGGTTACGTAGATAGGCTTGGTTACCGTGGTAATGGATATGTGTATAGAGGTTAGTAACTGAGTGGGTGGTTATATAGTTATAATATTTAATTAAAATATGTACTACGGGCCAGTTTTGCATAATAAATGTCTTAGAATAGAATGCTAGGATACTTTATTTTCTCAAACAACTGGACCCTGAACTATGATGCAATATAATCATTCAAGTGTTCATATATAGACATAGTTAGTAGACGATGTCCCGTCCTTGGTAACGGTGAATGTAGTTATGTGACTACTTACTTTAATTCTAAATCTAAAATTACCTCGTATAATGATTTATTACATTTTATACTTTATTTAGTAATTATGAACTCATATTTAAAATAACTTGATGGAGTATACAATAAAATCTCTAAGTGTGAAATAAAATATTCTAGGCATAAGGCTTTTACATTTATTATTACTTGGCATTTACTATTAAAAATGCCTTTATAATTAATGTATATTTTCATAATCCCAATAAAAAATTGAATATTAATGAATCAATAGATAATTATAATAATAAATATAGATAGCTATAATATTTGATAATTTAACGTAAAAATTAGACGTACTTTTTAGGATTAGAAAACAGTTTCTCTGATAACAAGAGATTGCGAAGTTCTTGTATGGTCTGATAACCAGGCAGGAAGATAAGGATACCCCCTTTTATGGAGTTGTAGTGTGTGTCTGTGTGTAGTGTCCTCAGCAACTCCTAAACAACAAAGACAATAGAAGAGCTATAGAACCTGTACGGGTGTATCGATAACGTACGTATTGGTTCATTATGATGTAATAACTCTTATGCAATATTTAAATATTTCAGCGTAATTACATAATGAAAAGTTACAATTTAATCTATTAATTCAGAAGTTACTGAGAAATTACGAATAATAATTATAATATTTATATCTATATATAGATATAAATATTATAATTATAGATGGTTACTAGTTAATTTCTCAACAATTGTAAAAACAATATTTTCAACATAGTATATTACAAAATTACAATATATTACAAAATTAAATGTTACTATTGTATTATTTATTATATAATGGACTAATATTAACAATTATACAAAATAAATAGATTAGTCAGGTACATATAGTGTAACTGTTATTTAATCATGCTGAAATCATTATGATCTAGATTTGTAATAATATTATGATTACACTAAACAATATGCATACAAAGACTCTATTTATAGTTACGCTTATTGATGTGAGTGAATAAATAATTTGTTTAAAACGTGAATAAAAAGCGAAAAAAACG
The DNA here is from genome assembly GCA_964019155.1 of Osedax fenrisi. Taxonomy (NCBI): domain Eukaryota; kingdom Metazoa; phylum Annelida; class Polychaeta; order Sabellida; family Siboglinidae; genus Osedax; species Osedax fenrisi. Next base: position 46,069,160 of record OZ025243.1, read on the forward strand.
CAATTATATTTATAATAGGATATATCTTTATTAAGTCAACATCTTTTTAAAATATATTACTATGTTATATTATAAGAATGATGCTGATTTAACAAACTATATCATATATATTATATAAAAAATCCAAATATTTAAATTAATTTAAAAAGTATAGACGTTAATGTAATGCTGAAAATATATCTGCGATATTTCTATACCATCATTATATATATATATATATATAGAATTATGATTACATTAATTACGATTAAGTATTATTTATACATTAATAATATATATAATAAATTACCATTATTATATTAGTTTAGAAATAATCGGTAAAAAAGGATAACAAATGAAAAAAACCATTTTAAATACGTATAAAACATGTGATTTACATCACTAATAACGAATATGAAATATTCACCAGTACATTAATATACTTGTGCGGCTTGCAACGACTATAGAGTTAATCGTGTATATTATATTAGTGTTGCATGAGCGATATAGATATATAGAGAATAATGGTGAATGAGGCACAAGGGAGAAAGGAACAGGTCACTATTAACCACCACTACCCCTACTACTACAACAACCTATTTTGGCCACTACTACTGCCTACTACTAATACTGACCACTATTACTACTGACCACCACCACTACTACCACCACTCCTACTACTACTACTACTACTGACCACCACTACCCCTACTACTGACCAATACTACTACTACAACTACTGACCACTATAAGTTCAACATTTACGATATCAGTTCTCATCCGAGTCACCAGGTTCCTCGTAGACAGTTTGTAGTCTTCACTAAGATCTGTCTGTGTGTGTATGAGTGCATGTGTATGTGTATGGGTATGTGTGATATATAGTTGTTAGTATATATATATATTAGTGAATATCAGTATATTTATGTATATAGCATCGATGTAAAGAAAGCGAATAAGCAATTGATGCATGAAGTACATGTAAATAAAGATAGATACGCGAATGTACTTTCCTCTATAAATTAACAAAATTATATCAGTGATTATGATTGGAAATTAGTCATATTATATAGGTAAAAATAGTAAAATAGTAGTTTTTTCATCAATATAGAGAGAAGTGACTTCTATGGATTTTGATTTTATATATCAATAAAATAATATGATATATTCAATTTTAATACATTTAAATACAAAAAACAAATAATTATGTGGAATGTTGATATGTCGTATTTTATATAACTATTATTTAGTACAGATATTATATTATACTTATCATAATTATAAATATACATAAGTAATAATAATTTGAAATTTAGTAGTAGCTTTCGACTACAGCGCCTCAATCGCAAAGTTCCATGAACTACATTCTATTGCTTATCCACTTATCTATATTAATGGTACATATATATATGATATTATATATATGATATATCATATATATATGATATATCATATATAGATTTATATGTATATGAGAGCATGTGTATCCACATTTGTTTTATATGTGTGTGAATGTGAGTATATATGTACGTGTGTGTGTGTGTGTGTGTGCAAGTATATGTGAGTGTGTGTGAGAAATAAACAACTTGAACCAACGTAATCAATAGAGTAGAGATCATCTTTAGAATAGGTGACGTTGGTTATTCTCGACTTTCCCTTGTCCACCTTGACTTTATACTTGGAGCTGCTCTCCTAAAGGGGGCGCCGGCGAGGTTACACGAGAGAGAGGACGCTGCGGAGGACATAACCTCTAGAAGGACATGATCCCTGAGCGCGTACTTGCAGTCTCTGTCCATCTGGTACGGGGTGATGTCGAGTATGTCCTCGAGGTGCATGATCTAAGCGATAGTAACCATGGTAACCGTGGTACTTGTAGTGGTGTTAGCTCTTTATACGTGTGTGTGTATGTGTGAATCTTATTAAGTAGATGTGTTATCTAAAGTATGAATTCGTTATCAGCATGTCTCTCTAGAATCGTGCATTTTGTACGAATGCACGAATTCTATATAAAAAAATGTACGATTTATGGTAAATTCATGCAATTATTCAAATTCGTGCATAATATATATTTAACAAATAACCATAATTTAATTGACTTATATATATATAATATAGAGTCTCTACTATAGACTATAGAATATATATCATAGAGAATATATAATTTAAATTCAATTTAAAATTTATTATTATATTTTTAGAAAGTATCTGAGGCCTGGTTATCAGTGATAGAAGTCATACTTTACACATGTGGAGATAAGTTAGCATCGTGCGATACCACTTATTTACACACATGCTCGCTATCTCTCCACTTAGTAGACTTATTATAGATTATATACATATATATATATACACACGTATTTATTATATTATTATCTGTTAACAGAAACTTGTAAATCTATAGGAATCTAGTTCTAATCAGTGGATGTATCAACGTGTTAACTGAATACATCAGTGATAAGATGTGAAGCTATGTGAGGAATGCGAGGAATGCGTGTACATTGTATAATGACCTCAACGGGAAAACATCTTCCTGGGATGCTGAGCACCGGACAGTTATCAAAGTAGCGCGAGAACAGATTCTCATCTATTGTTGCGGACATCAGTATTATCTGAAGAACAATAGAGCTATTAGTATTGTTACTAATATTGCTGCATTGTATTATGATGAATATTATAATAACGAGAATAATATGTACAATTGTATTATAGATCAGAACAAGCATACGAACATTGTAATTTAATATATTTAAATATTAAATAATATAAGATATTTAAATAAATTGTATACTTATATCGATAGAATTTAGTGTATGACACTAATATTTTAGTGTAATAATATTAGTGATAAATAGTTAATTTAATATTGAACGTGACATTCTAATAATTAAAATTATCAATTTACTATCTAATATAATAATAACGTAATATTATTGGATGATAATTTTAAATTAATCTTAAAATTAATATATTATGATTTTATTTAAAATATATTATATATATATATTACTGAATCATTGAATATATAGTAATGACATAACATTTAAATATAGATATGTTATATATAGTCTATGTATAAAAATAATATTAAATAGGTGCAAAATTGTAAAGTATTTGAATATTTTATAAATAACATAATAAATATAAATATATTCGGTTATATATAATTTGTAAATACAAATATATAGCTATAATATATATATATATATATATTGTCATGTTCCCCTCTAGTGTTGGAAATTTTCAGATTTTTACTCATTCGAAGGTTTCGAATAGTAAATAAATACACTTTGAAGGTTTCAAATAGTATTATTTTTATTAAATTAAGTATTCAAAGGTTTCGAATAGTTAAATTATTCATTTTGAAGGTTTAAAATAGTAAATAAATTCACTTTGAAGGTTTAAAATAGTATTATTTGTATTAAATCAGCTATTCAAAGTTTTCATATAGTTAAATTATTCATTTCGAAGGTTTAAAATAGTAAATAGATACACTTTGAAGGTTTTAAATAGTATTATTTGTATTAAATTAATTATACAAAGTTTTCTAATAGTTAAATTATTCATTTTAAAGGTTTAAAATAGTAAATAAATACACTATGAAGGTTTCAAATAGTAAATATATTTAATAATTAAAAAGAATAATAATTATTTATTTTAACAAATATATATAATAATAGTATGTAATATAATTAAAAAGGTTATGAATTTTTATAAATAAATATCATTAAGTCTAATTTCTTTGGACATAATTTTGAAAGTTTTTTTGTTAAAATATTTGGAGCCATAAAGGTTAAAAAGGTTAAAATGGAAGTAAATAGCCTAGGGTAAATAGTATTAAATTATTTGTTTATTGTATAATAAAATATATGCATTCATTTTATCATTTTTTTTCGAATAGTTAAATGTTGATATTCGATATTTTTCGAATAATTAGATTTAGGTATTCGACATTTTCGAATAATTAGAAATAGATATTAGAAATTTTCGAATATCTGTCAAATTCAAAAATTTACTATTTGAAAGAATCGAATATTCGATATTCTAAACCGTTTCCAACACTAGTCCCCTCACAGTTATTTATAACATGTATAAGTCTACGACTTCTTGAGGGGTCCATTTGTATCTGATATTATTATACATTAGTCAATAAATAAATATTATTATTATTATTATTATATTTATATATATGTATATGTATTATTATATGTGATAATAATGATAACAAGACAATGTGAATATAGTAGATCATACCTTTAATTTACAATCTCTGTGTTTCAATATCCGTTTCAATAAGATCAACAGGAAGTCAGATTGTATATTGCGTTCGTGTACCTGAGTGTGGCAGAGGTCATACATTCAATGTTAACATATTGAAATTAAACAATGTAATATTGTTACTATGTAAGAGTGCAACAAGTAATCTCTATAGTTCACTTTACTATCAGACCTAGGAGAATATTGAGAATAAATAATTTAAATCAGTGATAACATAAATGATAAGATAACAGTACACATGTAAGATATAAGAGATAAGATAACTGTACACACGTAAGAGATAAAAGATAAGATAAGAGTACACATGTAAGAGATAAGAGATAAGATAACTGTACACACGTAAGAGATAAGAGATAAGATAAGAGTACACATGTAAGAGATAAGATAACAGTACACGTGTAAGAGATAAGAGATAAGAGGATGCTGCAGACCTCATCGATGATGATATGAGAGATATGATCGAGATGGGGGTGACTGATAAGCTGCCTCAGTAGAACCCCGGTGGTGCAGTAGGTGAGCCTAGTGACCCGCGACACCTTCGACTCAAACCGGATCTGGTAGCCGCACAGAGACCTGCGGAGGGGGTGGGGGGTGATGTCGTAGGGGAAACTAGGCATTTTATTTATTTTTAAATAAATAATCTTAAAATAATATCCTTTAATTTAATTTACTTTTAAATTAATTAAGTTTAATTTTGTATTATTCTTTTTTTTTCTATAACGTTAGAAAATATTTATGTTTACTTTCGATTATATATTTCGACTATATATTTGCTTAAATAAATTATCAATTAACTATTGCTTAAAGAGAACAAACTTGTCACCACCAGGAGGGGTTGTTCCTAATTCATCTGCCACCCTGGATGCTAGACTAGTGGCGCTCACACGTCGTGGTTGAGTGCACACGATGTTTCCATTGGACGATAGGAATTCCTAATCATATGAATGATGATTTGTAAATTTCAATATTTATTAATAATAATAATGTCTAGTTATTAAACATTATATCATTCATAGATAGTACTAACTTCTAATAGGAATTGTGGTATTTGAGTACTTTTGCCACTTCCCGTTTCTCCCATAATTAGAATAACTTGATTGTCTGATATCATATCCAATATCTATGTGAGCGCGTGTAGAGAAGGTAAGATAAAGTAAGCCTAAGTTCATTCTATACATAGAAAGTATGCAAGTATGCATGTAAGGCTGCTAACTTCTTGTCGATGTTTATAAACAGGAAGTTGTTGTCTGGTTTTCAGTAGACTGACGTGATTGGACGAGGTTCTAGTGATGTCGAATAGTTTACGTAGTGTTGCCATAGAGGATGCACTGGATGTAGAGGATGTCTGTATGGAAGGGTGGTGTGGGCTGTCTGATCAACTTGTGTGGGTTAGAAGCAATATTATGTTGTTAACATATAAGCATTCATATAAACATACACACACACACATACATATTTAGACATACACGCAAACACACACTCGTATTCATTGATATATCGGGCAAATATTAACTATATATTGCAGAGTATGTATTTAGGTTAACATGATTAGGAGATGCATTATTGAAACTTGATACAGATACACGAGAAGTAGTGGTTGTATAAATGTAACTTTTATTGTATTTAATTGATACTAGTTACAGTAAGGAGAGGTCAGTAATACATTTAAAGAAATCTAATTTGATTACATATATATATATATATATATATACTAAATATTATAATCTATACAAAATTAGATATCATTCTAAAATCATAGTATAATTAATTTTCTATAAAATCACAACTGAATATATAATATGTCGACGTAAACAATCAAATGATTATTTAACTAACGTGATTAGCTTTAGGCTTATGATCTTTGCTACGGGTACGCTCGCTCCGTTCCTTAATAGCATCCTCTTCCTGTTCATCCTCCTCCTCCTCTTCCCCATCATCATCTGTGTCTAAATCTTCCCAGTTATCGTTCACCTGTCGAAGTACAATGTTAGTTATCACGTCTGGTCTAATTACTCATTGTCTTACATTGTCTTACATTGTTTATATTGTTAATATAGGCTGTGATTTGTGTAGGATGACAGGTGGTCAGATGATCAGTCTGTTGTTACTTATTGCTTAGATACAACACTAGTATGTCAGCCTGTCCACTGTGCCATGCTACAACAGTTACAACCTTAGATGTATTGACTTCACTCTCATCACTAGACAAGCATATATAGTATACATTGTCCACTTAGCTACACTAATGTCTACTAGACAAGCATATATAGTATACATTGTCTACACAGCTATACTAATTTCACTAGACAAGCATATATAGTACACATTGTCTACGTAGCTGCTGTACTAATGTCTACTAGACAGGCATATATAGTACAAATTGTCTACATAGCTGCTGTACTAACTTCACTCTTATCACTGACATCCTCTTCTGCATCAGATACCTGCCTCGGTCTACTGAGTTTCTGTTTAGCCCCCGTGATGTTCAGCTTCTTGAACAACTTCGTAACGTAATCATCCCTAGGCTGTCAGCGATGTATAACTAATGTTAACACATGTAAACACATCTAGTTTAGTAGCAATCTGGTGTCTGAACAACATGTAATATAATAACAATGATAAACAAGAATGAAACTAACGCTAATAAATTAATATAAATAAATAAAATAATTGTACACAAAGGAAATAAGAAAGTTAAGGGTACTTTAATAGTGAATACAATTGTGAACCTATTGAGTAATAATCAAGTTGCAACATCACTTTATTAGTTATTATTATTATAAATCATAAATAAAATAACAATATTGAATAATAACTTATATTAACATATTATTAATAAGCCAATATTTACGAATATTTATATTCATAATACATTGTCTAATTATAATACATTGTCTAGTATAAAGTGAATTAAAAAATAATGATTCTACAATTTATAAGAAATTGTATATATTACAATTGTTCAGATATTTCAAATAGTAAGTTAGTAACACATAATAAAATAAATAAAGATAGAAATTAATATTGTTTAAATAAAAATACATTTATAAGTTAATATGTAAATATAAGCTATTTAAATAAATATACTTAAGGGGGTTAGCATATGCGCGGGTTGAAATATGATTAATATTTTAATTTCAAAAAAAAAATGTTATTACATATTATCAATTTCGGTATCTTATTTTATCACATTGTCAAAATTGCAACTTATTTCTAGCTAATTCTATCCATAAACAGTGTTATAATAGACCATATGATTTAAAAAAATTACGAAAATGAGAGGAAATTAATGAATATCATTTGTATTTTTATAAAATCTTGTCATTTATGATGTTATATTGCAATTTATTAAAATTTTAAAAGTATTTTATTTAAAAATTTCTGTTTTGAATTCAGCAGAGATCATAGATTAAATAACATTAAAATAAATAAACAAATCACGTGTCTATATAACTAGATATCATTGGTTGAAAAGAGACACTTCCAACGGAAAATTAGTAAAATTATTTGATTATAAATAAGTAGAATTCATGATTATAAATAACGTATTGTCGTACCTGTAGCTAATTCACAAAGAAAGATTTTACTAATGTTCCGTTGGAAGCGTAAACAAATGTTGACTCTCATTTTCTCAAGTTTTAACTTTTTCACTTTTAGGCATATTTAAAAGCCTAAAACTCCTTTGATAACGAATATTTTTATCTTAAATTTTTACCATCTATTTATAACATATATATTTATAATTATTATGTATGATTATCATGTACAATTATAAATTCTTATTCTAACTTTATATTATAAAAAATATTATAAAAAAATGTTTAATTATTTTAAACTATTATATTTAAATAATTATAATTTATTATATTTAAAAAGCTACAATATAAATATAAAGTAGAATTATATCTATTGAATAAAAAAAAAATTATTTAATTATCTTTAGGAATTATTTATAGGTTGAGTTCTAGCTAGAGCTATAATTAACATTGCAATTACGAACCCGCGCTAATCCCCTTAATAAACACAATATTAATGTTTATTATTATTGATTTAAATAATTTAATGAATTAATTTATAATTATATATTCATGCTATATCACAATATTTTGATATTTATTAATTATGATCAACATTAATAAACTTGAATTAATTGACAAATTATTATAATTTTAGTTACGATAAATAAATAAATATTTATAATAGAAATATAAATTAAATATTATATATAAACGGTATATAAATACACGCGCTATAGATATATTAACTACACTAGAAACACTAGAAGCAAGCGCCACCGATGACCTCTGACCTTATTAGCGGCTTGAACGTTACCCTGTTTCACGGCCTTCTCTTCGGCGAGCCAATCGAGCCACACGTCCCTGAACATAGGGGGCAGCAGCATGTGCACCGACTTGCCCGAACACAGGGTGTACAGCGCTAGGGTGGCGGCCAGATACTCAGAGTCTTTAGCGTGAAGGCAGTGTAAGCGGGGCTGTAGGGAGGCTACGCTGCCGGACTGGGTCGTGAACTTTATTCTGGGGGTGGGGGGGAGGGGGGTTTAGGGTGGAGTGGTGGTGTTAATATTGCTGGTGGAGATTTTAGTGATAGTGGTTTTAGTATTGCTGGCATTAATCCACATATATATTATTTGAGTTAATCGTCTTCGTCGTACGACACTATTATTAGCGAGCGAAGTGAGCCACCAGACCTTCTACGAGCGAAGCGAGCCTCGAGATATAGCGCAAGCTATATCGAGGAATTTCAAACTTTTTCTACATTTATTAATACGATACTCTCTAGATAATAAATCACCGATAATATTTATATACATATCGATTATATAATTAGTAAACGAGTAATAATCGTGATATTATATATAATTTTATATATTTAAATAATCTCTATTCATCGATCGAGGCATTCCATTGTTCTCTCGATTATCTATGGCGAAGATAGGTAGAAAGTCTATATCGCGTATACGGACGTTATAAAATACGTTATATACGCATTTTTTTCGCCATATACTAATAATACTTCAACTCTAATAATACTAGATGTCGTGTATACTAGATTTCGAGTTTATAATAATTATTTCCTATCTCCGCCATGTAAAAATAAATTTGTCAACATATACGATGATGTAAACAATGAAAATCTACAATAATGATTTGATTTCAATAATTTTAACTTTATCTAATAGATAATTAAAATATAATATCATGGTATAAATTGTGATATCTAATATTTAATATTCTTCGAGCTACAGCCGAAATAGTGAAAATACATGATTTTTGAGGGGTAAATTTGACCGACTTCCGGTAATGCGTTCGCCTTGATTATGGTTTCAACGGATGCGGAGTACGAAAGTACCTATAATAAAATGAGAAAAACCATTAATATATGAAGCAGTTGGGGTACGGATCTGTTTTAATTTTTCGACAAAATTCATCATACAAAAAAAAAATTCTACTTTCTATTATACAGTGATGAGTAGATATAAATGTAACCAATCGCGATACATTTACTATAATTATTTACCTCATAAATGACTTTACAAAAGTACATTTCTAATCTCCACCATGTAAAAACATGAATTTATAATATTTTTATCATGTACAAAATCAAAATTTATAATAATTATTCGATTTAAATAAATTTAACTTTATAATTTATAGTATAATTAATATAATTTCATAATTTTTTACTTATTATATTACTACTATAATATCTAGATAATAAATAAATGTAAATATTATCGAAAAGTATGGTAGTGTAAATATTATTAACTAATACAATTAATTATATTATACATTTATAAATTTATAACAACAATTAGAAATTTATAAATATATATATTCATTCAATGTGATAATAAATATATTATATAAGCATTATTTACTTATTTTACTATTATTATACTATCTATATAATAAAATAATATAAATATATACGAATAATTAATTAGGGTAACTATTATTAACAAATATATTTAATTATATTTATAATTTTATAATTTTATAACACAAATTATATATTTATAAAATATGAAATTCGATTAACTTATTATATAATAGGATTATATAGTTTATTTTACTTATTTTATTATTACTTTACTATCTAATTAATAAAATAATGTTAATATTATCGAATAAGTTATTATATTAATCGGTATTAACTATTATATTTATATTAATTAATTATATTTTAAAATTTTACAAAAAAAATATATCTTTATAAAATAGATATAATTCTAATAATAACTTTTTTGATGAGTATTAATATATATCAATCATACTGGATTTCAGTTATTCGGTTTAACGAGTTTATAATAATTATTTCCTATCTTCGCCATGTAAAAATATGGTATTAAACATATTAGGTGATGTAAAAAATAAAAATCCACAATAATGATTCGATTTCGACAATTTTTACTTTTTCAAATAGGTAATTATAATAGAATATCATGGTATAAATTTTGACTTATAATGTTTAGTATTCTTCGAGCTACGACCGAAATAGTGAAAAATACATGATTTTTGATAGGTAAATTTGACCGACTTCCGGTAACATTGTCATATAAATTATGGATTCAACGGAAGTATGAAAGTACCTATAATGAAATGAGAAAAACCATTAATATATGAATAATTGGGTGTCCAGTTCGGTTTTAAATTTTCGCCAAAATTCATCATACATATGGTGGTATAAATGGTCAAGAAAAAAATTTGAAATTTATAAAAAAAAAAAATTTGAATTTCTATTCTATAATGTTAAGAATGGTGAGTTATAAATGTAACCATCCTATATGCAGTTACTATAATTATTTACCTCATAAATGACTTTACAAAAGTACATTTCCTATCTCCACCATGTAAAAATTTGAATTTATAATATTTTTATCATGTAAAACATCGATAATCTATAATAATCATTGGATTTCAATAATTTTAACTGTATCAAATTAATTATTAAAACACAATATCGTGTTATAAATATAGATTACTATATGTAATAAATTATTTCGATAACAAATATATAACTGGAACGTGAATAACTGTGTATTATGCTGGAATGTGATAGTACGTTATGCTGGAACCTGAAAGTACGTTAAGCTGGAACGTGATAGTACATTATGATGGATTTTTTTAGCTACATTACTTCCCGATTGAGTAGATAAAAGCATATTTATTTATATTGTTATTTTCACTGTTGTGTATAGGTTGGGTTAAGTTTTAATTTTTGTAGGTTTTTTTTAGCTATTTTTAGTCTTTTTTAATATTTATTAACATTTATTAAGCTTACTTTTATTAATAATAAATTAATATTTAGTAATAAAGTAGTAACTTTTTAGTAATAAAGAGGTTACTTTTAGTAATAATAAAGTAGTTACTTTTTAGTAATAAAGTAGTTACTCATTAGTAATAAAGTAGTTACTTTTTAGTAATAAAGAGGTTATTTTTGGTAATAATAAATTAGTTACTTTTTAGTAATAAAGTAACTACTTTTAGTAATAAAGTAGTTACTTTTTAGTAATAAAGTAGTTACTTTTTAGTAATAAAGTAGTTACGTTTTAGTAATAAAGTAGTTACGTTTTAGTAATAAAGTAGTTACTTTTAGTAATAAAGTAGTTACTTTTTAGTAATAAAGTTTAGTTCTTTTAGTAATAAAGTTTAGTTCTTTTAGTAATAAAGTTGCTTTAGTAAAAAAGTAAATACTCAAGGAGGGAAAAAAGTAACCTAGTAATAGTATTATTAGGTTAATTGTATATATAAATATAACTATGACAATTAACGAGAGTAAATATTATAGAGAGGTATGAAACATGAACGATTACCAATACATTCTATTCTATTTGGGTGAATATCCAAAGCTCAACAGTGGTAATCTACGTGCACACCTATTGTCTAAACATCGCTAACCTGCATACATAGCCGCCTCCCCTTTTCTGACTCTTATTATAGGTGGCGGCGTTGGTTTTCGGCAGATTTTTACGCATCCAGTCGATGAGGAACTGTTTCGGGGACTTTCCGGTCCACTGCTTGCGAGTGTACGTGAAGTCCATCAGCTCCATCTTCTCCTCGACCACCGCAGGGGCTGTTAATCATTACCGATCGGGTAATAGAGTATAGCTATATTATTACTAATAAGTAAATAAAGCGTATCATGGTGACCTACTTACATTCACGAAGACTCATTTATAAGAAGTTTATATTCTTTATAATAAAACAAATATAAATAAATATTCTATATCTTTTTACTTCTAAATGGCTTCAAAGCTTACTATGCATATCTTTACTAGTGCTGTCACTCACATATTTATTTATTGAACATTTTTATATTTATTTATTTAAATATAATTTTGTTATATTTATAATTTTGTTATATATATATATATATATATAATTATTTTAATACCTAATACAATATAATAAATTGTGTAAACTAGTATGGGAGATGAAACCTGTCTTCTTTTCAGATTTAGCGGGTGGGTCGGCTGCATCAAACATTCCACACATATTCATATCTATATGGGTATCAGTATAGTGTGATGTAGTGTGATGTCTGATGATATTTAGAATAGCTAAGATACTACCATAAGTCAATTAACTAGTAGGTGATCCTAACACTATTACTACGACAATATATTATATTCACTCAATATATGTGAACATTACGTGTGTAATGAATAGCATTCTATAATAATGCACAATTTACGTAGTGAGTAATTATACTTATATAAAAATACATATCGAGAATAATGTACCCTATTCTTTGTTAATCATGTTCTACATCTATTTCTATAAATATTCTCTAGATTAAATATATCGATATACTAAATAAATAAAAATGTATATAAATTAAAAAATTATAATATTTCAAGATATTAATATCTTAGTAACCAGTATCTCCTTTATCGCCCTTATCTCCTTTACCTTCCTTATCACTTTTATCTTCTTTATCATTGTTATCTACGATGTTATTGATTCCGCCGGCTCTCACTTCAGACTTTTCTTTTTCAAATAAATCTATTTTTACCCTCGGATCGAATGCATCCATTTTTTCAATTTTATCCATCTCTGCAATTATTGATTACCGATATATCATTATATATAATGTATAAACATCGTTCATTAAAGTCAATACGACGTTATATTTGACACTACTGATACAGACCGCACAATAACGTGGTGATCTCTTTGGAGCAGAACTTCTTCTGAGCCTTATCCTTGTCAGCCTTCGCCCTAGCAGCCATTCCCTTCATGTCCATGAACTTAGCGTACAGTTCGAGATAGGTGGAGTTCTAAACGGTTGCGTAGAGTGATTAGAACGGGTTACGTCATATACGTACTAATTTGCATGTAAAACAACATAAATTATGATTACAAAAAGATTTGTATCGATAATGCCGATCGATGTTTTCTTTAGAAAATATTTATATTTATACTTTTGACGTTATATTTACTTACATAAATCTCAATCAATAAATCAACGTAATATGTTGATCTTAGTTGTTAATATAACTAATGAATTTAATAGAAAGAAGCGATATAAATATTCCTAAACGCGGGCCGCGTCACTTACGATATCTTCCGGATCATTCTGAACTTCGCTGGTCACGTCCACATCGAGATCATCCGAGTAGTCGCTGTCAGAACTAGGCAGGTCTATTGTGCTGAGGTAGCTGGGCTTCTCAATCTGCGTAACGCGATATAGTGAATCACGTGAAGATAACGAGTCATTGACTAGCAGACGGCAATCGTATGTTACATGGGTCTACATGGCTCTATTTTAGTGCATAATAAACCGTATATGTCATCAACATCATCATCATAATCATATATTAGTCTTTATATATATTAATCTTTTTATTCTATTCATACGTACATAGTATGTACTACTACATGCATATTCTCGTTTGAATAAACTCCCCGCTAATTAACGTAATCCCCGATCATCTTATACGTATTTAAACATTTATTATTTTGTACGACTTAATTATTAGCTCATGTCACCTTAAACATTGGTTAGGATTTTGATTAACTCTATTCACGATTAAATAGTCATTTCTACTCTATCTGTATTTTAACCTTAACTACTTTCTTAGGAATTTGAACTACGGGTTTCTCTGGCTTTTTCTCTTCTTTTTTCCTAGTGAATGGTGATTTTTTCACGGACGCCTTCTCTAAACATTCCGAGAATCCAGTCGGGAGACAATCTAGTTTTTATTTCAAACGAATATAATGATAATGATTCAATTAATTATAATAATAGCGTTGATAATTTAAGATAATTTAATCAAAAATTAATAGGGGTATAATAAGGTTTATGTGAATAATATAATTTCAATAGTAATACTATATTTATCTAATTTGTTCATACATAAATGTTAACACTGTCAAAGAATCAATTTGCAATCAATATTTAGTAATCATTCTGTACAATAGTGTTACGTAGATTTCACGTTCACATATATTACGTCTTTCGTTATATTTTTTAAAGAGAATGAGATTTTAAGTAGAAATAAAACTATATCAAAAATAAAAAGATTAATATATCTATATCATATTTAAGAAATATATATATTTATTAATCAATTTATTTTTAATATAAGTGATGATGATATATTTTAATGACTTATTATAAAGTATAATTTATAATAATATACGGTATTAGTATGAACATCATTACTACTAATAATAATAATAATATACTTATTTGCTGGTATAAATTATTGCACGTATATAAGTATTAATATCACAGTAGGCATTTAAACAACTACACATCAATACTATAAATTATTCAATGACGACAAACCGTTTTCAGTATTCAGACACAACCAATCCAGCATGGAGATCATATCTCCTCCCGATGGTATACAGTTAGTCATCGCTGATTCTATCTGAACGTATAGATAGATATCAAAGACAATAAGAGTTATGATAACTTTAAAATGTTTACATTCTTGATTTGTTAATTTCGTATTATTCTTTGTTATTTCAATAACGTTCGTTATCGTTAGAAACTATTTCACCTATATATATACATTCAATTATATTTGCATAAATAAAAGTCAATCAACTTTATAAATTAGACTTTAATTAGATATATTTGCTTAGATGAAAATCAATCGACTATAATTGATGCCAGTATTTACGCCCACGATACCTGTTTGGTCTTGAAGCCAATGTCGGCGAGGTTTTGATAGATCTCCGACAGTTTGAACTGCGTTAATCTGGTGGCGTGAAGCGGGCCCGCATTTGCGGCGTTGCTTTTCATGTGCGACAGAATCATGGTCACCAGCGTATCCGTTAATTTAGTCGACAGCTCTACCTAGTGTGAGTAAAGAGTAGTAATACACAGACTGCGGAGAGAGATGATACGTGAGTTCTATATTTCAGAGTACCGTATTATAGTCGGAATATACCTTGGAAATATGTGTTTAAGATGTGGTCCATATTATCATCACATCCATTTTAGTATAATATAATTATTATATATTTATATATTGACGGTTTTGATTTCACCTAAAATTGACTTAAATAAATTTTAATCATTATTTTTAACAACTAAATTAAATATTTTATACATTTTAATAAAACCTATAGTAAATAATAATATACAATTCATAGATATTTAGATCAATAATATAAAAAATAAAATTAATATATTTATTGATTTATATGTATAGATATATGTTATAAGTAATAGGAAAACAAACCTTCAGGATATCTTCATCTTTTGTACTATTACTCGATGATGTATCAACTTTTTGTGTATATACTTTTCCAACTTTAAATTTATAATTAGACGATATGTTACAACATAGATAAAGTAGTGGAAATAAAAATATATAACTTTACGGGTGTCATTAAAGTTATAATACATTTATACGTATAATACATGTAAAGAAACAATTGTAAATTATATAAATTACAAATTAGATAATTATAACGATATAGTTGATTATATCTCATACAAAGTATGATACTATATAGAATACATAAATAATATTATATTAATACTTAATCATGATTACTTATTAAAATAGTATAATTGTTATGATAGTATATTTAATGTATCATGAATAATTTATTATGTGAGAGTCAACTAAAGGTAATAATTCATAAATTTCAAATATAGGGTCTTCTAGTCGATATAAAATTATTATATTATTATAATAATAATTATATTACTAACAGTTTAATATTTACTTGATTATACTTTGCATATCACTCATTGTTATATTATATAATATATAATATTATATTATTTTATTATATTATTATAATAATTATAACAATTATATATTAAATATAAACACACACGTTTTATACACGTTACACGCGCACATATGCATACTCTCTTATAGATTTTATATTCAATTATGCATGTTTACAATATATTACAATATTATTTCGATATATTAGCGTCCTATATAGTTTAACTATACATATTATTGTTCAAAAATGTTTTGGGATTCCCCTTAAGTCGTGATACAGCATATATTTTAATAATAATTATAATAATTATTAATAATTATATTTTAATATATATATAATGTGCAATACATGAATATAAATTAACATTTATTAGTTATTTTTAATCTATGATTTGCACAATAATATAATATTTTAATTATTAACCATTCTTATTTTGTATAGTTGTACCAATACTTGCAGTTACTTTCTTTTTTCCCATTTTATTATAAATTCTTAATTATTTTTATTTATATATTTAATTTCAAAATAAATGACCTCTGACCTAACTTACTAAATTCAGTGACATGGAATTATTGTTAAATTAAATTAATATACCTTATAAAAATTAATATACCAATATTGTAAATTATATATATTTTCTAGATATTTTAAAATATTAAAGGCCTATTTTTAGCTTACGTTATTCTATGTAAAAATGATATTTTTATTATTAATTTAAACAATAATACATAATTCATTCGCTAGTTTATATTTATAAATAATAAAATATTTAAAATATCTTTATTCAAATAAAATTATAAAATTCGTTAAAATTATGTCTATTAAAAAAAAATCTACATTAGGAAAAGAAGATTTGAGACGATTAATGAAAGCACAAAGAAATGTATCTAATATTAAGAATAAAAAGATTAAAGCAGTTCATGCTAGATATCCTTTAATTTAATATATTACTAATATTATTTTTTTAATTTATATTTAAATTATTAATTGTCGAATATAATATACAATAAATATCATTTAAATATCCTGTTAAATTATATATATATATATATATATTATATGATTTATTATATAATATCTATGATAATACTATATACTGGTTTAAAAAAATTGGTTTTATTATATTAATTATAATTATTAAATTATTAAATTAATAATAATTTATTATAATTATAATTATTATTTAATAATTTAATAATTTATTATTATAATAATAAAGTATTTATTATGATTGTTATACACATAGAATCGGGGGATGCACGAGTTGGGAACGGTTTTCAAAATGTTATCAGAAATTGAGGATGGCAATGAGAGAGCATAGCGCTATATATTTTATATAATCTTTATCAATATCGGTAGCATTGATGAGTGAATATAAACATATATCTATTATTAACTGTATTATATAGTTAAAAGGGCATAGTATTTATTGTGTGACATTTTGAAAACCGTTCCCAACTCTTGTAGTAACCATAGAATCGCAATATGTATATGACTAATAGTTTATTCGATTTCCATGCTCTCGCATTTGAAGTAGAGATTCCCTCATCTAGAAACTATGAGTCATATATGCAGTGCCTCTAGTACATACATTCCATTATAACATATTCATTACAATACATGTATATGTATTTGTAATAATTGTTATTATGTATATCTATATATATATATTGTAGACCGAAAATATAAATATTTTATATGTATACACATTATATAAAATAATTAATTTGGGCTGCTACTCTATATGTATTACCGGTATTATTCGAAGTAACTTTACATTGACCTTAACCTTACGAACACGTATAATAGTCTAGATCAGCTATCGTGTTCGCTATGCAACGTGTCTATCAAGTCAGACCTATTGTGGAATGCGCACATCTCCGGGCGCACCCATAGACAAGTTAGTGCTGTCGTTAGTGGCGCTGCAACAGGGGGGGACGGGAGGGGGATATGTCCCCCCCGCTTTAAAATCTAGGGTGAACTCCTATGTATTGGTCCCCCCCAACTTTTACCACAAAATATATTTGTATTGGTTGGTCCCCCCTACATACAAAATCATTCCAGCGCCCCTAGCTGTCGTAGATGTTCGTTAACTAATGAACTACACCTCTTTACCATACATATTATACGTATAAAGCCCCCAAAAGACTTCACCGATCTAATTCATATGTCACTCGTAAATAGTCCTCTTAACAGTACATATCATAGCAAGATTATAAGTGTACCCACTCTAGATCAGCCTAAGGTGATATTACACTTTCTAACGTCATTTGGAATCTGTCAATATAATATACGTATTATTATATTTAATGTGTCAACTAATTAATTGTTATCTTAAATTATTATCATTATAGATTTTCATTTTATTTAATTTTGTTATTAGCGATTCCCGATTTCCCGAATTCAATAAACTTTTTTATAATAATGTTCATTTATCATAAATGGTATAGTATTTAAGTTTAATTACTTGATTGACAGAACATCGAAAGTAAGAACCCCCCGCCGCAGACTTCTAATATAGCCTCGTTAAATACATTACATGCTGGCAAACGAAAGAATGACAATCAGTTAGAACATGAGTCGGCTTTAAAACAAATGTGCACTCATTCGATACCAGGTTTCTATTATTTGTTTAGTCTTTGAATTATTATTACAAAACTATATATATACATGACATATTTTAAAGAAACCACTATTAAAAAGCAAAATATATCACCATTAACATATTTGTATGTGAATATATTATATTAATATATACCTCTCTAATATTTATTTACATTCTTCTATTGTAATTTCATATATATGTATTGATGTCTAATATGTACAATCTATCCGTGTATAATTGATATTATAAATTAATTATTAGACACCATCGATACTGTTATTCATACTTATTACATCTATTCCATAAGGCACATCCAAGCTAATGCATTCTGATTAGGGCATCTACTTAAACAATGTCTGGTGTTATGTAATATGGATAACTTTACACTTATGTTAATCTCCCATTTTGTTATGCAATCATTTATTTGATAATAAAAAATATTAAAATCGCATTAAAATGAATAGTAATAACTGTATTACAGTTAATTACAAATAGATGATTCACGTAATATATACGTATTTGTTATATTCGAATAACGATCATTTATTACATGATTAGAAGAAACTACAACAGAAGAAACTAAAGACTCTGGTGCAGGTGATCTTCCTTCAGGTTTCCTCCATCATTATTTTTATTTTATTATGGTAAAATAAAATTTATATATATATATATATATAGGTTATTTATAATTAATATCGATCAATTATTAAATTAATATATATTTAGAGATTCAAAATATATTAGTTTAATCACTAAATATGTAATGCTATATATATATATTATTAAAGGATATAATATACATAAAATAATGCATTAATGTTAATATTAATGCAGATTTCTTCGACAACGGTACAAGTTCCAGTACAGAGAAACCGGACGTCCCTAAGAAGGTTCTAGAACTGCCCTCGTCGAACTCTTGCACTCCTCAACTAGTCGCCAATAAAGCTAAAGATATACCATCTGTTGAGGTGGATACGAAGCTGTGTGAGAAGATTCCGGAAGGTTTCTTTGACGACCCCGTTAAGGATGCAAAGGTATGTACATATTCAGGTGTGTGTGTACGCGTGTGTGTATGTGTATGTATGTGGGTATGTGTGTGGGTGTGTGTGAGTGTGTGTGTGGGTGTGTATGTGTGTGTGTGGGTGTGTATGTGTATGTGTGGGTGGGTGTGTGGGTGTGTGCGTGTGGTTGTGGGTGTGTATATTGATGAGAGACGACGATAAATATAACATTTATATCTTAATTCGAAGTCCTTTAGAATGAAAAATATATTGTATACTTTTTATTTATATATAATATACTATTACGAACAAACAATTCTATTAATCATTATTATAATTTTATACATATATATCTATATTCATGTATAACGGATGAATTAATACAATTACTTAGATTCTATTAAATCGGTTATTATTAGATCGCGCGTGTCTTATCACATATCCCACACATTATCGTCATGGCAACATAAACAATGATGACTCACTACCTGTAGGCTAGAGAAATTGAATACCGCGACAAGCTGGACGACGAATGGGATATGTTCCAGAAGGTCATGCAAGAACAGTCGACGGTATGTTCCGGCACCTCCGCCGTGTTCCACTCATTGTTCCTATTGTTATGTCTATATCAGCATATGATATTCACCTCTATATCACCCCAACCTCATACATGTGTCTCCCCTACACACCCCTTCTTCAACCTTACATCACCCCTACACCATCTCTATATAACCCCTACTTCATCCTTACATCACCCCTACATAATCTCTATAAAACACCTATATAACCCCTACTTCATCCTTATATCACACCTACACCATCTCTATATAACCCCTACTTCACCCTTACATCACCCCTACATCACCCCTATATAACCCCTACTTCATCTTTACATCACCCCTACATAATCTCTATATAACCCCTACATCACCTCTACATCACCCCTACTTCATCCTTATATAACCCCTACACCATCTATATATAACCCCTACTTCACCCCTACTTAGGTTTCCGAGATCATAATGGAAGATGAAGATGATTTCAAAACTACAGAGAGAAATATAGAGGAAATAGACCAACAAATGTTACCCTCCTACTACTATACATACTCAAAGAACCATGCGTTGCTTAGATCTATTTAAACTACAAACCATACTATATATATATATATATATATACTATACATATTACTAAACCACCACTATAAATATATTCTGCAGGCAGTCACTTGTTATTCGTGTTTTATTATATGTATTGCAATAACTTTTCCATTTAATAATATGAAAACCATGTACTATTTTTACTCTGTATTTCATTAATATTCACGTTGATATAGAGATTATTTATACTAAAGTTGACCTACTTTACACAGGCTTCATTGGTCCAAGGTGGAAAGCCTCCATCAAACCAGAGATCAATTCACGCATAGTCGTGTCAATATTGTTAGTTCATAAACTGTAATATTTCATTATAGATTGTTTATTATCATATTTAAATATATAATTTTTATTTTTATTGAGTTTATCGAAGGATAATTATAATTAATGTATGATTTTATGGATTTACTTTATTTGAATCCACATTTAGTATGAGGTATTAGCTGTATTATTAATTAGCTGTAATACAAGTTTTATATTTAAATAAATTAAGAAAATATAATTTATATTCTATGTAAAATAGTAAAACATATCATATGCATAAGTATATTAAATAATTTATATAATTAAGTTATTAAAATAAAATTAACTTATAAATGAAATAACATTTATTTTTATTTATAATTTAAATCGTTATTTCACAATTTAATTTTAACTTATTACTAAATTATATCATATATTTATATATTTAAAAATTAGATCAAGATTTAAATTTGTTCAAATGACACATTTATTATTCTAAATTTTATAAGTTAAATATGCAATAAATAATATATAAAACATTTTACTATAACATGAGTTATTAATAATAATATAATAATTTTAATAACACACAATATTATAATAATTAAATACATATTAATTTTAATGTTTTATACATACAATAAAAGAGTATTTCTATCTCAGATTTGGATTTTAGATTTATTCAAATTATTATAATACTTTACAATGTAGTATTATTAATTAGACAATGATGTAACTTTTTAATATATATTTAACTTATTATATATATTTTATGTGCGGATCAATATTTGGTTTATCATTTTTATTAATATACAAATTTAAAAAAAATAATTTTATAAAAATAAATAATTTAACATTTATTTAAATAAATTTGTAATACTATTAAAATGTATAATTTATGTTATATATATTTAAATTATTAAATATTTGTTAATATAATAATAATCAGATAATTTGTATATAAAAAGGGTTTCACACCAACTCGAACGCAATTATTAACTCTAATTATTAGAGTTAATAATTGTGTAATAAATAAATATAATCTAATTATTAGAGTTAATAATTGCGTTTGAGTTGGTGTGAACCCCCTGTTAGATAAATATAACATTTATCTTTATTTATAATTTGAATTGTTATTTCTTTATTACATTTAATTATTCAATATTATATGGATTCAATTTTTAAATACAATATCAAAATAATTTTGTGTACATTATATTATGACTTATTAGTATATAAATGTTATTTTATAGATTACAAAAATTCTAAATTCTCTGTTATATACAAGTTTTTCAGTTCGAATAGGGCGTTCACATCAATTCTGTTTTCCTTACGTTACGTGAAATCCGTACAGAAAAGGCATTTTCATGAATCATTTACAGAAAATTTTCTGTAATGGGTCATATTCCTATTTTTCTGTAATCTTTTTCTGTACAGAAAGTGAAATAGGAATGATCCTATTTTTCTGTACAGAAAAATAATTCACGTAGCTGAATGAACTTTTTTATTAATAATAGGTGGCGTTATATGATTTCATAGTTGTAAATATAATATTTATTTCTAATAAAATTGAAGCTTTGATTATATATATACATATATACACTATTATACTAACATATTATAGTAATACATATATATACATATATATATATATATATATATATATATATATATATATATATATATATATATATATACATACATATATATATATATATACATATATATGTGCGTGTGTGTGTGTATAATATTAACTAATACATTACATTATATTATAATTTTATAAATTTATAAACAAATTATATATTTATAATAAATGTCATTGGATTAACGATATATTTATTGATATAATTAGATATTTGTTACTAATTATATAATATCTAGATAATAAAATAATATAAATATTATTGAATAATTCATCAGTGTAACTATTATTAACTAATATATATAATTATATTTATCATTTTATAATTTTATAACAAAAATTATAAATTTATAAAATATGTAATTCTATTAACTTATTATGTAATAGTATTATATAGATTATTTTATTATTAATATAATATCTATTTAATAAAATAATATTAATATTATCGAATAAGTCATTAGATTAACCTGTATTAACTATTATATTTATATTTATTAATTTTATTTTATTTTTATATGTATATATGTATATTTTCGAATTTAGTTTTTTCATTTTCTGTACGGATTTCACCTAACGGAAACGTAACAAAAGCGGAATTTGTGTGAACACCTAAAAATCTGATTACAGAAAATGTTCTGTAAATGATTCATTTTCTGTACGTTTTCACGTAACGTAAGGAAACGGAATTGATGTGAACACCCTATAATGATTATAATAATTTAAAGAATATTATTATATTAGAAGATAATTTTGAATCACTAAATCATTTCTAGGTGAAAATAATTGTTAATATACATTTTATTTTGAAACCCTTTAAAGAAATGAGAACACAACGTTTTATTCATATTAATTTATTTTATTATTATTATTATTTATTCAAATGAAAAGAAAAAACATCTAAATAATTATTATTGTTATTTTTAGTAGGAAATTTATTCCCTATAATTTACATTACAATTATCAAGAATGCCTAAATATATATATATATATGTTTTATATTATGTCAACAAAAATGTTCATTTTCTTTTGACAAAAATTACACTCTTATTATACAAAATATTAATATAAAAAATTATTTCTTTTTAGTTTAATTTTTAGACATAATATAAAATACCAAATATATTTTACTCTTTTTACATTCATGACTTAATATAAAATTAATAACAAGAACACATAATTTACATTCTTTTGACAACATATAAAATTATGAAATTTTGAATAACTATAAAATAATTGAAAATAAATGTTTATACTAATTAAATTTATTTTAGAGTATTAATTACAAAAATAATTGTTATTACGTATTGGCTTATTATTGTGTATTAATTACAAAAATATTTGTATGTTAAACTATATATTTATTTACGTTTTGTCGAATTATTAATTTGTTTTGTTTTTAAAGTATTTTATTTTATATGTCTTACCTTAAATTTTATTTATTACCTGATGAATGACATTATGAGGAGTTTTAAAAAAATGTATTATATCGATTTTAATAGTATTTATAATACAATATAACCATTATAAAAAGTAATCTATTAGAATAACACATTTAATAATGTTAACTATATTTTATATTGTGTTTTTTTTGTGACGGAGTGGCTGATGTATTTGTGTTAATGAGGGTATGGTACGTATCGGGGAAAAGGATATAGTGTAGTGAGAAGTAAGTATTGTCAATGTTCTTATTATTGGAACAAATATGATCCCTACAGCATTAGACCTGACGCACTAATATCCCTGAAGTTGATACACCATCTATCTTCATTATTTTCAATTATTGATAGCTATTCTGGATATAAATTTAATAATTTAATATCTATGATTTTTTATAAATGAATTATTCTAATAAAAAACTAATTAATTAAATTTGTATTGATAATTTTGTTCTTTTGTATATAAATTTTACTAACTTTAAATCTTGAAATTTTATTTTATTATATTTATTTTAATTTTACTTTCACTATACTTTTTTCCTCATAAATGTACTTTAGGAAAATGAAACGGGTAAACAACTAGATATTGCGCTTCTTTGTTTACCATGGTCATGCCTACATTCTGATTATTATTATATATATATATATATATATATATAATATATATATATAATATTGTTTGTTTTTGATAATTAGATAATAATATTTACTAGTTATTACCTTAATCTTTAACATTATTTAATGTTTAATAATATGTTATGCAATTATGAGAACACTGATTGATTCTATTCCTCAATATTATAAATTGTCAGTCTATATTGTGTTTATTTACTACAATTAGTTATATGTATGCCTTATAATATATAATATTACAAATATAGAAAGAAGAAAACATCAAAAAGGAAGAAGATAGCGAAGACGAAGATCAAGAAATGGACGAGTTTTTAGATTGGAGATCTAAAAAAGCATGGAAGTAACTCAAATCAACAATACTAGATGATTCCCCACAAGTGTATATATTGAAAATAATAAGTCTAATAAATATGATAAATGAGTGTTTGTACATATTATTTATTTACAATTAAAAATCACCAAACATTTCATATACGTATATATATATATATATATATATATATACATACATACTTAAATTATACTATATAGATATACCATTCTATTATAAAATATGTTAAACCACTAATTAAGGATAATCATAATAATTAAAAATACATACTTTTTATTCGCTATCATTTTAGAAATACGATCAGAATCGTAATATATGCGTATACATATATATATACAAATACATACTTTATATAAATTAAAATAAATAAATAATAAAGCCGCCAATTACTTCAGCTGTGTTTCTTACTACTAGATCTGATCGTGTTCTTGGCGGTGGTTTTCTTGCCCGAAGCCCTGCGGCCAGTCGATATTTTAGTGGATTGACCGGCGCGGCTAGTTTTAGCCGCCTTGACCGCCTCTAAATCCTCGGCCGAAACCCTCTTACGCATCTTCTGGTTCTTCATGTCGAGTTCCGTCATCATGGGCTGCGGCCGTTTCCTAACGCCCTCTCTCGCAGCGCCGTTACTAGGGGTAGGTTCCTCACCATCGTCGTCCTGTTGGTGGCGCCGGTGGTGGTGGTGCTGCGTCTTCTGATCGGACATGATCAGGTCGAAACTGTCGAAGATCTGTTCGAGGGACGCGTCCGATGTCGACGCGACGTCCGAGTCCTTCTGTAGGGGAGATGTGGGTGTGTTAATGTCCTTCTGTAGGGGAGATGTGGATGTGTTAATGTCCTTCTGTAGGGTGATTGTGGGTGTGTTAGTGTCCTTCTGTAGGGGAGAAGTGGGTGTGTTAGTGTCCTTCTGTAGGGGAGATGTGGGTGTGTTAATGTCCTTCTGTAGGGGAGATGTGGGTGTGTTAGTGTCCTTCTTTAAGGTGAAAAGGGAGGTGTGTATGAGTGGTTTAGTGCTTGGCTAGTAGTAGTATGAGTGTTTATTTTAGTGTGTATACTGTTTCATGCACTACTAGTAGCATACACCTGGTCATCTTAGTTTGTACACAAGTGCCAGGCAGGTAGCAGTATTGTGTGTGTGGAGTAGCAGTGAATCAATACACATATATACTGATCAGATCATTCGTTACATAAGATAGACATCTAACTCGTGATCTAACCACATTCCTAATAAAAGAGATCATCACCTCTCATATCGATTACAGATCGTTCCTACAAAACACATCGCTACCCCATCATAACCCCGCATTATTAGTAACTGCGCTAGAAGTTGTTCTACCTCTAGGTATACTACAGTGTGTTATTGTAAGTGAGTTATTTGTTGTGAGTTTATTTATCATAATTGTTACACTACCGAATCTATTGTACGAAACTTGTCTGGTTGCTAATTATACTAATTACACTATGTTCACGTTATAGATAGATTATTATCTATCACACACTACCACTATATATACTATTGTAATTATACATTCAATTACTGTTATCTTTACTGTTACGATGTTATGTAATAGTTATGTACATGTAATTTGTTTATATCTCTTAGAGTAAGATTAACTTGCTAGATATGAACATTATATAATGTGGGGAAGCATTATATTGTGGATAGAGTTACAGTAATTACTTATACATTCTATGTAGATGAAGTGATATCAACAAATAATATAAAAGAAGAAATGGATGGTGAGACAGAGAGAGAGGGATATGTGGATATATAGAAAGAGAGTGGGAGAGAGACATAGAGAGGTGGATATATAGAGAGAAAGTGAGGTGGATATTTAGAGAGAGACAGAAAGTGAGGTGGATATTGAGAGAGAGAGACAGAAAGTGAATTAGATAATGAGAGAGACATAGAGAGTGCTATAAATAGATGGGACGGGGTGTTACCATGAGGGAGTCGCTGCATCGTTGCAGTCTGAGTTCTGGTATGGGGGCGCGACTCTGGTTGCCCATGATAACGGGCGAAGGTCTCGCTATCCACCTGGTGAGTAAGCCGTACGGTGGCAGCACGACCAGGATGCAGAACACCACGACGTGCAGGTACCAGTACATCGAAATCCTGTGTTGTGAGTGTGTACGCTATACTGATACATGTACGGGTCTTAATATAGTATTTAGAAGTGATCGTATATTGTGTATAAATAAATAATCGGCTCTCATTAAAACCATGGATGCCTTAACATGAGAGCGGCTTCGAAGGGACATTATAGCTATATATGGGTATAAGTGAAAAATTCATCTAACTTCCTGGATGGGATAAAAGGACTCCACCAAATAAAAATAACAATAACAATATATTATTGATAGATATATACTGTATAGTGTGATATTATCGGTGGTTTATAAATTGAATATACTGTATATATACATTACTATATATTTTTTTTTTTAGATAAAAACAATCTTCGCGCATAACTTAAAGTTAAATTGGGATAAAATATAAATGTTTGATAATTAAAGGAATACTAGTAGAAGTCATCAAATATTGAATAAAATATATCCTTTTTATGTATATATCGTTTATATTATGTGATAGTTTTATTTAAAAATTTATTTAAACGTTAAGTACCGCAGTTGACCGCCGAGTTAAATTTCCTAATCAATGTGGGCGTGGCTAAATATTCAAAGATAATTAAATATCGAAGTCCTGTATTGAAATATTTAAATGAATGTAATGCGTATACGGGTATATACTAATATATAGTACATGTATTATTTTATTCATTTAAATATTCAAATTTAATAAATATAAATACACAATAATTCAATACGCATATAAGCTTGAATATTAATTATATTGCTCTATAAATCACTTATATTTATAATAAATTATTTACCTATAAGTTATTTTAAAATTATAAGTAAAATTAACATTACAAATATAAATACATACATATATATATATATATATATATATATAGATATATATATATATATATATATTATCAGATATAGATTTTATATATAAGGGTAATTATTGAATAAAATGCTTATAGAGATAATAACCTTTATTTATATATATATATATATATATATATATATATATAAGCGAGAACTGTGGCTAACTGTAAATAGTAGATACTCTTATTGAACTCGAGCACAACGAAGGGGATGATCAGGTAGCCCATGATCAGCTGTACACAGCACCAGCCCAACATGTCGTAGAATATCTTGATGTAGACCCCATTCAGGAAGTACGGCCGGATGTACTTCCTCACCTGATGAATAGGGCGCGCGAGGAGTTATACGGACATGATAAGCCTACTAGAATAATGCGGTTATAATGTAATTGTCTATAGTATGAACATATGCATGGCTATTGGGTGAAAGTGAGTATTTAGTCATGTAAGCAACATATAATAATTATAGCACAATAATGTAGTTATAATGTAATTCTCTATATAGTGAATGTATGCATGGATATTGGGTGAAAGGGAGTATTCAGTCATGTACGCAACATACAACGATGATAGCCTTCATCGTGTGATTAACGCGGGTTAGTGGACGTAAATTCAGCTGAGATGATCTATTAATAGGCGATGATATTTTGCATTTAGTTATTTGAGTTATGAAATATATTATTTAAAATTATATTTTCTAAATATATAATAATTACAAGTTTTATTCATTAGATTTCAAAGATGACAGAGTTACAGTGAATTACGCATACTTGCGAGCATGGATAGTATGTAATATCTCATGTATAGGTAGGTAGGTAGGTATATAGGTAGTGTAGGTAGGTATGTATGTAGGTAGGTAGGTAGGGTTCTAGAGTACGATATCGTTAAAGTACACCACACACCCGTTTGTGTTAATATCTTTATATTGATGTTACCATGGCAACTATGTGATTGACTGTAGTTGTCATGGCAATTGCATATTCATGTATAGTTGTATACACTGAAAAGTTATTTATTCCCTTATCTGCATTACCATGGCAACCCTACTACAACCCCATGGGAACCCTACGACAACCCCATGGGAACCCTACGACAACCCCATGCCAACCCTATGACAACCCCATGCCAACCCTACGACAACCCCGCTGCAACCATACGACAACCCCATAGCAACCCTACGACAACCTCATAGCAACCCTCTACAACCCCATAGCAACCCTACAACAACCCCATAGCAACCCTACGATAACCCCATAGCAACCCTACGACAACCCCATAGCAACCCTACGACAACACCATATCAACCCTACGACAACCCCATAGCAACCCTACGACAACCCCATAGCAACCATACTACAACTCCATAGCAACCCTACGACAACACCATGACAATCCTACGACAACCTCATAGCAACCCTCTACAACCCCATAGCAACCCTACAACAACCCCATAGCAACCCTACGATAACCCCATAGCAACCCTACGACAATCCCATAGCAACCCTACGACAACACCATAGCAACCCTACGACAACCCCATAGCAACCATATGATAACCCCATGGTAACCCTACAACCACCCCCTAGCAACCCTAAGACAACCCTATGACAACCCTATGACAACACAATGACAACCCCATAGCAACCCTACGACAACCCCGCTGCAACCCTACAACAACCCCGCCCCTACTAACCGACCGACCGGAGAACGTGAACATGCTAGCGGAGAGAAACGAGATGTAGTAGCCGGGGTAGACCCCATGCCATAGGGCTGACACTGAGTAGGTCATCAGTACCGCGTAGTCAGGTTGGGCTCGGTCGTACACTGTCCTACGCAACCATAGCGCCGTCTGAATGTTCCAGCTGTTTATTAACTCGTGTAGACTGGTAGCGCACTGGGGACGGTGGGGGTGTAACGTTAGTTGTGGTGGTGGTGGGGGTGGGGGTAGTGGGGGTAGTGGTGGTGGGGGTGGTGGTGAGTGTGGTAGTGATGGCGGTAGTGGTAGTGGTGGTGGTGTAACGTTAGTGGTGGTGACGGTGGTGGCGGGGGTAGTGGTGATGGTGGTGATGGTGGTGGTGGTGGTAGTGATGGTGGTAGGGGTAGTGGTAATAATGGTACGTTATAAATATACCTGTTTGCATATCACACACAGTATATATTCATGTTTATATGCGTTCTTGTCTATTCTCATATTTAAGTCAGTCAATATCTATGTTATTGTTATTTTGGTAGAGTCCTTTCATCCAGGATCTTAGTTGAAATTTTTACTTATAATCATATGACTCTAATGTCCCTTCGAAGCCGCTCTCATTTTAAGGAATCCGTGGTTTTTACTAGAACCGATCATTTTATACACCATTATATAAGATCACTTCTACATATGATGTTTAGTATCTAGCGGTTGTAAACCAGTCTAACTGATACATGTCCGATGCCTTAGCCGGTTGAGTAGAAGGCCAGTTTTATATTTACTTTTATGTATATGTAATAATATTAATATGTATTGCTAAACGATATTTTTTTTTTTAATATTTGTGGTTAAATATAAATGATCGCTTGTCTGTGTATTACTCATTACACATTATTATGCAAGCAAACCTAACACGGGGAACAAGCTCTATCACGTACACTTACGGTGATGATGATGATGAGATACGTACCTCAATTCCTCTAATGTTCAGGTTTGTGATCAGATCCCACCTCTCAAAGTTGTCGTCGTCGTACAGATTGAATCCGAAACCTTAACGAGGTTAGAGGTTAAAGGTTACACACAGGTTGCGTAAGAGGAGCGCTAGCCTGCGCATATGTTATTACGTTTAAAGTATGAAAGATACATGTGACTAGATCGTGGGGATAGATCGTTCAATCGGTTTGCCCCAACCATATGTAATTCTGATCTCACCGTATTAAGCTGTATTAGGAGTTATCGCACATTTGTGAAGATATTACACAGACTTTATTCGTTATAATGTACGAGTGTTTAAACAAATAATGTAGATATTCTACTTACTTTACTTACTTTACTTACATACTATGTCTATGCTGCACTATTCTGTGTTGACTATTGGCATTACAAACTCAATATAATCTTATTAATTAGGGAAATATATATAATTTATTATTTTTAAGTAAGATAATAAAAACATTAAATTAAAATAAAATAATTAGTTTAAAATATTATCTTATAATAATAATTTAGGTTTATATTTATAGAATTATATATTATATATACTATCCATTTTTAAATTATCACCTAATTTTTATATACTTATATGCTATATTGATAATGTATTACATAATATAATAAATATTATGTTGTTTAATACAAATATTATTTTTTGGATTATTTGAAAGTTATGAGACCATGATTTTTATGAATTAAAGTTTAATATTAAAATATTTGATAATAATTTTATAATCTATTTAAATTTTCAAAATTGGTACTATAATTTTGATTATTTTAAAACATATAATATTTGTTAATGTTACAGCTTACTATTATTAATAATGTATGTAATTTATATAGTATATAAGTATTTAATTAGTAATATAATTTAATATATTATTAGCATTTAATTATTTATAGTATTTAATATAAGTATAATTATTTTTCTTATTTAATATGAGTATAATTATTTAATTAGTACATATATATATATATATATATATATATATATATTATATAAAGTATATATAAATATATTATTGTAAATAATAATAATAATAAATATGTAAATATATTAGAAATATTAAAATATTATTTTATAATTGAAGTAAATAGTTATGTTTACTAATATCTCTTTCTACTAATATATAGCATGCTTATATATATATATATAATTAGTATTATTATAGCATAATATGGTGTATATAAGTTAATCTATTAGTTAGCTTGGGTTAATTTATAAGTATCTTTTGTTGACGAATTCTCTATACTTGATTTAATAGATCTATATAGATATGTATATATTAATCATAATGAAATTGATTATTTTGGTATCAATTGATATACTTTTATTGATAGAAATTATTGCATCCAACATATATATATATATATATATATATATATATGATAGCAATAATAATTATTATAATACCAATATTTTGTATATTATTTATTTTAAAATAGAATAATATCAGTTAATATAATAACTAACTATTTAAATATTAAATGTTACTTAATTGCATAAGTTCATTACATTAATTTAATTTTAATAAAGTATAATCCAAACACGTTAAATATATTACATAATCCCAAACTTATGTGGTAATATGTAGAAAAATATTTTGTAAATAACAATATCTGGACTATCAACATTCTGTCCTTTCAAAACTTTATAATGTAAATTTGATTACATAAATAATTATATAGCATTATTTACCTTAAATTTCTTATTTGTCATATTAATTTAATTATCATAATATTAAAAGTCTTTTTATTAATATATACAGTAGTTAGTATTATATATAGTAATCGTAATATTAAATAAAAAAAACAAATTTTATAAATTTTATTTCAAAATTCTACCAAAATTATTATATTTAATTACAACTCTATACATTTATAAAAATAAAGTTTATAATTTGAATCTATATATATATAATATATATATTATATATATATATATATATATATATTATATAATATTATAAATAAAAATACATATTATTTTAATATAATAATCAGAATATCATAAATAATCACCATAATTAGATTTTTCTAGTTATAAATTGAATGAAAATTAATATTTTAATCATATTATAATATATAATATTATATCTATATACCAACTATATATATATATATATATATATATATATATTGAATATGCTATAGTTTACAATATATAAATTAATTATATATAATTTAATTATTTAAATATAAAAATAATTTTGTATTTATATATTATTACTTCGCTATATTACAGAGTGTATATATATATATATATATATAATTTAATACATTTATTGTTACAACATATATAAAGTTATTAATTATATATATTCCATATATTTTATATATATTTATATATATATATACATATAGATTATAATAATATATATTATAGTATATTTAACAATATAATATTATATAATTATATTAATATAATATTAAATATTTATAAAAATTTTTAATTTATATTTAAATTAAAAAAAAATTAAATATGAATTTTATTACAATATCGTACATTTAAATCCCGTAACTTTCCTAAATATTGAATATCCATAATTATTTATTTTTAATGTCCATAAATAATACTTATTTGAATGGTAAACATATATATAATGATGATCAATAATCTGTTATTAATTAAATATTAGTATTATGATTATCATGCATATTAAATTATTGTTATATAATATTGTTATATTAATATATAATTAGCATCAGTTGGCGAAGCACATTTAGAATTTGAGACTAATGTAATGTCTTATAATAGATATACTATTAATATAATAACAGCAAAGTTCGCTCTATATTATATATGTATGTTATTTACTAATTATGCAAAACTTATTAGGATTATTCGCTCTATAATAGTTACATATTTAATTAATGAGAAATAATGATCTATTATAATTGATAATTTACAATTAAAGAGATACGAATGAAAATATCATAATAGTCCATCATACACTTTCGCACTAATACAATATATAGGCGTGATTTATGATTCCATATCCCACAATATGGCTATTCATTGCTATTCATTGCTATAGGGGTTTGTGACCTAGGTGCCTCATCCCTCCCTCAGATGTCCATTAATGACTGATTCTTACTTTTATGAATAAATCCAATTTATATATGTCATTATATATGTCAATATTATATTGTATTCGTTATATCTTAATATTATTTGTATTAATTATTAACCATTAAGGGCCGGCGTAACCTTCGTTTTTATTTTGTAGGGAAAATTTTGTTATATTGAAATGTTAAAATGTAATTCATTATCTTTAAAATGATGTATAATATATCATATACAATTAAACATAAGTGCCTCAAATACGAAGTTTAATCATACACCTATTCAAGATGGTGGGATTTAATAATTAGAAAACATGCAAGTAAAACTTTAGATGCCAATATCTCTGGTTTTTTTTTGTTGACTTTTTTTATTTAAATTTCTACATCTTTTGAACTCTTATATGAATCTTTATAAAGTTATTGTTTGAGTATATACCTAATATATGGTTATTATTATATAGGTATGTAATCTAACGTAAATATAATCTATTAATATAATTATTTGAAAAATAATTTAAATAAATGGTAATAAATTTATTTTTAAATAAATTTAATATTATAATTAACTTTTCTTTAATTAATAATACATTTATTATTTTATAATGTACCTATATCACTAGAGATGAATTTTATCTAGTTAATTAATGCTTCAAATGTAAACCACATATAACTAGTATATATATACACACATGTGGGAAAAATCAACGTCTAATTATGCTTTAAAATAAAGTAATACTCAAATATATAAAGTAGAATGGAGATGACTTTAAAAATACCAGATTAAACGATAATAAATTAATATTTTAAAATTCTGAATCGACAGAAGTTATTATTTTTCAATTTTAAGTATAATACTATAAGATTGTATTATAAAATTGTCTCTATATACCATTTTAATTAAAAAACATTATACGCATTTTCAGTTAATTATTGAAATAGTTGTAATTTGAATTTAATGCTGGTGTTGAGCGCGCGATACCCGCATTAAGTTATAAATAGAGTATATGTAACGCCCTTTGGTAAAGGTTTATATTCACGAATATAAATGCGTATAATGTTTTTTAATTAAAATGGTATATAGAGACAATTTTATAATACGATCTTATAGTATTATACTTAAAATTGAAAAATAATAACTTCTGTTGATTCAGAATTTTAAAATATTAATTTATTATCGTTTAATCTGGTATTTTTAAAGTCATCTCCATTCTACTTTATATATTTGAGTATTACTTTATTTTAAAGCATAATTAGACGTTGATTTTTTCCACATGTGTGTATATACATACTAGTTATATTTGGTTTACATTTGAAGCGATTCGTATGTGTATTTAGTGAAATATCATCGATTTTGTTGTCACGTGACAATCGGGGACGATTTTTGGGATGGGGACGAAGTATTATATGACACCGGCCATTAATACATTTTTAAGTATTCACTCATAAATATTTTTATTATAAAATATATTCATTTAGTAAAATAATAACTAAATATATATATATATATATATATATTATATAGTGTATGCCATATTACATTTTTAATGTTTAGTTATTCAACAATTATTTAAATTATAACAAGTAAATAATAATTATTATTAAGATAATAGCTTTAAGGATATTTATTAACGATATTATCACACAAGATATATTTACTTACGCACTAGTACACACACGAGCGCACACAGTAGGTAGCGCGCGTGTACACTAGTAGACATTGTCTACACAGAACAGACCTGACATTGTGTTGACGGCCTCCGCCAGCTTCCAGCCGAAGTAGTACTGGAACCTGGAGAGGAACACAGACAAGATGGAGTAGATGACGCGATAGCCTATCTCATTATCGTTGATGAAATCAGGATCTGTGTGTGTGAGTGAGGCGTGTAGTGAGGAGTGCAGGTAGGTAGGTATGTAGTTATGTAAGTATTTAATATTAATCGTAAGAAAGGGAGGGGTACGTATGATTTTCTAAATAAATATATTATTTATTAAAAATAATAGTTGATAAAAATCGGTAAATTCATTCCATTTTTATTATAGCACAAAAATAGTTTTATCAATATATTCCAGTTAAACAATAACAACAAATTCCGGGTTAGTAAACTAATCCCTTCAGATTCGTTCACATCGCATGCACGAGTATACACGCTAAACATAATGTCAACTGGCCCCGCTACGAGAGCTACACCAATGAGAAACCTGCGTTCACTTTGGGCGGGAAATACGAAACCACCGAGTGTGTGATCGCTATGGAGCCGAGACTGACCAGTAGACTTCGGAATGCGGCTAGCTGAGGGTAAAGGGCAGGACATATCGTGTTATGACATACATGAGTAAGGACATACATGAGTAAGGACACGAACGAGTAAGGACACGTATGCTTACCGAATACAAATATCAGTGGTATTAAGGTACCGAGTGGAGGTATGATATCGGATAGTGTTAATGCGCTAGTAAAAGTTAAACGCTAATATAGTGTAAACGGGAAGTCATTTTAATTTTATTTAATTGTAGTTAGTGAACTTGTCATTATCTTGTAAGCTTAATTATCTCGAGAAGATCTGCTTCTATCATTACCCTGTGTAAACATCTAAATCTGATAATACATAAATAGTAATGTATGTAATACTTATTCATACGTTATTAATTTACTTTGATATCGTGTTGTATACAATATGCTATATGTTTTATAAAGTTATAGTCTATAGTCTGCCAATAAGTTATAATATCGATTGAATGCTATATAACCATTGAATAAATAAACAGTAATACGCCACAGATTAAAGAGTGTGTGCCCTCGTTACAACATTGAATACAAACAGTGGGGTTAGGTTTCTTGGCTAGGTTTCCATCGCTGTCCATGTGGAATGTATTGATGAATTCCTGTGTGTAGTGGGTACTGTGATATAGGCAGCCATGACACGTGCATTACGAGTACTTAGTATTATTACTATATCTATTTATAATATTATTATTAATAATTAATTATCGTTATAATAGCATTATTATAGTTAGTATTATTAAGAATATTGATATTTATGAAGTTAATCATTGATAATCAAGTGTTATTACTTCATAATGAGTATCGTATGTGAGTCACTAATGATTGTTATGCAATAGCACTTCCTAATTATAGAATGGAAATTCAAATTGATGTAATAACATTATTTTATGTAACAACATTCATTTTAATGTATGTTCACTATACATGTGTAATTTACCACTAGAAATATAGCCTATATAACTTGATATGCGTTCTAAATATTTATATGTTAATTCAAACAGACCAATTCGGGAGAGGTATGTTAACCTATAATATGTGCGGTGTGGTAATGGAACAATGATAATAGCATACGCCTCTATTACAAATACAGTTACTACTATTATTCTACATATCCAATAACATATACAGATACGTTATTGGAATCCAAGTGTTATTTTTGCAAGTGTAATATTATATATGATACAGGTGATATTGTATGAGGAGATGGCTAGCAGATGATCATATCGCATGGTCACGTCGATGCCCGATTGTGGACGTGTCGGATAGGGGGATGATTGACGTGTGAGTGACACTAGCGTTTCGCTGGTACTGATGTATTCCGGTTCCTTCCACAAAGTGTTTGTAGTCGATGAAGAAAGACTTGGGACCGACCAGTATGCCCTGGAAGTTGAACAGGTAGCTGAATACCTCCAGTATGCTGGGCATCGTGCTGTATATACATGGGTGTGTGTGTATGTGTATGTATGGGTGTGTGTGTGTGTGTATATGTGTGTTTGTGTGTGTGTGTGGGAGTATTGCGCTGTATGTGTGTTTGTGGTTATGTGGTAGCATCATGATGTATGTATGTAGGATCACAGGCTTATGGGTGTGTGTGTGGGTGTGTGTGTGTGGAGTCATGGGTGTATGGAGCGGTGGAACATGGTTATTCGGTGTTGTGTATATGTGTGTGTGTGTGTGTGGGAGTATTGTGATGTATATGAATAGATGTGGTGGCTTGGGTAATACACTGGTAGGTTGTGTGTGTGTTGTGCATGGGAACATAGGTGTGTATTATGTGAGAGATTCGTGCTTGTGTGTGTGTGTGCGTGTGTGAGCATGTGAATGGAAGAAGTGTGTGTATGTGTATGCTGGATGTATTCGTGTGTACGTATGATGTACGTATATGTGCATATTAGAGAGTGTTCTCTAGATTATATTCATTTATTAACTTGAGCATACAAATTATATCGATATACATATGTATAATTCATATTATCATATATATATGATAATACGAATTAAATGTATATATTTTGATATACAGTGCGCTCTCGATATACCGGCTCTCGATACACCGGCAAACGCGTTATACCGGCACATCTCTGAATGACCGATTTCTTTCCTATCTCTTCAATGATAATAATTTTCGATGCACCGGCACTCGTATACCGGCTCCGGCACCTAATATCTAGGCACAAAAGTCGAATTGTAATCGATATACCGGCATATATATACATATTTCCCAAAATTGCTCACTATGATTCAGACTTAATTGCGAGTAATTGTTTTTATTATATTTCAATGCACTCGTATTAAAATTAAGTGTATACACATGTCTCATGATTACTCATAGTCTAGGAGTCCAATAGGAAGTATAAGTGCGTGTGTATTATTATGAAATAAAATAGCATGTCGGTTTACTAGATCGTATAGACGAAGAATCCTTCACTCAAGATGAAAATTATGAAATAAATAATGACATTTATAATAAATGCAATATTGATATTGATGATCGACTCACTTTAGAAGAATTTACGTTAGTCGATGACATTTCTGAAATATTCTAAATAGATTCTATTACTGAAATTATAGATTCATTAACAAATAATAATAAATATAGCGATGACACACAAGAGGCTGGATTTGATCCACCACTATCATCAGAGAAAGCAATACAGGGGTTTAAATCACTAACGGCATACTTTGAATGTTACTCCAAAGATTCAAATGATATACATTTATTTAATTTATTATCTAAACGTTTGGATATATTATGTATTAATAATAAAAATCAAACTACTTTATCTTTTGTAAATAATTCAAAATAGTTTATTTTATTTAGCATTCGTTTCATACCATTATAATAATATGTTATACCATCTTATACGAGTTTATACCTATTTATACCATTATAATAATTAAAAGTAGTTCATTTTATTTTATTTTGCATTCGTTTCATACCTTTATAATAATATTGTATACCATTTATACGTGTTTATACCTATTCTATACCATTATAATAAAAATAATATTTAATATTCTTCTTCATATATTCTTTATTTTCTGCTAGATCGATATACCGGCACTCTCGATATACCGGCACAATTCCTCATTCCCAATGGTGCCGGTATATCGAGAGCGCACTGTATATATTTTTTTGAATATACGATATAACTTTATTTATATATATATATATGCATATTTATTAATATAAATACTTATGGCTATGGTATACTTGATTGCTTGTGACTTTTGGTCTTGCGTCAGAGTTTTCTTATCTTTGTAGAACCCATCATTAACAGCCCACGCTAAGCTCGTCAGTTTCTGTGTGCATATCATCAGAGGCCTGTGATTGGTCGAAATAAGCTTTACGTTAGCACTAAGTTAAATCTTACTCAAATAGTAGGTATATGAATATTTTTTAGCTAACATTTTGTTCAGTTAAGGGTAGGCGCTGGAGTTAAAATGTGTTAAATAATTTAATTTTTACAATATTTTTTTATTATGTATTTTCCAAGTTCTGTATTTTATTTATAATATCCTAAAATATTTTTTAATATTTTTGAGTATTTCTATCAATATAAAGTGTTTTAGGAGTAATCAATTTATAAATATATTTTGTATTTATGTAAATACTTGTAATATGTAATCTTATATTACGATTTATTAGAATAATCGTTTAATTTAAAAATTTCTAGATTTATTTTAGCATAGATCATAGATTAAATAGCATTAAATAAATAAACAAATCATGTGTTATATAATCCTATTTGTTTTTATATTGTATATTTTATATAGTTACATATTTGTACATATTATCTATGATTATATATGTAGAAACTTTGAATGTCATTTTCTCAAGTTTTTACTTTTTCATTTAGTAACCACATGTAAATACTTTGGTAAATAAAACGGTACATTATTATTATCTGAAATTTTTACTGTAAATGTATAACATATAAACCAATTCAAATACTTATTTATGTTATATTATAATTTATATTAATTAATATATATTAAATAAATGATGATTATGTAATATATTTATAATAAAAAATATTCATAGTTTTTAAACTATTTTTTTTCATTCTTTTAAATTAACTGTATTTATAAAAATAAGTATTTGTATGTATTAGGATAGTATCTATTGAATACAAACAAAATTATGTAATTATCTTTATTAATTTTTTGTCCCAAACTTTTTCGGTGGAGCTATAAATAGCATGGTGTAGATGAACTCCAGCACGTACCCATCTATGTTATATTATATATATATATATATATATATATATATATATTGCAAGATATTAAATACTACACGGTATGTGAAGATATAATTATATAATCAGATTTAAACTATATATGTGGATTGTAGAAATTATTTAGTCTGAATATATATTCCTTGACAATATATTCAATCTAAGTTTAAATCCATTGTTAAATTATTATCATTCATATAATATTATATGTTTAAATAAATTGATTAATTCTAAACTTAGTAAATTAAATAATTGTATTAAAGATAATTAATATTTACTAATTTTAATTAATAATGGGTATAGGATATATAGGGTAAACACGTATTTTTATATAAAACGTAAAAAATAATTATTTCACAATATGAATATATAGAGATAATACATGGATTAGTAAATTCAAAAACTAGTACACGCACTGCATGTAAATTAATGAGCATCCTAATAGAAAGAACTAGCGGTATGCAATATATGTACTATAGTGGTAACTCATTATCATTTGTCATTTATCTTAGTATATTCTATGTTTCGTATCTTAAATATATAGTTTTCCGTGATATATTTTTATATTTCAATGACTGATCGCAAAATACCATGTATTGATTTATTAATATATTAATCATATATATATATATATATATATATCTATAAATGTGCATGGTGATGCGATTATTCAAGCATAGGAAAGTTGCGTTACTACTGCTAAGCGCGTGTGATAGAGACGTACTGACATGGTGACATCCAATGAGTATCCCCCGTAGTCGTAGTAGTATCTCTGAGCGTGTATCACCAGTAGATGAGCCATGGTTCCGATCAGCACGAGGCTGTTGAGTGGTGCCGATGTATAGAATATAGTATGTCTACGGTAGAGTATACTGTACAGTACGGTATAATACAGTACGCTATACACTAGTGATATAAATTAAGCCGAATTTTTAGTGTTGAGTGAGATTTTTTTTAATGCCGATCCGAGACTTTCATTTATGGAAAAAATATTAGCCCGGGCCGAGCCGAGACTTTAGGTAACTGAGGCATCATCGATGCTTTAGATTTGAGCATCATTTACATCACTAGTATACAGTACGGTATAGTATATTAGAGTATATTTGTATGCTCTCACATGTATGGATTTGTAGGTTTACAATGGTTATTTACATTTAATTAGAAATGAAGATGGAAATAATAATAA
The DNA here is from genome assembly GCA_964019155.1 of Osedax fenrisi. NCBI lineage: Eukaryota > Metazoa > Annelida > Polychaeta > Sabellida > Siboglinidae > Osedax > Osedax fenrisi. Next base: position 46,111,097 of record OZ025243.1, read on the forward strand.
TTAGTGTATTTCCACCTAGGTGTAAGTTAATTATACTTATTTAATGATTAAACTTCACTTATGCATTACGGACTCCATCTCGATTGGCACCTAGAGAATGCAATTTATACGACTCAAGTCACAGGGAAATCACTAGCATCGAATATATAATTGAAAGTATTCCATTCTTACATGTTTCCTATATGATATATGATTAATACATTCATTATTTTACCTCTACGGTAAAGCCAGCCATGGTATAGTGCGCCGAGTCTATGTACCATAGCTATTGCAGTATATACAGTACCGTATAACTTCTGTTATATACGTAAGCAATTAATGAATAATATTCACTAAACCATGTCTGATGATCTATTTAGTTATTGAGTTAGACTGGATATAACTATTGTAAGCGCACGATAACATATCTATTAGGCTCTCCTAATGAATTGCTTACATTAGAGAAACATTATGTTTATATGATTTTATCATATTTCATTATGATCCATAAGTATACTTTTGATTTCGATATACAAATCAGGGAAAAACTTGTTTTAATTGAATTATTTAGATGTGAATATATTAACATCGTAATATAGTGTAATAAACATTATATTAATGGAATTTATCAATAACATAACTAAACTAAACTAAGCTAACACTAAACTACTAACATGGGCATCTTATTCTTCGGCAGGTAGACTATCGCGTAATAGGCTATCGTCGCTTGACCGATAGGATGAATCATCTTACTAGAGGTCGGATAAAGGTCATATTGAGGTCACCATTAGAAATCATACTGTATGTATGCGTGCGTGTGTGTACGTGCGTACGAGTGTGTGAATATACGAAAGAACAATAATATTCGAATTACTAACCACCTTAGAAAGAACTCTTAACAAACAAGCGAGAAACTATGCAAAAAATGAACGGCTGATGCAAACAAATAGAACTAAACGTATATATCTAATATCGCGTATAGATAATACTATATATATGTGCATACGTACAAGCCGAAGCAAAAGAATCCAATGAGCAGTCCGATGAACAGTGCCACCATGTGACGAACCGAAGCACTAACCGTATTAATGCTCAGGTATCTACGATAAATATACGCAAACCCGAAACCAAACATTTGACACGCAAAGAAATTAATCTATAAGGAAATTAGAGCAGGATTAGGATAGGAAAAGCGAGAGATTAGTAGCATATTATGTATGTTAGTATAGTTAATTATTCTAATAATAATATTTAATCTAGCCTATTAAATGATAGATTGTCATTATATTAAACTATATTTATTTTGTATATATTAATGAATGTATAATAGCCAAATTTATTATTAATAATTGAATTGCTTAATAATGTATTATTAAATTTTAGTTTTAACATTTTAAACGTATTTTAAAAAAAATTATTTTTTTTTAAACATTTAAAAAAAAAATTATATAAATTTAAAGTATCATAAAGTTATTTTAATACTATAATTATAAATATATATTCGTAAATATAATATATAAATGCTTCAAATAATATATTTATAATATTATTTATTTATAAAACCTATATTTAATAAATATTATAGAATATTATCAGCATATACAATAGAGTTAAGGAGGGGCAGATTTTTAATTTTTTTTTTAAATATTAAATATTAAGATAATAAATATAATCTATTAAATGGTATTTAAATTATGTTTATATGTCAAATAAAACGTATAAAATGGGTATTTTATATCTATACTAAACAACTAAATTTTAAATACATCAATTTAAATGTTTATACTTATTATTATATAATAATAATTAATACTATATAGTATATTATATATTGTGGATAATAGATATTAAATATAAATATAATAAAGGATTAGAAAGATATTATAAAGAGTTAAAATTAAAATTAAATTCACATAATGAATGAATGAATGAATGAAAATAGTTTATTGAGTTCAGTTATAATGTGTACATTATTAACTTTAGACTCTAATTACAATAGTTATGATTATTGTTCACTATTCACATTCACATAATGTACGATTACATTTGTAATTCATATTTTCAATATATTTAGTAAACGTATATATCATAATAAATTAGTGTTCATTTTGTTAAAAATACATATATATCATAACTTAGGCGTATATCATAACAAATACGGTAGATGATTAAGTATAACAGTAAGCAGTAACATTTTCCATACACATATAAAGCTAAGCTGCATGGGCTAGTAGGGGCTGTTGTTACCTGATCTATAGGCAGGCCGTATTTCTCGGCGAAGAATACCAGATAATCGCTGCCCGAGTAGAACGCGTTGCTTCGATTGACGTCGGCCACTTGACCTACGACCCTGTCTACGTTCAGCCGACGGCTACTATTCGAAGGGGGCGGAGTCACGGCGATGGGGCGGTCTCCTCCGTCCGATGGGGCGTGGGAGACAGGCGTCGGTACCGGGTGGTGGTGATGATGCTTCTTAGTGGGTCTGTGTGACATCGCGCTGCTGTGTTGTAATTAGGGGGTAGTCGACCTATCGGAAATATTTAGATGAAAACAACATTTTGAATCATCTACGTATTATATTTAATAATTAAATTTTAATTTATTCGATATAAGAGATAAATTCAAGATTTTTATATTCATTAACAAAATGTTAATACTTTATTACAATGATTTGATTACCCACTTAAATTATATTCCATTTATATTCACTCTACTAACTAAACAACACGACTACCTTTATTGCCTAATTACATTCCATACTGCACCTGGCAACTGATGATCTACAAACCATACCCTCCCGACTGACCCTTCTTTAGTAGGAAATATACTTGGAAGTAGTCTAAAAGCTTGGTAATCTGCCTCTGAGCACGAGTGTAATGCTACGGTTAGTGCACTATAGTAAGCCATACGCCTGTGTTTAATCTCGGCTATACTGAAACTATGGGTTTGTTACTTTCAGCCGGACTGAGACTTAACATGTGGTCTATACGGAGGTGCGGTTTAAACTTCACAAGTAACGTATATACACATCTAGTATTAGAGTAACTATATTACTCTATGATTAAAGCTTTGTGTATATGAAAGAATATAATCTATATTATGAATTAAATTAAATTAGATTAATATCAAATTATTCTGAATTATTATAATATCTTATAGTATACAATAGTATCGTTATAATATTTAAATTGTATAAAATAAGTGATAAAATATAATGTTGATATATGTTAACTTTATCATTAATATAATTACTATTTATAAAAATACTAATGTGAATAATTTTAATATACATCAATATATTTTATTATTTAAATATCATTTTAATTTTATTTTATCATGTAAACATTATTTTTATTTTATTTTATTATGTAAATATTATTTTAATTTTATTTTATTATTTAAATATTATTTTACGATGGCGCCGATATTTTCATATAATTTTATAATTTAAGAAATATATATAAAGTTATTAAATATATATATAGGTTATTTATTAATAATATATGCCATATCTTGTAAAATAATAATATAGTATATAATATTAAAATAAAATATTAGAATATATGTGTCATTACATATATTATAATACATATTAAAATATTTTTTTAATTATAAAATATATTTATATATAGATATTATATGTTATAAATATTATTTTCTATTATAAGTATATAGGATCCATTCATATTAAATTGTGTTATATTTTATTTAAAAACACAATTTTAACCACTGCAAAATAATATATTATTACATTATATTATAGTACTATAATTACTACACAATCACATAAATCTATTTACAAACCAATTAAAAACAAATAAAGCTGAAAAATGGATATTTATATATTGAGAAGTGATTAATTGCATTTCATGCTATGCTTATATATGTTTAATATAGATTATTTCTATAAATAAAGAACATCCTATCTGTTCTCGTATATTTTTGTAAACTTGTAGTGTATGCTTAAATGATTTTACGTGGAATGTCATATAATACATATTATTATTATTATTATTATTATTAAATGTTTATATTTATATTTGTATTTTTAAATATAATTATTTCTATATTAAACTTTATATATATTTAATATAGATATTATACAAATGATATAATAATTATATTATTTAATAATGTATTTGTATTAAACTTGTTCTATATAATCTTAAATATATTACACTATATAGAACGAGTTTATTGTAATTATTATATATATACTATTAGTATAATAATAATTATAGTATAGTAATAAGGGGGATCTGCGAAGTATCAACAACAAAATAGAAAACTAAAAAATATGTGATGCGTATCAGAAATTAAATTTCAGTGAACGTGAGAACAAAGGTAGGAAATATGAATGCGCGTGTTTGTGAATTAGTAATTAGTAATATATTAATAATTAGCATTATATGATATATAACCTAGTTTTACATTGTGCACACGGCACCCAAACAGAGCTATTATTATACAGCTATATACATGTGTAATTCGGGGATAAAGAAACACTATATATACATACACACACGCACACACACGGGGTGCAGTGTGCACAATGTAAAACTAGGTTATATATCATATAATGCTAATTATTAATATATTATATAATACTACTAATTAACAAGCGCATTCATATTTCACACTAGTTCTCACGTTCACTGAAATTTAATTTCTGAATATGCGCGCGCCACCCGCCACATATTTTGTAGTTTTATATTTTTGTGTCGCATACAATTCTAATAATAGTATTATAACAATTATTATAATAGTATAATTACTGACTAATAGAAATTTTGTTTTAGAAACAACTATGTAATTTTAACTATGATAATGTATCATATAGTTACTACTATTAGAGAGCAAGGCCAGTGTATTTTAAATAATATGTGTTAATGAATGCTTGCTAATATATTTATATGTAATAATCAATGGAATGTTACATTGATTGTATTTATACATTTGTAGCGTTAATATTACTTAATAATGATTCTATAAATGATTATATTGTTGTATTACTACTAAATAATAATATATATGTATATGAACATTAATAATGATTCATTATATAATGCATTACTTTAATTAGTGCTTGTATTACTATTAAATGTAATTAATTGAAATGTAACTAATAATAAACTATTATCATTATAATTGGTTAATGGTAGAATACCCGTATATATATATTGGTAACGTACAATGTTCGTCGCACATTCGTGAACAGTTTTCACTGAACACCCTCCACATATTATTTATAATACTCCCTTTTAACATAAAATGTATGTTACTACTATGATTATCATAATGATAGTATTAGTTAACTTAAAGTATCACTAGAAGATTATATTATTTGATATATATATATATATTTAATATAATATTAAATAATTATTATGGTAATTATTATTATTATTATAATTATTATAATATCATTATGATAATGATTATCATAATGATTTAATATATATGATATATGATTTTACATATATGATATACCTATGATAATGCTTATGATAATCATATTTAATATGATATTATAATAAGAATAATAATATCATATAATATTAAATATGGTTAACAATATAATATACAATAATAAATATATACATATTATACACGATCAAAATTAGTTAATATTGAATTACTATAGATTGAATATATATGTTCAACATAATGTTGAAATAAAAGTACAGAAATATTTCTTAAAAATAAACTTTATTTTTATAAAGTACTTAACATTATATTAACTATAGATGTAATATAAGTTTAGTATGCTAATAAATCGTTTCATATAGTTCATTATAATAATTATTATATTAATCAGGAATACTAACTATTATATATTTTAAACTATTCGTTTATAATTAAAACTTTATTTATTAGAAAAATTCAAACATTTATTTATTTTTAAATATATTAGCGTCATCTATAGGCCATTAGCAACTAGGGACAAAGATTTAACGATATAATTTCTTTGCATATATTATTGTTTTTACGGAAATCAACCCTTTTTCATCTTCAAAATGGTCGAAAGGTTTTGAATTTACCCTACTCGAAGATTATCAACAAATATCCTTATTAATATAGGATATTTGATTGATTTAAAAAATGGATTACATTGTAGATAGTTTTAACTAAGTGCTGATATAAATATTAGTTTGAAAGAAAATGTATATTGAATGAATATTAGCCAAATAAATCGATGTTTACATATAAATTTAAATAATCGAGGATGATTATTTTAATTAAAAAAAATAAAAATCTTATTTTATATTATATCATTATTAAATATTATAATAATAAATATAAGTATATGATAAAGATAATTAATAATATTAAAATTAAATTAAAAATGTGAATAAGTAGGAAATAATATGATTTAGGAATATATAAATGAAATATAATTTTTTAAATATTTAATTAGTTATTTCATCAATTTCTTAATAAATTTATAGAAAACCACAAGTACCCGAGACTCTCTTGAAGAAACGTAAGTCTGTAGACAAGCTTCGTGCTTCCCGCGCGAAAGCTTATCTTCTACAGAAGAAAGTTTACAAGGCCAAGCGATCGCTTATGTTCAAACGTGCTGAATCTTATGTCAAGGAATACAGGAATCAAGAGCGTGAACAGATCCGTCTTAAGCGTGAAGCCAAGAAACATGGAAACTTCTATGTTCCCGGTGAAGCTAAACTCGCATTTGTCATGAGAATTCGTGGGTTTGTTAACACATAATATTAACCATGTTAATAGCATATTAAATATGTAATAATTACTATACTAAATTCAGTGGAATATATTTTTTTAATTATCTAATTTCTAAACTATACTTTACAATTAAATATTACTTATTTTATAAACAAAAATGCATACTATTTAAAATAATATACGTTTAAATTTAAAAAAAAACCTATATCATATATATATTTATTTATAATTTCAGTATCAACGGTATCCATCCTCGTCCACGAAAAGTTATGCAACTGTTCCGTCTTAGACAAATCAACAATGGTACATTTGTTCGTTTGAACAAAGCTACAATCCACATGTTGCGTATTGCCGAACCATACATTACATGGGGGTGAGTAATTATATTTATTTCTAGTAATAATATACTTTATTAATATTATCTCTATAATATAGATGCCCAAATCTGAAAAGTGTCAAAGAATTAATCTACAAACGTGGATACGGTAAATTCGGTGGTCGTCGTATCGCTTTAGATGATAATGCTGTTATTGAAGATAACCTCGGTAAGTTATATATATATATATATATATAAAATCTCATACAAATTAACGTATTGTTAATCTTACTTTGGTTTAATGTATGTAAAGTATACCTACATGTAGGTTCGTACAAAACACCATTTTATTGAGTTTTTCCTACGAGTTATAAAATAAGCTATACATTAAAGGCTGGCAATTCACTATATTCTGATTAATGATTATAATAATATAATATACGAAATGTCATCTTATTTATGACTCATATTCTTGTGATCATGATATCTATAGATTTATGTATTTATATATTGATATGCAATCACTAATTTGGATAAACAATTTGTGAGCGTTCAAAGCGTAGTGTAGCGAAAAATAAAAAGATGTTGACCAGATATCATTTTCGATATATGTTATATAATTGAATTTATATTTTTTCTCGTGATCTATATTAATGAATAACTTTATTAGCAACTTACATTTGGCTTAAGTCTACAAAAAGATAACTATATATCATCAACACATTATATTTTTAAAATTATGTTACTACATCTACAAAGTTATGTTTATGATGAATATTAAAATATATGGTTTAATATAAAATCATATGTAATAGTGATGCGAATATTCAAAATAACTACTCAATATATGTTCGTTGTTAGAAATACTGTAATAAGTAACTATATATATAATATTAATGCATACAGTATTTACATATTGTAGTTAGTAAAGTAAATCTAAATAAAGTGCATTTATTATTAATATTTGTATTCAAAATATACTTTTATGGCTAACATCAATTTTTTTCTATGGAAAGATATAACTCGTGCTAAATCGTGAAATTCTATTTTGTATACAAAAACCAACAGTGCCACCTATATAAGGTCAATTTTCGGAACTATGTATTGTTTACTGCTAATTTGTATCTAACTGCACTTTTTAAATGAAAAATAATATACTTGAAATATTATTTGTAGTATGAAAACTACTAATACATGGAATATATTGGTTTTAAATGCTATAAATATCTACATGGCAAGTAAAAGCTAATTTATATTGCATGTAATTTAATAGAGCAATGAAAACATTGTAGTATGCAAATCGCTGCAAACCTAAATAGATTTGATACTGCTGCTAGCAGGGGGATGTATGAATACTAATCATGTTGCTTAGATATATTTGGTAACATGTTACCATAAAACACTCCAAATAGACTATATTTACTTAATGAGTGAAATTAACTGAAGTAATTATTAATTAATTCAATACAAATATATTGGTTTTTTACTATTTACATGGCAAAATATTTTTTAAATTAGCCATGTTCCATACTGTTTACCACCATAATAAACATGTTGTATTTCATAATTATAAAAAGAAAATTCTGTATTATATTATTTAATTATTTATGGAAATATACTCCTTAATCTATATTATTTATGAATCATAACCATAATTATATTCATGAAATTATATTGTAGGTAATAAAATATATTTTAGTAGACAAATGTAATAGTATGAAGTGTTAATTACACATTATTTTTCTTTATTGATATATTACAATACTAAGTATTTGCACCACTATTAATTGACTGATTTCTATTCACATTATTAATTTCATAGATAATTATTATATATATAATAGTAAAACATGGATAACTTTCAAATGCTTTTATATATGATAAAGCCTAATGTATAAAGACAGCCAAATTTGTATTTAAATAAATGTTCTATAATTTGTGTTGACAAATATTAAATATATTATTCTATTTATTAGGTAAATATGGAATTATCTGTATTGAAGATTTGATTCATGAAATCTTTACTGTCGGAGAACACTTTAAAGAAGCAAACAATTTCTTAAACACATTCAAATTGAACACTCCCAATGGTGGATGGAGAAAGAAGAACAATCACTTCGTCAACAGTGGAGATTATGGTGACAGAGAAGACAAGATTAACGCTCTTCTGAGACGTATGATCTAAATGAATAAAAGTATTGTCTACATTATATTTTATAATTTAAAATATGTACATTGTATAACTTTATATGGATAACTTTAATACATCAACATATATTAATTAACATATCAATAGTAATTATATAATATTTAGTTTTAGTATAATTATATAAGTATTTCAATTAAATATCAATGTGTGTGTTCATAAATTTTAGATTATTTATATAAATGTAGAAAAAGTCTTAAAAATGACTATAATATTGACAGTGTACGAGTATTAATGTACATTGGGATTATTTTGTAATAAGATAATATAATATTAAATGTGTATATGTGAGATTATATTTCCAAATAGATTATAATGTAGTCATTCAATAAGTAGAAATGTATGGTTTTATTTATGACAATATTTATATTTTGTTTTCTATGGCCTAAATAACATATTTTAAAAGTAAAAATATATCTATTATATTTAAATTATCATTTATATGATGTATAACATGTATATAGCCAAGTAAATAATGTAACTGACCCCCATATTTTTATGGTGGTATATAATATATATTTTCCTCACTTTTTATTAACAATTTTAAAATAATAGCCCTTGGATATTCCAAAGGGCTTTGATAATACTTGTTTATAATGTCAATAGAATATTAAAAGATTACATTTAAAAACAAATTAAAATATTGTAATTATATAATCAAATTTATTATATTTACAAATAAATATAAAAGTCAATGATACAATAGTTACAGACAGTTACTATATACAATAAATTACTGGTAATTGACTGATATTGAAATAATGTTTCATACTAGTGTAATTTAATTAAATGCAAATAAATTTGAAAATATTAACAATAGATTTTAATATTTACTATCTGAGAAATTTGATCTTTTAAACTCTATATTTCAGCAAAATATTAATATGTTTTAAAGAAATTGTGGATGTCTTACATTTTTTGGATATACATGAGCCAATTTATATCGTAAGATTTTTATTTATAAAATAGTGTAAGAAAAATATTCATCCCATTTGTTAATTATAATATAATTACCGTATATGTATTTACTTTAGTAAAATTTAATCGGATTTCCCTACTCACTATCGCATAAAATTTATATTTCATGTATAAATAATATATAAATTTATTAAATTATAGTTAAATGCTATGTACAATTATAATATTCTATAAGGAAATGTAAGTGATATGTAGGATAATAATTAAGTTTATGATTTAAGGTTTAGTATATGAAGACTACAGTTCTTGTTATTAGATACTAAATCAAATAGTGGATACATTACAAAGTTTGGTTACTAATTTAAGATCGCAAATTAAATTTCACCAAATTTAACAATCCTGTTAACTCTAGTTTTGTGAAACTATTATATTACGCTTGATTAATCTTATCGAATTGTATTCAATACACATTTTAATTTGATATAAAAAGCATATATAAACTTATTTTTAATCTAAAAATATATGGGAAAGTAGAGACTAATTTGTGTTAAATATGACGCCTGACATTTGTTGTTATTCAAATTTATCTTTTTAAATGTTTTGATTGTAAATCTGCAATTTATGAAAAATAATCTTAAGGGGATATCTCATTCCGTCATTTAATGTATAGATATAGTGAATGCAAAATAAATTTGTGTTTTTTTTTGATATAAAAAGGAAATATAAAGCTAACAATATGTAGCCGTATTTCTGCATTCCAATATATTTCATATATAATGAAATGAAACATAAAGAATACATTTTTTTTATAATAATCTAGAATATATTCATTATAAATGGCCTCATATATTTTGCACATGAACGTTATTAATATATAGCAACACAATTAGTAAGATAGTTTTATATGTGCGGTTAATTTTATATATGAATTACGTGTAAACAATTATTCTGTGTAAATCGCATTGGAAATTTCACTAAAATACACGTTTATCTAATATAGTATATAATCAATAGTATAAAGCAATATTTGTATCGTATCTATAGACAAAATATTAAGATACATATATATATATAATCAATAGTATAACGTTAAATCGTATATTATAAAATAAATAATTTATTTTTTAAATATGTAGGTTTATTCATCAAATATGATTTTTGTGCTATTTCTAAATCGATTTAATTTTACATTTTTGTACATATTATAAATAAACCTTTATTAATATTCCATTATAATATGTATTTTGTTGTTTTTAATATATTTTACTCTGAGGTATCCTATAAACTCTGAGGAGAAAAGTGTTGGAGGATCGGGTGTGGATTGGATTAGTGGGTAGGGTTATGTGTAGATGGAGAAGGGATGCAAGGTAGTCTGGGGAGTTATGATGTTTGGCTTTGTGGATTGTAAGGGAACTTTTTATTTAATACGGTAGGAGACTTGGAGACAGTGTAGTTGTTTGAGGAGAGGTGTAATGGAATCAGAGAAACGACGGGGAAGAGGATGGACGCAACGTATTAGAGCATTTTGAAGACATTTCAGTTTAATAAGTTTGTAGACGGAGAGATTGAATAGTAGGTTGTTGTAATAGCCGAATAGGGGGAATATATAGGATGAGGCGATGGTAACAGCAATGGGGAAGGAATAGATCCATTCCACGCTTGAGTTTCGAATTAGTCGGAAACAGTGTAAGTGGTAGTATATGGATTTGTGCATGCGGGTAATGTGATATCAAGGGAAATAGTGGAGTCGATGTGTATACACATATATATATACTATAGGCTAAGGTTACGTAAATGTTTAGAATAGGGGAGGGTAGTAATGTTTAGTAAGATGGGGGTGATTCAGGGAGGGTGGAGGAACATAGGCCCTAAGTAAGTGGAGAAATATAGCTTCGGTTTTGGTGGGGTTAAGTTTAAGGGAGTTGGAAGTAAGCCATTGGTTTAAGGAATTGATGCAGGAGGATAGTCGGTTGGGGGCATGAGTCGGGTATTTGGTGCAGTTGAGGTAGGGTTGAAGGTTATCAGCGTAGGTATGAAAGGAAATGTCTAGGTAGTCGGTACATATTAGGAACATGGGGAGGATGTAAATGTTAAAAAGGAGAAAAAAGTATAACAATACTAATAGAAAATTCTACGATAATAGCAAATCCCTTTGATAATAGCAATGACAGAACGTCTTCTAATTCATATTTTGTGAACATTTTATTTTCCACTTGAGTGATTTTATCGTATTGCATTGTCTATAGTAATATGGAGTAAACAGGAGTAAACATTTTATTTAAATACAAAAATAAATGTAACAACTCGCTTTTAAATCAATGATTTAAATATTGTTATATTAAAATCATAATGTAATTTAATATATATTGTATATATATATATATATATATATATATATAATTCACTCATTGATAATATATTTTGTAATGTTAATTGTAATCCTATTCGTAATAATATAATTATAAGTGATGTGAGTGATCATCTTCCGATCTGTCTTATTTATGATGTTAATTATGCAATAAATAAATTAATTAATAAAGGTAAATATAAATATATTAGAAAAATTAATGATAACACTATATCTAATTTTCGAATTAATATAACAAAACATAATTGGAATTATATTTATGATAATATTGATTTAAATATTATATATGATACATTTTTCGAAGATTTAATTGTATTATATAATGAAAATATTCCTTTAATCAAAATTAAAGATATCGACAATAATAAAAAACCATGGATTTACAATAGTATTAAATGTATTAAAATAAAAAATAAATTATATACTAAAGTTTTAAAAAATAAAACAAATTTAGTTAATTTAATCTATTATAAATATTATAAAAATATACTAGGATCTTTAATACGTCGCTCAGAGTATTTATATAACTCCAATAAATTAATCGCTATCCGAAATAACATAAAAAAGACATGGTCTATTATAAATAATGTAATTAATAATACAAAAACTAATACAAATAAATCAGTTGTAAATAAGGTTAACACTCCTAAACCTAATGATTTTAATGATTACTTTAGCAATATAGGTTTAAAATTATCAGAAAATATCAAAGCTACATCTGATAATAACATATATCATACGATGCCTCCAACTAATAAAAATTCATTATTCCTCTCTCCTATTTCAATTTTTGAAATAGAAAGTATCATAAATGAAACCAAAGTTAAATACAGTAATGATACCTATAATTTAAATATGTCGGTAATCAAAGAAATCAGGGTTGAAATTACACCAATATTATTTCATTTATTTAATAGATCTCTATCTGAGGGTATATTTCCAATCGCTTTAAAAAAAGCTAAAGTAATTCCACTATTTAAAGATGGAGATAGATCTAAACCTGACAATTATAGACCCATTTCATTATTACCCCAATTCTCAAAATGATTGGAAAAATTAATAAAAGTCAGAATTTTGAAATTTTTAAACAAGTTTAATATAATCAGTGATACGCAATATGGTTTTCGAAAAAATGTATCAACTTCTGATGCACTTTCCGATGTTATTGAAACAGTTAATTTAAATTTGGAACATTTAAATAATTGCGCTATCGTATCCATTGACCTGTGTAAGGCTTTCGATACTTTAGATCAAGATATTTTAATTAAAAAACTTAGTATATATGATATATGGTATAAGAGGGTATAAGAGGGGTACCCCCAGCTACGTAGCTCTCAAATTATTAGGAAGCTATTTAAAAGATAGGCAACAATATGTTAGTTTTATGAATACTACTTCAAATATTAATAATATTGCATGTAGTGTACCACAAGGTTCGGTTTTGGGGCCACTGTTATTTGTATTGTACATCAATGATCTCCCAAATATATCTAATTCATTTAAGCCTGTATTATTTGCTGATGACACTAATTTGGTTTTTTCTGATAAATCAATTACTGATCTAAAAACGAATATACAAGTCACTTAAATAAGCTCTTTGATTGGTTAAATATTAATAAATTGTCCCTTAATGTTAGTAAATCTAGTTTATTACTGTTTAATATTAGAAATAAAAATAATAATGTTAAATTGAATGTCAATATTAATGATATAAAAAAAGTAACATAAAACAAGTAACAAATTTAAAATTTTTAGGAATAATAATTGATGACAAATTAGATTGGAAATCACAAATTAATTATGTATCTACGAAATTATCTAGAGCTATTGGTATTTTAAATAAAGTGAAATTTAAATTGAATTTTAAATCTTTAGTATTGGTATATAATTCATTTTTTTATTCTCACCTTACATACTGTTGTCATATTTGGGGTAATACATTTTTTTCAAATTTAAATAAAATATGTATATTACAAAAAAGAGCTTTGAAAATTATAAATAATGATTCTAATTATTCAACTTTTTATATTATTCATAAGTCATTACAATTTCATGATATCGTAAAAATGAATACCATAAAGTTTATGTTTAGGGCCAGGAATAATTTATTACCTATTAATTTGCAAAAATTATATTCAATTAAATTACATAATACCTATTTATTTCATAGATTAAAAGTTAGAACAGATAGAAAATCTTTCTGCTTATCTATCACAGGTCCTAGACTATGGAATAATTTAGATAATTCCATAAGAAACATTTTAAATTTCAATTTATTTAAAAGAACTTTAAACAAATATTTATTGAATAGTTATCATTACATTTTTAATTGTCCTTTTAATTTATATTTTTAACTTTTAATTTGACTTATGAAAATATTAATATTATTAATTTTTAAATAACTTTATAAAACTATGACTTTAACTATTAGCTGACTCATGACATCATTTTATTTAACTTTTATCCGACTTATAATATAATTTACTTTTAAAATGACTTATTGAACATTTTAATTGACTAATTTGTTATATTATTATTATTATTATTATTATTATAATTTTTACTTTTATTTTTATTTTTATTTTTAATCTAAGTTTTTAATGTTTATTATAATTCAGTTGTATAGTTTGTTCCTATTTGTTTTATTATAACTTTTTAATATATTTTTATTATAATTTTATTATATGTTTATATATATATTTATATATTTTATTATAATGATGATTAGATTACGAGGAGTTTTTTAATAATATTATTGTATTTTTATTATTTTATCTAAATCATGTTCTACTATTTATAAAGAATATAAACTTATACATTTTTTACTATTTATAATTGTATTATTTTTAATTATTTTTTTCTTTTATTACATTTATATATTTATATTAAGATGTAGAATAATTGTGGAATTTGTTTTTTTTTTGTATTTCGTTGACTCTTAATTCATAAATTTGTCATATTTTATATCGGGTAGTATGGATGCATTTGCTGGCTCCAAATGTTACCAGTGTATATACTATTGGCGAAAGTAAATTCCCTACGGTTTTTGACTTGATGAACCCACATTCGGAAAGTTGATATATTATGGTGGTTTATGCTTTATGAGTTGATGATTTATTTTAATTTAATTTTTCACTCTATTTTTTGTTCTACTATTTCTTGATTTTAATTATATTCCTATATCATTT
Source organism: Osedax fenrisi (assembly GCA_964019155.1). Taxonomy (NCBI): domain Eukaryota; kingdom Metazoa; phylum Annelida; class Polychaeta; order Sabellida; family Siboglinidae; genus Osedax; species Osedax fenrisi. Next base: position 46,126,771 of record OZ025243.1, read on the forward strand.
TTTCTCCTCGTAATCATAAAAGGGTGAAATACTTGATAAGCTCTGCTTATTCCTTCACCCAGGCAATTGCCAAATCTGATTTTATTATTATTATTATTATTATTATTATTATTATTATTATATATATATTGTATATAACCTTAGGTTATATAGGGGAAAGTCCCTGATTACCGACCCCTAAATGATTATTTGTAATAACTTATTCAATATTAAATATATTTATTTGAAATTTTGTAAATAGGGTAATATTATGGTAATGAATAATGTGGCTATTTTAAATTTTTGATATAATTATATTTACAAGAATAAACAAGGGGGTCGGTAATCGGATACCTGTTCCTAATACCGACCCCCTTCCCCTATTACCGACCCCCTAAAATAATCGTGGTATACATACTTTTAGTATTATAATATCCAATCAACATAGTAGATATTAATAAATATAATTAATTATAACATGCACGCAATTATTTTTTATTGAATTTATGTTTTAATAGTAATATTAAATTTAAATTTAAACTTTATAGTAATTATATTAAAATAGTATATATTATTATTTAATATTTAGTTATTAATCAGTATGTATATAATATAATGGAATCATGAATCCTTAATCTATATCAATGATAAACAAACAACTTATGACATATTTTAAAGTAAAATACTGATCTATTTTGATTGGATATTATAAATCACATGGGGGTCAGTATTAGGGTAATTTAGAGGGTCGGTAGAAAATCATATGGGTTGCTGTAATTAAGATATTTTGGTTAATAGTTATTCAAATTGAATTATTTTTATAATAATTATAAACATTTTATTGATCTACAATATTATGTACATTATTAAGTTTTCTTTTAATTAATAAAGTATTTACAATGATTTAAAAAAAGTTATTATTCAAATTTTTAAAAAGTAAAAACAGAATATTACATTTTATCAAATAACAATTGTAGGATTAAATATTTGTTAAAACAAAATACTTATTCATATGTATCATTAAATTACTAACAGTTCGTGTATATATTATTTTTTGATATCTCTTATAGTTACTGAGATACGAGAGGGGGTCGGTATTAGGAGGGGGTCGGTAATCGGGGACTTTCCCCTAGGGAAAGTCCCTATTACCGACACCTAAATGGCTATTTGTAATAACTTATTAAATATTCAATATATTTATTTGAAATTTTATAAGTAGGGGAAAGTAACCTAATACGGACACTTTAACAATAAATGGTCTTAAAATTGTATGACTCATTATTTGTATTCAAAAATTACAATATATTAATATTATATGATTATAGATATTATTGTGATTTTAAAATTTTATTTAATCTTTTAATTCCATAGATAACATGGGTGTCCGTATTCAGTACCCGTGTCCGAATACAGAAACCCTGTGTTATAATACGGACACCCTATATACCACTAGATAAACTATATATTATTGATGAATCAATCAGAAAAATTATATTTACATTATTTATAATTAATGTTATGAACAATTGATTCTAATTTAATTAGTTAATTATTTATTTATTTTTATTATTTTATTAATTAATAATACAATTTAAGTATCTAAATAATAATAAAATTATATTTAACTTTATTGGTGGTATTAATATTATAACGAACGCGATTTTTATGAAAATCAGAATAGTTCATACGCTGCGCGCTGATTGATTATAGGGTGTCCGACAGACACTGTCCATATTAAGACATTTAGAGTGTCCGTATTAGGTACTTCTATGACCTCTAGATATATGCTTATAACTTAATGAATAGTTTATAACAAAAAGTAGCAATTATGTATATAATGTATAGAATTATTTTGTTTTTAATAATATATTGATATGTTTTATATCGATACGTTTGTATATTCTTGAGAAGGTATTATGTTGAATTTTTTTTTCATAAATTTAAAAAACGTAATAAAATAGTTTTTTTGGATATATCAGCACTATTTTGAATACTTACAAAATTAAAAATACTTAATTAGAAAATTTATATAATTATGAATATTTTATTCATTAAAATATTTTTTAGGATATATGGTTTCTGAAATACCGAATGTGTCCGTATTCGGTTACTTTCCCATATAAATATTTTCTGTAAAATAATAAAAAATAAAATATATAATGTTTGAATTATATTTGAATATTAGGGTTTAACAAGATGGTTGCATTTTATTTCCGCTCTCCGCACTGGCTTACACTTTCAGACATTGTATAGTAGGTATATGCGTATTATGCCTATCACTCTATTAACTCTAGCTCTATGGTTGAAGATATGATATATGCACACGTTGACCCATAGAGCTAGATAGAAACTTTCTTATAAGATATCTTGGTTAATAATTATTATAATTATATTATTTTAATATATTTTATAAATATGTTATTGATCTACAATATTGTGCATTGTATTACGTTTTATTTTAATTAATAAAGTATTTACAATAATTTAAAAAAGTTATTATTTAAATATTTAAAAAGTGAAACCAGAATATTACATTTTTATCAAATTACAAATTTAGGGTTTAATATTTAAAAAAAAAATACTTATTCATATTTACCATTAAATTACTAACAGTTCATGTATATATAATTAGTTTATATATCTCATTGTTACTAAGATACGAGAGGGGTCAGTATTAGGAAGGGATCGGTAGGGGTACTTTCCCCTAAATTATATTAATTCCCTGCTAACAGTAATAGCCTCATAATAGCAACATAATAGAATAACTAATAGCCTCAAATGTTTACATTGTGCTATTATGCTGCTATTATGTTGACATTAAAAGTCTATTATTCTGCTATTAATTTTTAATATTATTATGCTTCTATGATGTTTCCATTAAAAGTATATTATTCTGCTATTATGCTTCTAGTATCAGATCAGCTACATAATAGCAGCATAATAGACTTTTAAATGCACACTAATAGCAGCATAATAGCATCACAAATTAATAGCAGCATAATAGACTTTTAATGGCAATATATTAGCAGCATAATAGCACAATGTAAACATTTGAGGCTATTAGTTATGCTATTATGTTGGTATTATGAGGCTATTACTGTTAGCTGGATTGGAATGTCGACATAAACAATATAAAAAACATCGTTCAATTCAAAACTAATTTATAAATAAATATATTTTATTTTACTGATATATATCTATGAATATCTTCAACGATTTTACGAAGTTACCTTCGGAAAATCTTTGATATCTTCGATTCAAAGATTGAAATCCTTTGAAATAATTGAACCATAGGTATTTCACTTAAATTAAATACACTATTTAAAGTATCAAGTTGGGAGTACAAAAAGTAACTATTGCGGATAGAGAGCAGACTACTTCCGCTGGAAGTTATCCGTACGTCGTAGGGTCATATACCCAGCTAACATTAACAGCCTTGTAATATTCTCATAACAGCATCACAAAAACAGCCTTATGTGTAAATAAATGCTGTTATATGAGGCTGTTATATGAGGCAGTTATGAAGATGTTGTGAGGTTGTTGTGAGGTTATTTTGAGGATGTTATTAGGCTGTTATATTATGATGTTACGAGGCAGTAATTAGGATATTATATGAGGATATTATAAGATAACGTTATGAGGCTGTAATTAGACTGTTATATGAGGCAGTTATGAGGTAATTATATGATGATGGTATGAGGCTGTAATTATGTTGTTATATGAGGCAATTATGAGGATATTACATGTAGATGTTAAGAGGCTGTAAATTGGCTGTTATATTAGGAGTTTATGAGGATATTATATGACGATATTATTGAGCTGTAATTAGGCTGTTATATAAAGTAGTTATGATTATATTATATGATGATATATTATTAAAGTATTTAGAAATGTACAAACATGTATACTTTTAGGCCAAATAAGGAGGACAACTCAAGAAACGGTTTTACACTTTATGTTGCGGGAAAACAATTACACTACTTAATAACACGCATTACAAAAACTCTTCTAATTATACTTAAGTGGTAAATAATGTAATAATAATAGTTATATGGATAATAATAATTACATATAGAATAATTATATATAGAACAGCTGAGTAACGTTAAACATATCTGCATGCAGCGTCGACCGACAATATAATATCTCAATGTAAAAGTCGGCATGACTACATTTTCACATATAGATTTCACATACATAATATTTATTTCACGATCTATTAAATACACCATATAATATAAGGTGCATATGGAATCATGCTACTAGCATTGTATATAAAAGGGCTTCACGGAGATTCCATGATAATCACGAATGCAGCACAGACTGATATTTTCATCTCTAAGGCTCTATAGCCTATACGTCTTGATTATCATGGAATGATGTTGTGATCTCTAAGGCGACACGTTACTGGATATCATGGACTGCTGTGGATTGAGTGATTTTTATTTAAGTAAATATATAGTTTATATAGTCGCAAGTATACATATTTTCAAACGTAGTTATCTCGAAGGTGAACGTATATGGAACGCTGTTGTTCACTTTGAAGACGCAATTGCGTCAGACTTAAGTCAGTGATAATCACGGGCTGCTGTTGACATCTAAATTAATATATAATATATATAAATAAGATTATAAGTCAACTTATATATAATATAAAGTAATAGGTTTGTGTATAGTTTTGATATATATATTTATATGTGTTACCTCTCATTATAATTTGATTGCATTAGCATGAGAGTGGCTTTGAAGATACTAAAATAACATCAATATATACAAATGAATCATAAGTTATGATTCATAACCGATGAAATATGACCATTTATTTACTGACTAAATGACAATGCATACTAGCTTATACGATGAAGATATATTTTATGTATTATAACATTATAAATTATAACGCTTTGACAGTGCATAGTAGTAGTTGATTTCAAAATACAGGTTCCGTTGCTAACAACATATATCCAATTATATATTTACATATAAATATCTATAAAGAAACATACGTCAAGCTTTCCAATAAAATAAGATAACTAAATACAACATTTTATTAGTAATTTATATTAGTAATTTATAAGATTGAATTACAATATAATATCTCAATATAAAAGTTGACATGACTACATTTTCTCATTACATTCCTTCAGGCGGAATATTTATTCCACGATCTATTAAATATACAATATAAAGGAAAGTCCCCGATTACCGACCTCCTCCTAATACCGACCCCATATCGTATCTTAATACATATAAGAGATATCAAAAAATAATATATACACGAACTGTTAGTAATTTAATGATACATATGAATAAGTATTTTGTTTTAACAAATATTTAATCCTACAATTGTTATTTGATAAAATGTAATATTCTGTTTTTACTTTTTAAATATTTGAATAATAACTTTTTTTAAATCATTGTAAATACTTTATTAATTAAAAGAAAACTAAATACTGCACATAATATTGTAGATCAATAAAATGTTTATAATTATTATATAAATAATTCAATTTGAATAACTATTAACCAAAATATCTTAATTATAGCAACCCATATGATTTTCCTAATACCGACCCCCTAAATTACCCTAATACCGACCCCCATGTGATTTATAATATCCAATATAAATAGATCAGTATTTTACTTTAAAATATGTCATAAGTTGTTTGTTTATCATTGATATAGATTAAGGATTCATGATTCCATTATATTATATACATACTGATTAAGAACTAAATATTAAATAATAATATATACTATTTTAATATAATTACTATAAAGTTTAAATTTAAATTTAATATTACTATTAAAACATAAATTCAATAAAAAATAATTGCGTGCATGTTATAATTAATTATATTTATTAATATCTACTATGTTGATTGGATATTATAATACTAAAAGTATGTATACCACGATTATTTTAGGGGGTCGGTAATAGGGGAAGGGGGTCGGATTTAGGAACAGGTATCCGATTACCGACCCCCTGTTTATTCTTGTAAATATAATTATATCACAAATTTAAAATAGCCACATTATTCATTACCATAATATTACCCTATTTACAAAATTTCAAATAAATATATTTAATATTAAATAAGTTATTACAAATAATCATTTAGGGGTCTGTAATCGGGGACTTTCCCCTAATATAAGATTTCATATGTAATAATTCTACTAGCATGCATGATAGAAATGCTGGATGGTACGTTGATCAGTCACGAAGACTTCACTTAGATTATATGGCCATAACGAATGCGACACAGACTGCTATTGTTATCTTTAAGACACCACATAATTGATTATCACGGAATACTGTTGTCATCTTGAAATCGACACAGAACTAAGTATCATGGACTGATGTTGATGAATTGAGTTTATATTTAATCAAATATATTGTTGAAAGAATACATATTTTCTAACGTTATTGTCATGTTAAAGGAGAAAGGTCATATGTTGATTTTGTCACTTATATATAAAAATACGATTATAAGTTAACTTATATATTTATAAGTATTATATTTATATTAATATGTTTACATTTGAGTATAGAGTTTTGGAAATATATTTATATCTCTGGTTATAATCTGATTGAATTAACATGAGGGTAGCTTTAAAAGTAATAAAATAACAACAATATATATATATATGAATGATATAACTGATGAAGATATAACCACTTCCGTAATTACTAAATGACATCGTCGGGTTGACTGTGCACTAGACCGGTTCGTACTCAATTTGTTTTCGTAATTTTATAAACCTTCACATCTGTGACAATTATGTATGCTATGATAAATAAGTGTTTAAAATTTTAGACCTATATCTTAAATATTGTTATGTCACGAGACCTTTTAATTTTAACATTGAATACATATAAAATTTAACATGGGGGAGATATAGAAATAAGTTTTATTCAATTTTTATAAAATTGTATGATTTTTTTTAAGCCAAGATGGATATATCCTAGAAAAATATATAACAAGTAGTATAAACAATACAAAATATTTTTCATAACAATATAGATGCCCAAATTTTATAAAATAATTTTAGTAAAAAAAAATGTCTAAAAATCGTATAATTTAATATAAATAAATTATTACAATTTAATTTAAAAAATTAAAATATATAATTTATAGATAATAATAATACAATTCAAATTAATTATTAAAAAATTAAAAATTATTTTTAGAAAAAAAATTAACATCATTTGTAAATTTTTTTGGATTTTTATTTGAAATATGAAATACAAAATAATTTTACATATTTTTTTATTTTTTTTATTTTATTTGTATAAAAGACATTTATATCTAACTTATATCCACAATTCAATACAATATGATCACTCAAATTCATGTAAAGTATAATTATATATATTAATTTTAAAAAATTAATTATTTTTTTGAATTAATTTGAAATAAATACTTTGTAAAATGGTGTATTTTCTCTAGTTTTAGGAGACATTAATATTGGTAATTTGTAGATATAAAAATGAAATATAGATATTATATTAATAATAAATATAAATAATGGTATATATTATATTAATTCATTAAATATAATACAAATACATCATTAATTTTAAATATTAATTTAAAAATGTGTAAACATCAAAGATAATAAGATGGCGTCATTACTATTATACATGGAATACTATACATTTTATCTTAAAATAATAATTTATATTTCAAACTTTAAATGCTTCGTGACCAAAGGTAACTATTTTTTTATAAAAATTGTTAATAAATATTATACTAAAATATAGATATGTATTATATTTTATATGAAGGATTAAAAATTGAATCGAACGAACCGGTCTACTGTGCACTGTAGCCGTTGATTTCAAAATTGGTTTTATTTCTAATAACCTATATTCACATATGTTTATAAACAGAACATAAGTCAAGCTATCAAATAAAATAAGATAGCTAAATACAAAATCTTAACAACATTATTTTATTATTGAATATGTAATTTATAAGATAATATAATCACTACCAATATACTAGCTCTAGCAATAAACATAGTCATACCCACATCATCCAAACTTTGAAATCATAGGCTACATTGCTCAAATAAATATCAAATATACTATATTTAATTTTTTATAAACAACGTCATAATAATATGCATTGTTTAATATGAATTTACAGACTGTAATATTTGTACTTCAAATTATCAATAAATTATAATATATATATATATATATATATATATATATAGATAGTCTATTATATACTATCTATTAGATAATACAACATATCTATTTACTATAGTAATATAATACTATATTATATAATCACTATATATTTAATAGTGTAGGTTATATACACATATTGCATATGGATACCAATGATCTCGTACGACGTGATCTCGTCAACATTGGTGATCTTGCGCAATGTTAATTTAATAATTATTTATAAATAGTAGCATTGATATTGAACACAAAATCATCAAACCAAATTAAAACACTCCAAACGAGATCACTGATTACCTTAAATATTATATAGTACCTATATACTATAGGTTAATTAATATTAATTAAAAAAAAAGTAATCAATTATAAGGATAGTGCTTTAATATCGACATGCACGTAATCCCTGTTATCTCAGAGTTAAACAAACTAAATTAAATTTTAAAATATTTATTATATATATACCCACTTAATACATATACATAACATTTGGAAATATTTAATTCAGAAATAATGAAGTTATGGTGATTTATTGTTAGGGTGTCGGTATTCGAGTAATCTCCCCTATATAATAAATAATTTTAATTTGTATTTATAAAAATATATACAGACATATATACAACAATATTTTAAATTAAACATAACAGGATAGTTTTTTGCTTTAAAAATATTAAAAAAAAATGTATATATATAATAATTTTATAAAAATAAATACAATACAAAGTAATACATTGTAAATATAAAGTAACTAAGTATTATTGATATATTAAAAAAAATAGGGAAATAAAAAATAAAAAATGAAAAAAATAATATTTAATATAGGTAATTAATATAGGCCCATTAACATAAATATTTCCGTTAATTTCGTTATATTTTACATATAAACTCTGGAACGTCACGCTTCCCCTTAATATTATAATACAATTTATCAAATTAAACGACATATAGTAGCGTATATTAGTTGAAATATAGATAATTTTCAACTTTAATAGGTATCTATTTATAAGACAATATTAAAATATACAATAAGTTGTTGCCTTTTTATTAATGAATCACAATTGATTACAATTATATATAATTGTATACAGAAAAAGTTAAAATTATATTTATATCAATATCAATTTAAATATTTTCTATACCAGGAAGGGGAAATTTATCAGATTGTTATGGTATATTGTAAAAAGTATTGGCAATTGTATCAATTAATAATTTTTACATTTATGTTTTACATTTATTTTTACAATCATTTTTAGTAGGTACCTATATAATTATTTGTAAAAATATAATAAAATATATTCTGTATTTCATTTTATAATTTTTTAATTTTACATAACTATTTTAAGTTAATTGTAATGTATATGTAGGTATATACCTACATAGGGGAAAGTCCCCCTGTGTATTACCGACCCCCTCTCGTATCTCAGTAACTATAAGATATATCAAAACATAATATATACACGAAGTGTTAATAATTTAATGATAAATATGAATAAGTATTTTGTTTTAACAAATATTTAATCCTACAATTTATTGTTATTTGATAAAATGTAATATTCTATTTTTACTTTTTAAATATATGAATAATAACTTTTTTTAAATCATTGTAAATACTTTATTAATTAAAAGAAAACTTAATACTGCACATAATATTGTAGATCAATAAAATGTTTATAACTATTATAAAAATAATTCAATTTGAATAACTATTTACCAAAATATCTTAATTATAGCAACCCATATGATTTTCCTAATACCGACCCCATGTGATTTATAATATCCAATAAAAATAGATTAGTATTTTACTCTAAAATATGTCATAATTTGTTTGTGTATCATTGATACCTATAGATTAAGGATTTATGATTCCATTCGATTATATACATACCTATTAATAACTAAATATTAAATAATAATATACACTATTTTAATATAATTACTATAAAGTTTAAATTTAATATTACTATTAAAACATAAATTCAATACAAAATAATTGCGTGCATGTTATAATTAATTATATTTATGAATATCTACTATGTTGATTTGATATTATAATACTAAAAGTATGTATACCACGATTATTTTGGGGGTCGGTAATAGGGGAAGGGGGTCGGTATTAGGAACAGGTATCCGATTACCGAGGCCTCTGTTTATTATTGTAAATATAATTACTTCAAACATTTAAAATAGCCACATTATTGATTACCATAATATTACCATATTTATAAAATTTCAAATAAATATATTTAATATTGAATAAGTTATTATTAATAATCATTTATGGGTCGGTAATCGGAGAATTTACCCTATATACCAACTTATATAATTCAACATGTAATTAATGAAATTTTGAAAATTATATAATATTGTATTGGCATTATCAAATGAATGTTCTTCGATATTACGTGCATGTCGATATTAGAGTACTCTCCTCTATATAAAGCGGCAATGATAATGAATGTATATGTTGTAATATTATTAACGATGATCTGAGAGCATACATTTGTTAACGGATTTAATGGAATTAATATTATTTCATGAAAGTGGCCACATCTAGGATCACACCCGGATACCGTATGTTTGAATAGTATGATATAGGGGAGGGAAGGGTATTATGGCCGATGTTTTTAGTACCTTACAAGAAACAAAATATATCATACTAATATTGGATATTATGATCCAATAAGTTGTATATATAATTACAATTTGTTGTTCTAAATAATGGATATCAACATTTACTCATTTAATTAGTTGTATTCAAATCATTTGATTTTTATTAAAAAGCAAATTTTCCGTATAAAATAGAGATAAAATACACTAGTGCGGGTATTATGGTCGATAGTTCCGAAATAGCCACTAGGATCGCGTCATGTATTCAAATACGTACTATTTAATAAGAAAATAAAATACATTGTATCAGATATCAAGATACACACGCACTTTTATATTAAATATAAAAATAATTAATCGTTATCTCATTTAGATTTACTTATATTCAGCTACAAACGTTTTTTTTCGATACAAATTACGATTATTTGATTTTTTTCTATAATCAAAAATCAATAATTAATATTGATATAAATAAAAAATGATGTACACTATCATTCTTAGAATTTAATTATCTACATTTTTCATATATATCATTTTTTGATAACTATAATGGTTCTTGAAATATCGTTATCGGCCACAATACCCGCATCGGCCACAATACCCTTCTATCCCCTATCTAATATGCTATATATAGTTTTATTATTGCTAAGTATTGATGTAGGTGGCGTGTTAATAGTGCAACATAACAACTCTTCAATTGGGCTATATCCATTATAATGAAATTAAATAATAGGATATTTTTAATAATCTTCTACTATTGACTCTAATACTACAATGTAGAATCTTTCTCAATATCCTATAGGAGTACGTTTTTTCCTTTTCTTATTGATACTATTGTAATATCTCAATTATTTACAGAACATTGCATCCAATGTAGGTATACTTTAAGAATATACTATTTCATTCATTCCTCATATTACTGCCATCACTAAATCTGAAAATTATCATATTTTTTTAATTATGAAAACTCTTACTAAAACTCTAGTTAATTCCCTTATCCTCTCATGTATAGTTTACTGTTCCTCACTTCTCATCAATATTCCATTATTCTCTAATACTCCACTAAATCGAGTTATTCATTCATAAATCCATAAAACATATATGTTTTATATATGTACGATTTAGTGGAGTATTAGAGAATAATGGAATATTGATGAGAAGTGAGGAACAGTAAACTATACGTGAGAGGATAAGGGAATTAACTAACCTTATTAACTAACCTTATATATAACCTACGAATATAATACCATGCAATGTCATACCAACAACTACCTCCCATTTAACAAACGCTATATTGTTCATTCCTCAATATACTCTTCGAATTGTTCCTCCTATATTTCTGCTTCTTTAGTACAAAGATCTTCACTTTAATTTATTATAAAACATGCATCTCATATTCTCTACCCTATAGGGTATATACTTCAGAATGTCACCACGGTTTTTGAGACTGCAATCATTACGTCGATTATTATCGTATTTGGTTGTCTGCCTCAATTTTACCTATTCCCTAAACCTCTTATTGGTATTCATATAACTAAATAATGCGCTATAGCATTATCTTGTTAAATAGCTTAATATAGAATACACAGGCTATTAGCTATATAGCTAATCGCATTCTTCTAGAGATGTTGTAAGTGATTCATAACACTACAGTGTATACACTATATGGGTATACCCGTAAAGTATTCTATTTGAAACGTGGTATTTCCACGAGGTATAACTTATGTATTTACATTTTAAAAAGGTATGCTTAACAACATTAAATTCGTTATAAATGTTTTCCATCCAATGTCCAACTTTCAATTCCATATAATAATATTAGATATACTTTAAACTTTAAAGGATTAAGTATAATATTTATTTAATAATTTAATTTGTATTTTTTTTTCTTCAGATAATGAACAATTATGATGAATTAATTAATATACATACTTACTACTTACTTACTTCTTTTTTTTTTTTTTAAATATACTAACCTTGATGATATAATCCTCGAATTTGCAGATCAAATGCTAATACAAAGTAAAAAACCAGCTCAATGGTCTAAATGTAATATAGTTCCTATTCCAAAATCTGGCAACCTAGAGGAAGTTGGTAACTATAGAGGAATTGCATTATCAGCAGTCATCGCAAAAATAATTAACAAGATGCTATTAAATCGCATTCAACCGTATATTGACCCTATATTAAGACCAAACCAAAATGGGTTCAGATCCGGTAGATCTACAATGGCACACATCCTTGCACTGAGAAGATTAATTGAAGGAATTAAGAGCCATGACCTAAACGCAGTTATTATTTTTGTTGATTTCAAAAAAGCATTTGATAGTATTGATCGCGGGAAAATGCTAGAAATTGTAGCAGCATATGGTATACCATCTATCATAACCAATGCAATAGCACTATTCTATGAAAACACTGAAGCGAGAATTATAACACCTGATGGCGAAACATAATTCTTCAAAATTTCAAAGGGTGTGCTACAGGGAGACACTCTAGCACCCTTCTTATTTATCATAACTCTAGACTATATAATGCGTCAAGTATTTGGTGAAAATGATTACAATCTCGGTTTCAAGTTAACAGAGAGAAGATGTAGTAGAGAACCAGCAGTCGTTATAACCGATCTAAGTTATGCTGACGATATAGCACTGATATCTCAAGAACTATACCAAGCTCAAGAACTGTTACAGAGAGTTGAATTAGAAGCTAGAAAAATAGGTATAACGCTAAACACTAGAAAAACAGAAGTTATCGGATATAACCTTCAACAATCCCCAATTATTAAAACAATAAGTGGTGAAACAATAAAAGAAGTGTCCAATTACAAATATCTGGGAGCATGGATTTCAAGTTCTGAAAAGGAAGATTTCAAGTTTTGAAATCAGAAAGGCTCTTGCTTGGACGGTTATGCACAGCATGAAACGCTTATGGACATCTAACATGAGTAATCAGTTAAATATCCGGGCCTTTAAAGCTACTGTTGAAACCGTTCTGCTATATGGAAGTCAATGCTGGACCGTAGACAGTAAGCTGAGAAAACGGATAGATGGATGCTATACTCGCTTACTACGCATGGCACAAAATATCTCATGGAAAAGTAAAACAAACAACGAAAAACTGTATAATGGTTTACCTAAAGTAACAGATATAATCTCTGAAAGAATGCTGAATCTTGCTGGACACTGTGTACGTCACAAAGATGAGATGGCCCATAATCTAGTTCTATGGACACCCACACGAGGAAAGAGAAGAAGAGGACGCCATCAGCTTACATTTGTAGATGCTATAAAACTTCAAACTGACCTTGAGAGTATCGATGAGATTCGTTCTGTGATGATGGATCGTGGTAAATGGAAGAAACTGTCAAAATTGGGTCGAGCGAGAGCCTGATGAAAGTAAGTAAGTAAGTAAATATA